>CM034149.1:283477411-284111750 GCA_019776745.2 Taxus chinensis
TTTCTCAAAAGTGGCAGCCATGCAATTGATTTAGAGCTGATCATGGCTATTAAGATGAGTGAAAAATCAACAAGAAGCTGGTCTTCTACCCAAATCATCAAGGTATCAGCTGAAGGAAAATTCAATACCTCTTTTAGTTGTTCTGCATTTGGATTGAAGAGGTATGGCGGCTGATCCTTAGTACTATATAGCTCATTCTCATGCTCAGAAGCAAGCATGACTGGTTGTGACTTCTCCCTTACCTCCGATGAAGTCAAGTACCTGATTGGGCATGGTATGGTCCTTTGAGTATGTCCATTGCTCTGATTTTCAACTCCAAGAATGGAGTTCTCTTGTAGACCCTCCTGGGTGGATGGTGTGGAAGAAATGGTGAAATTCTTTTGTCATTTCTCTTCCTCCAATGAAGAACATGAAAGATTAAAATATTCCAATCTTGGTTCCAAAGAGATGTTATAAGATGCAGGCTGCTGCAAATGAATGCTCTCCTTCATGACAACAGGCTCAGGTGTTTGGAACATGGATGATGAAATAGAGAATGGTGGAAACTCAACCAGTTCTTCTCCATCAAAACAGTCCTCCAAATCTGACAAATACACTACCTCATGGCTGTCCTGCTGCAAATGCTCTACTTCCTCCATGGTGTCTTCTTGATCTGTAACTTGACCGTCATGGTTTCTTTCATCCTTCAACATTGAGTTTGAGAGATCAAACTCTTCTTCAGCACTAGAACTCGAGAGAGATGAAGTAGAAAGAAGAACTGAAGGTTCTCCTGTAGCCTGCCTTGTGCTTAAAGCCCTTGGATCTACACTTTTCTCCTCCACAACTAGAATGTGCTCCTCTTCTTTTGGATTTGGAGCAGCTTCTCCTTCCTCTTGTTGTCCCTCATGACTGATTTTTGTAATTTTTTGTGGTGGCAAAGGAGGTAAAACTTCTTGTTTATTTGGGGTGGGAGGCATTTCATTTAGCTCTTGTGGAGGGGACGACTGTTTGGAAGGGAAAAGGACAGAAGAGTTGAGATGAGGTGGAAGACTAGGGGGTGGAGAAATGGATTCAACACTTGGGACAGCAGATGGAGAGTTTAAAACTTGACACTGCTGAGATAAAATAGATTGGGAAAGAGGAAAAGAAAAGGCATGAGATGGTGTGCTTACCCGTTGACAAGGTTGCTGAATAATCCTCTCATACACCTCTATTCCTTCAATCCACCTTGTAAGCGATGGTAGTGTTGCAAACATGAATTCCAGCTTCTCTTGAGGGCTGTAATGCCTTGGAAAAGGTCCCACCCATGAACAAGGTGCTCTGCAACCGATTCCAAATGCTTTCATTTGTTCCTGAGCCCTAGATTGCACCATTTTTACCTCCATCTTTTGGATTTTTTCCAGCAGATCTGCGTTTGCATTTGAGTGTCTTCATTGTATGCATATTCTTGCTCTTGATGGACTTCATAGCCAAACTGACTTTGGCATTGCTGTTCATATGGGTATGCATGCTGATCTTGAACTTGATCAAAATGATGATTTGGAGGATTTGTAAAACCTGTTGGAGGTGTGATATACTGCTGTTGTTGATGTAAATTCCATGATGAAAATGAAGTCATGATTGCACAACTTCATGGAATGGAAAAGAATGAAAGAGATGGAACGAAAAATGGATGGAAAAGAATGGAAACAGGTCTACAACTCAGAGAATGAGTTATTTACCAGATGGAGTCGCCAGATGTGCTTTTGAATATGCCTCTAAAAGGCTGGATATTTAACAGGAACACACCAACCTGTCAAAGATAAAGTGAAAGACCTCTAAGGTCCCACCGGGCGTGTCAAAACTATTGATGTGAAATCACAGCACCCCTGGATGTTGATCAGATTTCTAGGTTGATCCTACTAGCATCCAGTGTGATTGCACAACATTGAAACCTCTACAAGTGTGGGACTTGTAAAATGAGAGAGGAATCTCCAGAGAAGGCTGGTTCTTGCTCCTAAACTACTTGCCACGAGCTATTCCAGTGCAAGCAAGTTAATCTAATCCTAATCTAACTATGCCAAGGAGACACAGAGAGAGAGAGAAAAGGGAAAAACAGCAAAAGCCTACACTAAAACGGTGATACACTAGAGAAGGAGAATGTTGAACATCTATCAAAACTGCCATGGAACAAGGAGAGGTGAGTAATGGGAAGGATGGACAGATGCATCACAAACCCAAGGATAGATTTCACACAAAAAATGTCCCAAAACTCCATGAACACAGCTCCAGACCTGTAATGAACATTAGAACATGCGCAAATACCTGCAATGAAGAGAGGAAAGAAGAAAACAAGAAAAAAAATGAGCAAGGATGGATAGATGCATCACAAAACACATTTTTTTTTGCTCCAGAAGTTTGCACAGAACATCATTTCAATAGTAAAAGGCAAAAACGCCATTACATAGCAGGGGAGGAGGTTCGAACTCCATTTTTTCAACCCTGGAGAAGAAAAAGAAGGGAGGGCAGAGCTGAAAAGATGAACCACACCCAGAAAGAAGCCCCTCCTTACAATTTATAGGAAGAATGAGAGAGGGAGACGAGATGGATTTGAAATCTACCCCAACCACCTTCAGACTGCATTTAATTATCTCATTATGGTGGTAGGTGAGAACCCTAGCGAACCCAGAAAGTGGCGAACTGTATTTCACATTTTTAAGATTTTTTTCTCACCCAATTAAAGATATACAGTCATAATTAGACAGAGGACCTTGTAAGCTTTCCGAAAAGTCCAACCTTGTATGAATCCGAGCTCCCAGTCAAAAGTTATAGCCATCTGAATATCTGCGCCAGGGTCTGCTTCCTGTCAGTGCTCAAAATGTTGCGCCTCCTGAAGGTGCGCCATAGGCGCATCCGTGTTTGTGTCGACATCCTCTTACGTGCGCCAAGGTGCAACTTTTTCCCTATTGACACTCTGTGTCATGCGCCATTTTCGTGCGCCAAGGGCGCATCCTTTACCCTATCGACATCCATTTCTGTACGCCACTTTCCTGCACCTTGGCGCATACATTCTCGTGTTGACACCCATTTTCATGCGCCCTTTCCGTGCGCCAAGGGTGCATCATTTACCCTGTCGACATCAATTTCTGTGCGCCACTTTCCTACGCCTTGGCGCATGTCAGGGATTTGAGCTTCTTTTATTTCTATATTCTCCTGTTTGTTTATATCGACCCGGGGGGAGATATTTACAACAGTAGCAAATGTTGAAATTGAAGGAGACAATGAAAATGTGAATAAGGAAATTCATGTTGATACTATAGACAAGCAAAATTTGACAAAAACACCTCCTAGGATTTTACATAAGAAACCTAATTTTTTTATTGAAATTGATAAAAACATTTTGAAACCAATGTCTGACAAACTTTCTAAATGACAAATTAGAAGAAAAGCAACTGAAATTTGGGATAATCATTTTAAAATTTTAAATGATTCCCAAAGATGTCAGTTGTTGGTTAGTTTGATGAAATTGATTAAAATGAGACCTACATTAAACACCTTAGGATTGACAACATCTAACATACGTGGTCAAACATCTACAATTGTTGAAAACCTTCATGATGCATATCACACTGTTGGTGTCAAGAGACGCACTAAGAATAGTAATATTGTGCGTCGTGTACTTGCTACTAGTGTTGTAAGTGAATCAATAAAAAAATAACGTTTGATTACGCAAACAAGTCGAATGTTGTAAGTTAATCGAAAAACTCTAATGAAAGCAATTGAAAGACGTAATATCCTTCAATCACTCAATAATGTCGATTTTTGGGCATTTTCTGCTAGAGCACCGCGTAAAAAAAATAATAATTCTGATGCTATAAGAGAAGTTATTAAATTTTTGCATGATAACACTAGAGTTTCACCTAATACAAGAGATGTTATAAAACGAAGAGTTGGTTCTACTAATCGTGAACCACATCCAAAGCATTTCTTAGATATGACTCAATTTTTTCATAAGTTTGAACAAGAGAATCTAGAAATTAAAATTAGTCAACGTTTTTTTGAAATTTTGAAACCATTCTATGTGAAAATCAACTATGCTCACACCACTTGTTGTTGTAGGCAACATGTTGAATTTGCGATGCATTATGCTAAATTTTTACGTATTCCTTCTAATTTTCATTCTGAAACTATATTATCTGAATGTGGTGTTCAAGTTCCACCAATATCTTCGAAGGATTTCATTCCTACTATATTTTGTGAAAAAGAAGTTGGAAAAATTTTTTATAGTCAGGATTGTTTAAATGGAAGTTGTAGTACATGCGGCGGATTACCTAAATTAGAAAGTTGCATCCATGAGCAAATTAAAGGTACAATAGGATATAATTTAGTTGAATTTGATAAATATAAATAAGTTGCATACCAGTTGAAAGATGGAAAAGATTCGAAACGGTGTGAGCTAGTTACAGAACAAATGCCCATTTTTTAATTTATGAGAAAATTTAAGGATGAAATTGTTTATGAGTATGCGAGGCATACACATAGAGCTCGATGGTTGGATGAACAATTCAAGCTATGCAAAGACACATTTCCTATTGGTACTATTGTTTCAGTCGTCGATTTTACAGAGAATTACACATTGCAACCACAAATGGAGGTTCAATCGCAATATTACAACTCAGTACAAGTTGTCATTTTTGTGCATATAGCATTTCTACATTCTCCTGACAGTACAGAGAATGATCGAAAAATTTTAAGAGAGTACCACTTTTATATCAGTAATGATCGTACTCATTCTACTGAATTTGTGCAAGGGTGTTTCCAGTTATTTTATGGAAACTTGTCTGATAGGGACATCCACTTCAAACAACATTATATATGGTCAGATAATTACACGTCTCAGTTTAAGAATGCACGAATGTTTTATTGGATGAGCAGAATGCATGTCAAGATGGGTGTGCAACATATTTAGAGTTTCAATGAGGCTGGACATGGAAAAGGAGAGCATGACGGTGCAGGGGCATGTGTGAAAACAGCTCTTACAAGAGAAGAGTTGAAGTACAAAGATGGTGCTAAATTAAAAGATGCAAAGAGTATAGTGGAATGGTGTACTGACAACATGGCCCGAGGTTCTCAAGAAAATTCCACAGTTTGCAAATATTTTTGGTTGATAGAGGAAAAACATATTGCTAACTACGAGGATTGTATGACACTCACTGGGTCTAGTGATATGCACTCATTTTGTAGCTCAGACGCTACTTCGTGGGCCGTATGGACAAGAAAGTTGACATGTTTTTGTGCATCTTGTATCTAATTTGTCACTGCTGAGTGTGATTCACAAGAATGGGTGGAAGGATGGATTTGTAGGCCTCTAACTCTGCTTCCTAGTTATCAACCTCCACAAGCATTACGACTGTTTCTGCAGATGAAGTTATAACATCCAAGGACTTTGACGAAATTTTTATTTTGGTGCGACAAGGTATTTATGGTTATTTATTTAATTTTTGTATTGAGTTATGTCCATTGAAATTTTAATATTTAATTTAAATTTGAGTTGTTCAACCTTGGTTTTTTTTTTTAGGACATGTGTTTGCATTAATTGCGACAGAAGACAATAAAGAAGGAACAGACTATTTCTTATGTCGTTGCATCGAGGAAAGAAAGAAGTTGACTTCTCCTATTATAGATGGCGAAGAGATTGAGTATCCTACAGGGTCAGTGGTAGTTACTGGAACTTGGCTTCGACGGTATCCATTAAAAAACTCCTCTGTTTGGGTGTTTGAAGACTTTGAGACACACAGGAAAATACTCTTATATTCACATCTAGTTCTAGCAACAAATATTCAGTTGTATAGATATCGAGGAAGACCTAATAACAAGATTCTTTGGAAGGTTCGAGACTCAGATCATGAAGCAATCTTGTCTGCTATTCAGAGTAAATCTGATCCTGATGGTTCATTGGAATGAATTTACAATACTCATGTCTGGTATATATTTAATTTCAAGTTTCAATTTATATATATATATATATATATATATATATATATATATATATATATATATATATATATATTAGTTTAAAGATCTAGATTTAAGTTTGAATATATTTTATTTTAAATTTGTGTATTTTGTGTGTCATGTATATAGATAGTATATGGTTTTGATTTGAAACTTAAATTTCTTTGACTAACAATTTTATGTTTAGGTTAGTGGTACCAGAAAAGCTTCCACCTTCATGTGGTTGGCATTGTTAGTAGAGAATTTTAAATTCTCGAAGCTAAGAGAAGCTTGAACATTGTTTGAAAAAGTTGTAAATTTTGAAAAAGTCAAGTAAATTTTGAAAATATTGTAAATTTTGAAAATGTTGTAAATTTTGAAAAAGTTGTAAATTTCGAAAATGTTGTAAATTTTGAAAACGACTCCTCTAGGTGCCACGGAGTCCGAGTAGTCACCCGTCGAAGTTGAACGATATTTTGGTCTCAGGGCTCTTAAGGGACTACCCGAACGAAGTAGCCCGGAAGCAACGACCCTTTCACGCACCGAAACACCACCTCCTCTAGCATTCACCTAGCCACCCGGACGTGTCGGCATAGTCGGTTCGGTGCCACGACCCACCATTTGCAAAATATAGCGTTTGACAACCTTACACTGGCTCCAACTGCACTATTTCACGCGTTTGTAAACAGTAGGACAGCGAGAGCACCAAAATGAGAAGGAAAAAAATGAGAGAGGATATTGTAGAGGGTCCATATGCCGAGCTGACGAGGCCTCTCTAGGTGCCACGGAGTCCGAGTAGTCACTTGTCAAAGTTGAATGATATTTTGGTCTCAAGGCTCTTAAGGAACTACTTTCGAACGAAGTAGCCCGGAAGCAACGACCCTTTCGCACACCGAAACACCACCTCCTCTAGCGTTCACCCGGCCACCCAGATGTGCCGACGCAATCGGTTCGATGCCATGACCCACCATTTGCAAAATATAGCGTTTGACAACCTTACACTGGCTACAACTGCACTATTTCGCATGTTTGCAAACAGTAGGACAGCGAGAGCACCGAAATGAGAAGGAAAAAAATGAGAGATGTTATTGTAGAGGGTCCATACGCTGAGGTTTCGGATTAGACGAGGCCTCTCTAGGTGCCACGGAGTCCGAGTAGTCACCCGTCGAAGTTGAACGATATTTTGGTCTCAGGGCTCTTAAGGGACTACCCCCAAATGAAGTAGCCCGAAAGCAACAACCCTTTCACACACCGAAACACCACTTCCTCTAGTGTTCACCTGGCCACCCGGATGTGTCGGCGTAGTTAGTTCAGTGCCACGACCCACCGTTTGCAAAATATAGCGTTTGACAACCTTACACTGGCTCTAACTGCACTATTTCACGTGTTTGCAAACAGTAGGACAACGAGAGCACCGAAATGAGAAGGAAAAAAATGAGAGAGGCTATTGTATAGGGTCCGTACGCCGAGGTGCCTGATTAGACGAGGCCTCTCTAGGTGCCATGGAGTCCGAGTAGTCACCCGTCAAAGTTGAACGATATTTTGGTCTCAGGGCTCTTAAGGGACTACGCCCGAACGAAGTAGCCCGGAAGCAGCGACCCTTTCGCGCACCGAAACACCACCTCCTCTAGCGTTCACCTGGACACCCAGACGTGCTGACGCATTCGATTCGGTACCATGACCCACCATTTGCAAAATATAGCGTTTGACAACCTTACACTGGCTCCAACTGCACTATTTCGCGTGTTTGCAAATAGTAGGACAGCGAGAGCACCGAAATGAGAAGGAAAAAAATGAGAGAGGCTATTGTAGAGGGTTTGTACGCCGAGGTGCCAGATCATACGAGGCCTCTCTAGGTGCCACGGAGTTTGAGTAGTCACCCGTCGAAGTTGAACAATATTTTGGTCTCAGGGCTCTTAAGAGACTACGCCTGAACGAAGTAGCCCGAAAGCAACGACCCTTTCGCGCACAAAAACACCACCTCCTCTAGCATTTACATGGCCACTTGTACGTGTCGATGCAGTCGGTTTGGTGCCACGACCCACCGTTTACAAAATAGAGCATTTGACAACCTTACACTGGCTCCAACTGCACTATTTCATGCGTTTGCAAACAGTATGACAGCGAGAGCACCGAAATGAGAAGGAAAAAAATGAGAGAAGCTATTGTAGAGGGTCCATACACAGAGGTTTTTGATTAGACGAGGCTTCTCTAGGTGCCACGGAGTCTGAGTAGTCACCCGTCGAAGTTGAACGATATTTTGGTCTCAGGGCTCTTAAGGGACTACCCCCGAATGAAGTAGCCCGGAAGCAACAACCCTTTCACACACCGAAACACCACTTCCTCTAGTGTTCACCTGGCCACCCGGACATGCCGGCGTAGTTAGTTCAGTGCCACGACCCACCGTTTGTAAAATATAGCGTTTGACAACCTTACACTGGCTCTAACTGCACTATTTCACGCGTTTGCAAATAGTAGGACAGCGAGAGCACCAAAATGAGAAGGAAAAAAATGAGAGAGGCTATTGTATAGGGTCCGTACGCCGAGGTGCCCGATTATAAGAGGCCTCTCTAGGTGCCATGGAGTCCGAGTAGTCACCCGTCAAAGTTGAACGATATTTTGGTCTCAGGGCTCTTAAGGGACTACGCCCGAACGAAGTAGCCCGGAAGCAGCGACCCTTTCGCGCACCAAAACACCACCTCCTCTAACGTTCACCTAGACACCCAGACATGCCGACGCAGTCGATTCGGTACCACGACCCACCATTTACAAAATATAGCGTTTGTCAACCTTACACTGGCTCCAACTGCACTATTTCGCGTGTTTGCAAATAGTAGGACAGCGAGAGCACCGAAATGAGAAGGAAAAAATGAGAGAGGCTATTGTAGAGGGTTTGTACGCCGAGGTGCCAGATCATACGAGGCCTCTCTAGGTGCCACAGAGTCTGAGTAGTCACCCGTCGAAGTTGAACAATATTTTAGTCTCAGGGCTCTTAAGAGACTACGCCTGAACGAAGTAGCCCGAAAGCAACGACCCTTTCGCGCACAAAAACACCACCTCCTCTAGCATTTACATGGCCACTTGTACGTGTCGATGCAGTCAGTTTGGTGCCACGACCCACCGTTTACAAAATATAGCGTTTGACAACCTTACACTGGCTCCAACTGCACTATTTCGTGTGTTTGCAAACAACAGGACAGCGAGAGCACCAAAATGAGAAGGAAAAAAATGAGAGAAGCTATTGTAGAGGGTCCATACACAGAGGTTTTTGATTAGACGATGCTTCTCTAGGTGCCACGGAGTCTGAGTAGTCACCCGTCGAAGTTGAACGATATTTTGGTCTCAGGGCTCTTAAGGGACTACGCCTGAACGAAGTAGCCCGAAAGCAACGACCCTTTCGCTCACCGAATCACCACCTCCTCTAGCGTTCACCTAGCCACCCGGACATGCCGGTACAATCAGTTTGGTGCCACGACCCATCATTTGCAAAATATAGTGTTTGACAACCTTACACTAGCTCCAACTGCAATATTTCGCGCGTTTACAAACAGTAGGACAACGAGAGCACCGAAATGAGAAGGAAAAAAATGAGAGAGGCTATTATAGAGGGTCCATAGGCCGAGGTTCCTAATCAGACGAGGCCTCTCTAGGTGCCATGGAGTCTGAGTAGTCACCCGTCGAAGTTGAACGATATTTTGGTCTCAGGGCTCTTAAGGGACTACGCGCGAACGAAGTAGCCCGAAAGCAATGACCCTTTCGCGCATCGAAACACCACCTCCTCTAGCGTTCACCTAGCCATTTGGATGTGCCGGCACAGTCGGTTCGGTGCCACGACCCACCATTTGCAAAATATAGCGTTTGACAACCTTATACTAGCTCCAACTGCACTATTTCGTGCGTTTGCAAACAGTAGGACAGTGAGAGCACCGAAATGAGAAGGAAAAAAATGAGAGAGACTATTGTAGAGGGTCCATACGTCGAGGTTCTTGATCAGACGAGTCCTCTCTAGGTGCCACGGAGTCCGAGTAGTCACCTGTCGACGTTGAACGATATTTTGGTCTCAAGGCTTTTAAGGGACTACGCCCGAACGAAGTAGCCCGAAAGCAACGACCCTTTCGCGCACTGAAAAACCACCTCCTATAGCATTCACTTGGCCACCCGGACGTGCCGGCACATTCGGTTTAGTGCCACGACCCACCGTTTACAAAATATAGCGTTTGACAACCTTACACTAGCTCCAACTGCACTATTTTGCGCGTTTACAAACAGTAGGACAGCGAGAGCACCGAAATGAGAAGGAAAAAATGAGAGAGGCTATTGTAGAGGGTCCATACGCCAAGGTTCCTGATTAGACGAGGCCTCTCTAGGTGCCACGGAGTCCGAGTAGTCACCCGTCGAAGTTGAACGATATTTTGGTCTCAGGGCTCTTAAGGGACTAAGCCCGAACGAAGTAGCCCGAAAGCAATGACCCTTTCACGCACCAAAACACCACCTCCTCTAGCGTTCACCTGGCCACCCGAACGTGCCAGCGTAGTTGGTTCGGTGCCACGACCCACCGTTTGTAAAATATATCATTTGATAACCTTACACTAGCTCCAACTGCACTATTTCGTGCGTTTGCAAACAGTAGGACAGCGAGAGCACCGAAATGAGAAGGAAAAAAATGAGAGAGGTTATTGTAGAGGGTCCGTACGCCAAGGTTCTTGATCAGACGAGGCCTCTCTAGGTGCCACAAAGTTCGAGTAGTCACCCGTCGAAGTTGAACAATATTTTGGTCTCAGGGCTCTTAAGGGACTACGCCTGAACGAAGTAGCCCGAAAGCAATGACCCTTTATCTAACTGTTATCCTCTATATGGTTTCTTACTGATATTATTTATCTAACTCTAATGTCTAATATGAGTGTAATCAAAATGATCAACTACCATCTTCAACTGCCAAATTGTTGACCACACAAGAATAACAAGTCTTCACAGTTTTGGAACTCAAAATACATGAAGCAATCAGCTAAAACAAATACAAATACATTTGAAAATAACTTCTAGGTTGTAGAGTAATTGAAAGAATGTAGTTTCATGGTATTAGTTTTAAATGGAAGAAGAAGATTGCAACTATAATGGCATGTTTCAGTAATGCACATCTAACAGTACAAGCTTATGATGCAAATAAAAATAATATAAAGATACAGCCACATATCATTCAGATTTAACAATATTTTAGGATTATTATGAGTTACAAAAGAACCTGGTACGGCTACAGGATTGGAAAATCAATACAGTTACTTCAAGGATTAACTCATATGTACACACAAAAGTTACAAACAATGCAGACCCAATTTTGGGTATACCTGTAATATTATCAAGATACAGTCAAATACACCAGAGTTTCAAGCACACTTTTCCAAATACAACAGGATGATATTGATGAATTCCATTAAATCCATAGGTTATGGAATTATTATTTTGGGAGTTGTTAAAAGATGGAGGGATGTGAACCATAACTCAAATAAGCTTTAGTTACTAATACTTAAGTTGGCAATAGAGCTAACAATATTATTTTAGTTTGAAAAATAAAAATTCAAAATACCCATGGTGAAATATACCACAAATAATAATAAAAAAGATACTAGAAAATATATAAATAGAAGTAATACACTAAATCCACCTCAAGATTTAAAAGAGGAAATAGTTCAAATTTATAGCCTCGGAAACAAAACCGTAGCAGAGATATCCATAGGAGTTCCATATATATGGAGGAATCGCTTTTATATCAACAAACAAAAACTATGATCTATGTATACTTTTTCTATAAATCTAAGGATACATATTTCTCAAGGATCTAGAGGATTTTGAAGACTACAAACCATATATACAATTGTTCAAAGGAGAAATATTTCTATTTTCTTCTCCATAAGCTTCATTAGTTAGGACCACACTAAATTTTATTTAATAAACAATACAAATATTATTAACCTAGTTTGGGTACAGATAAATTCATAGATAGAGAATACTCGGGGCATCTACAAGTTCCAACGAACAGAGATCAAAACCCACTTTCTCAGAGTTAGCAATAATACCAAAATAACCAAAATAAATATGATTTAGTTCCAACACACATGGATATATATATATATATATATATATATATATATATATATATATCAAACAAAGTGTGCTCCAAACGCACGTCTCTGAAAATATATATGTACATAAGTTCATAATGTATGTATACATCTCGAACTAAGCACGTGTCATAATGTACATATGGGACCACATGCGGTCGCAAAAGGCTATATATATACAATGGACTGTGAATCTACTCATGACCACATATGTACATCCAGGTGGACTACAAATGTACTCATGAAACATCTTCCCTCTCTTTGCCCTGCTAGAAGTAGCACGTCCACGACCTGGGGATGTAGTGGAGGGAGATGCCACTACGGATTTCATCCGTGTGGTCCTAGGTGTCTCTAAGCATGCCTGCAACCTAACCTACAAATTCATAAACAACAAGTTTTTAACACCCAAATTTTTAAAATACATTCAAAATTTAGAAACTTGTACAATTTAGTTAAAATGCATGTGAAATCTTACTGCAATATCATGATCCCTATCAATTTGTTGTTGACGCGTCGCAAGGACAACAATAGACTCACGAGGGGTAAGTTACATACAAATAATTAATTTTCAAAATAAATATTTCACATATATACCTACAAAATTTGATATTGTAGATTTAAGTTTAATAAGAAATAATGAACCTCCAAAATTTAACAAATTTAAAAAATTGTGTGTACCTCAGTTAGTGGATCTACAAATGCTATGGCAGTATCTACAGCAACCTCCATAGTCTGCATATATGGAGGAGTCTCTCTAGCAGTCATAAACTATACAAAAAACATGTACAAATCAATATATGATTAATACCAATATATGATTACATACATGGCTAGTTATATCAAATGAATTGGCATTTCCTACTAAATAATATATAGGTTGAGTATAAGAAAGTGAAACTCATGTACAGAGGTCCAAAGCATGCAATCCGTGCATGAAATTCCAGTAATTAGAAACAAAATGTAAAGAGATTTACTAACCTGCGTAAAACTCATGTGAGGTGTGCCAGTAGCCTTAGTTCCCTGAGCAGATGATGACCCACCAGGCTCCTGTGTATAAAAGAGAAAAATATTAATACATGTACAACATACACATGAAACAAATTATAATAATAATCTAGTGCAATTAAATGATTTATTAAAAATGTAAGTTTGTACAACTTGAAACTTACATTTGAAACACACCCAGCCGCAGTAGCTAGCATGTCGACACTGTATGTTTCCTTCACCGGCTCTTGCTATTTAAAATAAAATAAAAAATTAGTTTTTTACATGTATGTACATGACGTACAATCAAATATATATATATATATATATATATATATATATATATCTCAAACATGTGAATTAAACTATTATATATATATATATATATATTATTTAAATTTATTTAAAATTTACCTGTGAAAGACCAATATCAGTGGCTCCAGTTCCAAAAATATTCCCCAGCATCTCATCTATAGAAAAGAAATCCTGTGAACCAGCAAATGATGTCTCACCTGCAGTGCATACGGCACCACATAATCCACAGTGGTGTGGTGCACTAGAATTAGCGCCTCCACCAACATCACCAGATGCAATCTGAGTGCTATGCTGGGTGAGAGTGTCAGTGAGCTCCCTCAATGCATGCAATGTATCAATCTCCACAACCTCCTTCACTGTAGGAGGGATAACTGAAGGCAGTGGGGGTTTTGGGGCATGGGGGATCCTAGGCTGACCTACGCGTGCACCAGGTCTACTCTGTGCAGAGCCACCTCCTCGACCAAAAAAGTCAAAAAAGTCAAAATAATTCGGGACCTCATTGAGCACGAACTCACAATATAATTTCTTCAAAAAATAAAGAGGAACCTCATTGTTGTTGCATGGTGGATAATCAAAAACCATCCACCATCGGTCCTAAAAATTGTTTTTGATTCTATCATCATGGCACCAATGGATTGGGAACCGTTTGCAAGTAACTGCAGGGGGGCATTGGTTCTAGGGTCGATAAATAATGCACAAATGAGGTCTTTTCTAATTTTTTTGTCTTTGACGGCCGCATGGGATAGTTTATCCGCATACCACCGCCTACAGTCACTTCTAAAGGTGTTCCATCTATGTATTTGGTTGGTTGCAGAATCGACTTCACCAATCAATGTTTGCAATGTATTGGCTAAAGTCATGCGCGATGGATTTGTAGCATGATTTTGTCTTGTAGTTTGAATTAGGTTCTTAATGATAATTTTATTTTCTTGGATTCTTCCAATGATATTATCTTGCGTTCCTGCTAGCTCAGTGGGGACAGAAGGAGCCATAGGAAGAGGATCTATGTTTAGAGGAGGGTTTTGAGGAATGTTCGGAGGGTTGTGAGGAATGTTCGGTGGGTTTTGAGGAATGTTTTGATGGTTTGCACGATTTCGAGCTTGTCGACCAACTGATAAAACAAGAAAATTGTATACATAAACAAACATTTCAAAAAACCCATGAAAATGCAAAAAAAAACCTAAAATGCAAAAAAATGATTACAATCGGGAACTTACCTCCTCGTCTTGGCGGCATGGTTGAATCTATCGCTATCCAGAAGTCCGATGAGCAATTTTGAGATGGTATTGAAAGCGCGAGTGAAAAATGTTTAGGAAAAGTCGCGGTTCGAAATGAAAAATAAGGAAAATAACGAGTCGCAGGACTGTTAAATTTTGTCTCAGAGTTCCACGATCGTGGTTTATAACCGCGCTAGCGATTCTAAACCGCGATCGCGGTTTTAGGTTCGGTAATTACCGAACCTAGAATTTAGGAACCGCGAACGCGGTTTTAGAACCGCAATCGCGGTTCCTCTATTTCAGGTTTTTATGTCCACGGAATTGTCCACCAACTTCGTGCACTTACCCTTATATTGTAAATTAATGTTGGAAGTTAATTAATCAAAATAAACTTATGTTTCTTCCCTTTACATCCTTTTAGTGTACTTAAATCACTAATCTCTAAGATAAATCTAATAAGGGTGTAAAAAATTGGTGAACTCCATGTGTGACTCAACCTTTACATCAACCCTAGTTTCCCTAGCACTTATGATACTCCTCTTTATTGTTGGTGTTTTATTTATATTTCTATCTTATCATCATGTCATTTGCTTTAATTTTCTATGATATTCAAATCAATCCCACATGCTTCATGCTCATACTTGGTGTTACAAAGGAAACATCTTTGCTCATCCTTTTTCTGATCATAAAAACATGGTTCCTAATGTGCATTGTTATTATACTGCTAATATCTTTGTCAAAATTGTTTTTAATATTAACATTGATAATGTCCAAGGTGAAGGCTCCAATATAATCTCTAAAAATTGTGCATGACCTTCCCGCATATGAGGCATAATATCTTACGCATTTCTTATAATAGAATCATGTTAATTTTGATATAATTATATATGTTATAAGAGATCAACTTAAGAATGTTTTATCATCTCATATAGAGACATATCATATTCATATATCTACAATGTCTGAATCCCAAGGGAAACCTAATATTTCCATGCACAATGTCTCTATGTCTATTCCTACAACCACTATTGTTACTATACATTCTCTATTCAATCATAATGTTTTGTATGCTTCTTCATCTAACACACAGGATCTTGAAACCCTTGTTCATAATTTACAAGCTCAAATGTTACAATTACAAAAACGTGCATAAGCTTCTCCTCAAACTATGGATTGTACTCAATTGCTACAAAACCCAATTACACCTAAAGTGGCTTCTTATCATTTACCTCTTCGTTTTGTTGCTCATAAAATCCCTATCTATGATAGAAAAGGTGACCTTGTAGAACATCTTCGATCATTTCATGTGGCTTGCATTGATTATGCATCCGAAGACCATCTTACTTACCAAGTTATTCCCTGTAAGTCTTAATTACTTTGCATTACAATGGATTTGTGATCTCCCCACACACACTATATTCTCTTTTACTACTTTGATGAGCCAATTTTTGACACAATTCTCTATCAAATTTGGGGGAAAGGTTTCTTATACACAAATGTATAAAATGAGACAAGGATCTAACAAACCTATAAAATATTTTTTCTTATATTGCAATACCATGTTTACTAAGATGAACAATATTTTAGTTGATAGTGAACTACAAGATCTCTTCACATAAATTTTACGTTATCCTTTACAAGAATCTATCATATTTGAAAATTTTAGATAATTTGACCATTTATGTCATACACTCAAAAAGTGTGAAGCTAAGTTGTTACATATGAACAAAATCAAGTATATTGTTAGATCTCCTAATGCATCTAATGCACAGTTTCCAAACAATTCTACATGCAAAGGCAAAACTAATGATACTAAAGTTACTTCTAAGAACATTGTTAATGTTATTTCTCAACCTACTAAGCTACACGTATAACCCACATGATAACATTGTATTCATTGACCTTTTGCTCTACATATTGTATTAAAATAATTACTTGAGTGTAATCTTATGTCACTCCTCCACCATTTTAGGTTGATGCGAGTAATCCTAAAAGTAAGATTTTTGACGCTAATGCTTACTACAAGTATCATAGATGTATTTGTCACCTCACTTATTGATGTATTAAAAAATTTCATGTCATTCAAGATCTTATTGACTTGAATTCCATTAGATGGGATGAGCCCACTGAATCTTCTAAGCCAACCAATGATAATGTAAAATTGAAATTATTTAATGATCTACTTCCTAAGCATCAAGATGAAAAATCTAATTTTGAGGTGCATAGTACTCATCATGTAGTACCACCACCTCCCTCTTATGATTACCCTTTAGATGTAATTATTTGCACTATCACTCACACGACATATTCTACACCGATGATCACTTTTCACGACTCCGATATAGATGAAACAATTTTTTTTTATACTTTGTGTATTCTTTTCTCTATTAATCAAGTACCTACACGCGGTGTTTTGGTTGATCCACAAACAATTATAATGTTTACTCTCTAAGACTACTTCACTATCTTGGCATTTCTATAAAGAAACTTTAACTTGACTCTAGTCCTCGATATCGATTCATTACTTTACTTATTATAGTTGGTTGTATGAATACATGTGTTCTTAGTTGATACTACTCTTAACTTTGGTACATTGTGTTTAGGTCTCCTTTGGTTATGTTCTCTTAGGGCTACTCTATCGTTCATTCATCAATATGTCAAGTTTATTCATAATCAGTAGGTTATCATAATTTAAGGTATTCCCTTTGAGGTTCCTTCTCCTATATTACCTATTCATTCTTCTATAGTTTATATCCCTACTCCTAATGCATTTATGGATAGGTCTTTGGTTTTACACATTGATTCTAGAATTTATAGTCCTCCTAGGTCTCCTAATAGGCCTTTTATTGCACACACTATCTCTAACGGCTCTAGGCCTCTTGGGTATCATGATAGGCCTTTGGTTTCACACACTGTCTCTCAGGGCTCTAGTCCCCCTAGGTCTCTAGATAGGCATTCCACTTCCCACATTATCTCTAGTGGATCTGATAAGATTCCATATCAGTGCTCTAGTGTGCATGGTATCTCTCTAGTTTCTCACAACTCTTCTATTGCACATGGTATGTCTAAGAGCACTCACTCTTCTACTCCTCCATGCATATCTTCTACTTCACACACTACTCATGGATCTACTCCACCTAGTTCTTCTCTCAAGCCTTCTTTGGCATACATCACCACTATTGTACCACTTACATTTGAGTCACATGCTTTGGCACAATTGAGGCTTGAGCCTCCATATTATTTGACAGTTACGTCACCTCTTAAGGAGGTTATCATTCGGTATTTCTTGTGCTACCCCTCTCCCTATATATATATATATATATATATATATATATATATATATATATATATATATATATATTAATGATGTTCTCATTAGGTAGCTCACAAGCTATCCCTCTCCTTGTACATAGTTCAACATTCAAAAATACAAAAACATTGAAATAGTTACAAAATACAAAAAAAATCATATATTTGAAAAAATATAAATCCATGACTTGTACACATAGCTTGTGTTGTTATTACTTTACATCATACATGTTTATCAATTTGGTTTGATAGTAGCATATCTCTATAATTTTCACACACATGCATTCACATGGTATATTGAGCTTGATGCAAGACATACATAGAGTATTACATGTTGATAGGTGTTAGCCTTCCTTTACTCTACCTCCTATAAATCTGAGGGCATCTATTATACACTATACATAGGTGTTATTATTTCATTATAGTTCCTTTATATTTTCTTTATTTGTTTGATTACATATATCATGCACATGTTATCTTTTGAGCTAACATGACTAACACATGTGTCTTGTGCAGTGTTGACATATCTTACTTCACATGTTTCTATCTATATCATTTCATCACATTATAACACTCTTGTTTTCTGTACGTGTTTGTTAGTTGTGTGTGTTACTACTTGCTCACTTCACTGATTATGGTGTGAGTGTCTTTCTTGTCTTATGACACCATGGGTGTCCCACATTTATGGTGTTATGACAATCATACATGATATTGTTTTGAATACATAAGGGCCTTAATTATCTTGGGACACTGTAGGTGTCCCATGTTCATGGATCTATGCCTTTGTGTGACACTACTTTCTTACTATGTATTCTAACTTCACTATTGCTATATATTTGCACTTATTTTTCTTATACATGTGTTATTATTATTATTGTTATTGTTTCTCTTGTTGTATGTCATGGTTGTTGTTGGAGCTCAAAATTACACCCATCCCAAATCAAGATGATCTATGGCTTTGAGCAACATGGGATTGTCTTCAAGTTTTGGGACTTGTGCGTGAGACAGACCTCCAAAGAAGACTAAATTCCTCTACTTATTTCTACTACTAAAATTACTCCTAAGAAAGGAAATATAGCTATCTAACTCTACTATATCATTCCAAGGGACCATGGAGAGAAGGATATGCATAGAATGAAATCCTAAACTAAGGGGAGGTGATAGCACCAGAAAAAAAGGGGAAGCACACTCTCAGATGAGTGAAAATGAGGTAAAATTTGCAAAGGAAGGGCAAACATGTGCGCCACAATCCAAAACAGCATTCAAGCTCTCACTTTCATGAAGCACAGCAGAAAAGAAGCCCTGCAAGAGATATAGAACATGCACAACATATCAATAGTTCAAAAGAAGGCAAGTAAATGTAATACAACATGAGCCATGGTAGAAAATAACCACAAAACAGAATTTAATTTCTTCGGATGAATGCATAATCTATTACAATGAGGAAAGAATGAAATAATCTACACATAGTGGCCTAGATCAGAGGCCTGCAACTCAAAATGCAAAAATACACTACTCTAAATAATGTCCTTACATTCCAAGGGGGTCCAACCTTTACAAATGGGCATTATTTTATAATATATAGAAGAAAGGGAGAGAAGGGGAGAGAAAAGAGAGATAAAACTTGGAGTTCCAATCACAACCACCAACAACATGCAATAAATGCATGTAAATCAGCATGGAGCTCTATTAGATCCACCTTGCCACGTCAGTTAGCTTGTGGAAGAAGAAAAGAGGCCATATCCCATGAAATCCAGGTGGTTGAGTGGACTGGAACTGTGCATTAATGGCCAGATTCACGTTTTCTGATTTTCACCTACCAAATCTCACCAAAATCTAATTTTGAAGAACCTAGAGTGAAGTACGCATTCGTAGCTTTCCAATGAGACCAATCGCACATGATTTCGAGCTCTATGGAAGTTGTGGCGAGTCTGATTTCTAAAGTGCAAAGGAACATGCCAAACACGTGGCATTATCCGATTGGTCGCGGGAGTTTGTAGTTTGATTGCAAGTAGTTCTACGCCACGTGTTGCATTTCCATTTACCACCAAGATTTGCATATAGCTGGCACAATGGCCTCGTGAGTTATACTTTATCTGTTAAGTCCCCGAGAGTTGGACATGTGGCGTGCTCTGGATTGGCAGGCAGAGGTTACAATCTTGGGTGCATGCACAGAAACATGGGGTAGAAGACAAAGTTTGTAAAATATGCAAGGAGATCCTATGATTCCACACGTGAGAGTGTGCATCATCCGGGATAGCAAAAGAAAGTGCATAAGGAGATCACGTAAAAGGGAAAGGGAAAGACTTGTAATTATGCAATAAATGAATGAAAGCATGTGAAGCATGTGCGGAGGAAATCGAAGGAAAGGGAAGAAGCAAGGAGAGCATGCGGGAGCACGCATGACAAAATGTAGCTATGCAAATTGTACCAAGGAGAAAACTAGCAGCACGCGCAGCCTGAAAACATGATGCTAGAGCTAAAACAAAACTGCAAGTTTCCATGATAACCAAGGTGGTTATTTTGGGCAACAGTTTCTACCATACGCATCCCCTGTGTAGATGTTGGATCCCATCATCAGTGGTCACCACTATAGCATTCCATGTGTTCCTCCACAGAGTATTATCATAAGAGGTAAAAAAATCCACAAAACAATCTAGAATTTTCCATTAATGAGAAATTACAGTCCAGTAATTTGTTCTTCTCTTTCACCTCACTTCATCTCACTTTTCCACACTATTTTTTACCAGGCCCCGTGTGCCCATTTTAAAATATGGTGATCTATGTGATTTCCCGAAAAACAAACTTTCATCCTTAATTGATTTAAAATCAATTAATTATAAACTTAAGTTTATATTTAATAAATAAAAAATATATTCATATTTTTATTTATCATCTATAAACTAAATTTTATAGTTATATTTAATTTATTTAAATATAATCTTATAGGAACTTATTAAGGGATAACAACCACTTAATATTATTGTTCCAACCCTTTCCCTTAATATTAAGTGGGGATATATGCCAACATTACCTATTTATACAATAGGATTTACAATCCTTAAACCATGATAAGGGTTTTAGGCTAGCATATCACTTTTGAAGGATTTATACACTTTTGTCATGTTAAACTTACCTTTTTGTACAAAAGGTTTTGGAATCCATAAATTAGAAGTGATGATTTAGGTTAAGCATGATTTGTGAGACTGCATCTCATAGTTTCTCATGGAAAATCTAAATAAGCATCTTAGGAGCCTTTTATAAAGTAAGGGACTTCTTTACAAAATGATGTTTTTTTACCGGACTACATAGTAAAAGTTAGATAGAGAAGTTTACTTAGATCATAAAAGATCTTTACAATGCTTTTACAGAGAAGAAGTATAGAGGTGAAGAAGAAAACATATGGATGGTCGTTAGGACGTGGCATTTTCATGCACACTCCCCCTCAATGGAAACTATAAAATGACAAGCATTACAAAAAACTTGTAGAACTTCATAGCACACAAAGGGTTCGTGAATATATCTACAACTTGATTTTCAGTAGGATAGACCTGAAGATCTATATCACCACAGAGAACCTTCTCTCAAATGAAATACATATGAATCTCTACATGCTTTGTTCTTTAATGTTGAACTGGATTTTTTGCAAGAGAAATGCAACTTTGGTTGTCACACAAAAGAGGAGTACTTCATTTAACTTCCATGTGAATTTCTTAAAACAGACACTTTGTCCACATGGATTCTTTTGTTGCTTCCATTAAACTTTTATATTCCCTCTTGGTAGAAGAGATGGAGAGTGATGGTTTCTTATTTCTACTCCAAGTAATAGCACCTGTACCAAACTTGAAAACATATATCCAGTCATATATTTTCTATCTATTACATCACCAACAAAATCACTATATCTATATAAACAAGCATTATCAAAAGAAGTATAATGTAAACCAAAATTAATTGTTCCTTTAATACATCATAATATTCTTGCTACCAGGTTTCAATGATCATGATATGGTCCCTGCATGAATCAAGAAGCAATACCTACTGCATATTAAATACCAAGCCTAGTGATTATGAGATAGATCAGACGACCTACAAGTTGCCTATAAAGAGTAGGGTTTTGTTTCTCACGTGTAGGTTTAGGATCTAGTTTACAACCAAATTCAATATAAATAACAATAGACTTACAATCAACCATATTAAACTTTTTAAATAAATTAGTAACATATTGTGATTGAGATACAAGAATAGAATTTTTAGCTTGAAATATTGTTTTAGCATAAAAACGATACTGATATATTTGAATGAATATTATCAACATGTTAAATAATAAACTGATTATAATCACTTTTCACAAATAATTTATAGGGACAAATAGTCAACACTATTTTTCCCACTAATTTGTTAATTTTATAAACATAATGTTTCTTACTAATGTATTCACATCATTCGAAGATAAATAGTTTCACTTAAGATCAAATATTATTCATGATTTTGATCATGATCAATATATTAATAAAAATATTGAAAAATATTGTATACAAGCAGTATTGGACGTCTCTAATACACACAATATGAGCATCCCCAAGGTGTCATGTGATGTGCATACTATTTTTTCTTATTTATCACATATTAAGTTTATTAAAAATTAATGTTTAGATAATAAAACCATAATGATATATGTTATATTACATGTATGCATGGGGTAAAGGTGAAATTTTGATCACATAAGGTACTTAATACGAGACCGACTAGCAATGGATAGGAACTCCCAATTATTTAAATCATAAAAATCTTTACATATAATGATATAGAAATCTTAAAATAAGTCCTTTATATAGAAATGTTAAGAAGCATCAAACCTATACAATAACACAAATCAAAAAAATCATTATGGTAAATCTTATTTACCTTCTACTTATAAGAAAAAACGAAAGAAAATATGTGTGTGTGCACGGGATTTTGAACCCAACACCACAATAATTCCTGAAAATTTTCAATAATACCTAGTGAACCAACTAATTCAAACATATATTATGTTTTAATATAAACTAACTAATAATAAAACTAGAATAGTGTTGGATTGAAACCGAACACAAAAGAGATGTACCCACATATCCCAAAAGAGGATTAAATTTGTGTGTATAATGTTTCAAACATGGGCTCGATGGATGAACATATCAATACTTGAAAATTATTCATCTATTTTATCTATGTCTTTAAAGATCAAATTTTATCCATACATGTAAGACCTCCAAACACTACACCTATTTCATAACAATGATGACTTAATGTATTTGCTTTATGATCAACTTGAAACTCCTTTCTTCAACCTTAATTCTAGAGAGGCAAGTGGACCTACTATCCTACCTAGGAGGCATGAATACTCACGTGAAAATCTCAACATACCAACTCTTTTATTTATTCATTTCATTTTTCTCTTATAAATTCATAAATAAATTGTTCTTTTCTTTCAATTTATTTAATCTTTATAATTATTTTTGGAAATTGATAACTATTTAATAAGTAATTGCTTAGGAAAATAGAGTGCTTATACCCTTTTACAAAATTCAAAATTTTCTTAAGAGCTTCAAACAAAAATAATCATATTGTGTAATTAAAATTATCTTGAGTCCATATAATTATAGAATGATGATGATAAGGAAGTATGTCTATAGCTTCCCATCAATGGCCAAAAAAAGGAGAAAACTATTTAAACATTTTATAAAAAATCTTTAAATCTTTTTAGTCTTACTTACCATAGTATTTGGTGATTCATTTTTCAAGTTCAATTAATTTGTATTAAATAAATCAACTTGAGTGTTCTTCGTTGCTTCTAAAATTTACCTCACATTTCCTACTTGGCATCATATCTTATTAATTTGAAAGTGCGTCTCACAATTTGGGGAAACTATGGAGCTGATTTCTAATTATCTAGAAATGTTTTTTGCTCATTGTATATGTGACTTAGAGTTGAAGGAGAGATTGGCATCGATAATGAAAGAAACGCGTGCAATATGGAGAGTAAAATTGATGTGTTTATTGTTGTTATTTACATTGTTCTTGGAGGTTGAATTTTATATTTTTAGCAGATTTGTAGAGGAATCACTGATTACCTAAAGCTTCCATTGGAGAAATTTGACTTTTGTCCCTTCAGCAATTGGAATTCCATGAGAGAAAAACTTGCTAACATTGAAGTGCCCTAAAACGTGCATCCATAGTTCTTATAAAATGTCATAAATGTAGGTTCCATTTATATCTATACATGTATAACAATCCAAGGATGTAATGGATCTAGGGACATTGCTTGTACAAAATTCTCAATTGTAATTGTCTTTCTATCTATACTTGTATAGCAATCCAAGGATGTAATGACTAGAGACACCATTTAGAATCTTTTTCTAGGCTCATTGATAGGGCATAACATAGTTTTTGCTTCATGTTAGTGCAAACAACTAACAGGGTTGTGGCAATGGTGTCCTATTTAAGATGTGATAAGTATGATAAGCTTGATCTCTCCATAAGTAACAACTTGCCAATTATTTTTTTGTTTTTAATGAATAAGATCTTATATTATATTAATAATAGTAACATGATACAAGATAATTCAAAAAAAAAAAAGTTGGCCAACATAAGTAACAACTTGCCAATAATTAAACATTACTCTAGAAGGATACTCGACATAGAGGTACTCGCAAATAAAAGTAATTGTGATATATATTCAGGTGGAGGATGGAATTTATGCACTCCACCATTTTGGCCTCCATCTTGAATCAAAATTAAACCTAAATTTTATCAAAGAAAAAAAACACAACGAAAATTATTACAATGAAAATATAAACTTATCCATTAGTTGGTAACTATGTATAACCTAATTACATGTTGGAAATTAAAATAAATCAACACAGTTGCATAAAATTTTCATAGTAATTTGTCTCATTAACTAATATTTTCTCTAGGTCGGTTTTGAATTTGGTCTCATTAACTCAAATTTACATCAATCATCAACTTCCTTGAGACAGTCGATGGGGCTTCTAAAGGAAATCCCGGGATTTCAGGGGCAGGGTGCTTTATTCACAATGAGTTGGGGGAGCTTATTAGAGTTAGATCATTTCATCTTAAATAAGGTTCATAAAATCAGGTAGAGGCCCAAGCTCTTCTCTTCAAGGTAAAGAACGTGGTAGAGTGTGGATGCTCTCATCTCCTTATAGAAGGGGACTCACAGATCATAATTCAGGCCATCAAAAATGGTGAAGCCTACCACTGGTCTTTGGACTATTTTATTTCAAATACCCTCTTTTGTTAGAAAAGGTGGACTCTTGGAGGATTAATCATGTTTATAGTGAAGCAAATTCAGTGGCAGATTACCTCGCAAACTTCGAGGTATTTCAAAAAGAGGAGGCCATACTTGATAATACTTTACAAAGGTGGCCCAATCTTGTCATCATTGTGGGGTGTGAGGTTATATCTATTCCATTTAATTGGTAAGATTCAGCTCGTGTGAATTTTTTCTTTATAAAAGCACTCCCTTGTCCTTTCTTTGGCATCCCATTTCAATTTCCTCCTCGTAGAATAGGGTTTTCAGTTGCCAGTTGTATTGTCATGGTGGTTCCACCGTATCCTGTGCTTTATCTTAGGGGGGATTCAAGGGAGATGGCCTTCTACGGCCCTATTTCCTCTGCCAAATTACAGTAAGTTTTCAAAATCAGTTTTAGTTCGGTGGCGAACGTTGTTGAGTGAATCCTTAGTGAGGACTATGTCTAGGGTAGTGGTCGTGCTCGCGTGAATGCAAAGATAGCCTCTATACTTTTTACCCACCTCTTGTTTCTCAGGGGTAATAAGGAAGCAACCCTGTTAATCGCCCAGCACTCAATTCTGCCATGATATTTGGTGGGGCTAATGGAAGCACTGGAGAATTTTTGTCTGCCTACGGCATACTCGTTGGCCTCCTCTGCGGGTGACAGAGATTTGGTGGCTCGGGCATATGTCTTAGAATTGGAGAAGAGGAACAAGTTTTTGTGGAATTTTATTGTCACTGTCCACCAAAAATGTCAAATGAAAGATGATGGGCCAGCCTAAATCTCTCCTCTCGTCCTGGAAGCACTCTCAGCTCCCATTGGCCCAGTTCCTGACTGTATTGCGAAGCTTAAGGTTAAGGGGAGGGCTTCCTACATCTTCATGTTAAAGTATGCGAAGGCAAGTGATTAGGGTCATCGCTCCAGTGCTCGTCTGAAGATTCCTGCTCCTGGAGGTGTCCCAATGGCACAGGTGAATGAAGAAGCAATTGAAATATTAGATTAATCTTGCTCTAAATATATGTAGCTATATAGTAAATTAATAAGTATGGTTTTTGCTTTTTGTTTTGTTAGGGCAACTAAGCTTAGTTTTACTTCTTACTAGTGCATGGGTTGTCATGCCCCGTCAATACTATGTATTCAATATTATGTAAGGGAGGGGACCCAAGAACCCCCCCAGTTCATAGCTTCGATCAAAAGTGTTTACCCACCCAAAAAAAAACTTCCTTGAGACAAGAGTATGCACAAGCTCTAAGATAGGATTAGTCACCACGAGCATTTTAACTTCAGAAATCTGATCAAGCTTGGAAGAGAGTTCTAATGTTTTTTTATGTAGTTTTATTTGTGTAATGGGCCTTGGCCCTTTCCTCTGCCACACTATCTTATGAGTCATTCAAACAATTTGACTTCTCATGACCATCCTTTGCATTTGCATTTTGTGTCTAGAATTATGTATCATGCTTGACAAGTATCTATAAGCTTGAAGCAATGATAGGAAGCAGTTTTGGCTCCTTCTTTAGTGTGTCAATCATCATATGCGCAAGGGGCCCAACACATTTAGTAGTACCCATATGGTAGTTACATAAGGATGGTAAAATATCCCAAAGGGAATGTATATAAGCCTCTTCCTTTTGTGAAGTGTTATGTGATAATTTTATTTACAATTGGTAGGTACTTGTCAAAGGTAAAAGAAATAAACTAATTATTAGAAAAAAAAAACTTATTTGTTTATTGATAAATGAAGACCTCAGAATGGGACCCTCTCCAACACAAATAAACCCTTTGAAAAATATATATTATTATTTGAGAGAGAGAGAGAGAGATGTGAGAGTGAATAAATAACTGGGGGAGGGGGTCCACTTATATAACCCATAGAAAAAAAAACTTATTTGTTTATCATAAATGAAGACCTCCAAATGGGCCCTCTCTAACACAAATAAAACCTTTGAAAATATATATAATTATTTGAGAGAGAGAGAGAGAGAGAGAGATGTGATAGTGAATAAATAAATGGGGGAGGGGGTCCACTTATATAACCCGGGGTAGGTTATAACCACCCCCACAACCTTTATGGTTGTAATTTAATAAATTAAGTTATCAACTTTAATGTTAATAAATTAATTTAACTTTAATAATAACCTTCTCTAAAACCATGTTGGAGGATCGGGTAGAAAATTAATCAAGTTAATTCAAACTTTTAATTAAACGATATAAATTAAATTAAATACAAGTAAAAAAACATGAGACAACTATTTACATGGAAAAACCTCATAAGAGGTATAAAACCATGAAACAATAGAATTTTCCATTAATGATAAATTACAGTCCAATTCTTCTCATTCACCTCACTTTATCTCACTTTTCCACACTACTTTTTACCTAATCGATGTGACTTCAAAATTTAAAATCAATTAATTATAAACTTAATTTTATATTTAATAAATGAAAATATATTCATATTTTTATTTATTAACTATAAACTAAAGTTTATAGTTATATTTCATTTATTTAATATAATCTTATAGGAATTTATTAAAGGATAATAACCACTTAATGTTATTTATCCAACAATTATTATATTCATCATGCATGGTTCATCATATATTCTTTTGAGTCGTGCACTTAAATGATTTATCACACATGCCTCAAAAGAGGTCGAATTCATTTGGGTATATTCTACACCTACATCAGACATAGAAAAATTTATGGGCTAAGATACGGGTATACATAGGGCACAAGTACTTAGAAACAACATCAAACTTAAAAATACATAAAATCATGCATAAGTTCAACAACGTACAACTTGAGCATGACTGTATGGATGATTTTTTACCTTTTCACATGGTTTTATCCAGGGAAAGTTACGCCAACTTTCTTAACAATTTCATATTTCATATTTCAATTTTTACCTTTCATATTATTTTTTACCTTTTAACATTTTCTTGACATAGTTTCATATCCATTTCACTCAGTTTAGATCAATTACAGAGGGCATGAAGTGCTTCACTTCTTCTTCACCATGGAACTTATTTTCAGTTACAGTTTCATGGATCTTGGGGGGCATGGGTCTCCTCTCTCCAAAAAAATTTCCATATATTACAGTTGTTATTCAATTTCTATTTAATCGTGTGGCACATGGGAAGGGCGTGGGGGATCTCTCTCTCTCTTTTCTACTGTGTCCTTATTTTCAAAATTGGTCATAGATTCATTTGCAATGGTGTGGTCCATGGGATTACGGAAGGTATCAAAGCAGCTAAATTCTTCATAAGGAGTCTTTCATTTCCTCTTAAATTAGTAGAAGATGTCAGAGTTGTTGAATGAATTTGATACATGGTCTTCTTCCTTCACAGGGTGCTTCAGTAATTCACTCTCTCTCATCCATTCCATGTTTGGTTGCATGCACCCAATACTCTAATTTTTCCTCAATACAATTGTGGATTGATTACCTTTGATCCTTTAACAAGATCACTAATCAAAATCTCCAAGTACAGGCAAATAACGAGAACTTCTCCATCCAAAAAACAAGCAGGTGTATTCCTTCCATGTTTTGCATATTTTTAGTTCACTTTAAGCAAATGAAGATTTTATACATTCCATCTCATATTTGAGTTAAAGTTCAATTCCCTACTGTGGACATTGACTACACTTTGTGTTGTAGGTTTCATCATGAAGCATGTCAGCACCAACACAATAAGACATTGCAAAACAAACTTTGAGTGAAGACAAAATGTGTCTACACATTCAAGTATAATTTCCTTTAAGCATGTAATTTTCATTTCATACTTAAAGGGGGGGGAGTTTAAACACTCAAATTTGGTCATTTATCATTGAAATACTAGTTATGATTGTGTTTCTTGGCTAAGACAAATGCCTACATCCTATCCTCAATCAATACATCTTGTTATCATTCTTCCTAACTTGTTTATTCATGCGTACTAATATGTCAACATATTTTGAGGATTTTCTAAATGCATAGAATCAACACTTAGACATACTCCACCTTATCATGATGCAAACTTCCAAATTTCATATTTTCCACTTTTTCATCTCCTTTTTCAAAACCATACATTAGGGTCAAGATATGAAATCTGGTCTCAGCCGACCTGTATGGTCTTAGATCAACACATCCTCCAACTTTGTTTTCAATTACATCATCATTTTTGGGTGTTTTCATATCTTCCTAGGTCGGCCTTTACATGAAAATTTACCTTCATACCCCTATATAAGAAATATTATATCACCTCATTCACTAACCTGACACTCTCATGAGCTCTCATTACAAACACTATCACAAAAGGCACCTAAGGATCCCTAAATCTTCCCAAAGATGATGCACAGCCATAAGGGAAGCCGCAACTATAGTTCTAAAGCACTCAACTAGGTCAATGAGTTCACCTTCCCTTATTTCCAACTATTTAAAGAGCCCTACTCAATGCTTTAGCAAAATCACAGCCATCTCAAGCATTTTTAAAGTCATTTAAGTTGTCAACTAGCTCCATTCATCTAAATTTCACATGTTATGTGGAGAACTACGCATGGTTTGTTACCTCTTTAGAGTAGTGTTGACGTAGGTGCACAAATTTCACTTCAACCTAAACAACAATATTTTCGCATCGCCTTGCACCTATATTTAGGGTTTGAGTTCCATTTACTTAGACTATTCATATGAATTCACAGACATGTATGAGACAACTAAGTTTGATGGTGAAGCATATTTCTAGATCACTGAAGGGAACAAAAAGTTTCATAACCTCACTCCTACCATGTTCAAGACCATACAAAAGGTCTTATACTATACAATCATTCCTAACAAAAGTGTACAGTTTCATGTACCAATGTAATTTTTAGTCACAATTTCCATAAGTATCTACACACTCATTTCTTCCAATGTTTATAGTTTGTGCATTGAGATATCTCATGTACCACTATGTGTAGCTACGTACATCTTCCCTCATGTTTTTTCAAGCTTGTATGATATTGTAAACACTAATTTCAAGTACCAATACAATATATGATATTGTATGATTAACGTTGGAAGTTAATTAATCATAATAGCTTATAATATTCTAATCTTATATTCATTTTTAGTTGGTGTGCATTATATAACATCTAATCTTAAGTTCATCTTTAAAAGGGTGTAAACAGTCTACAATTTTATTATCTTGTTTAAGATTTTATATTATAATAAATTCTCTAAAAAAATCATAATCTTGGTTTAAGGTTTCAAATTTCAAGCATAATAGTATACTCTATCAACCCTTAAAGAGAAATTGTAGTGATCATCATATGAGAGGACAGATTATATCAAGGGCAATAAATGTAGTTGTAGCTAAAGTGGGTTTAGTTACAAAAATAGTACCGGTCAAGATCCTATGACCACATTTAATATGTTGATTAGGCCTATTTCAAATGTTAATCAATATACAAACTTAGATTCAATAGATAATGGAGGGTGTTACCTTTAATTCCTATACCCTCCCTCTTGATTAAAGAATAAAAACATGGAAATAATTAAATGCTTAGAAACACTAGAGAATTAGGGTCATGGACATCAATACACTTTAAAATTAAAAAATCTTCATGAATTCATTATTGTAAGTATGTGGGAAATAAGTCCAAAAAGATGTAGAATACTTACAAGGGGTAAAAAATGGGGACCATGAATTTCTTATGTTGACCAGTTTTAAAGATGGATGATGTCCTAGCTAGATTCACGAATGAGCATCTTCCAACACATGAAATGTTAGGCCTAGTTGGAAAACATTCTTTACCTTCAAAATGATTATGTTTATGACATGAGTAGTGCAATCATGATGATGTGAATGGATTCCTTGTGCCATTTTTTTTTTTTAATTCTCAATTTGAACAGGAGGCAACCTCACTGAATCATTGCTAATTTGATATCCTTCTGCAAAAACTTAATACATGCTCACCTCCTTCCAAAACCCATTAAAACATAGAATGTTAATGAAGGCATGTATTATCCCTCCATTACTATTTGAACCCTCATTAATTGACAAAATGTTTAATCAACACTAAATATAAGTCAACAGTCACTCGTATATATGTAAGTAATGTCTACTCAACCTTTTTATCTTTTAATGCATGCAACAACTATTAAAAATTCCGTAATGAATCTCTACATGCTTTAATGTGGATTTTCTCGAGGTATGTGGATACTTAATCGTGAGTTGAAAAGATTTAGATTCATGTCCCTACTTGGTATAAGTTCAATATCACTCTCATGCAAATGAATAACTCAATGTGTGATTTTCCCCTATTCTCATATATTAATTAATTACACTTATGTATTTATAGATTTCTTGAATTCAAATTAGGACCCTAATGGCACACATATCGGCACACAATGGAAAAGAAAGTGTATCAAAAGAGGTAATAAACTCAATAAAAATCAAATTTGGGGTCAAAAGGGCCCATAAAAGGCACAAGGCCACTTTCCTATATATTTGATTAGAGAAACACAAGTAAATTTCTAGCATGAATCCTACAAAATTAGTCAAGGTCCATAATCAAACCAAAAATATGGGAGGAGAAAAGTAAGAGAAAGAGGGAAACCATTGTCTTCCATTCAAAAATGACAAATATGGGAATCAACATGGCAAATAAAAAAGAAAAAGAGAAAGAATACAAAAGAGAGATGACAAAAAATCAATAACACAAAAAACTAATATCGGAAAAATGATAACACAAGGAAACAATCACCAATAAAAACCAAGTTCAATCTAATAATCAATAATTACATCTGATCACACTAACACAAGTGTTTCAATTAACTTAACCACTATCGCTGATAGTTATGTCACTCTTATGGATTACTTTTACAAGAATTGGGTCAACATGTAAAAAGGATATTGATAGCACCCAAGCACTTGGTAGTCCATTTAATTCAAAAGTTAATAATAATGTATAAATTCAAATGTATGTGGAATAGAATCTAAGGTTAATAATAACGTTAGACTTGTTACATAAACATTTCGCACTTATAAATAATTATTGACTCTAAAATCCATAAATTGGAAAAAGTATCATTTCTTGAGTAAATATATTGAATGATTGTTATTAGTATATAGTAATTCATTTTTAATTCGGAATAATGTCTGAGCATTTTCAAGCTTTATTTTTGGATTCCCATTTTATTCTCTATGCAACCTGTATATATCATGTTTAATTATTAAATGATATATTTAAACTTAGTGTTGTTCCAACCTTCAGTGATACATGGTGGCTTTTATTCCAACCATTCAGTTAAGGTACAAATACTTTTGTAAATACAGTTGACACAGAGAGTCCAATGATTTAAGATACATATATGGCTTACTCAACTTTGCCATGATAATCAACTATATGATTATACCATTCATACATGGGGAAGATCATGTCAATATCTAATGTGCGCAAAAATTCATTGATTTCCACATGGGTTTTTATTTTGATATTATGTTTTATTTGGTGGATGCTTGTAAACACACACACACACACAAACCAAACAAAACACACTTCATGCAAAGTTGGGTCATTAAAAGAAATTAACTCATTCATGTACTATCATACAAATATTATTTGTGACTATAGTTTACACTCTTAATACATATTCACTTATGATTGTCGATTATAAATCATATGTCATTCCCTTAGCAAGATGTAATGAACTATGTGATATAGCATTAACATCACAGGGAAGAGATATTGATATCTATGTAACAAGAGGTTAATTTCTTATTTAATTAACATCCAACATGTAATGTGTACATATACATATACCAAACACACTGCTTTACAAAGTGACTATTAACTCATATTAGAAGCATACCAATATTATTTAGTGAGGGATTGGACTATAGTTTATCACTCCTAGAGATCATATTAGGTTATGAGTAATCTGATTTTTTAAAAATAATGTTGATATGGTACTGATTCAAGTTCATTCGTTGTTGATTTTATTAAAAAAATATTTTTTAATTGAATCTAAAATTGCAAGAATTAGCTACAAAAATTGTCTGTATGGTCTTGGACCTGCTAAATGGATTCTAGATCTGTAACTTTCCATGTGCTATCAAATGTCTGGAACTCGGTGTCGCACTATGTCATCGGCTTCTTCATCTCTTATTTAGTGATATTTCTCTATAAATCTGGAATCAAATTGTAATAGCAGATGATGGAGTATCCTCCATATACAAAGTTAGGTGGTTTCTCATTAAAAAATATAAACATCATACATATTATGGTGAACCAAACACACTCCACATAGAGGATTTGGGCCACAAGGAACTTAACTCATATTATAAGATATGTACCATAGTGTATTTAATAATATTGAGAAGTTATACATTTACACTGTTTCAATACCTTGATATAGAATTGCACACTTTTTAAAATAATATTATAAGATGATTCAAATATTATTTAGCTAATATTGGACTATACAATGGAGACTTTTTTACCTAATAAATGACTTTAGAGACTTGTAGAGATTTCAAACCTAATAAATAAGTGTCCAACAGTTATTTCGTAGTTTTGGGAGCTTGGAGTGTTTTTTGTGCTTGTTTTTACATGAGTGTAGACACCACTTACCAACACACCTACATTACTCATTGACAAATTCGTTAATAAGTGTTCAAATTATTTTTTTTTAAATTGTTGCACAACCATCTATGAGGTACCAAAAGGTTCGGTGGAGCACCTAGGGTTTGGAGCACTATTCCGCTAAAGCGATGTTCTTGTGATACCTCTATTTGATCAATTTATAAAAGAAGATCTTGTTATTTTATCTTCAGCTCTCTTTTTCTTTGTATGATTTCAAATTTAAGTTTCCATCTGTGAACCTGGTTCATACATCGTAAGTTGGGTAAAGAGGCAAGTCTCCTTTGTAAGTCGCCAAGGTGAGTGGAGTTTTTGTTGAGGTTGATAACATAAGATTTGTTGAATCATTGCCACAAAGTACCAACAATGGAGTTTGAAGACCACACTCAGATGCAAGGCGAGGAAGCTAGACAAGATCTAGTAAGTCTCTATGATGTCTTTCCAATCAATTCTGTAATAGATGTGCAAGAAGAGTTTGATCTCCTTCCGGCATGGAAATTACCTAGAATTCCCTATAATGAAGTATATGATAAATTGTCTACCTTCCATTTAATAGTTGTTACTACACTTAAAACACGTGAGTCTATAATTCAAGTATCTTAATCTAGGAATCATGAGTATGATATCCCATTATTAGGTCTTGTTGATATCAAATCCATTAAGAAGCAAAATACTTTCAAGTTTTCCCATACTAGTTATGTATAGATAGGAATTACTCCTTTATTTATTTGAGGTCTTAATGCCTTAGTTTTATGTTGTTTGATGGATCTCAGATTTTATAGTTTTAAAGACTCCTTGTTAGCCGCTATCCAAACTAGTTTACAAAATGGCCCTATCTCTTTTGAAGTCTTCCCTAATTATCCAATTAGCCTACATAAAGAAGATCTGCTTAAGCAAGTTCTCTTGTTTCACCTTGTCACCTCTGGTTTACATATGAAGCCTGGATCCTGTCCCTTAGCCATTCATTATAAGGTCATTTATTGCTTGGTAAATACCATGTACCTTGGAGTAAAACATGACATAACTAAGGGCAATAACGTGTTGAGTCATGCTAGTTTAGAAAGCCATAAAATAGAACCAGAACTGATAATCTGGTCTCAAATCAAAGTCCCAAAGGAATGGACCCTCTCTAAAAATGCAATAGATAAAGATCAACCTAAGCTTGAGAATGCTACAGCAGTCCATGAATCTAAGTCAGATATAACTTTGTCTTTCAGATCTAAAAGGTCTCTCCCTGCTTTATCCAGATCTAGTTCTTCTAGATTTGATACCTCATATTTCTCCACAGTCAAGTCCTCTAATAATAAAGGCAAAGAACAAATCTATGTCTGTAGCCATAATAGTCTGATCCATGACCCAAACACTGATTATCTTTGGTGTAAGGATTGTGAACATATTATTAAACAAAAATATGTTCCTTCCAATGGACCCACAATCAGTATGGCCTCTAAACAAATATAAATTTATGTACAAAGTCCTCCTAGTCTACCTCCTTTAGACAACGGTGAAATTCTCTCTTCTGATGAAAAGCAAAAAGCTATTTTATGGTATTAAAGAACAATAGGCAGACACGTTGATACTTCAAAATCTTCCAAGATGCTAAACTGGACTAACAAAGCTGTTAAAACAGTTCATGATAGGCTTAAGAACCAAGAAGCCCTACTGACCGAAATGGAGAAAAATATTAAAGCCATAAAATTACACCAGAAAGGTGATTTGTAATCTTCCATTCATTTGTTAAATACCAAGGTTGATTCTTTATCCTCCTCTGTACAAAAGTTTGATAAAAGTATTGAATATGTATCTAAGTATGTGTCAGTTTTTCCTGAGATTCCTAAAGCTGTGTCCAATGAAGATGCAAATATTGTCCAACAACTTGCCAACCAGTCTGATGGCACAAAAAAGAGATATCTTCAAAGATTGGAACTAGTCATAAGCTTTTGCAAACTAGCCTACACCAATTACACGAGTCTTCTGCAAAAATCAGTGAAAAAATATATCATGTCCAGGAATTAGTCATGCCAATCCCAGAGATTGTTCCTCGGGTAGAACAAATAATTGAAAATACAAAGAAACCTGAAGAAATTGTTCCAGATTGGTCTAAAAAGGTTTCATGGACAGATGTTACTAAATTAGTTGATTCTCGAAGGAAACATAAGGTTGCTTTACTAGGAAGCAATACTATTGGTATGGTTACTATTACTCTTGAGGATGCAGAAAGCATGGTTCTTGCCGATGAGTCAGCTGGAGCCTCTTCCAGTAAGCCACTACACCATACAACAAGGAATCAGCCCTTGCAACCAAATTGGTTGAAGTAGGATTGCTCCACTCCAACACATATCAAAGAAATGATCCATGGAATGCTAGGATGGTCCAATACTTAATTGCTCTTGTATCGCAAGGATCCTCAAACTATTGCTGAGACTATAGCCAATGGATTTGTTGGCATTGCAAGAGAATGGTGGGATTCCAACCCACAAAAAGAAGCAATACTTAATGGAGGTACTATTGCTCTTTCAACTACTCTTATTGCTAAATTCTTAGGCATTGTTGATAATGACAAGTATAAGAATAGTTATCTAGTTTCTCAAAGCAAGAATATGTGATATGAGTAGAATAAAAGAATATCAGTGTTATATGAAAATATTATATTATAATTCAGGAAATATAAATGATCCTACAATGAAGCTTAGGTATATTGAATCTTTTCCTGCATATTTTGCTACTGAATATAAGAAAGTTATGCATAGAAGGCCTCTATAACAACTAAGCTTTGGAGCCATTAATCAAATAATTGATGAGACAAATGATCATCTTTGTCAAGAAAAACAAGACAAAAAAGAATCCGTAAAGGCTCAAAAGGCTTTAGGAGCTAAACTATGTCAAATAATGGATAATGATCCATTCGGGTGTAAGCCCTCTCATACTTCTCCTCACAAGAAAAAACCTTGTAAAGATTGTTCATCTTTTTCAAAGGGGAAGGGTAGGTACAAGTCAAATAAGAAATATTTCAAGAAAATATTTTCCTCTGAATATCCTCCCAGTAGAAAAAGATATTTCAGGAAGAAAAAATATATCGGTAAGAAGAATAAATGTCCCTACATGTTTCATTTGTAAAGGAAAACATTATGCTAATGAGTGTCCTAAGAAGGATACTGATAAGGCAAAGGAAAAGATCAATATGCTAGAATCTAAGGGCATAAATGATCAGGAATATTGTCTAGTTTCTGACTCAGATTATTACTCTTCAAATATATCTTATCCATCATTTGAAGATATACAAGTTAATATTGTTGAACAATTAGAATCATAATATGATAGCACAAAATTAGGGTATGATTCATTTCCATCATTTGTGAACATGATTGCCAACTTTTCACATCCATTTATTCCACCCATATGGTATTTAGAAAGTCTACCGCTAAAAAGAGTTTTGAAGAAACAACTTGAGCTTAGACAAAGTGAGTATGAACAATTGTCCCCCCATGGAGACACTGCTAAAAAACCTATTATCCATCAATTTTTTTGAGAACTAGAAGAAAAAGGAATAGGATATCATGCCAACAGTTTATTGACAAAATTGGATGCACAAACAAAGAGAAGAAGAAAATAAGATACCAAGAAATCTAAAACATAAGTACTTAATAAATAATGAGGAGATCAACGTTGATGTAGAATATGTAGAAGCCCTAGAGCATCTTCCCTCATCTTCTAGGCCTGTCATACAAAGACAAGTGCACCAACGACAACCAAGCCATAAGAGGTCGTGGACAAGGAAGAGGAAAAAAAGGAAGGAATTTCCCTTTCTTATTCTGAGAAGAAGAAGGAATTGAAGAAGATTTCAAGTTGTTGATCTGAATCAAAATTTTTTTTTCCCTAAGTCAGAATACAGAAGAATGTGGAAAGAAATAATAGAGTTTCTTCAAAAGGTCATAGTCCAAAAGCCACTGAAGAATATAAGAAACTTCTTGAAGAAGATTTGGACCAGAAAGAGACGAAAGAAATTAAAAAAATTCTTAGAAGAAAGCATATCAAGAAATTATGCATCAAGAAGTAGAACAAGAAGTACCAATGAAGGAAATAAACAATGAGGTATGTACTATCAAAGGTGCTCAAAATCCTTTTCTCAATCAGTATTTGTATTCCAAATATCAAGCCATACTCCATAGATGTAATGATAGATATTGGTGCAGCTATAAGTTTGTTAAGGACTAGAGTTGTCCCTCCAGATTGTTGGACAAAAACCTACCTCAAAATAAACTTTGATAAAAAAGAAATCATATCTAGGTGCACAACCTATGTCCCAATTCAAATAGAAGGTTACCAGAGAACATTGCAGTTTTATCAACATGATAGGTTCTCATATGATTGTCTGCTAGGAGTAGATACCCTTCAGCAATGTGGAAACCTTCAAGTCTAAATAAAGATTTTATATCTTTATTCAATCTTGATGTCCAGATCCCAAGAAAATACTCATTCAGAACTATCATTCCTTTACCTAACCAAAATAAAGAATCCAATCATGAATGGATGCATAAGTCAATAGCTCTTTGTAAAGGAAACATTGATGATATAGTAGAAAATATAAAAAGGGATATGTGTTCTGAAAAATCCCTATGCTTTTATAAATAGAAAAAGACACTTCTGTTCACTTGATTTGCAGTTTTCTAAGGATGTTGATGGAAATAATATCATCCCAAAAATCAAATCTCATCACAAAGGAATGAAACTAGAAGATCGAAGAGAATGCCAAGAAGAAATAAAAAACTCCTCCAAGGTGGTTTTATTCAACAATCTAATTCTCATTGGGCTTGTGCAACATTCTACGTCAATAAAGAGAAGTGAACAACTCAGACAGAAGAAAAGGCTTGTAGTTGACTACAAGCCATTAAAAAATATGTCTAATCAGTACAACATCTAATTCCAGCCAAGGATGATCTTTTGACCAAGAATCAAAGGGTCAAAGATCTACAACAAATTTGATCTCAAAAGTGGTTTTTGGACAAATCTTTCTGAATCCTAAGGATCATTACAAAACAACATTTGTTGTACCAGGGGGACAATATGAATGGAATGTATTTCCATTTGGTCTAAAGACAACTTCATGAAATTTTTAGAAAGTTATGACAATATATTTGGTGAGTTGTTAGATTTCTTGATTGTATACATAGATGACATATTATTTTTTCCAAAATCCCCTAAGAAACACATTGAGCATCTCCAAAAATTTTATGATACAATTTACCAGAATGGTTTGTGTCTATCTCCAACAAAAATGGAGGTATTTAAAGATGAAATAAATTTCTTAGGTATTACTGTAAAGGATGGTTCAATTGAGATGCAATCCCATATTGTTTCAAATATCCAAGAATTTCCTGATTAAATAACTGATAAATTGCAGTTGCAAAGATTTCTTGGATGTATAAATTATGTTGCAGGATTCTGCAAAGGCATTGTTGTTGATAGAATTATTCTTAATAAAAGATTAAGAAAGAATGCTCCAAATTGGACACCTGAAATGATTAGACTATAAAAAGAATTAAGAACAAGTTCAAAATCTTCCAGCTATGTCTCTACCAAGAAATGGACAAAATATTGTGGAAACTGATGCCAATGAAGAATAATGGGGAGTTGTACTAAAAGAAAGACTTGAAGATGGAAAGGAAAATATGCAGTTACACATCTAGATCTTTCAGGGATTGGAGCTAAAATATCGTTCATCCCATAAAGAAATTTTAGCAACAAAGAAGGCTATTAAAGCTTTCTTATTCTTTCTGCAAACAGAACACTTCATCTTGAGATCTAACCTCAAGGATTTTAAGGCTCGACTAAATAATGGTGACCCCTCCGATAAGACTTCTTTTAATAGATTGCAGAGACGGGGAATGTAATTTGAAAACTACAAATTTGAAGCCGAGCATATTAAAGTAAAGATAATTCTTTAGCTTAATTTTCCAACAGAGATTTTAAATTATTCAAAATATCTAAAAAAAATATTAGAGGTAAATAGTTTTTTGAAAGGGACTATACCCTTGTACAAGATGGCTCAGAAAAGCCAGATTTATAATATTAAGGCCCAACAGCAGACAACACTTTGCTCAGAGAAGTACCCAAAACCAACCGCACATCAGCAAAAAAACAACTTATGTACAGCAAATAAACAGTGATTGTCCGGCAAAGAAAAGTGAAGCAACACGGAGCAGCCGAACAGCAGTGGAAAGCTAACTAGGCGGAGAATCGGTATTCTTGGGAATAAATTTTTTTCTTTTTACGCACCGTTATCTAGCCTGTTGAAGCCTCCTCAGTTGGAGGGTTAAATTATTTTCCTTATCCTGCACGTTTCCAACTGGGACAACAATATTGTTATCTTGAGTTAAATCTTTTGCATTTTCCTTTATGTTACCAATAGAATGAGATTCTTGGTATTTTCTTTTCTATTAGTAACTGGAATTTGAATTTCTGAAAGAGGGGTTTCCGGAATAGAATCGCATTCCTCTTCGGTATCTGCATTTAAGTCTAGATCCTCTTTGGCTTCGAAAACCAGATGTTCTGGTAGGGCGTCCTTCCACCAGTTGTGTCTCTCCTGTTGGCGCTTTGCTATCCCACAATCAGCAAAGGTGTGGCCTAAATAGAAACACCTCCTACACCTAAATGGTAGGCCTTCATAATCTAAAGGTTATGACCAAGTTCTGTTTTGCACTCTAAGATCAATGGTAGCAGGAAGGTTCTTAGCGGTATCAAGTTCCACCAAAATCCGGGCGTAAGTAGTATGGGTATAATCAAAGGTTTGAGAATCTATATAAAGAGTAGTTCCCAAGGCATTGCCAATAGAGACAAGACATTCACGGATCCAAAATTGAAAAGGTAAGTGGGGCAACCTGATCCATACAGGTTTGCATGAAAAAGATTCAGTTGGCGGGTTAAATGAGGGGAACCAGGGTTTCATAATCAAGTATCTAGACTGACTGACCCAGAGCTTGGATGCGATGGTGTTCTTATCAGCTATTGAAGAAAAAACAACAATGAAAATACCTTTAGCACATTGGGTATAAATCTAACCTTCCAGCTAGTATCGAAGTCCAATGTTTGGAGATCCAATCATGAAGTGTAGGAAGGTTGGGCCAGAGACCTCCAAATCTACGGATTAATGCGTGTTCTTCGTAGTATTTTTCAGAAGAAATAACCTCCTCCCCAAATGAAACACATGGGGTAATGCTTGCAGGTTTCATAGGGGATCTCTTACCATTCAATGCATCTTTGAAGGATGTGTTCATGGTAGTGACACCCTTGTCAGCCTATGCCAGCCTTAGGAGCTCCATCAACATCAAAGGGAGCCTGAACACCTTCACTTTTTCCTGTATCCGCATCCACACCAGGTTGAGGATCCCCAATTCTGCCACCATGAGACAGAGAAATACGCTGGGTAGGAGCACTGAAAGCTAAACTTATCCAAGAAACAGGCGGATCTCTAGAGTCGACCCCCTGAGTGGAACTGTCAACCATTGTATGCCCCCCTCCAGCAACGCCACCCCCCTTTGAGTGAGATCCATGGTCGTTGCCCTGATTGGGGTTAGAATTTGTGTTTAGGGCTTTTGCAGAAGAGGATCACGGAGGAACCAACGTGAAGGGTTTTAAATCAGCGTCCACGAGGATTTCTAGGAACATCTCTAATGGGGTCGACAAATGTTGCATAGTGGTTTGTGATCTCCATGGTTCGTCCTACGTTTTTGCGGATTCCTGCAATACAAATCCATGGCCGCACAAATCCATGGCCGCTACCAATAACTCCACCACCATGAGACAAAGAAAGGCGCTTAGGGTTCGAAGCCAGAGGAGCCACCATCGCAGGTAACCCTTCTCTTATTGCGGGTATCCACACATTTGTTGCCAAAATATCTAAATTACACTCAGCTTTCTACTAAGTTTGTTCATACCATTTGGAGCGGTGCTACTAGGGAAAGAGTCATTCAAGTGCTTCAAAACAATGATAGAAGGGTGTCCTATGAAGCTCAACACAAGCATTTGGATCAGAGAATTGTTTTTCTCACACCATTTGTTATGACTAAACAATTTATCAAATTTACTGATCCAAAAGACATCAATGTTCTGTACCATACACTACAAGATCCCTTAATGGTATGCACTCTAAACTAGCCATGGAGACACTATAGATTTGTTGAACCAGAATGTCCAAAACCTCCAATATTAGGAATTAAACTTAGACAATTAATTCATATTTCAGATAGCATCTGGAGATTTGAACTTTCAAGAATGTGGCTAGAGGAACATCCGTCGCAAGATGATGCATCGAACAAGTTGCCAAGAACTGAAGCTCATAATTATATTCCAGACTACTTTAAATACTTTATTGTTAAATATATGCTTGCACAGTTGTTTGATGATCCTTTGTTGCAGATGCACCCTTATATTGTCAAGAATATTATAATACAATGCAATATACAATGGTATGTGAAGGAATGCTACTTCACAATTCAACAAGGTGGTGTTACTCGTCATTAACAAAACCCTAAATATCAAATATGGAAAAAGACATATTTTTCATTTTACAAATATTCCTCTTTCAACTCTAGGAAGAATGCTAACCATTCCAAACCTATATCTCTATGCTACCAAACGGCTTGAATGAGACAATCGTATGGAGTTTAACACATCAAGATGGTGTTCGGAACTAAACCAAAGAGTTTGTATACTACTGAAAGATATGTCTCATCTTCCTCATCAAATTCAAACACAGACAATAGTCCTAGGCAATCGGGATAGTCCTTAGGAATCTTATAAGAAAAAGTTATGACAAGCTTGTTATCATTTGTCTTGTCAATCCTTAAGAAATCCAATAAAGTTTTAGGCGTGACGTACTTTATGTCACATTGACGCATCGTAGACCTCCCCACTTTTTAAAGATGTTAGATGAGTAGCATGTACTCATCATTGTTGTCTGACACTATCTCATAGTGAGAATCTTTTGGAAACCGAGGTTTCTAGTTCTCAGTATTTAGGTTACCTGGAGAAAATCCTCTCCTATAAAAGGGAGTTTCGGATTCATTCACTTTATCGGGTAATTAGAAAAGAATAATGGCTAAGAGTCTTTATTGGGTGCTAAGTGTCTTGTAAGTTTAATCCTTTGATCAAGGGTACTATGGTCTTGATATCAAAGATAGTTGGATCCATCTTTATAGTATTGTAAATGTAAGTTAAAAAAATTTAGGGTCATTTGTGTATTTATATTGTCACGAAGCTTTCAAACTTGCTTGACATTTTCTCTCAATACATTATCTTTTAAAACGTTGTGCAACAATTTCAAGTGTTTCTATGTTTAATGTTGAAGTTCTAAACATGCCATTTCAAACCATATAACATTACAATAAAATATATTACAGATTTTGACATCATTTCCTGCAGTGTTCCATAACCATGGTTGAATGCTATCAAATGATTGAACATCAAAGTGCTTTGGGTCCAATTGGCTTTTCCAACACTCATGTTTACCCTTTCTATTATTCACACCTCTTAAATCCATGACAAACCAAGATAAAGTTGTTGCAAATCATACATATATTACCATGCTTGTGACTCCGAAATGTAAAACATATGCCCCCACAAGGGAAATGTTAATGCTCACATGATCATTCACATATTAATATCTGGGATGTCTTAAGAGCATCATATATAATTTCCTTTTTTCTAGAATTATATGAAATTTCCAGCTTTATCAAATCCCTAGGATGCTGATCACTATGCTTGAAGGAATTGATCTATCTATCTCAATTATTTTATAGAATATTTTACCATATCAATAAAAAATACTAGTAAGTTATATACCACCCCTCGTGTGTTTACCAATTTACCAGATCACTGAGTTCAGTGAACTACCAACATAAAAACATCATTTTTGAAGTGCCCAACAATAGTGATATCAGGCCAAGATGTACAAAGATATGTAGAAGAAATTTTGAATACCGAATGTCACTTAAATCATGGTGTTACTATCTCAAATGAGCTGCTAAAACTTGGAATTCCAAAACTTGTTAGTTCCAAGTATGTCTTGAAAATTTGAGCATCTTGCAAATGGGTTATGGATTTACATATTTAAGCAATTTCAGGCAAGATCTCCCTAAGCATAATTTCTCTAGATATCTGTTTCTGTTGGTTATAATGCCAAATTCAAGATTTTCAATACAATTCATACTAAATAAAAAATTGGTGCATCTTGCAAATCACACTCTTCAAACAAAAAAGTCTGTCAAGTCATTTATGAGTGCTCTAAACTTCCAAGCTGTTCAAAGGGAGCAAAGTTTCTAATTGACCTCTGCTAATATTGAACGCCACAAAAATAGACCACTTGAGATACATAAAATTTCAAAAATCAAGGTACTGGACCAGAAAGCTATGATCTCTAAGAAATAAATTTAAAAACCATACTTAAAAAATACATAACATAAAATAACTTCAAAGCAAATTGGGCGGGGATCAAACCTCTTATTTGACTGTCTGATATATAATGAAATATAAGAACAATAAATACACACAAAATCTGTCTGCTAGTTTGCAATGTAATAAGATGGGATGCTTATTGCAGAAAGCCACAAATTCAGAACTAGCAGGCAGGCCTTGAGTTTGCATGTGAAGTACCCTTTCCCTCATCAAAAGGGATTTACAAATAAAAAGAAAATCAATAATCGGAAATCAAAATAAAATAGTCCTGTCAAAAATTCCTCTCTAAACCTTATGTTTGACTTCAGCCTGATCTAGTTAATACATGCACGTCATGCTTTTGGCTAGAAGCAACTGTGCACGCTTACGAACTTAAAGAACAGAAACCTCCTAATATAATGGTGTTTCTTCTTGTGAATTAAATTTCTAAACTTCCAATCACCTTCTACGAACACCTGAATTGGCTATACGCTGTTGCCCTTGTGAAGAAGATTGTCCTGCCGATGCTTGTCCCGCTGCCTGTTCTTCAGGCATATTCATTGCCTGGGTTACGGCATTCATCACAATGAGCCCCAAAGGAACAAGGTACATCCACTGCAAGGAACATTTGAACTGTTAAAAGTAGAACTAGGTATTTCTAAACACAATATGCAGCTGCAAATAAGTGAGCTTGACATTAATCATTCATATGAACATTTGATGACATTTGGGCTTCCATACACAATTGTAGGCATGATTACAGAGCAAGGCAGGGTGCAATTGCTTACATATTTAGCCCAAAATGACTTCTCTGGAGGTTTTGGGACTTCTTCACCTTCAAGTCCATTTTCATTCCCTATAACATCCTCCATCATTGTAAGCATTCTGCAAATCAAAATGAATCATGTTTTATAGTTATTACAGAGGATCATCCCATGTAAAGAAAAGCTTAAGCTACATTTAACAGAATATCCATCCTCTGAATTTAAATTAATTTGATAATGTTTGCCAAGTCCAACAGATTCTAACTGAATAATCATTTACCCCAAACCCTTGCATAATAAATTAATAATTTAAATGGTTTGTAAATCCTCTCTATATGATAGGTCTTTTCAAGTGTTGAAAAGGAAAATCAAAGCTCAAATATTCAACTTAAATGTACCTTGAAGCCTGCTCACTGCTTTTCAAAACTATATGTGAATTGAAGGACCAACGTGATGGCTGCATACAACAGAAAAATGTTCCAAGATTAGTCAATAAATTCTTCAGAAGGAAATCATGGTGAGAATATGCAATGAGAAGAAGTTAGCAAAACAAAACAATCATACATTTAAACAGAAACTTACAGGCTGGAAAGTTTTTTTTCTTTCAAAATGGTATTTATACTTGTCAAATCATTATAATGCCTAACAATGACTAGTTACGATTCAAAAACTGTTTTTCTTTTCAAAAACTAGTGACATATATTCTAAGATTGATCTGTCTAGAACACACTACATTATTTCCATTAATGCTTGAGATTAAACCATCAAGTCCTATTATTTAATATCACATATGAGGAAGACCAACCTAGGGGAAAACTGAAATTTATGATTGCAGTTCACTCATATTGATCTCTCTAGAGTGTAGACTGTTAGTTTGTATTTCATTGACACTTGAAATTTAATTGTAGACGCGACGATTGAACACTTTGTTGTGCCACGAGGCATTCCTACAATGGCAGCCAGGTATAGTGTGAGTAAACTTTAATTTTGACATTAAATTTGATGTTTAATTTACCATCATGTGACAGTTCATCCTTAAATTTGACATCCATTTCACTGCCATGTGGCAATCCGTCCTTAAATTTGGTGTCCATTTGACCGTCACTTAAATGTTTTTTCTTGTCTTGGAGAATTCGATCGAAAAATAGTAATATCTTTGCCATAAGGTAATGTCTTTTTTTTTTTTTGGTATACTTATAATATACTAGCATAGATATCTTAAATAAAACCATAGTTACACGGGGATGCGTCCCCCCCAAAATCCAATAGTCCGGGATGTCCCAGACGTCTTGGGGACGACAAGACAGGGGGGAAACATTTCCCCCACGTTTCCGACTATGCACGGAACAAAGGGGACGTGTGGGACATTTCAGGGACGGCTGGAAGTCCCCGAAACGTTTCGGGGACTTCTGGTTTTTTTTCTTTTAATATTTATTTTTTTCAATTAATTTTTTTTTTAAATTAATTTTTTTTTTAATTAATTTGTTTATTGTTTTCTCTTTATAAATGTTTACCCACTAACCATAACCCGACTGTATTGTATTACAAAGACGTATTAAGAAACAAGAGTGATATATGAAAACAAAAATTTCCGAGCACAAATGCACATGGACTGTAACAACATGCTATGAAAACCAGCAGTATACATATTAATATTAGAAGTTCTATGAACATATAACATTAGTATAGCTATATATATGCTGCGAGTTTTTAATATGGACGTCTGAATGTGGACTGTATACACATGTTGTACTAATATATAAATCTGAATTGCTATTCATAAAAAATTTAAAATTTATCTGTATATTTTTAATATTTATAATTTTATATATTATTTTAATAGCCGTCCCCCCGCCATCCCGAAATTTTGGAATTTTTTGCCATCCCGGAGTCTTAGGTAACTATGAATAAAATTGTCTAAAATACAACAAGAGATAATCAATCTCGAGGCACCTATATTGGCTTTTTGAATTTTTCATATAGGTTAGATAGGCGCCTCAAGATTGATATATTTCTGTGTATTTTAGATAGTTGTATTTAAGATATCTATGCTGGTATACTATCAATAGCTTTAGATGCTATAAGGCAAACCAATTGTGAATGGAACTGCAATTTATAACTACCACAACCGGGAAAACTGAGGTGTGCAAATGGTGGAACCTTTGTCATTGTCACAAAAGAATACTAACCTAACAGCTACTATAAAAACAACCAGCATGGAAATTGCTCATGATTGAAATAACAAAAATATTGACAAAAAAAAGAAGTTACCATGTTACTAGAGCTTTGTCCATAAAGAAATTGGTAAGACTGGTATAACCAAAAAAAGAGCAAACTGAAGCACACAAATTACAAGGAGTTTAAGAAATATAGCTTACGTATTTTAGCAGTCGGGGATATGGGCATTCACCAGATGAACCATATGTAATTGCTATGACATTAACCCCTTCCTGCAACGAGAAAAAACAGATATGCATACAACCTATGAAAGCAAGAAACACAATCTTATGATAAAGGAAAATGCAAATTGCAAATAAAAGCCAAATAAATGAAAATTACCTTTGGCATAAAAAAAATCCAAATACTTGATCAAATGTCAGCTCCAAACACATAATAGTGTGTCAATCAATAAACATAGACAAAGCCACATGCAAACTGAATTTTTAAGTAGTGAAGAATGCAGCCTTCCTTTAAATGATAAATAACCGCATTACTTGCATAATAAATTAGCAGCATAATCAAATAAGTAAACATAATGAATCAGACAAATAGTGACTAAGTTCCGAAAGAAATGGCCAACAAGTGATAACAAAGAAATGTTATAGCGAATTTGTTAAAAAAAAGTCACCAATCTTTGCTACCAACACTAAACAGAGTCGTGCCTGTGTATAAAAATGTCTGAGCATCATGGTACTCACATTGCAAAATTAGAGATTACAAATACACTTTACATGTTCTGTCTTTGTCTTGATCAAATCATTTTGGGGTTTGGAAACTAAAATTAGGCACAAGACTGTTTTCTCCAGCACCAGGGGTGAGCATATCTACAATGAAAAACCTCCTAGGGTCATCATTTCACTATAACACGGACAAAGTGCACAGGGTTATTTCTTGGTTGCTTGATAGAGCAGAGTCAGCAGACTATGGCACATGAAGATTCGGTCCTGATTTTTTGTCATGCACAATTACCATAAACTGTATAATGCAATAAACACTTTACTGTTACATGCCAAGCGTTCTCCTAAAGTTAGGCTATTATAGTGTTCAAAGTTTAAAAACGCAGTCTCATGTTCATAGAAGAGCATCTACGGGTGATAAGGCTATAGATACTCACATTTAATTGTATTTGTGTTGACCTCTGGGTTAAAAGCTGCTTTAGAGATATGGATAGGTGCATGACTCTGACATGAAATATGCACTCAATCTCTATGTTCATATTTACTTTGAATTCCATTCTTAAATAATATTTTGGTAATTTTTAGTCTACCATTATATAGCATATTCAAGGGAATATGAATTTGGCACGATGGTTGTGAGGAAATCATCTTGCAATTGTCAAATTATTATCAGTAGGTTAACAAAGATTTCCTCAAAGTGGTATCAGATATTGAAGAATAAGCACATTATTTTGAACTTTGAAGCAACCACCAACATTCCATCTCAATTTCTGAAGTTGTTAAATCATTTGAATTGGCACTTCACTCCACTCAATCATTCCAATCTGCCATTTCCATATTCTGTTATTCTAAATGTTGATTCCATAACACATGAATCTGTTTCTCCCATTACCTTATCCTACAATAACCTTCTCTGTTCTGCTCTTTTAGACCATGCATTGGAGCTCATAAGCTTTCAGATTATAACTTTTCCAGTAACCTTTTTGCATACGTTTAACATGTCTGATACCTCTTGTAATGTCTTCATCCCAAACAAGAGCCCCATAAAAGTGACTAGACCAACTACACTCTTTGACATTGGTTTGTACTTTATTCAATAAAATCCACTAACTGTGGGCATCATAAACTAATCATCCCAGTATTGATTAGCTCCGAGTCATTCAGTAACTCCAGGCATCATCAGCCACAATTTCCAGGTTACCCAATTACTATGGACACCATCAACCACACTTTTTGGGGTTGGTTGGATCGAAATAATCCATTCGTGTACATCGGATAGCCCATTATTCTTAACAATAAATATTTTAGTCAAAGTCAACCCGACAAGTAAAGTCAATGGAGTGTTTATACCTTCCAAAGAGTCGAATGAAAAAGCTAAATACTTCGGCAAAGCTTGCTGCTGTAGAAACTCAATATTACTGTAGCAGGACCAAGTATAAAAAAATGGCTAAGCAAGACTGCAAAAGGTCAATCTACATCAAGTGACACAGATGGGAACGGAATAGACCAAAATTAATGGGAAACTTAATCCCGCAGCTGAAACTCAAATGAGCTCTCAAATGTACAAATACAAACTGAATAGCACAACCATAGATTCAAACACATCTCTTTATTGATTTCAATAACATGTTATAAAAATTCATACACAAAACCACTCTCACACTCACTGTTCTTAACAGGCCTATTACAATATTACAAGAAGAAGAAAATCCCTCTTAATCCCTTTGGACTGGAATCAAATCCCAGCCCTAGCTCGCTCTGAATGAACTCCCTATTCTGCCCCTTGATTCCCGCTCAGCTCCTTTGCTTTCCAAACTATAACTCTCCCTCCAAGAATTTGAACCTAACTGACATTTCTTGACATTCTAGAATCTCTTTCCATCTCCCAAGATCCTTAGAAACACTCAAAAGAAGAAAACAAACCGTTCTAGGCCATTGCCTTCTGCAATTCACATGGGCGAAACCAGCACTTTATGCAGTCCAGCGATTATGAAACTGCCACTCAGTACAGATCATCAGTTTTGTTACCGTGCAAGGTCTCCCAACTTCCGAAGGCCATACTCGAAACGAGGTGATTTGTTTTTTTGAAATTGCATAACTTTTCAGGGGGAATCCATAATGCAATCACATTCATGTTTAGGAAAGTAAATGACGAACTTTGTCTCTGCCCCACAACCATCCATTTTAGCCCTTCAATGGGCACAACTACTTGTTAGGTTCATGTGATTGTTGAGAAACTTAACCAAATCTCTCAGAGCCCGTTTAGATGTCAAAAACTAATGTTATCAGATGTACTGACCACTTTTGAAATGTTGGAATGTTAATTCTTTCCACAGATCAACTTCACCATGTCAAACCAACAAAAGGACCAACTTGTCCATACAAACATGCACCTACTATTTTTTTGTGGATGAAAGATTGCTGTACTTCTTGGATACCCCTGCATCAGCAAGTCTGACAAGAAATATGCACTCTATCTCTATATTCATATTTACTTTGAATTCCAATCTTAAATAATGTTTAAGTAATTTTTGGTCTACCATTATAGCATATTCACGGGAATATTAATTTGGCACGATGGTTGTGAGTTAATCATCTTGCAATTGTCAACCTTTAAAGTTTTATCACTAGGTTAACAAAGATTTCATCAAAGTGATATCAAAGATCAAAGAATAAACATATTATTTTGAAACAACCACCAACGTTCCATCTCATTTTCTTAAGTTATTAAATCATTTGAATTGTTGCTCCACTTCAATTGTTCCATACTACCATTTTCATATTCTGTTTTTCTATTTCTAAGAGTGTTGTTTCCACAAGACATGAATCTGTTTCTCCCATTACCTTATTCTATAATAAACTTCTCTGTTTTAGACCATTCATTGGAGCTCGTAAGCTTTAAGATTATAAATTTTTGGAGAAACCTTTTTGTTTGTGCTTGACATGTCTGCCACCTCTTGTAATGTCTTCATTCCAAACAAGAGCCCCATAAAAGGGATTACAGAAACTACCCTCTTCAACATTGGTTAGCTCAATACCATTCACTAACCATGGTCATCCTCAACTAGTCACTCCCAGCTTGAACGGCTAAAAGACATTCAGTAACTTTGGGCATCATCAGACACCTTTCCAATGTTGGTAGGCTCGAAGTCATTCACTTAATATGGACATCACCACCCACACTTTTTGGGATTGGTTGGATCAAGGTCATACAGGACAATAATTAGTTTAGTCAAACGCAACACCAAGGTCCACAAGTACAATATGTAGCAATTTCAAATTTGAATGTATATCCAGCAAATTAAAGTCAATGGAGTGTTTATACCTTCAGAAAAGTCAAATGAAAAGGCTAAAATACTTTGGCAAAGCTGAAGGCTGGATCTATCCTCTACTCAGCTTGCTGCTGTAGAAACTCCATATTGTTGAAGCAGGGTCAACAGCACCAAAAATGGTTAAGCTGGAAAATGTCGATGCACATCAAATCTGCCCTTTCACTTGGTCAATGCAATCAATGCCAGTTTTTGAAGATCCAAATGCTTAATATTTACCACTACTAGGTAATACTTAGGACCAGAATAGGTACAATCAGCATTGCAACTGACATCAGAATACTTCTACAGCTTCATTTTCTGCCTCTGCCTTAAATTCTGTGCATGGGGATTGGAAATGAATGGTCCTCTGGATCTAGTTTACCTATACATATCCATTAATTGGAACTAGAATAGGTACAATCAGCGTTGCAACTGACATCAGAGTGCTTCTACAGCTTCATTTTCTGCCTCTGCCTCAATTTCTGTCATGGGGATTGGAAATGAATGGTCCTCTGGATCTAGTTTACCTATACATATCCATTAATTGCAAGTCAAACAAACTGATGTCATGCAGAGCGGCTGACATCAGCATTGTTCATTATTAAAAATCAGATTTTGACCAAGTGTGACTTTGGCTTTGACTTGATAATATCATCGTAATTAAATATTGTCAAAAATAGATGTATGCTTGACTTTGGCTGTGATGATGGCATCTGTTCTTTCTGAAGTTGATTCTCTCGTGTCTATTTTGAGCTTGGTTTCCATCAACATGAAGATGCAAGCAAAGGCTTAATCCTGAATGTGACAATCAAGGCCAGTACTTGTAGCCAATCCACAAATCCCAGGTTGGAGGTCAGTTTCAAGGATACTAAGGACCTCAACTAAGGTATGGGCTGAGAAAGGATGTTGGAAGTGGCATTCTACGGTTCTAGAGATGGAGCTCATGACACCCATCTTCAGGAGGAGGTAGGAATATCCAAGGTTGTGATATGATTGCTAAACAGCCAAGTGATGTTTTAGTATTTTTTAATGATCACACTAAACCCATTGATAATGAAAGAATCAGGAATCAATGACCTCAAAAGTGAATAACCTGTTTGTTTGATGGCACTTGCATATAGACGATAATGAAAGGTTGTGAATATGTAATACGACCGTTTGATCTAAACACTTGAGCAGCTAGTTATCCAGCCAAAACCAGGCCAGTCTGTCAAAGGGCGACTGTGTCAGCTCAGTGCTTGGATTTCTTAAACAGGTGTCCTTTTGTATTATACTTCAGCTTGTGGAATTGACCACAGTAATTTGATGCAGAAGTGGGCACAGGGGCTGAACATTTAGATTCCAATCGAAGGGCGGGCAGGAGAAGGGGGGTCTCAAAGTTGGATGAGCTGAAGCAGCAGTTAAGATAGGCAATGCTCAATACTAGGGTATGGACATTGAATTTAGATTCCAATTGAAAGGCAGACAGGAGATGGGGGATCTCAAAGTTAAATGAGCCAGAGCAGCAGTTGAGATAGGCAATGCTCAATACCAGGGCATGGACATTAATCCATCCTTTATAGTTGACAAATTGCGTGGAGGACTGAAAGTAATGGCTGTTGACACATTGTCTTGTGCATTGTGAAAGTGCTTCCTTCAAGTCAATAGTTGAAGAATTTCAACACGTCAAAAATAATGATTGTCAAGATGACTAAAACATTTATTAGGAGAGGGTGTTAGAATATCTAATGTGATAAAAATTATTTTTGATATAATTTGATAGCAACAAAGTTGTGACATATGCAACTAGTGAAATGGACAAATGGGAGGTGTAGGTAATCCATACTCTGTTGGGAAACAAAATCATTTGAAGAATAGATAGGTATACTGTGTAGTTTATATTTGCATATTGCATTACATCGTGGGATGAACATAATGCTCATCAGAGTGTGTTCAATGTGTATTACTTCAAACGTTCCCCAAGTTTCTAGCACAAATAGATGAGGGGGCAGGAGCTGGTATCAGGGACATGAAAGGATGGGTATCAGAGATAGCTGCCTGGACATTTTAAGAATTTCCAGACATTAATCAGTAACAGCTACCTAAACATTTTGAGAATTTCTGGGCATTGATCAGTGATATAGTAGCCTGGATATTTTGAGACTTTATGGTCATTTTTTCAAAGTTTCAGCTCATTCCCTTTCATGAAAAATAGGTGCAAATTTAAGGATTGGGGAATGATAGGGTTCACTACAAAAAACAAGTTCAAATAATTTGTTATTTTTTCTCTATATGTGTATTATATATAGGGCTCCTTCAATAGAGTGCTGCATCCGCTGTATCCCATATATAGATAGATAGGGGGCTATGGGGATTTAACCAACCCAAATAGGGGAGAGGCGGATATTCCAAACCCTTCACCCTTCCCCTTCTACTAGTTGGGGGTTGGGGCCTATCTCTATCTATGCAATAGTTGCCCCTCAGATATCTGACCAATATAGATATAGAGGGTGGATTTAAAATATCTATATAGCCTGGTTTGGTAGTTGAAGGCTAGTCAGAACTGCACCAGATCCAAAATCTCAGATAGAGAGGGGTAGTATACACTTTACACATATAGGAGTAAAAACTCACTTATTTGTGTAAAGCAAATGACAGAAAAGAAAACATGCATCTAATGAGAAGAAATCCTAGAATACAAGCATGATCACTCAAGGTAGAGCTTAAGCCTGCTCCCATTGCAATGACCCAGTAAAATCACTCCATTCAATTTCCTCAGCTTGTGAGCCCCATTATCCAAAACATCATGGATAATGAAAAAACATATCCATCATATATGCAGCTTACCAAGTGTTGTGTATATCTCGAGTCAGACAACACCACTTTTCCACCTATGCGTAGTAGTTTTGTCTTTATCAGTTTTTCATACCAAGCTTTTTGGCGACTCTTTTCAATCCCTTGACTCCAAAAAGCTAGTAATCTCTTCTGGGTCCAACTTCATTATCTCGTCCATCCTCTCATCATTAGACTTGCAGTCATCTAAATTACTTCCATGTTGCCTCTTTAAATTCAACCAATAACACCGCCTTTCATTATATGCTAACTGAAACAACCTATATTTGTTCAACCTCTTATATGTTATGGTAGGCCCATAAAACCGCACACTCGGTCATCCGAATTTATTTTGCCAACAATGCAAATCTTAATAAGTTTCATTTCCAAAAGAAATTGAAGGTTTTGATCATGTTGTTCACTTGCAGATGATAGTGTGTAGTCTTGTGATGCGTAATCATAAATTCTTGCAATAACACAAGCATCATTTTTGCAAGGAAATGAGCACTTCTGTCACATGTTAGACTTAGCAAAAACCCATATCTTGAAATCTTGTTTTCTTATGAAATTCATGTTGTCGTTACTAAAGTACAATATCTAGTCAACACTACTTCTACCCATCGTGTTAAGTAATCTACAGTCGTCATAACATACCACGCACAAGTCGTTCCTGCAAGTGGATTTAATGATTCCTACACTACCACCAAAACTAACGACGTCTCATCTCTCTTATTTAGTTTACCCACTCTTTGGCAAATATCACATTGGAGTGCATATTCTTTGGCATCTTCAAACACAATCAACCACCATAATCCTATGAGCAAGATCTTTTGTGTTGTAGCCTCCCCTACATAGTGACCTTCAACAATCCCCTCACGACACTCTCCAAGTACATCTGCATATTCATGCTCCATTACACATTTGCACAAAACCTCATCACAACCTAACTTGTATAATTTTCTACCAATGAGTTGATATGGCACAACTCTTACTACTAATTGCTTCTTTTGTAACGATGGCCATCCTTCAAGTGCCGTCCCAAATGTTCAAGAACGCAATAATTTTTGCCATCTCTTCTAGCACACACAAAATCCAAAATAATTGTGCATCTGGCAAATCATCTTCAATAGGTCGTGCATGTAGTTAGTCAAGTAGTGATTCACAACAAATGATTCAACCCCGCATTTCAATCCTTTTGGGCTTCATGACCACCAAAAATTGAAACTTTTTAAATAACACCATCCACTAGCACATTCTCCCATGCAATAACAATTTGTTCACCAAGTACATTAATGTCTCATGGTTTGTGCATAACACAAACAGATTAGCCAAAAGAATAGCCTAAACTTTTGCAACGCACACACCATTCTCAATGCCTCTTTCTATTGTCATGTGTAATTTTTTGTGCATTTAAAAAATTTCCTACTTGCAAAATAAATGGGGTGGTCTATCTTCCCTTCACTCGGTTGCGCAAGAAGTGGGCCAATTGCCATTACAGACGCATCCACATGCACATCAAACGAGTTTTTTCCAATCCGAAAACTGTAAAATCAGCACACTAGCAAATTTCTCTTTCAAAGTATCAAATGCCCCTTGCTTGTGCATAAGTCCACTAGAATGGACCTTCCTTTCTCAACAACACTTCCAACAATTGTACGATGTGTGCAAACTTTCTTATGAACTTGCGGTAGTATCCAGAATGGCCAAGAAAGCACATGGACATCCTTTTGGGAGCATGGAGCCTCCAACTGTTATACAATTACAAACTTTGCAAGATCAACTAACATGCCATCTTTGCAGATGGCATGTCCCAACAAAGTCCCATAAGGTACTGCAAAATTCCATTTCTTAAGATTCAAAGAAATATGGAGCTGCCAACGCCATCTCAAACATCAAGTAGCAAATTCTCATGATGGTCCCTCATTAGATCATAAACCATCTAATCATCCACATACACTACCAAAAAATTGTGTATAAAATCTTTAAATGTTTCTACTACAATGCACTAAAAATACATCAGGTGCATTCTTCAAGCCAAATGGCATGACATTATAACAAATGATATCCCCATTCCATAGCAAACATTGTATTTACCTTATCCTCTTTTGCAATGTGCAATTCGTGATAGCCTGGAAAATCCATTAGTAAAAGAGTAAATCACAACCCGCAACTCCTTCCAAGTAAATGGAGTATTGAAAGGATCTTGCACACATGCATCATTCAACATTACGTAATCCACGCATACACATCCTCTTCCATCCTTCTTACTAATCACCATCAAACTTATCCAGTCCAACTCCTTCAATAGGAAATACCACCCATGCGTCGATCATCTTATCGATTTCTTTCTTTACCTTCGCACACAAGTTTGGTTCATTGGGTCTCTTCTTCATTCTTACTCCCTCACAACTTGATACGCATCTTCCCTAGACTTCGATGCAACCCCTTCATCTCAAGATAGGTTTTTGGGAATAAGTCCTTATACTCTTTACCTACTAGCCCTACAGTGCGAGGAGAGGAAACTCAATATCACCCCAATAATCTCCTAAGCTTTCCATACAAGGGTCCTCCTCAATTCCTATACTCACATCTTTCTGGTGCAGAGGTTGATTATAATATTTTGTTGGATATTTTTGCGTAGACTCTACAACTCTTTCTCCCTCAAGTGGTTTCCTTAGCATTCAAATGGTCAATCTCGTCGGCTATCTCCATTGGTCCCTTCATACATCAGCTATCCCTTGAGATAGTCTTAGTGTGGGAAGTTGTACCTTCCCCAAGCTAAGGCATTGTTACATTGCATCCTTGTTGGAACTTATCGCACCAGAATACAATCCTCTCATCGTCGTGGATTTTCCTTAACCAATCTTTCCTAGTGTGTGTCCTTATGAAAGATTGCAGTTCTTTGATCATTTTCAATGGCTCAATCAACTCCTGTTATGTTTGCATCAAAACTAAATGTCTATCTTAGAAATCATCCTTAATAACCTCCCAATCCGTAGTTTCCCTCAGTTTCATTGTGTAGGTACCACCTGCGAGCCCAAGTCTTCAACACCCCATAGAAGTGCATGCACCCATAACAAAATTGGTAGCAAAAACTCCCTTAACATCTATTCTTCACAAGCCTTCAATTATTCACCAAGACAATATTTCCAGCAATAAATTGGATGTCCTCTCTTTACATTACTTCTCTTGAATTTGGTACACAACCTCCTTGATATGCCCCCACCTTGGCAGACGTGACTTATGTGTGGTCCACCAACATGTGGCTACATCCCACATAGTATGAGCCATTGTAGCTACCCTCTCAGTCTCCTTCACTCAAGCACCCTCCAAGTCATTTATGTATAACTTTATGTGGGTGGACCAATCAACTTGTCTAATCTCGTATTACATATCTTCATCACCCTTCAAACTTGTGGTGTTATCTTTGTAACACACCTCGTAGTCCTTTTTTGTATGTTTTGTATTTTATTTTTACACACCATTCCACTTTGAAATTGCTTTGTTTGTTTCTTGTGCCACTTCATCACTCCTGCACCCTTTCGGGCAGTCACTTCACACTCTTCTAACCCATCTTTCACATGCAACACTTGTATCTGAAACAGACTTACTATTACACCAATCCATTTTTTTGTTTTTTTGTGGATCCAAATACCCTTTACATTGCACAATCACCCTATAGATATTGCTTATCTCCTCATCAATATCCACACTCTCTACATAAGGAGGCCATAATAGGTCATCCAACAATATCACTACCCTCAAACTACTACTCTCAAAGCTCATCACCCTCTTCTTGAATCGCATATCTGCGTGATTGTCATAACACAAAGGAAAATTATCATTTTCTATAATCTCTCACTTTGAAATACACAGCAAAATTCACACCCATAAAATCTAACTCTGCATCCTTCAAGAACCCAATTGGCCTTGCCTTCATCTTGTTTGCCATTATTAATAGACTACTAGTAAGTTATAGCATGAGGCTTCCTAACATTTTCCATGTATCCTTCACGAGACTATTTACTTTTATACCAATATCTATCAAGAGATTCTTCATATCCACTTCAAGCAACAACTTGTGATGTGACATACACGAGTCCTACAAGATTACAACACCTTCCTGCATGGTTCCTACATTTTGCTAGAGTCACACCTTTAACAAAGGAAAAATTCCTTCTTCCTTAATCATCCCAAATATCTCAGTTGATTCAGCCACTTCTTTGGAAGCAGGACTTTATGGTTGTTTCTCCTCCATCTTTGCTTCCAACTCATTAACAATGCGAACTTTTCCTTGCAACGTTCATATTGTTTCCTACACACATATCAACATTGTCTTGTGCCCCACAACATCTAACAGCACGGAGGGAATAGTCTTGGCTTGTGTCTTTATCCAAATAAGATTCAATCGAGGGATTCACATGTATTCAGTTAGCCGAGGGACCCGCTTAGCCTATCTCTATATGGTGTATGTTGTTACTCCCTCAACTTAGATAGTACGCAATTTGTTATGAATTGTCAATCCAAATGGCTCTAGATAGAACCCATATTTGCATTGTCATGTTTTTCTCTAACTCTACTTTCCCACACAACCTCCTTGCACTTCTAGCTTTTACCTTGTTGAACTAACTTGACCATACCCACAACCTTTTGCACGTTCTCACTTACTCAAATTTTCTTCACCAAATAAAGACATTCTTCAATCTCATGCCCCTCACTGCAATGCGCACGGTCAAAAACTTCATACTTCGGACACTCCCTTTCGTGATGGTCCACAACTCTACACTTGTGATAAGACCCATGGGACATCCTCCACTCCTACCATCTCTCCAACCAAACAATCTACATCCACATCCCTAAACTTGGGGTGAATACACAAGAAAATTTCCTTGCCTTGACTCCCTACTCCAAGTGTGTCACATCTATTCAAAAGCCCCATAACCAATAGTATCATGCATATCATTCTCACACACCTTACACCAAGTTGTCTTCACTATTTTGGCACGTTTGACAATATAATCTCGTGTCCCATGGTCTTCCTAATAGATATCGAAGCACAACTTCACCTATCTAATCTTGTGCCAAATGCAATCTCCCCTTACATGCCCAATCACATTGCAATCAATGCAATACTTCTCTGCGTTGTGTGCAGTTTGACCTCTAAATGTTGCTAGTTTTTGTAATTGTATTGCCATCATAGAAATTTGAGCTTTTAAGAACGGGTTAACTCAAATATCAACACTCCCAACCATTTCCATGTACAGTGCGGCATCCAAAGCCTCATGGAGATCTTCAAAATTTTGTATCGCTAGTTGCCTTTGAAGTGGAAGCAAAAACACGCGAACAAACCACTATGCATGTTGCAACAGATGAGTCTCATATGAGATTTTAGAAAGAAAAGTCTTAAATGTGCATCATATGCACTTACAGTCTCTATTAATGCCTGCTTGATATCTTTTAACGCACAAATACTCTCTTGCTCAAATTCAGGTATATGATAATCCTTCAAAAAAATCACCTTTAACATGTCACAATCCATTCATCTAATGAGGGTCATACTTTTGACACCAAGTATGCACCCTGCCAGCTCCGTGCACAATGCAACATCCAAATCCTCACGTGGATCTTTGAAATTCTTCATACTTACTTGCCTTTGAAAAAGAGGCAACAACCCACCAGCAAACCTTCACACATGTTCCAACGGAAGAAACACTATAAGATTTTAAAAAGTAAAGTCTTAAAACGTGATTCATAAGTACACACTCTTCGTCGATTTCGGCTTGATATATTTCAACGCAAAAAATACTCTCTTGCTCAAATCCAAGGATATAAAACTCCTTCAAAATGCCACCTTTAACGTATCAAACTCCAATGTTGTCTGGTAAGGGTCATACTTTCACTACCAAGTTGAAATATCCCTTTTCCGGATTTATTTTATATTCAAGATTTCCAACCAAATTTTCACAAATAACAATCTGCTTTTTATGACAGCAGTATATAGAAAAATATGACAGCAAAGTACAGCTATAGCAGCAAGGTATAAAATCAGAAAATAACCAATATCTTCACTTTTATTGCAATTAAACCAACATGCAACAACATGCAAGTAACATGACATGGAAGTAACATGCAAGTAACATGCATCAGCATGCAATGACATGCATGTAACATGCATCAACATGCAATGACATGCAATAACAAGAAGTTCCACTGATAAAATAAATGATCTCTCTTACTGAATATGGTTGTCTTCTCTTTCTGGACTTCAAACTGGATCAACAAGCCTCTAAAACTCTGAATCTGACAACCCGATCTAAATAAACTCCACAATAGCAAACTAGGGCTGGATCTTTCACCACCGAAGAGTGCTCTACTAGCTAGGGTTATATCTTTCACTACCGAAGCTAGGGTTCCTGTGGAATTTCACCTCCACAAGCAAGGAAAGCAAGTTGAAAGCTCCAACATAAGATGGCAAAATGAACCCAGATCCTTTTCCTCCCCAAACACCACCTTTTATAACATTTTTCCATCATAAAAGTGCCCATAAAATCCTAATTCGACCCCCGCTTGGAGATATGTCATGTTTTAATCGTCACTTAAAGTGACTTTATTTCTCCTAGGCCAAAAAGTCCACTTAAGTGCCCCCAATGAAGAAATAGAACATTACCCCACCTTTTTCACTTAAGTCATCATAAAGTACATGCATAACACCAAAAAATAACATATAAGTGAAATGTAGGTGAAAACCATACCCAACAACTATCTACACCGCTAGCCCCTTGGGTATGACCAAGGCTAAGACGAAAAACCAGTCGTTAGACCGTGGAGGTAGGAATGGGGACATTACATAGGTATGCTCCCTATTAAACAATATCATCGTAAATTGACTTGCCTTCGCCTCAGACAAAAAAATATGCTTACTCACCATGGAATTTCACACCTATGTATGTGGTCTACAGCATCCTCGATCTCATGGTAATCTAGTGATTTCTTCATCACATCATAAAACATTTGTGTAGGTGGAACCAATGGCGACTACATCTGCACAGAATTCGCCAATACTCCAACAACTACAGTTTTAGTCAATCTTGTATTACCTCCAACGGTATTCTGACTTCTTCCACTGCCAAGGCTCATCTTTTCTCCTAAAAAGAGTAACATACAAGGGCATTGGCTTCCGAAAAGTCAAAATCAAAGACTCCTTCAAATTTGGTGCTCTCTTTCACTCCCATGTGGCTTCTCCAACCTTCATTGCTCAAAGATTCCTCACTACGCAAGCTTTCACAACTAGAGCGTGTTCTACAACCATGCAAGTTTATCTCATTCCCTCCCCCTCCTAGGACTTCAATGGCATTCATAAGACTAATCTCCTTTATCCAGGAGTCCGCGGCAACAACCTCATCAAGATCGCCTTCCACACGTCTACACCACGAGACATCCTTTGTTTCTCAACACGATCCACAATTACAATCTCACCCCCAGTTCTACCATTGCCTAGCCCTTGCATGTCACCAATCTAGCTAGCCATACACAGGGTTTTAACACAACAATCGACAAAACATCCAAGAAAGTCCATATCTCGTATAATCCCTCCAAGTCTTGGAAATGGAACGAAATGTTAACATATAATTTAAACCATATGTCAATTAATCCTGCACTGATTAAGATACCGCATAACAAAATACAAAATTTATACTAAATCGGCATATCAACCAATCTCACGCTTGAAAGTCTCATGAACACCGAAAACCTCATATTATGAGAGAATTGCAAATATCTGACATGAACACGAAACAACGTGATGGTGCAACGAAGAGGACCACAACACAGATAGTGCACAAGATGTGGAGCAAGACCCGGAAGAGTGAAAAAGCATTTGGGAAGGTGAGTAAAGATTAAGTAGTGTTTGAGCTGCTCAGATCAAGTTATTCATGTTTCGTTTGAGATGGACCATTAATGCACATGCCAACATCCAAACCAATTAAAAACTAGACTGACAAACTGAACACTTATTTCAAATGGGATCCAATGGAAAACCAGACTATTCATATCTGCATCTGTGGGTCAAACAGGGATGCTTGGAGATTGGAAGCATTAAAAAATTAAAACCAAACAAGGACATAGATTGACATGTACATCAAGTTTGTTCAACTGCCAAAAACATATGAGATAAAACCATTAAGCACAAAGCAATATTGGAAGGATAATTATATGGCCAGGAATTGGAGAACTTGACAAATGACTGTTGTTTTAACTTTTTACTTCCCTACAGCTATCAGAAAATGGTACTGTACATTGGGATGATGGGTAACCCAGTAAAATACTATAGACATCACAAAGAATGAAAATACCTACTATGACTCGGAGAAAGTTCAAGAGCTAACATTAAGATAGTTCTAAATCTGAATAGTCTGTGGTTAAGTAAACCTAAAAATGTGTTAGGTCATTCCAATCTATCTAGGTCATGTGCATCATTACGTGATTAAAACCAATTTTAAGTTAACAAAATTACGGATGAATGTACAACATGATTGAGCTGAATTGCATTATTTAATTGTTCATAACTGATATCTATGTTTAGTCATAACTTTAATACTGAGCAAAAGGAAAGAAAGTAATTAATTAATGTCCGCAGGTGACAAAAAATATCTCAGTGGAACTCAAAGTTACATGTAGACACACACACAAATTGGAGTGCCCCAAGCATCTACTATCAAGGAAAGATTAAGATCTAAAAATTAGCTAAAAAGAGTTCATAACAAGATTACTTACTAGTAAATAAAATAAATAAAAGAGGGTAATCCCTGGAAAATGAAGCAGAAATAGAACATATCAGGGTGAAACGAGAAACAATATAGCCAGCATAAACAATGGAAACAAACCATTATGATTCAAAAAGAGTTAAAACAGTTTAAATTATAATTGTTCTAGATCTGAATGTTTAGTGGTTACACAAAGTAAAGATTACATTCTGTACAGTTGGACTTCAACCCTTAGCATACCAATCTATCTTAGCCATGTGTTTCATGAGGTTATTACAAGCCACATTTTAATGGATGAATGTAGAACATGAATGGGCTGAATTGCACTTTAATTGTTCATAAATAGTATCTATGCTTAATCATATCTGTATCAATAATTAAAATGCATGAAAGGCATACATTAATGTCCACATGTGACCAAAGATATGTCAATGGATGATATGGATTTAATTGGCAATCCAAAGGACAACACACTAAATTTGTGTTAGGAATTTATAGTGGTGACATTATTAATTATGTGATTGTAATAACATGAGATTATTACTACGGTAATTAATAATTAGTTATTGTCTATGGTAAGTATATTGTTATATAGTTATAACCTGTGTCACAGGGTTCGGCGATTTTTGGACATAAAGTTCAAAAATCGCCGAACCTCATTCGACTCCCAAAAAAACGGCGAATATTCGTCATTATTCGTTGTTTAGAAAAACTTAAAAACGCTTTTTGGAAAACCCTAAAACGACAGTCGAACTTCCGTGTGCTTCCATGTGGCTTCGTGACTTCCATGGGCTTTCGTGGATTCGTGGCTTCGTGAGTTTGTGGCTTCATGAGTTCGTGGCTTCCTTCGTTGTATTGCTCGTGGCTTCCTTCGTTGGACTGTTCGACTGTGAACAAAAAAAATTGGACTGCTCGTGTTCCCTGGACTGTTCATGGCTTCATTCATTGGACTGTTCTAATTTTAATTTTAGGTTTGCTTGTTTAAAGTTTCTAGTTTTTAATTTTAGGTTTGTTTGTTTAAAGTTTTAAACTATAGTCTATTTAAAGTTTTAAATATTTAAAGTTTGTTTAAAGTTTTAAATATTTAAAGTTTGTTTTAAAGTTTTAAATATAAATGTTTAGTTTTGTGTTTTTAAAGTTTAAAGTAGTAATTTATTATTCATAGTTTATTATTGATTTATAGTTTATAACTTTTTAATTTATAATTTTATTCTTATTTAATATTTTATTATTTATATTTAATAGTTTCTCTTTTATTTGTATTATTTTATGTTTTAGCTATTTTGAAAAAATTGTGCATTTATATCTGATTTTTTTTTTTAAATGAAAATTATAACAGCCGATTTTAATCACGAATTTTTTTGTCGAATTTTATCATTGCCGAACTTAATCCGAATTGAATCCTCGCCGAACACGAACACGAACCTGGTGACTTAGGTTATAACAATCTTGTTTGTTTATTTACCCGTGACTATCCCGGGTTATTAGACCCTATTTCTTAGGATGCTGTTTTGCTATCACTATGGCTATATAATAGCCTTTGTAATGTTCTCATGATATGCTGAATAGAAGATCATTTTGTTCATGACAATCTGTGCCTATACCTTCATCTGGTATCAGAGCGGGTAGATTTTTGATGATACATTTGACAAGACTGCAATAGTGTGTGCTCCGTCAGTTTGGGAATGTCACATTCTCCATTTGATTGACAGATAAAATGTATAGACGGACCATGCTGTAGAAATATCAGTCCTATTGCTTGGAGCCTATGCATGAGATCAATTGAGCCCGCGAAGGAGGTGTTGCAATTTAGAGTGAGGTGTCATTATTGCTGAGAAGATAGTTGATATCTTGAATGTGAATCAAAGAATTTGTGCTTTTGCCATTCAACAGTTTCTGCCGCATCTATTCTGTCAGGATACTCTTTCAATCTGGTCAATGTGATAAGTATCTTCTGGCTCCTTGTCAACGTTCTTCACATAATTATTGGTGATTTACACTTTTTGTTTTACGCTACACAAAGTCCATCGCCCAGTCAGAGAAATCTTAGTGTGACATCAAACAAAAACACAGCTTGGAGATATAGAATATAGAAATCAGAATTGGCTATATTTGTGCTTCTCAGTCATCTGTCTATAGTTTCCATTCTGAGCCAGCTCGTATTGCAGAACCTGAGCACATATTCTTTGCATTGATAATCTACATTCAAAGGATCTTCTTCTAAAATCTTGTCTAAGTGTGGTGAAGTGTAGGCATACCTGTACGCTATTTTGATTTAGGCATCCCCATTTATCTTTGTGAATTCCAGGCAAGTGGCATGTTCTAACTCTTTATGAGATCTGAACGAACATTACCAGCTCGATGAATTAGCAAATATCTCTCTATTATTGTTGACAGTTGTTTCATGAGCTTCGGCTATACATGTGTCGTTGATCTTATCAAGCCCACAGTTAATTGACTTGTACGTTCAAGCTTTCCCTCTTGGTCATATGAGTAAAAGCATCAATTTACTTTGCATTGGTCATACCTAGTGCTATTATCTAAGCTTTAGTTTCGTAAGCTTTTGGTTTATGTTTATTAGTAAGTTAAAAGTGAAAAAAAAAAAAAAATGGTCTAGGAATAGATTGGCTAAAAGTCATGGTCTATAATAGTTTTTCTTTTTTTAGGAGTCTATTTTATCATCTCAAGGTTGTATTATAGTCTTGTCAGTCTTTATTAATTATCATTGTGAAAGTCAAGAGTCGAGTCGAGTTGACTCGAGTTCAAAATAAAAAATGAGTCGTAAGTTAAAAGTCATATTTTCGTCAATAAAATGTATTGAGTCATGTTGTCAAAAGTCAAATAATTTGTTTGTGGAAGGATGCATTACCAGGCGAACCCGACGTCCTCAGTCAAATATGTCAAATATAAGGAAAAATGACAATTTTTTGATCCTCGAAGCCAAATTGATTGAGGAAGCAACAGATCGAAGGACAAAGGCAAACGGAGGTTGGAGGTCGATCAGCGACCTCTCGTCAGTCACGAACGACGAGGCCGCACAATGATTTGGTGACATTTTTTCAATTGTGTGTGATATATGTTCATTTCAGAGTTCTTGTTTACAATGTGTTGGTTTGTTGAATAAACCCCTTTCCAGAATTTTGGAGAAGATTCATGTTTTCAGAAAACTCACTTTTGGGGAGCAAGAGAAGATTACGAGGTAGGCTCAGGGATGGTTATCCAACTAGTGGCAAGCTTGTGGATCTTAGAGATCCAGAATTCAGGCGCCCTAGGAGGAAGGGAAAGTCCCACGGGAACCCAAAGAGGCAGGGAGTATTCCTACATAATTCGGCTCGTCACTACACCTTTACGAGGGTAAAGAGATAGTCTATCGAGTTTGTACTTGGTCTAAGTAGTGCTTTCAGGAGGTGGTTCAACTTCTTCGAAATTTGGTTCTTCGTTGTGTTCACATTAAGGGGGTGAATATTGGGAATTAATAATGTTCACACTAAGCAGGTGAATGTTAGGAATTTATAGTGGTGACATTATTAAGTATGTGATTGTAATAACTTGAGATTATTACTACGGTAATTAGTCATTAGTTATTGTCTATGGTAAGTATATTGTTATATAGTTATAACAATCTTGTTTGTTTATTTACTCATGACTATCCCAGGTTATTAGATCCTATTTCTTAGCAATTTGAGGAACTTAATGTGTTATGAAAACAATGAACTCAACAGAGGAAGTGAACACAATAAACACATTTGACACTGGAATGTAGGTGAAGCTAAGAGTAATTTACAAGAAGGTAGCAATCTCTAAGAAGATATGTGAAGCTACAACACTGATTTTTTGATATGACCACAATTCCTTTATAACTTTTTTAGCAAGAACTGAACAGTCTAAAATAAGAAAGTGAAGCAATTCGTACTCAAATCTAAAAATCCATGTGGAGCATTCCCCCAATAAGTTGAGTGGATTTGTCATGACATGAAACTCATCAAAATACAAAACTTCAATTTTCCATAAACTTCGGAATTTTCTGAACTGTGTATTTTGCAATTTTTGAGCCTTTAAATGGTTTTTGGGGGTCAAACCTTGCTAAATAGTAAACAGAATTCTGCACTCTTTCCTCATGTTATACACATCCCAAGTTTGCTGACACTTTGACTTTTTGAACAGGGTCATTTCAAGCAACGATCACGAAGTTATAGCCACAAAAAGGTGACCTGATTGTTTAGTGTTTTGTGCGAACATTGTCTGGAACTGGACTACGAATCAATGGGAGTCAAAGATAAAATACATACAAATGGTAATACAGGGGTTTTTACAGCCTTACATAACAAGCAGAGATGAATTAGAAGAAAGGAAGAGATGAACTCGTAACAAGATAACCAGGATACAATATAAATTAAAAAGGGTTAAAACCTAGACAATGAAGCACAACTGATACAAATGCAACTGAAAGAGAAACTAAATAGATATCGCCATATAAAATGTTGCCCATCTCGCAAATAGAAGACCCGGACAGGGAATAGGACCTAATCTGCAAAAGAATCTGAAGGAACAGAATTAACAGTGACTCGGTCTCAACAATTTTACAAGTATGTTAGGTGTATTCAGTTTCTTACATATAATGATAATTGAAAAAAATTCTTTAGCCTCAAAGGAAATTAAAAATCAACATGTATTACATTCCTAGAAGGATAGAAAGTCCTAAACTAACATTCACTAGTACAACTATAAAACATACCATGTGAATAATGAAGCGCTCATCCAAATTACTTCTTGCCAGACATCTCTGCAATGAAGAACTCCGTGCCAAGTAAGGACAATTTTAGGAACATGACGAAGGTTACAACACAATTGTGTGACATAAAATTTATCTTACCATGCTGTTTAAGTAATCAAAAGAAAAAAGGTAACTCAATTAAAATAAAGGAGATATTATAATGAAATTTGCAAGATGCATGGTTCCTTAAGTAAGAGATTATATCAAAGAAATAATAATCAACCAAGATACCTTGGGGTGTTGGTATTTAGATTTTTTTCAAAAGCAATAGACACAGAACTTGTGTATACACGTTATTTTCACTTTAGTGACAGTTTTCTTGTCTAGGGCTTGTTGGCATATTAATCTCCATGAGTATGTTTCTGCATACACCAGGATCAGGGTAGACCAGCTTCTAACACTTTGTGAAAGATGTGTCTCAGGCTATCCTTCTTACTAACACCTTTGTATCACCATCACACGAGCAGACGTGAAACTTGTGAGCCTGCTTGCCCTACTTCTGACCACTTTTTCTCATTTCTTACACATAATCGACATCATTGGCCCTGCCAATGATGTCTTGCAACACCCCTTTTTTTTTATTGACATCATCAATTAGGTCGATGACACACTGAATTCTGCAGAATTCCTTGTCTTTCGTCAGGTCACTGATGCCGGCTAAAATTGTGACTTGACTTTTAGGGATCTAAACCATATTTATAAGTTTCATTTCATCATATCTCAAGAAGCAACATCAATTTGCTTTGCTCGTGCATGCAATCCCGCCTTGGGAAGAAGAAGAGGATTTAAAGCTGATGGGAGCTTACACCAAGTATGACAAGTTGGCAAAGAAGGCCTTGAAGATATCAAGAATAGAAGCTGTACCAACAAGGTATACTGAGTCTTTGGAGTCCAAGACTTTGGTTTACTAAGGGATTCACTAATCCATCTTGATTTCACCTGCAACCATCTCTCCTTTTATAGATCAATTCCAAACTCCTTTGCACAACCCTTATCTATAGCCCTAATCCACTTTGTGGACCGACATCTTGTGTGTGTTGGATTTAGAATGGTCTTCTAAGTTTTCACTATTTAGAAGATTACTATATTGTAGAAGCCATATTTTAGGACTATTCTATTCTGGTGAACCCAATCCAAACCTTACTAAATGAACAAGATGATCTTGATACAACCTATAAAATCAAAGATCCACACAATGGATTTAATTATAGCCCTTCCAGAGATGTTTTACTCTCACGAAACATTTTCTTTTAAACTATTCTATCATTTATTTTTTCAAACATGCTACCTCTTAAAGTTTTCCTATCAAGTGTCAAACCCTTCAAATTCTATAGTGATTGCTCTTCATTCCTTCTATAAATATCATCAAGGGTACTACTTCATGATGCAAATTTTCTCAATCTTAACCCAGACCAAATATCAATGCAATATGATTGAAATCACCAAAATACACAAGAAAATCCCAATAGAATCTACAAAATCAAAGATCTAGACACTGGATTTAGTTATAGCCCTTCTAAAGATGTTACTCTCACTAAAACTCCCTTAGTATCTTCAATCCTTCATCGGTTCCTAAATTAATGGCAGGGACCTCAACCAATACCACTAGTACAAATCCTTCAATTAGAAAGTAACAAAGTGCTTCTTAAAGTCTTATACAAAATGAGCCACATAAAAGCTACAACCAATAGTCGAATAGCTCAAATGCACACTTGACTAATGCAAATGTCAAATCAATGTCAACAAATCATTTGGATGACAACTAACAATATCCACTCCCCTCTTTCATCACAAATGTAAATGAGAATCCTATCCCACAACCTCCAATCTACAACAAATGCTTCAAACATTACAAAACAAACCCTCGACCCCCTTTATCACAGCCATGGACATTGGAGGAACATCTCCATCCATTACTTATGATGGGTCCATTGATCCTACCCTGCAAAGAATGGATCAAGATAACTACCTACATGACTGCAAGCTTTAAGGGAAAACCCTAACTAAGGATGTCTTAGATTGGTATAACCAACTCACACCCAACTCAAGTGTCAAACTAGAAATGCTCTAGTCAAATAATTTCAATATCCTAATCTACCTGAAATAGCTTCCGAAATGTCATCAGTGTGAAACAATTAGCTCAAAAAAATTCCTATGATTTACTCAATGATCAATATCTTAGCACTAAGTCACAAGGATCGAGTTCATGTTCAAAAAGAATAAAGTTCAGTTCAAGTTTGCCAATGGATTACATATGAAATAAAGTTCTTTAAGTTCGAATAAAAGAATTTCTTAATCATTTTAATTTTCTAAGAAAATGCACAAATATGTTAGAGGAACAAAGTAGAGACAACTTTCCGCTCTCTATTTTCACTCAAAATATGTATATATACATATTTATAAAATAGTGCAAAAGCAAGTCAAAAACTTCCCATGTAAAATAATGGATAAAAATCAAGTCCATGTTCGACGAGGGTAAATTTCGACAAAGTTCAAACATTTTCCATAAAATTTGACGAACCTTCCAACATAGTCTTAGCACATAAAGCTGACCATAACATAAGTGAAGGAAGTTTCTTCAAACTCTATATAACTGCCCTAGACCAAAATTGCAATACAACGTTCAATCTTTTCCCCTAAGACCCTAGAAAAAGCCTTTGAGCAAGCCAAAAGACCATAACATGAGTGAAGAAAGTCTCTTCAAACTGTTTATAACTGCCCTAGACCAAAATTGCAATACTAAGTACGATCTTTCCCCTAAAACCCTAGAGGAAGCCTTTGAACAAGCCAAAAGACAAGATTATCTCATGAAACAATTTGAGCAACCTCAAAAGTCTAGCAAAGAATCTTTCAAAACAACAACCAATGTCATTACAACTCAAACATTCAAAGAAATATCTCTCCCATCATCTAGGATGGGGATTCCATCACCCCCAAGTATTCAAAACCCAATCCACCCAACCTTGAGTCTCCAAGAGCTCAAGCGAAGGATGCTAATAACTCAACCTTCAAACATATATCCTACAACCCCAACAAATTTTGTCAGTGACATGTCAATTTGGGACAATCATGAAAATTGTCGAGATCTCAAAAAAAATTACCTGTGACTTCATGCTAGGCACAAACCTTGACCATGTCTCCATCACACAAGAAAGATATCAGGAATACCTCATAGCTTCCAAAGGAAGACAAAACCAACAAAAAAAATCTTAGCACACTAATGACTCTCCTACCATAGCATTCATAGAAGCATCTCCTTTTCCAACTATTACCAATCCTAAGATATGTCGTACAAATGGATTACTCACCAACATCGAAGGAAGGTACGATCACAACTTCAACTGACAATATGTCAATGTGCCAAATTGAACTATAGGTCAAAAACACCCCATAACGACCTCATCAAAAAACCCAAGAAACCCTCTCAAGAAGAAACAGAAATCAAAGATAAAACAACAAACACTCCACACCAAACAATACTTCCACTCCAACTCCACCACCTAGCACATCAACAAAACCCACCTAAGGAACAACCACCTCCTATCATAAAAGCTACCAAGTCTTACTTCACCGCACAACCAAAATATCGATATGGTACTTACCAAAAATCCAATCGATGTAATTTGAACTCAACACCAAGCCATGCAAAAATTCCTCTAATGGAAGTTATGCAAACATCTCCATCATAGAAAATTTATCATCCAACTACGAGCTATAGAAGAATCTCCACCAAACCTCAAAAATGAATGACCAACTCACCCTCCACAGGGTCCAACAAATGCCGACATACATACAATCAAGATCGTATCTTAACCTCCATCAAACAACGCACTTTCAAAAGAATTCCCTATGGACGACAAAATCAATGATGAAATCCTTTGTCAAGTCAATAATCCTCCCGTTTATTAGTGTCAAGATCAATGATTTGCAAGTTCAAAAAGTCCTAGTAGATGAAGGTTTTGGCATAAACATCACCTCCCTAAGAGTAATCAAGACCTTAGAATATTCCCAAATTTACCTCAAACAAACATGACATAATTGTTCGCAATTGACCAAAATAACCAAATGCCCATTGAATGCATTTGTCTCCCTATAACAGTAGAAAAGACTCCATAGCATTTGCAAATTAATGCAATCCCTATTGGCTCCATGACGATCTTGTTCACTCACCTCCCACCAAGCTTCTACCACTTGAAGCTCTGTGGCCTATCTAAACGTGGAATTTAGATCTCATTGGAAAATTACCTAGATCACAAGATGGACACACTTTCATCATCACGACCACTGAGTACTTCACAAAGATGTTGAAGTTATGCCTCTTACAACTGTAATGAAGCTTACCATCTCCAAATTCATCCCCAATTGAATCGTTTGTAGATTCAACATCCATAAAACCATCAACTCCAAAAAATGGCAGAAACTGCAAAAATAGAGACATGAAACACCTGTGTGTCAAATTCCATGAAGCAACTATGTGCCAACTTCAAAATCACCCACTGAGTTTCTAATCTCTACCCCACACTTTGTGGATATCATACTAGCATCAAAACTGCCACTGGACGACTCCCTTCTCCCTTGTCTACAACTTAAAATTTGTCTTACTGTTAGAAGTTGAGTTACCATCTCTTCACATCTCCCTACATGGAATAATCCTTGATTAATAACTTTGTGAAGCCTGCCTTCGCGGATTAGATCTCCTTGATGAAAGACACATAAACACCCTAAACAAAACCTTAGCTACAAAAAGCACATCTCCAAACAACATAACAAAAAGGCTAAGTGCGGAAAATTTGAAATTTGAGACTTTATTCTAAAATTAGACAACACATGACAAATAAGGCAAATACACCAAAAAGAGTGGGGTCCCTGCCTCAACCAAGATATAATTGGGACAAGAACTTACCGCCTTCAAACTAACAACGGACGCATCTTCAAGTAACCAACTAATGCTTGATTTCTAAAAAAGTACTATGCCTAAGGTACATGTTGTCATGTATTACTTTTAGATAGGCATGTAGCATAATTTGCATTTCGTGTTTGAACTATTTGCATAATCATATTAGTAGGCTCAATTTAAGCATTGTTTAGCAAGCTCTTAAGACTCTCTTTCCCAAATCCCAACCCTCAAGATACTTCCTACTTTCTTACACCCTTAGCCAGTTGACACTACCATAGTCTCCCTTGCCTCTTGCTCCCCTTCATCTCTCCCTATCATTTTTGTATTACTTTAGCATGCCCCAAGGCTTTAAGCTTATAAGTTGCTCTATAACACATGGGGAATCAACCAAGCCTTGCTCACAAGCAACCACCTATGCTAACTACTTTATTACCCGAAGCATCCACTCCTAATTGTAGCCAAGTGCTTCCTAGAGAGATAGGGTAATGATCAAGAGTGGCATTTTACCACCCAAAGTCAAACATATTCCTTGTAACAAAACTATAGTGTCATTTTACCACCCAAAATCAGACATATTCCTTGTACAAAAACTATAGAGTGTCATTTTACCACCCAAAGTCAGGCATATTCCTTATAACAAAACTATTGTAGTCTATCTACATGTCTCTCATTTACACTTACCCTCTCTCGTCATCTATTTATACAATTTTACTAGGGCAACCCAATCATCATCATATATCCTCGTTTTATCACATTCCCTATTTAGTACACCACAATAGGATTCATGAGTGCATTCTTTGTTAAGGGTACAAGTCTAGAAATATCTAAACGTCTTGGTTTGAGGGCATCCCTCTATCCGACTAGGAGCAAGCTCTCCCTATGAGTCATACCTGCTTGAATAGTAAGAAATGGGGAATCAACCGAGCTTTCCCTATGAGCCATATCTGCTTGAATAGTAATAGCATCTTTGGTTTTCAAGATGCACTCTCTAAACCATTGCTTTATCCTTCAACAATTACTCTTGGTTATGTTTGGGATCCTTCAACCGCGCTTTCACTATGAGCCATATGTACTTGAATAGCACATACATTTTTAGTTTTCAAGATGCTCTCACTCAACCATTGCTTTATCCTTCAAGGATTTCTTTTGGCCATGTTTGGGATCCTTAGCTTTTCACATATCATATTTGTGGGTGGTCCAAACCTAATAGATCCTCGACCTCATGGCTATTTGGCATGCCGTAACACCTCATTATCTATGGGTCTTCTAAAACTAATCTAGCATGCACCTCATCTTGTGTCTATCTAGACCCATCCTAGCACCTCATTATCTTTGGGTCTTACAAACCTAACCTAGCCTTTACCTCGTGGCTATCATGACCCATCCTAGTCTCTTATTATCCTTGGGTTCCAAACCTAATTTAGCCTTTACCACATACCCATCTAGACTCATCCCAATAGCATCTTCTTAGAGAGTTATCACATTGTGCACACTTGCATTGAAACTCTTTTATGTACGCTAACATTGCATTAGTCATATAGTTTTGCATCATGAGGGTTCACATAAGCAGCTTTAGATGACGAATTACGTATCAGCAAGCCCCAATAAATATGGTCCAAAACCCTAAAAGTCAAATCTCAGTTTTTGCCAACATCATCAACCTGGCCAACATCATTAACCTGGCCAAAGACATACAAAAAAATCCATAGAAATCATTACATCACTGGCTTAGCTGATGGTATTGGCCGAAAAAGTGGTGCTCAAAAGGATATTGATGTGATAGTGCTATGAAAGTGGTAGTAAGAAGGATAGCCCACGACACATCCCTCACAAAGCCCTATAAGTTGGTCCACCAAGATCTTAGGGTATGTGGAAACATAAATGTGGGGAATTGATACACCCACAAACCTTGGACAAGAAAAGTGTGAGTAAAGCAGAAATAATGTGTATACACCTTGTATAAAATATCAAAATGGAAAAGGAAAGATCTAATATCTTGCTATCCAAACATCAATTAGCATAGAGGTGCAATGCAACTCCTTGCTGACCTGAAAGCTTGAAGAATATAAGTGTAAGGGAGCCACAGTTTTAGCCAATATCAGCTGATATAAGGATAGAGATGTGTCCAAGTTCTTTTATTAGTTGTTGAAGTCAAAGCATAATTCCAAGCACATTGTTTATCTTAAGGAACCAAAAGTAAATTTGTTGGAAGATCAAACTACTATTAGAAAAATATTTCAGGAGCATTTTTCAGCACATCTTTTCTTCTTGTAGATGTGATGCGAGTAGAGTAACATGTAAGGAGACAATCATGCATATCTTCCTAATAAAGGTCATGCGGTTTCAGAAATGCTGGGAGTTAAGAAGAATATACCAAGGATGTGTAGGCAGTAAATGTTAGACTCATCAAACCAATCCTTAAAGGCTTGAAAAAGAAGATGATCGGACACCTGCATCATTTATTATATATCCTACAAGATGCAACAAACTAGTAGATTTAAGATGCAGTTCAATAATAGTAACAAGACTAGGCAAATGGCAAGTAGTCACCGATTCACGGGCTGAATCAGTTGCAACGTAACTACAGCCTCAACTTGAAGCCTTGCAAGTCTGTGGAATCTCAAGAAAAAAATTCTAGGTCACTCCTAAAATATAATAATAAAGAAAAAAGTAAAGCTTACTTTGGTCTTAACACCCAAGTGAGCATTCTGACCCTCATTTCACTCACACGTCATCATCATTCACTTTCACTCTCACTCTTTTGCAGTCAAACTTGCTGGTTCAAGAAGGTTTTTCTGAATTTTAATGTGAAGGAGCTACATTTTGTTTTATTCTCGGCATTCAAGAGGAGGGCACATTTGAAGATTCAAGAGGGTTTGTTCTGATTTTTAATGTGAGGGAGCCGCATTTCGTTTAATTCTCAGCATTCAAGAGGGCACATTTGAAGGCATTGACATTGACGTTTTCATATTTTGAGGGCAGGGAGAGGTAAAAAAATTGCTTTTCTCTTCCTCCATTCTTTCTATCTTCTTCCTTTATTCTCTCTCTTCTTTCTTCCTCTTCTCTTTCATTCTTCCTTTTTTCTGTTTGTAAAATCAGTCTTCTTTCTTCCTCTTCTCCTTCATTCTTCCTTTTTTCTGTTTGTAAAATCAGAAGTTTCAAAATTAAACAAACCCTCGGTTTTTCCTCTTCTTTCTTTAAAATTTTCCTTTCATTTTGTTATAATTTTTCTGTTTTTTTAAATATTATTTCCAAACCCATCATTTTAATTTTTCTGTTTTATAAATATCATTTCCACACCCCAACACTGTTTTTTAACTCTGCCATGCAACGCTTCAAGTTGTGAGTGCAATTGGACATGTTCTAGCTAAGTTGTCAAGAAACAAAACAGGCTTGAAAGGCATAAACGTGGATTTTCATAAAACCCTTGGGTATGAAATGACATGGAAACTTCCATAGAATATACTAATATATATATATATATATTGCAAACTACTAATTTTTGGTCCATAAAAGATAAATCACTTTAAAAAGTTAATTTTATAAAAGTTCAAAACATTCAAATGCAATATTTAGGTTCTAATTTCCATTTCACTTATTTAAAAATCAACAGCATACAAAAAAGTTTAAGTCATACTGGTTACACCAAGAAGGTCACTTAAGTGACCCCCCTATTCAACATGAAAACATAAGGAGCACAACATAATAAAGTTAAAGTCAACTTATAAACACCTTAAAAAGTAACATAAGTTTAAAAAGTCTTTTCCCTCCAAAAGTAAAATAAGTAATCCAACCCTTAGATTAGGTTCTATGACAACTGTTGGATTGAGAAAACCCTAAGTAATTCAACTTGAAAATATAAGTTGCACAACTTGATAAAGTTTGAGTCAACTTAAGAACACCTTAAAATGTAACTACAGTTTAAAAAGATTTTTCCCTCCAAAAGTAAAGCAAGCAATCTTTGCCCTTAGATTAGGTTGTATCACAATTGTTGGATTGAGAAAACCATAACAGTTACCTGATCCATAAGAATGCCTCATAAAGGTCAACTTAAGATTTGGAAGCTAATTTGCAACATGAGCAAGGTTGGGAGAAGGAGATGAAGAGAGAGGTTTGTCCATGCCTTGTCCCTCCTCAATCAAAGACCAACAAATAGCCCATGGGCCCTCAACTAAAGCTTGTCGTGGAGGGTGGAGGCTTCATAGTTTTAGTGTAAAGTTAGTTTCATTTGAGGAGTAAATGCCCATAAGGCTTCCCCCATGTGTAGGGGTTTTCCATTAATTTTATATCTATTTTCAAATTACGCATTGTTTGTTTTGTTCGTTTATTATTGATTTGCAGGTATACATGTGTGCTTGAAAACACATGGAAACTTCAAGGCTCCAAGGGCATCTCCAAGCCATATTGTCCTTCAAAACCATATTGTTATATGGTTTTTTGCTATGTTGCCAGGAAACGGAAACGGGTACGAAACGCGGAAACGGCAATTTTCAAAAAACCTTGGATACGAAACGTCGATGGAAACGTCCGTACAATATATTATTAAAAAAATAAAATATATATATATATATGCATAATACTCATTTTATAATTGTAAATTTGTAGACCAAACGAGATAATTGATAAAGCACTCAAAATATTTTGTATTCATTGAAATTTGAACTTCTAAAGAGTCATAACTCATCATTCAACATACTTACAATTTCAATGATTCACATATACATGATAATAATCTTAGATCTATATAAGTTAGACGTTTTTTTTTTTTTTAATTTTTTTTAAAAAAAAAAAAATTTGGGAAACGTTTCGTACCCGTTTCGCGTTTCCGAAACGTTTCCAGGCAAAAACGTGGGCCCCTTAGGCGTTTCCTGGCTACATAGGTTTTTTGGTATTTTTAACGTATAAGTTTTTTAGTTTAATTTTTTGTTGTTTCAAAGAGCTTGCGCCATCAGAAACACCAAGGCACGTGCCGGAAACAGCAGAGAAACGGCAATGCCGTTTTTGGCACTTACTTGAGAAAACAATGCATTTCAAGTAAGTTTCCATGTCATTTCGTACCCATATGTTTCAGGCAAAAACAACATGATGGGGACATTTCCCTACGACATAATGTTTGACTACATAAAAGGGATAATATTTGGCAACACAACAATTAAATGATCTTGTATTTGTCCATTACAACCTTTGTTTTCACCACATGCGAATTATAAGGGCTGATTTATTCCTATCGTGCTAGAGGATTTTGATCCATAATAAGAGTTACTCCCCAAAGTTGACAAGGGCATATTTACAAGAGAGTTTACACCGGTGGATCAAGTCGATCATAAATAAGGGGCACATGAGGTAGAGGAGTGAACCTATCGGGCTAGAGATAAAGAGGAAGATGTTGCTCAACACACTTTCCTTTTACACACTACATTTCTTATAGGTGATAGATGGCATCATTCGTCACCCTAACTATCTCCAACATCATTGATCTCACGGCTTGAAGTTTCCCCCAGCCAATTGAGGGTGTGCTCGCACTAGATGCGGGTTGAGACTGACCTTCATATTCCGCATGCAGACTTGAAATGCCATCTTTGCTCTCTCCATGAAGTGGAGACTGGGGAGCACTTCATTATCAAATGCTCTATTTGTTATGAGATTTGGGGGAGATATCATTGACTTCACAGAGACTCAAGCAACTGTATATCCACTTTTTTCAATACTCAAACCAACAGTGTCTAACTCTTTTTCTTCAGGGGGTTCTCACCCTTCGACGTAGGTCCTTGCAAGGACCCCTAGAGACCCCAAGTTAATAGCCTCTTTCTTTCAACCCATCAGAGACGTTGGCAAAACTAAGTGCCCTTCGGATATTGTTGCTTCACAAGCTGATGGTGTAGGGTTGTGAGGTGGCGCTCCTCTCTACACAACACTGTTACTAAAGTGCCCCAACACACTAGCTCTCAACAGCAAGAATTTGCCCCTACTCAACATCATGGATCTTCTCCTTGGCATCATGGATTTGCTCCTTCACGGCCACTTCCCAATCTACGGGGACAAGCACACATTATGAGTATTTGTGCTACCATATGAGTTTCTTTCGCCTTGGATGTTATGAGGGATTTAATGGGGAGTGATTTGCTTCCTCCTAGGATTATCCAACCTAGCTCTCTTAGCTCTAAACACTTTAATGAGCATTATCAGATCCTAAATCGGCCCTTTCATAGTGATAGATGATTAAACATATGATTCCTTCCCTAGCACAGATAGAGACTACGTCACCAGGGTCGTGTTCGTGTTTGGCGAGGATAAAATTCAAAACAAGTTTATCAATAGATTAAATTCAAGAAAAAAAATCGTCAATAACTTTGAATTATATAAATCTACATTTTTTATTATTTTATTTTCAAAATGTAAAATAAATGTATAAGAATGTCAAAATATAAAGATTAAAAATTAAAAATTAAAGAATAAATCGATTGCTAGTGAAAGGCTTCAGCTTAAAATAAACTTTAATAAGTTTAAATTTTCAACTTCAATTAAAAAACAATAAATTATTTACATTAACAAAATATATATCATAAAAAACATTTATGTAAATTATATTTTTAACTCAAAAAATATATTAAAAACCTCAAATTAATTAATAAATACTAAATATTGGCTAGGTTATAGTTATAGCTAGAGTCTAGCTATCAGTGTTACATGGGGACGCGTCCCCTAGATTTTAGTGACGTCCCGAACGTTTCAGAGACTTGGGGACTTGGAGGGGATGTGCCCAATTTTTTTTAAATCTTTCAAAAGTTTTCTGATGTTTTTACTTTTAAAAAGTTGTTATTTTTACCAAGAACATTAAATTATAATCTTGAAAGTACCTAAAATACATTAAATACAGTTTAAATCCCTAAATGTCATTGAAAAAGTTAAAGTATTGAAATATTAATTTTTATGTATTATTTTAATAGTGATCCCCCCGCCATCCCCAAAATTTGGGAAAATATTTGTTGTCCCGCAAACCTCGTCCCTCCGTACCCTCATCCCCGCGACTTAGGTAACTATGCTAGCTATTAATAAATTATAAATTTATAACTATAAATAAATAAATATACCCTAAATGCTAAGCCATGGGCCTTAAATTAAAAAAAAATATTGAACATAAATAAACACAGAGAATTATTTTTAAAAAACCTAAACATTAGCCTTCAAGATTTAAATCTTCAGGCAAAACCTAAACGTAAACACAAAAATAAAAAACCTAAACATAAGGTTGGGTTTTGTAACGTCCCCTTTTCGAAATTAATTGATTCTGGATACCCAAAGCCTATTCTTTTTATTTCTCGTAGGCTAAGGGGAATTAATGAGGGAAATAAATTCATTAAAGTGATCCAAGGGTACTTTTATATTTTAATTAGAAAAATGACACTTAAATTATATTTTAATAAGTGGGGATCAAAAAGCAGAAGTGGAATAAAATATTACATTTCCAATTTGGGGCAACAAAAGCAAAAATGAGTGTATGTGGAATAAAATAATGAACTTCTATTCTGGGGCGCCAAAGATAAAGGTGCATGAGCATCAAGCTGTTATTTTAGGATAGGGCACCAACATTGGAGATGCTAAAGTGGTAGCAACAGTTTTACACAGATAAATTTGCCAATATACACACAGAACATTAAAAATATTCTTCTCAATTCATTCACGGATATAGTATTCATGTACAGATGTGTTTTTATACAAATGCTTGATCCTTTTAATTAGGAGTCAAGTCTTATCAATAATAACTATTTCTATCCCCACAATATCTCCACTAATCTCTCAATCCCTAGGAACACTCCCACACCCCTATCTCTATGAGTTGTGCATTACAACTAATTGTACACATTCACGTATTATTTAAATATTAAATAATACTATTATTCTAATACACTGATGTTCACACTATGAACATGATTTTCCTAACACATGCAATACAATAATTAGTAATTGTTTATTGAGCATGCATGAAACTCTAAAGGTGGCGCCACCCTTTGGGAGAAAGCATTAAAAATTATAAAAGCAAATTTTGGGGTTCATTATTTCATCATCTTGGAATTTTATAAACTACTTCATTGTCTGCAAGTAGCTTGTACTTATACATTAGTAATAGAGGACGAAAACCCTCATTTACACATAGATCGGAGGACAGAAACCCTTATATCTAAGTTTGGCAATTCCATCCAGAGGTAGCAGTGATCATTCAGAGTACAAATATTCATCCAATTCAGTTAGGGCATCATATTCATGGCTGTTTTAGCATCCAGGACAGCAAAGTACAGCCAAGAATTTCTTCAAACAAACATCTACAAGGTGTATTGGACACTTCAATAATTGGACGCCACCCTTGGGAGATCGATTATAAGCTAGGTGCCACATCTGGAGAGTTTTTGCAAGGGCTTCAGCTTGCATGTTTATTTCTTGCAGACTTCTACGTATTTGGATCATCAAAATTGAGCCAATAACTTTATACAAATATTATGGTATTTGTCTTGAAGCTGATTTGAAAATAAATAAATAAATTTTATTTTGTCTACAATTGGGGTTTGTTGTTTTTATTTAAAAATCAGTTTATTCATTATTGTTGTTGTCATAAAGTTCAAATTTTTGTACTGCTGCCCTAGGGTTTAATAAAATATCCAGATTTGTTAACAACTATTTATTAGGGTTATTAAAAAGGCATCAGAGCTTTGTTTTCCTCCCAGCTTGTGGGAAAGAAAATTGCAGCTTTAAATTTCATGCAAAGTAGTGACAAAGAAGTTAGGTATCTCCAAAGGGAGAGAAAGAAGGGTTTAGAAGAGCCACAGGTAAGATTGAGGCAGCAAGATCCAGAGGTTGTTCCTGGAAAAAAGACGAAAGCTATGGGTAATAGGGACCCAAAAAATGTACGTTTCAACCATAATTACCTAAGTCTCGAGAACGGGGGGACATGGAGATGGAGGGATGGGGTTTCTGGAACGGGAAATAAATTCCAAATTTTGGTGACAGCAAGGGGATGGCTATTAAAATAATATATAAAATATTAATATTTGAATATTTTAACTTTATTCAATGAAATTTAGGGATTTAAACTCTATTCAAGTACTTTCAAGATTATAATTTAATGTTCTTCGTAAAAATAACAGCTTTTTAAAAGTAAAAACATCAAAAGTTTTTTGAAAGAATTTTAAAAAATAGGGGTCATCCCCTCCAAGTCCCCAAGTCCCTAAATGTTTGGGACATTTGGGACGTCACCAAAATCTAGGGGACGTGTCCCCACATAACACTGGTTTCAATAAGCTTGTGCAAGGACATGAACATTTAGCAGATATGATGGCTCAATTAATCTACACCATGTAAAACACGAATGAGAAAAGAGCTCCAAATGATGAGGGAAGTTCTTCAGGGGTAAACAATAACTAACACACTCAAAGGATAGCCATCGGCTCTATTGCTAGGCCCTTCCAGTCTGACTTCCTTCATAGGGAGGAAACAGTTCCAGAGGTGGAAATTCAGCCATCTATAGCGTGGATGATATTGTTGTCAACTATGAGGAATACATGGTACTTCCAGGTAAGATTAGAGAGGCCATATCACTTAGCAATTTCATTAAACTGAAGAAAAACAACGGTGGACCAAGAGCTGAACCTAGACCACAAACTAATTAGAGAGACCTGCAACAAGCATTAGGGAAGTTGTCACTCCCTACTTTTGATGGCTTTGGTAAGAGTACAACTCGTGCATGGATACAAAAGCTGGATACCTTATCACTCAGGCCAATGATGGAGGATGCCATAAAATTTACAACCCTTCATCTGGAAGGTATAGCACATGAGCGGTGGTACCATGGGCTAATTACTCAGGGGCACCGTCATAATGATTCTTATGTTGTGTTCAGTGGCAGGTTGATAAAGAGATTTGACAGTTGATCCAGAAATTCATTTATGGGAATTAGCTCAAATCACAAAACTACATTCAATAAGTGATTGTGTAATTGAATTTTAAAAGCTTTCTGTGATGGTCCCTGATGTAACAGAGAGGAGATTGGTTGTTTTGTTCATGGAAGGTTTAACTGAATCTCTTAGGGGTTTAGTGAAAGTTTTCAACCCTACCTCTCTTCAAGCAACCATCAAAAGGGCTTTGGATTTGGAGACTTCAGTCCCAAAAGGGAGATATCAGCCTATAGGACAGCCTACAACACAGCCAAAACCAGTTCCTTATGGGCAACAGAAAAAGCCATTTTAGCAAGGCGGTTTTCAACAAAAGGAGCTGCCTAAAACCAGTAAGGAGATAGAAACCAGCAATGAACTCAAGAGGAAGAAATTGTGTTTCACTTGCGGAGATCCTTGGGGACCAGGTCATAGATGTCTTCCCAAAGGACAGGTGCACTATATAGAGGTGATATCAGATGATGAGATAGAAGAAGAGGAATCGAAAGTGGAAAAAGAAGAGGAAGAACCGATAGCTGAAAATAAAGGAGAAGAAAAGACTTTAGATGGTACTCTTGCTACACTTTCAGGTGCTCCCAGGTATCATCCTTTCAGAGTTCGTGGAGTACTTCATGGGCATAAGGTAACTATTTTGATTGATAGTGGGGCAACTCACAACTTTATTGATGAAGGTTTGGTAGCCCAAAGAGGATTGAAAACAAAGGATTTCACGGGTTTTAATGTTAATGTAGCTGATGGCTTTACTATTCCATGTACCCAGAGGGTGAAGGGATTGGAAATTACTCTTGGTAAGCACAAGGTTTGTGGTTGTGGTAGGCATAGGAGAAACCAATGTGGTTTTGGGAGTGCAATGGTTGCGTTCAATTGGAGAATTCAAACAGAATTACCAAACTATGGAGCTAAAATTCAAAACCAATGGAGAAGAGGTTGTACTTCATGGTATGGCCAATGGAGCACCCAAGGCTATCACAACAAAGCAGATGGAGAGAGCTTTCCGTAAGGGACAAGTAGCTTGGGCAGCCCATTGTTTGGTGAGTATTTCCACTTCTAGTACTAATGATAGATCTTATCATGTGGATATACAATCTATTTTGGACAGACATGGTACAGTATTCAATGATTTACCATCAAGATTGCCATCGGATAGAGGATTCCAACACATCATAGAGCTGGAAACAGGTTCTAAACCTGTTATGATTACTCCTTATTGCCATCCTAGAGCTTACAAAGAGGAGATTGAGAAGACAATCAAAGAGCTATTGAAAATGGGACATATCCGGCCTAGTTCTAGCCCTTTTGCTTCTTTAGTTGTTTTGGTGAAGAAGGATGGGACAATGAGGATGTGCATTGATTATCGTGCTTTGAATAAGAAGACTATCAAAAACAAGTACCCAATACCCAGGATCGATGAATTGCATGGAGCGAGTATATTTTTCCAAAATTGATTTGAGATCCGGTTATCACCAAATCAAGGTAAGAGATGAAGATGTGCACAAAACAATTTTGTTGTCATTTTTGGCATTTTGAATTCTTGGTAATGCCTTTTGGTTTAACCAATGCTCCAAGCTACTTTCTAGTCATGCATGAACCATGTTTTTAGTGAACACTTGAGAAAATTTGTTCTAGTATTCTTTGATGACATTTTGGTGTACAGTAAGACTTGGGAAGAGCACCTAAAACACTTGGATACAGTGCTGGAAATTTTGGAACACAAGCTCTTTTTGCAAAAGAATCCAAGTGTGAGTTTGGAATGACTGAAATTTTATACTTGGGACATGTCATTAGTGCCCAAGGAGTACATGTTGATCAAGAGAAGATCCAAGCAATATTGGATTGGCCTCCACCCACCACTTTGACACAGTTGAGGGGATTCTTTGGTCTTTGCAATTACTACAGACAGTTTGTGAGAGGGTTATCACAACTTCTTGTCGCATTAACTGATTTGACAAAGAAAGGAGCTTTCAACTGGTCCAAAACAGCCCAAACATCCTTTGAAAACTCAAAGAGGTAATGAGTTCTTGTCTAATATTGGTTGTTCTTGATTTTCCAATTCCTTTTGTGTTAGAATGTGATGCATCAGGGGAAGGAGTAGGGGTTGTTTTGATGCAAAAGGGGCATCCCATAGCCTTTGAGAGCAAGAAACTTAGTGAAGTAGAGCATGGATTCTCTATTTATGACAAAGAAATGTTGGCAATAATGCATGCATTGGCAAAATTCCAGCAAAATTTGGTTTGTGGTAGGTTTGTGGTCAAAATTGATCACAATAGTTTGAAGTTCTTTCTTGGCCAAAAGGACTTGAATGACAGGCAACAAAAGTGGGTAAGTAAGCTCCAAGCTTATAATTTTGACATAGAGTATGTTAGAGGGAAGAATAACATTGTAGCAGATGCTTTCTCTAGAAAACTTTCTCTACTCTATATATGAAATCTTTGTTGATTGGTAAGTATCAATAATAACAGAGTATGTAAAGAAGAGTTACACTAATGAGATCCTTGAGGGTAAAATGCATGATAGCATGTACAGGGTGGTTGATGATCTTATCCTCTACAAGGATAGAATCTATTTGGTACCTGAATCAAAGGTAAAAAGCAAAATCTTGAGGGTTGTCCATGATACACCTTTGGCTGGTCACCCAAGGTATTTCAAGACCTACAAGCAAATCAGGGACAAATTCTTTTGGAAGGACTCGAGGAAGAGGTCCTCCAATACATTGGAGAGTGTACTGTGTGCCAACAAAACAAGGCAGAGCATGTTTTTCCAGCACATTTGTTGCAGCCCTTACCTATTCCGAATCAAAAATGGGAAAGTATATCAATGGATTTCATCACAGGGTCTTCCCAATGTTCGGGGTAAGAATTGTATTTATGCAGTGGTTGATCGACTCACTAAATATGCTCACTTCTTTGCTATTCCTTTTGAGTTTAAGGCTCCACAGATTGCTGATTTATTTTTCAGAGAGGTTTTTAGGCTACATGGATTGCCTAAAAATATTGTGAGTGACAGGGATAGCAGGTTCCTTAGTTTGTTTTGGCAAGAGCTCTTCCGCTTGACAAGGATGGAGTTAACTCCAAGTACCAACTATCATCCACAGACAAATGGACAAACAAAGATTGTGAATAAGTGGATTGAGGGATATTTGAGGAATTATGTGGCAGGGCAGCAATCAACTTGGGTCAAGTGGCTCTACATGGGAGAGCATTGCTACAATACCACTCATCACATGTCCATTGGTATGACTCCTTTCAAAGCTTTGTATGGTTATGATGCTCTTTCCTTTGTGGATTTGGTATTTGCAGATAGTAAAGTGCCAGGGGCAAGAGACTTGGTTGCACAGAGCCAAGATATATTGGGGATACTCAAAGATAATAACCAACATACACAAAACCAACAGAAATTTTATGTGGACTAGCACCGCATTGAGAGGTCTTTTGAGGTTGTTTTTCTCGAGATTGCAGCCCTATAGACGGACTTTTCTAAAGAAGAGTGGAGCTAAAAAACTCAAACCCCATTTTTATGGACCATACAGGATTAGTAGAGGATAGGAAAGGTTGCCTATGAGTTGGAGTTGCAAGTATGAGCTGAATTTGCCAAAGCAGAGTAAGATACATAATGTCTACCATGTTTCATGCCTGAAAAAAGGCTTTGGGACAGCATATTGTTCCTTTTATTGAGTTGCCTCCTTTGGATGATGAAGGCAAACTTGTTTTGGTTCTTGAAGTAATTTTGGATTTCAGAGAAAAGAAGTTAAGGAACAAGATCATCACAGAATATCTGGTACGCTGGAAGGATTTACCTACAGAGGATGCTACTTGGGAGGGTGCATGAATTCTTAAGCATCCTAGCTTGCAATTGCTTGAGGGCAAGCAATTATGGGAAGGGCGGACTGTAATGTCTCCTTTTTCAGAATTAATTGATTCTGGATACCCGAAGCCTATTCTTTTTATTTCCCATAGGCTAAGGGGAATTAATGAGGGAAATAAATTAATTTAAGTGATCCAAGGGTACTTTTATATTTTAATTGGAAAAATGACACTTAAATTATATTTTAATAAGTGGGGTCAAAAAGCAGAAGTGGAATAAAATATTATATTTTCGAATTTAGGGCACCAAAAGAAGAAATGAGTGTATGAGGAATAAAATAATCAACTTCTATTATGGGGCACCAAAGATAGAATAAAATAACATAATGAACTTCTATTATGGGACGCTAGAGATAGAGGTGTTGCATGAGCATCAAGCTGTTATTTTAGGATGGGGCGCCAACATTGGAGATGCAATAAAATAATTTTTAGTTGTTTATTGCGCATGCATGAAACCCTAAAGGTGGCGCCACCCTTTGGGAGAAGGCATTAAAAATTATAAAAGCAAATTTTGGGGTTCATTATTATCATCATCTTGGAAATTTATCAACTACTTCATTGTTTGCAAGTAGCTTCTGCTTCTGTATCGGCAATAATAGAGGACGGAAGCCCTCATTTGCACACAAATCTGAAGGACGGAAACCCTCATATCTAAGCTTGGCAATTCCATCATAGGGGTTGGGACCAGTGATTCAATTCAAATCTGCAAATATTCATCCAGTTCAGCAGGCATCATATTTAGGGCTGTTTTAGCATCCAGAACAGCAAAGGACAGCCAAGGATTTCTTCAAACAATGTGGCATTTGCAAGACATACAGGATCACTTCCATATTGTACACCACCCTTGGGAGATTGATTCTATGTTGGGCGCCACAGCTAGGGAGAGTTTTTGCAAATCAGTTTGCATGTTTATTTCTTGCAGCCTTCTACATATCTGGATCATCAAAATTGAGCCAATAATTGTATATAGATATTCTAGTATTTGCCCTGAACTGATTTGAAAATAAATAAATAAATTTTATTTTGTCTGCAATTGGGGTTTGTTGTTTTTAATAAAAATCAGTTGTCATAAAAGTTCAAATTTTTATACTGCTGCCCTAGGGTTTGATAAAATATCCAGATTTGTTAGAAATTATTTACCAAGGATATTACAGATTTTAACTCTGATATAGACTAAACTGACATAAGGATCTAAAAACCTAAAGGCTAAACACTTGTAACCTAAACGCGTGTATTTAATTGGAAAAGAGTACTACAGGAGTCATTTGATAAGAAAGCTCAATGGGAATATGTAAAAACCTGCACGGGCATGACAATGATGCAAACAGCAAACTTCTCAGTCACGATGCGGCAAGCAGAAAACTTCAAAGTCAAATGCACACACATGTCGATCAAAGTCAAACATGTCAATCAAGAAACTTCAAACGACGGTGGCCTGCAATGCTACACTTACAAACTTCGACTCTAATTTGAAAATTGCCTCCAAATTATTGAATTGTGAATTTTTTACCGAATTTTAACGATTTAAATCCATTTTATTTGAAATCGCCAATTTTCAAAGAAAAAAAATTGAAAATTAGCAAACGTTGTTACTTAGGTTAGAGATGTTTGATGAGAATACCATCCAGTATTTCCGTCTTTTAGCAGCCCTTGCTCTTTGGAGATTTTTGCTTCCCCCACACAGCTATTTGTAGTGGTATCCTAACCATGTGGGTTGGGGACTTTACTACATTTAGATTTACCCCTCATTTAGTTTCAATGCTTTTGTTATTCTTCCATTACCTAGTTTAGTGTTGATCCTAGGACTCTTTTATCCTAGCACTTTCGATTGTAATAGAATGTAGTCTCAAGTCCCATTGACCTACTTTTGGATATTCGTAAAAATCAAGTCGTGTTGACCTACTTTGGGACATTCATGAACATTAATAAACTTTCATTCTTTCTACCTCTAGTGAGTTTAGAATCGCTACAGCTGATTCAATGACATGCTTTAAGCATCACGGGCCTTTGTGGGGTGACTAGCATTGAGATGAGTGATGCAAACTCCTCTCAACCTCATTTTGGCCTTACAGGTTATAATTTTGTTATAATGCCATACCGTGTAGATATCTAGATTCTAAATCCATCGTTGTATGTATAGGGAAACAGTTTAGGAATAAACAGGAAAAAAATCTTTCATTTCATCTTTCAAGAGTGAAAATCGCATTATTAATTTACTTCTCAATGTATACATGTGTATGGTGGCAAAGTAGTATGTACTTGATTAATTTTGTATGTATTTTAAATTGATTTGATATTGAATGCATATTAAAATATTTTTTTCATAAATTTACTATAGTTTATGTTTTTTAAAATTGCCCAACTTCTGTCTAGCTAATTCATCGATACAGAGTGTGATTACAAAATTTGCTTGCCAAGTTCATGTCAAGTCCGCGTCAATGCACAAAGTTTTGGTCAAAAAGTAAGGGTTAGTACTAATAATTCTGTTCTTTTTGGTTTCTCTCACAATTTTAAAATTACAGTTAATTTAGCTACTCGAAGAAGTGTAAAACTGTCAACATGATCAAAATGATTTTTTTATATGGTCACATGAATCTATTAACATAGAAATTACATTAGATTTCAAATCTATGGACGCCTTTTTAATCATTCAATGAACCAACATGACAGACCAAATGCAAAGCCATATAATTGCAAATTTGCAATTAAATAATGCACACGCATCTGCATGTATTAATACATTTGAGTCTAAAAAATATATTAAAGAGCATAGTTATAATGTTGAATCGCCAAATCCTAGATTTGCAACCCCTGAAAGACTCTGCACCCCACCCTGTGTCACTTGCTAGGTATGCACACACGTGCATATATGTACACGTGTGCCTAAGTTGCTTATATGTTAGTTCCATGGTCATGCGAGAACTGAACACTTTACCACCAAATCCATATTGTAAAGGGGAAAATCTTTAAATGAACTACTTACAACTTTTACAGATGACAGAACATAAACTTTTCCGGTGTCAGTATATCACGTGAAAACTGAACATTTTGCCACCAAATCCATATTGTAAGAGGAAAAAAAACTTTAAATGAACTACTCACAGCTTTTATAGATGACAGTACATAATCTTTTCCAGGTGTAAGTATATTGGCTGGCAGCCTTATCCTGTAAAATTCGTCCTTTTTCAAAAGCTCCTATGAAATTACCACAGAATCAAAGCTTTAAAATCATTTATTTTACAAAATAAAACTATTAGAAGATTATTACAAAGGTGCAGTCAAGATAAAATTATTGTAAGTGAAAAAGTTAAAATATGTAGAACAAATGCTTACTTCAAATGCATTCTGCTCACTTCCAGTTAGGGAATTTCTCAAGATTCGAACCTTAGTTAATGTCTGCATCCAAACAAAAGGTTACCATTATGACCATGGCATATGGTAATGGTCCCCCTATACATCAGAATAAACTCCATTCATTTGAACAACAAATTCTTCAATCTCAGTGAAATAGTTTTATAATCAATACAATAATATATCACAAGAACCTCAATTTATAATTATTGTTTAAAGCGTCACTATTTTAAGTTTCAAAGAGATAACCTATCAAACCTAATCCACAAGCTAGCTCCAGTTGTTCTAGATTCAAAAAACAAACTAAAATAACAAAATTGCACAAGTGCTTGTCTAGAAAAAATGAAATTTGATTCCATTAATGAAAAGAAAGTAATCCAAATTTAAACAACTGCCATCCCTCACAAGGAAAGTGAAAATAAGAAGAAGAATAAACTAAAGCCAAAGGAAGAATGAAGGGAAAAAATAATTGTGGAAAATACCGCCTTCTTTTTGAGGAAAATATCCTCCATCAATCCTTGTATACATATCTATATACAAAACTTACATATGAAGAAGTCACAAAAGATTAGAAAAAGTTAGGTTACCAGATTCTGCCCAACTGCTACCTTTCTTATCTTTCTTTGCATCGGCTTCCAACAGGCTTCTGATTAAAGAGAAAGGTTTTCACAATCCATCACATTAAAAAATGAGCTCTTGGAAAACAGTGTAGCAATTTTTCATTCAACATTTCGGATCACACTCCATGATCCATCATCAGGACAACAGAAGATGGGTGATGAAGGTATGATCTGATCTATTGATTCAAAAATTGCTGCACAGTTTTTTCCAAAAGCTCATTCGTTGGGGCTTCCGATTGTATAGCCATGCATGTTTCAGTTACCAAGATACAGATACTGATAACAGATATGGACACTAGGGCAGATATGACATTTTTAAGACGTCACACGACATGGTACAACGTGGATACGACATGATACAATGTGGATACGTCCATTAAAAGATGTTGAATTTTATATGTTCAATTCTTCACAGACTCTTTCATATTTACAGTTCTGGTATTTTATCATTTATCTTATTGACATAAGTATATAAGAAACAAAAATATAACAGTGATGCCATTTTGAACTTTGATCCTCTTCTCCATTTCTATACTTTGAACTTTATTGCTATCACTTCCATTTTGGAATTTATTGACTTGGTTCCTTCCGTCACTCCAAATCACAATAAGGAAAATGATTAACTACAAAGTCTAAAATTGCAATGGCTTCAAAAGTTCGAAGGCATTTTAGTACAGATGTTCATAGTGCTTCGATTGGAATGAACAAGTTTTCCACAATTTCAGTCCATATTGGATGTCAATATTTATCCGTGTTAGAAAAATGAATTTCTTACTGAGATATTCAATCAAACCCAAAAATCAGTCATTGTTTCACCCACATACATAGATATATTGTTGTTGGGCCTAAAATAAGTATTTATAATATAAGAATCCTCTGAATAGGAAAATGTAGAAGACCAATCTAACTACAAAACATGCAAGATGTCAGTCCACAAAGTGATCCATGGTTGTAGACTAGGGTCGTCTGCAAAGGAGGGTGTAATGAATCCACAAGGGAAACTTGTACAAACAATCTCCAAGGAGATAGAGATCGGAAGATCTTATGAGATCAAGAGTGTCGTCAAACAGAAAATAAAGAGCTGTGCAAACTAAGGTGTCATTTGACGGTGAAGCAAGAGTTATAGGTGTGAAGGTGCCACTAGGCAGTAAAGCAAGCGCCATGAACAACAATAAATTAAAAGATAAGAGCAATAAAGTAACAAGCGTGTACGTATACTATATTATCAAAGATACATGAAGACATAAAACATCCACGATATTCAACTAAAGTACAAAATGAATAGAGATTAGGGTTAGTGAATACTTACCATTTGGTTGACTTGTCAGCGCATTAATCTCACCCTTGGCTTATAGCACTTTGTGTGAGATGGTTGTAGGTGAAGTCAAGACATATAGGTGAAACCCTAAGTAGACCAAAGCTAGGGATTCCAAAGAGCGTGGCATACCTCATTGGTGCACGACTCCTTTTCTTGAAATCTTCAAAGCCTTTTATGTTAACTTGTTTTCCTTTATCGTAAGCTTCTCTTAGCCCTAAATCCTCTTCTTCTTCCTAAGGTGGATTTGTGTGCACTGTGCACTAACAAAGCAAATTGATATTCTATAACTTGACAAATGATAAAAAAGAAACCTATAAATATGGATCAAATCCCAAAAAACCAAAACTCGATTTCATCCAACTCGATTCATCTTACAAACTAAAAAAATTTAATAAAAAGGCCTTAAAGTCTTATTGTGAAAGCTTGCCTGCGAGCACTAAATGGGAGATTGCAAGCTGTAGTTAACTAAAAATTGCGTGGGTGAAAATCTCCATCTCATCAATTAAACACCAAAACCTTGCAGAAAATAACTTTTCACCCTATAATCAAAACTTTCCCTATAAGCACTCTAACCCTGCCAAATACACTATATTAGAACGGAATTAAACACGGAGAATTGCTATACTTCCACATTATAAGGCCATAGTTCTTAGGTTTGTATTATTTTGAATCCGTGAGATATAACGAGAGACAAATGAAAAATACCTGGCCACCGTGAGGAGATGCCTTTAAGCGCGCGGAGAAATGTCCGGCGAGGGTAAAATTTGAGTGGGCAAAGGCATGTTCGAGAGGAAACTGAAGCCGAGAATCAGAGGGAGTGTTATCAGGGGGCGCCCTGGTGGATACTCTGGGAGGCGCGATGAAATCGGAATCCGCCGATCTGCCCCCGACAAGCCCCCATTCTTCATCGTCTTGAAGCTCGTCCGAGTGGAATGCATATGCTGATTTGGACACTACGAGGAATGTTATTATCCCCAGCAACAGGCGTTCCATGAATGACTCCATATCCCCTTCTTCTGCGCGATATTGTTGTTTTGTTACACTGTTTTTAATCTATCAAGCGAATTCCCTCAACCTCCCCGATGTTTGTAATTTGAGTCATCTTTAGTTTGGCTCCGTTTGTGACAGTTAATATTTTCCCCTCGGAGCGAATCATTCGCCTTGGGCTAAGACACTGGTTTTATAGATTGGGAATCTAATTTAAATGGGTGTCGCTGACTAAAATAGAGAGCTATTTCCAATGTGGGGGACGCCCTCTTTTTTGCTAATTTAGAATGAATGAATGAAAGGTTTGGGACCAAGAGCCTCAAAAAGAGTATGTCTAGATAAAAACAAAACATCATAGAGGTTGCCTCCTGATATTACAAAAAGTTAACTTATTTCTCGATGTCATTTCTTCTATTATGTATCTTGATTAAAGAACTTGATATTTTGGTTAGCCTTTCCTCTTGAAATAGGTCTGTTAACTTGTCAACGCTTAGAATGTCCCTGTAGCTACTTCGAATGTCATTATAAGTTGCACACTCCGTAATAAAGCACCATTCTGTCTCCACTACCCTATTGACACAAAATAAACAAGTTCTTGTTTCCCATTCTTCTTTGGGTATAGTCCACCTACCGGTTTCACATCTTAGATGATGCGAGTTGGTTCTCAGTTGGCCAATTAGCATCTTTGCTTTCCATTTAATTTCTGCTCCTATGTATGCCTATTCTTCGTGCTCCTAAGTGGGGCTAAAATGATTGATGTAGTATGTTTTTCCGCCCTATTTGCCTTGTCCACATGGTTGTCCTAAATTTCTCCTTCACATACTTTTTTATTTCCTCGTTGGTATTTGGACATTCTTGTATGTTGATGTCCCATTTACTCATCCACTTGTTGTTTTGCTTCATCCACATGTTTTTCAATCTGCTTAGGTCTGCTTCAGCGACTATTTTGGGTCATCGATGATTCTAAATTCCCTGCGTCTTTTTTAAATAACTTAGAGTTAGAATCATTGTCGATGCTTCTAGCAAAAAGGTACCAGATTCAGCCAAAAGAAGCTCATATGGAACCGAGGCTTTAACTTTAAGGCTACTAGTTATTAAGTGTTTTTGGACCCTCTTTATCTATCTCCAATTTAAGTCTGAAACATTGTTGCCCCGAACTTCACACCCATATAGAATCACTGGTGTGACTACAAGGCCAAACAAGGTATTTTTGGTTTTCCAATCCCACAATTCTACATTCCTACACCAGTTCTGTAATGAGTATAAGGCCTTCCACCCCCTTGGACTCTTTTTGCCTTGCATGTCTCCCAACTAAGCTTATTGTGAAAGTCAAGCCCAAAATATTTGTATTGTTCCACTATTTCTAATGTGTTTCCTTCATATTGCCTCTCTTTTCTCCATAGGGAAAAGATGGTGATTTTTGTCTTGTTAATATTGACTTGCATTCCCACCTCTTGGAAAAAAATTCTAGAGCTTTCAAATGTTCTATCAAACTTTGGGTCATTATTGCAATTAGAATAATATTATATGCGTATAGAAGTAGCTTTACAACATAAGTAGCTAAATGGATGCCCCCTCCACCAGTGTTATCAATCCACTCCTCTAGTTTATCAATATAGAGACCAAACAAGGTTAGAGATAAAGGGCGGCCTTGTTTGACTTCAATGTCACTTCCAAAGCATTCTAACATACCCTCACTTGTTTTGATTTTGGCCCTAACTTACTCATAGAGCCTATGCATTGTTGCTCTATACTCATCTACAACACCAAGCTCCTCCATTCTGCTCCAAAGTTTACCTGTAGGGACCATGTCAAATGCTTTCTTGAAGTCAACAAAGCAACAAAAAGCTTCCTCTCCCTGATTATCCCGTATTTTTTTCCACCAAGTGTCTAAGAGTAATGCAATGATCAATAGTGGAGTGTTTCAGCCTAAAACCTGCTTGTCCTTTTGCTCTTTTACCCTCTTTTCCTGCCCAGCTGTTGATTTTGTGCTCTACCATGTTACCAAATAGTTTTCCAAGAAGGGGATTCACCATGATGATTCGATAATTGGATGGATTATTGATGTCCCCACTTTTATAAAGAGGTATAACGACACAAGTCATCCAATATGTTGGAAATCCTTCTTGAATGATACCATTAAATGTGTGTTTAATATGTGGTGTGAGGGTTTCCAAGCCCCATTTCAAATATTCATCTTACAGCCCGTCAATGTCTTGCACCTTATCCCCTACAAGATTCTTAATGCCTTGAATGATATCCTTCATAGAAAAAAGCTCAGTTGTTGTGTTGATTACCGGAGGTTTATCTTGAACTCTTTCATATAGTAGTTTGTCATACTTTAACCATTGTGTGTTAGTAATATTGTTCTCTATTTGCTTTATTTTTGTTGTAGCTCCCTCCAAAAACCTTTGGGGTTATGGTTTCCAAGGTAAATTAATTCTTTTCTTCTTATGTTTACATATATTTCCTTTTTAGACCGAATAATGCTTTCATAAACCTTTGTGTTTTCTTTGGTCATTCCAAGTTTTCTCATAGTTCTCTTCATTGCCTTGCATTCATCATCATCCCATGAATTTGCTGGAAAACTACTTGCACACCCATTTTTAGGTTTGCTTCTTTTACATGCATTTAAATCCTTTTGAATTATAGAAATCAACATATTATTATTTGTTGGATAGTTGTTCACAACTGAACTATTCTTTGGTTCTTGGGAATGTTGCTAAAAATGATGCTCAAGCATTGTTTTGAAGAGTTCTCAATTCTCTTGAGTCATGAGGATTCTACCTTGAAGAGGTTCCTTCCCTTGTTTATGGTGATCTTGCCCTCTATTCTGATGGTTTTTTTGTATGTTTATTTTTAGATATATTGGATTGTGATCTCATCTCATCTCAATAGGGCGGTCCCCAACTTCGAGTCTCGCTGATTTTGGTATAAATCTTTGTGAACAAGTAACGTAATCTAACGCACTTTGATCGTTGTAATTTTTACAAGTGATCTTCCTTGAGTTTGGCCATGTCCTCATTCCATTCCAAATAACCATGCCATATAAGCTACATAAGCTCAAAAGTTCTACTCCATAAATGTGATTGTCCCCTTCTCATCTTGTGAATTCCTTGCCCAACACTGATCTTCTTCTTCTTCGAACCATAAAGGATTATTTCTTATTTCTTCTTCATTTCTCAAATTGAGACCATGCTTGTTTTTTTTTTCCGTGCATTAAAGTCTCTTATGATCACGACTTCCCTTAATGTGCTGAAAATTGAAATGTCACTCTTTAAAGATGCATAAAAATCTTCACAGTCTAACTTATTTTTTTATATGTTTTTAGGCCTCTCAGAGAAAAATAGTAGGCAGTGAGCCTAATTAGTAACACATTTTCTATTATTTTAGCCATATATACTATTTATTCGAGTCCTCTTTCTCCACTATTGTGATTCCACACCATGTTTCTTTGATTAGCACCGTAACCCCTCCACGACCTTTGCCACTTTCGGTTCTTTCATTCCAAACTGAGACTTTCTTATAACCTTCAAAATTTGGAACTCTACAGCCTTTGTGTTAATGGGTTTCTGTAAGAATAATAATGTCATTTCCCTCTACTATGGGCCCTAACTGTAGAGACAAAATCACGCACTTTGGGTAATTATATAGTTCTGATTGCATACTATTATTCATATGATTCCTAAGTAAGAAAAGTATTGATCATCCCATGTCTTTGGCTACCTTTCTTTTCTTTCTATTGCTACTTTCAGTCGTACATCCTTACTTGCTCAGTCTACCTTTTTACTCTTTAGCATTTGTCATCCTGGACACTAGTGCCCAGCCAGGATGTTAGCGTCAGGTGCCTCTGTCCTCTTTATACTTTACTCACACTTTTTGGGTCCTTTCTAGTCGTTTGAGCATCTTATCTTTTTGGTAGTCGGCCTTTTCGGGCTTAATTACAAAATTCAAGCAAGGGAATCATATAAATATAAAGTTATGTGATCATAACAAAGAACCAAGCATTAAGCATTAGCTATCACCACCTAAGGTTGCATCCATCGAGGCATCTAAGATCTCCATTGCATCCATCCAACACCATCACAAGGGATACAAGGGCTAGTTTTTTACATCACATTTCATAGGAGGGAAGTTCATTCTATTCAATGCACACATTTACTACATTATACATATATCTACTTGCTCATTATCTAAGTATGACACACACAAGAACAACCTAAGGCACAATTCCACACACACACAGAACTACATTGGGTCTGAGATGTAGTGCAATGCTCAGTCTGTAGACACACAATCACACACTTTGGGTGATTATCTAGTCCTAATTACATACTACTATTCATGTGATTCCTAAGTAAGAAAAGTACTAATTAATCCATTTCTTTGACCATCTTTCTTTGCTTTCTATTTCTACTTTCAGTCTTGCATCCTTACTTGCTCGGTATGCCTTTTTAATCTTCGACATTTTTCATCTAGGACACTAGCGCCCAGCTAGGATGCCAACACCAGGCGCCCTCATCCCTTTTGGGCACTCCTGTCCCCTTTATACTTTACTCTCACTTTTTTGGTTCTTTCTAGTCATTTGAACATCTTATCTTTTTGGTAGTCAGCCTTTTCAGGGTTGGTTACAAAATTCAAGCTAAGGAATCATATAAATATAAAGTTATGTGATCATAATAAGGAACCAAACATTAAGCACTACTTATCACTACTTAAGGTTGCATCCATCACAACATCTAAGAGTTTCATTGCATCCATATTGCTCCATCACAAGGGACACAAGAGTTGGTTTTTTACATCACACTTCATAGGAGGGAAGTTCATTATATTCCATGCACACATTTACTGCATTCTACATCTAGTTAATTTTTCGTTATCTAAGTGTGACATGTACAAGACTAACCTAGGGCAGAATTCCACACACACACACAAAACTACATTGGGTCTGAGATGTAGTGCAGTGCTCAGTTGTAAGTCCACCATTTGTGGCGGCTAAGGACAATCCAACCCCTCATTTTGCATCTTTATTTTTTAGGGCTTTATGTCTATTTAAGGGTTTCACAGGTCTATTCTTTATTGCAGGTTTATAGTGACCGCAACGATCTTGGTGTGACCTTGTGGCGATCAGAGGAGACTAAAGGCGAACACCTCATGACACCTAAGAGGAGGTTTTTTGAGTATTTCCACAGACCCAAGTGCCAATAAACAATTCTAGGGTGCCCATGGCGCCCCTACCCCTCTCTAGGCACCCCAATCCAGCTTGTTCCTTCGGTTCTACATTTTCTTGTGCTCATGTACGACACTTCTTACTTTCTATTCAGCCAGTCAGAGCTTCAGTCCAATCCAGATCTCATCTGTGAATTAGCTAAGTCTTCTTACCCTCTCTTTACACTTAGGGTTTTCACTTTACTGTTTAGTTGTTTAGGGTGTAATTTTTGTATTTAATTGTTATTAATTTACTGTTGTTATAGCATTCAGATTAGGCTCATATTACATTCATTTTAGCTTAATCATTTTAGTGAACCTGATTGATCAAACCCTCCCTTCTGAGTATGTCTTCACCTTATCAAGTAATGACTCAATCATCGTATCCTTCTTTCGCACCCACTAAGGTTTCATGCATGGTTACTACCGATGTTGATTTCATACAAGTTCGTACTTAGCATCCTCGCTTTATTACACCTCAAGTTGATCCTTCTATCAATGTAGTAACTACTCGCCAAACTCGCCCTCCTACAACTCCACCTATTTCTATCCCACCACCTATCACTTCTTTAGCTCCTCCTCCTGCTTCTAAGGGCTATGATATCATTGAACAACTTAAGAATGCGCCAGCCAAAATCTCTCTCTATGACTTATTGTGCAGTGCGCCAGATTTTCATCAAACATTAGAGGTTGCCCTTCGTTCTATTCATATATAAAGTGATAATTTTGTGGTCGCCTTCACATACCTCATTCAGTCTCTCAAACATTTTTCATTCAATAATAAGGACATATCACCATTTTCTAAAGACAATCCTCGTGCGCCATTTCTTATCACGACTGTTATTAGCACCACTTGCATTAAATGTGTGCTTATTGATAATGGATCGGTTGTCAACCTATGTGTTTATTTGCTTCTAAAACATATGGGCATTAACGATAATCTAAATTCTAAGAACTTTGCTCTTATTCGGGGATATGATTCAACTACTCACACATGCCTAGGAACTATTTCATTACATATTAGAGTTGGGCCTAAGACTGTCCTCACCGACTTCTACATTATAGATGCTTCATTGCAATTCAACCTGTTACTAGGTAGACCTTGGATTCATGTAATGCAAGCAATCCCATCTACTGTACACCAATGCGTCAAATTCTTGCATGATTGTGTAGATCCTAAACCCTTCAAATGTTGTTGCATAAACCTCGTTACTACTATGCCTATTCCTCCTACGCAACTCATTCCATATAGTAGTATTGATACATATGATGTTGGTCAGTCTAGTGCTTCACAATCTTCTTTTATCACTCCAAGCACTCCAATTATTTCTACTCATACTATTGCCATCATTTCACCCACAGTGTCTGCTCCTATACAAACTACTAATCAACTTGTTGACACTCCTATTACATCTAGTACATTATCTACCAACATACTTAATACTGCAATACAACATCACAATGCAAGCACAAACAATTCTGACGACGACGTTGATCATGTTGAACTTACTACTGAAGCATTAGGAAAACTCAATTTCACTCTTATTGATATAGATGACTCCTATTTCAATGACACTTTCTTGGCTGATGGCCCTCGTGAATACAAATTCAAGACCCCTCCCTCTACTAATTATATGGTACTTTACCAGGGGTCTGTCCATACTTTGGATGTTGTTTCACCCTCTTATGAGCAGTCTGCATCTACACCACCTCCTTTCACATGCATGCTCTTAATCAATAAATATAATTAGCATCATATTCAGGTGGATTGTACTTGTTCTGATACTATTTGTACATATGACAGATTAACTAAGTTTGGATTGACGTTTAATGATAGTTTACCACCACCTCACTCACCTCATCTTTATCATGGTTATTTCCACATTACGGTCGCCTATGGACTTTGTGTTTTTCATCTCACAGTATTCGTTGCAGGTAGTCCTCACACTTCTCCATTGACACTCGGGAAATCTTGGCTTGACTATATTGGAGGCACTTTAGACTCTAGTCACATTTCTATCAATTTTCCCATGTCATTCGGTAACGTTTCTATCGGTAGTGATTCATCTCTTGGACATTATCAAAATCTTACTCGTTGGTATGCACATGGGTGTCTACCAACACCTTCCATTTATGAAGAATATGGAATGGATGTATACACTTTGCATCGCAATGGCTCTTTCTATGATCCTCCTCATACTATTTCTTATCAAGTCTCCAACACCGCCCCAGTCGGCTTCTTTTAGGACAATGACGATATTTTAGACAGTGGCACTTGATCATTTTTCTCATCACATACTTGGGGGGAATTGCACTTATTACCCCCTAACATCGACACACATCTCATGCTCACATCCTTTCACACCTACACTTTAGCATATACATCTTCATCCACACTCTAGCATCGGCATTACCCTATGATGCACCCTTGTGTTATGGTTCACACTTGATTATCGAGGGCATATTATACACATGAACCTCACGCATTGCACAGTAGACATTACACATTACACATCTTCACATATCATGCACTTTTTACATATACATTATCTTCATCTTCCATCCACTATGCATCTTCCTCACCCTATGCTTTGTACACCCATACATTACACACATTCTACACACTACATTATTATACATTTCTATGATCTGCACATCTTACATTACACATTTCACATTCTCTATCACACATTACACACTTTATATGTCACATACTTACAACATCTTCTTGTGACTACATCTATTACAGATTTTACTCATCTTCTTCTATGCATTACACTCATTGCCCGACAACGCACTCTAGTCTAATAGTTCATACTTGATTGCTGAGGGTCCAAATCAAAAGTGAACCTCACCTCATCACACCTATATCATTCTACACTTTGATCTTCACATTCAATCAATTAATCTTCTTATCATAATATGCGACATTTTTAGTCATCACTTTTTTACAACATTAATATATGCTTTTAGGCTAAATCATTACCCCTTTCTAGCTTTCCATCCATGCATCTCATGGTATACGCTTTATGTTACATCATCATGTTTTCTACCATCATCACGTTCATGTATCTTGTGATATATGCCTTGTGCTACATCATCACACGTATTAGCATTTTATTTTCCCATGTAGTGATATACACTTTAGGCTAAATCATCACACATTCAAAATCAATCATCCATATGTCGCATTCAATATCATCAATACCTTACAATTCTACAATCATCACTCAATTCATCACCTCTTTTCTACACATGACACATCGCTCAAACCATTTCCCGATGATGCACTCTTGTATATGGTTCATTCTTGATTACTGAGGGGGCATATACAAATTAAACTCATTGCATGCATACACATCCACTTAGGGGGCACACTGCTCCTATCATTTATATTACATTCCATTACATATCATCCACAACATACTACATATCTTGGTCGTATTTACTCTTGTTCACTTCCATTTTTACACGTTCATCTTATTACACGTGTTAGATAGATATCATGTATGTCATTATCTTTCCACACACACATGTGCGTTCACTTGCCTTTCTAATTGTGATCACAGATTAAATAGATCCATTACATGCAACACAAATGATTAGCACAATACTTATTACCAGTCCCATAGTGGCTCCTGGGGGCATCCACTTTCATACACTACAGGTGTTATTATTTCATTTTGTTTCATAGCACATTACTTTATCAGATTATACGCGCCTTGATATAGTTTTTATCTTTCTAACATGCTAACAGGTACTTCATGTGTAGCATTTGTTTTAAAAGATTATTTGTTTCCATGGTTGTCTGCTACACTGTTTGCTTTTTCTTGTCATTGTTTGTGGGATTTTCCCTATGTCTTGCTTGTTCTCTTTTTTCTTGTGGCCACTATGGCATTGATTGTCTTGTGACATCATGAGTGATGTCTAGTGTTTGTAACTCAATTTTCATGGTCTGCATTGTCTTTTGCTTACATCTTGGCTTATACATTGTCTGCTAGCTTACATTTTACATGAGTGTTTGTCTTTGCTTGTACTAATACTTATTTTCCTAGCCACTTGTTTGTGTGTGCCTTGGTTTCTACCAAGCACATTCCCTTCCCCCTACATGGCACAATTTAGCACAATGTTCGGTCCTCCTTTGGACCGCATTCTGCTTCAGCACCGTCGTATGCACCCCAAACAAGGGGGTGCATCATTTGGGTGAATCATTCACCCCATACAACATTGTACACAACACGATACCGGTACAACACAATTTTCAGTTTTGGACAGGGCTCAGAATCAGACTTGGGTCCTTAACATAGCGACCTTTCATAGGTGCCTAAAACCAGGGGAAATACAATGGCCTTTCTTGGATACTTGAGACCAGGGGGAAATTACATAGCAATTGGTAGTTCAACACAGTCTACAAAAATCCATACACAACAACTTTTACAAGGCAGATAATCCTTAGCACATGCATTTATACACACCATCTGTAGTGGTGTTCTACATAAAAGGAAGTAGTTAAAGGTTGGTGGACAACACCATACAGTTATCCCTACACTTCTTCCATTACATTGGCATGAGATAACCTGAAAAACTCACACATCGACATCATCTACAAGATCCTTTCTACACCCCTTTTTATCATCATGGACTAGTGCACATGTTCCTTTTTCACATTTCCAACATTTTTACATACTTTCCCTACACACTTTTTAGATATTTTGATCATATACATGTGTATTTGACTACTTGTCGGCTTTTATTTTGCAGGTTCGTCTGTATGGGAAGCGGTAGTCAACATCATCACACACATCAACATCAACAACAGGTGCATCATGACATTTACACATGTGTTTCTTCCCTAGGTTTATTTTCATCGTCACTTTTTACATTTTCTCCTCCTTAGCATCCATGCTTCACATTTTTATCACTCCACGCTTTGTCTTGTCCCTTGGCACACTTTCACCATCAATCTACATGGTTATCAGGTATGCATATCTATTTACTTTATGTTGTCAAGCTTTTTGCTCACCAACATAAAGTGGGGGCAGATGTAGACACACAATCACGCAATTTTTGTAATTATCTAGTCCTAATTACATACTACTATTCATGTGATTCCTAAGTAAGAAAAGTACTAATCAACCCATATCTTTGGCCACCTTTCTTTACTTTCTATTGTTACTTTTAGTCTTGCATCTTTACTTGCTCAGTCTACCTTTTTACTCTTCGACATTTGTCATCCTGGACACTAGTTCCCAACCAGGATGCTAGTGCCAGGCACACTCATCCCCTTTGGGTGCTCTTGTCCCCTTTATAATTTACTCCCACTTTTTGGGTCCTTTCTAACCATTTGAGCATCTTATCTTTTTGGTAGTCGACCTTTTCTAGGTTGATTATGAAATTCAAGTGAGGGAATCATATAAATATAAAGTTATGTGATCATAATAAGGGACTAAGCACTAAGCACTATCTATCACCACCTAAGGTTGCATCCATCAAGGCATCTAATAGCTCCATTGCATCCATCTAGATCCATCACAAGGGACACAAGGGTTGGTTTTCTGCATCACACTTCATAGGAGGGAAGTTCATTCTATTCCATGCACACATTTACTATATTCTACATCTAGCTACTTGTTTGGTATCTAAGTGTGATACGCACAAGAGTAACTTAGGGCACAATTCCACACACACACACACATAACTACATTGGGTCTAAGATGTAGTGCAATGCTCAGTTATAAGTCCACTATTGTGGCGGCTCAGGACAATTTGACCCCTCTTTTTGCATCTTTATTTTTTAGGATTTGATGGTTTTACAGGTCTATTCTTTATTGCAGATTTATAGCGACCTTGATGATCTTGGTGTGACCTCAGAGTGATCAAAGGTGAATAAAGGTGAACACCTTATGATACCTCAAAGGAGGTTTTCTAAGTATTTCCGTAGACCCAGGTGCTAAGAAACAGGTCTAGGGCACCCACAGATGCCCATGTTCCTCTCCAAGTGCCCCAATCTATCATGTTCCTCCAGTTCTTCATTTTTATGTGCTCCTGTGTGATGTTTCTTAATTTCTATTCAGCTGGTTAGAGCTTCAATCCAGTCCAGATCTCATATGTAAATCAACTAAGGCTTTTTACCCTCTCTTTACACTTAGGGTTTTCACTTTATTGTTGAGTTGTTTTAGGTGCAATTTTTGTATTTAATTGGTATTCATTTACTGTTATTATAACATTCATATTAGGATCATATTACATACATTTTAGCTTAACCACATTCGTAAGTTCACCATTGTGACAACTAAGGACAGTCCGACCCCTCATTTTACATCTTTCTTTTTTTGGGATTTGATGTCTATTTGAGGGTTTTGCAGGTTCATTCTTTATTGCACGTTTCCAGTGACCTCGAAGATCTTAGTGTGACCTCATAATGACCAAATATGACTAAAGGCGAACACCTTACAACACCTTCGAGGAGCTTTTCTTAGCATTTCCATAAACCCAGGCACCCAGAAACAGGTCCAAGACGCCCATGTCCCTCTTCAAGCGCCCTAGTCTAGCCTGCTTCTCCAAATCTACATTTTTCTAAGCTCCAGTGCGATGGTCAGTGCTCCGTATTTTCCATCCTTCCAACTCTTTGCATTCTCCATAACTCTGTGAATCAGTTAAGGCTTTTTACCTTCTCTTTGCAATTAGGTTTTTATTATTTATTGCTTAGTTGTTTGGGTATTTATCGATGCACTTAATTGTTATTCATTTACTGCTATTATAACGTTCATATTAGGCTCATAAATTACATTTTAGCTTAATCACCAACCCAGGAGACCTCTTTTACAAGGGTAGCCTCTACAATTCTAGCTTACCAAGTTCAAGTGCTCCTGGGGGGGCCCGGGTCCCTATTTCTTGTGTGTCATTTTGTGGCTAATTTGAGCTCTTCCATTTTGTAGCCATGCCCATTTCTCTTCATTCCTTGTTACTTTCAATTTTTCCCATTCTTTCCTCCTTTCTTCTTGTTGTTTGGGAGTTGAATCTTTGTCTAGGTATATGTGTGTCCCTCTAAAAGATCTTTTGTTCCTTAATAGCTAGTTTTTGTCTTCCATGTTTTTCATGATAATTCTTACGTGTCTGTCCTTTCCTCTACTTAACTATTTTCCCATTTTATTTTCCTGAAGAAATGGGACTTTCTAATGTAACTGATCTGTTAGAAAGTCTCTTGCTAAATTTTTAGAGCTCTCATTCTCACGGTAATCTTTTAATCCCTTGATAATGATGTTTTTAACCCTCTATTTCCTGTCATGTTCTTCTCGTATTTGTATTCTAACCTATTTTTGTATTATAACCCTTTGTTCCTCTGACAAATCATTTCCTCTTTGAGCCCAAGACTTTTCCCCTTCGAGCTAGCTTCCTAAGTGACCCCCATATACTTCTGCATTTGCAATTTGTGGCTCTTTCAATTGTTCATTCCTTCCTTCAATCACTTTTGTTTTATTTTTTGTTGTTGTTTTCAACTCATTTAAAGCTTGTTTTATCACCACCAACTCTTGCTACCCATGTTCCATATTATTCTGTAAGTTGTTTACTTGTTCCTTGAGCATTTAATTCTCTCTTACTAACTTCCAATGAGATGTTATACCCTCTTTCAATCTGTTGTCCATATTATTATGTAAGTTGTTTACTTGTTCTCTGAGCATTTGATTCTCTCTTACTAGTTGCCAATTAGGTTTTATAACCTCTTTCACCTTGTTGTCCTCATGATGTTTCCTCCTTTCTAAGTCTTCATGTCTTCTTTCATGTTCATTAATTCATTGACATAGAGTTCAGGTGACCATATTAGGTGTTTTATCGTAGGACTGTATAATCATTACTTGCTTGATTAACTTCTCATTTTTCTCCTTCATTTTCCAAACAAGTTTCATATTTCCTTTGTGTATTATACACATATGTTTTTTTTTTTTCATATTCTCTTTGTCTTCAAAATCCCACTAATGATTATGATATGCATAAAATTTCTCTTATTTCCTGTGATGAATGAGTTGAGAGTATTGGTTCATAACTTGTACCGGTTCGCCATTGCTCTTAAGTATTGTATCAAGTACCTTTTCACCTTTGTCTTGACCATGTTTTGCATGAGTTGCGTGCAAATGTTGTCTTGTGGACATAACTATTGAAGTGTTACTGACTACCTTTAGTATAATAACTATCAATTTTATGTTCTTTGTTTGTCTCAATTTTCGGGCTTGCCTCTTCTTTAAAATACCTTTATATTTATATTTATATAGGAAAGTGGATTTTGAGTATTTAGGGACTGAGAGTTGAGGATCTCCTTGTAATGTTTAGGTTTAACATATTGGATAACTCACCATCCTTGATCCTTTATATAATTTTTAGGTAAAATATATTGGACCACTCACTCTTTGTATAGGGAAATGGCTTTTGGTTGGTGTATATTAGACCACTCACCACATTCCTGAGTTAATAATTTTTGGGCGGAGCATATTGGACCATGCACCACACCATAGGTAAATCTGGTATCAAACCCACAACTTAAACCATCGAAAGCGATAATCAAGACCAAGTGTGCCAACCCGAGGACACCTAATTTTGGGGAGAGTGCTACATAGGTAGAAAAATGGGCCCTTCTCTAATATTGTAAAGTCTTAAATTTCCTTCTTGTTAAAAGGAAAATCTAATATGGTTTAATTGTTTATCTACACTTCAACATGGTAATATTCTAAATTGTCAACAAAATGTATCACATATATAATTATATCATTTTTTCAATAGTTTAAATGATAAATTTATCTTTTTTAATTATTAAATAAAATTATTATAAAACATCTAAATAAAAAACTATGTATAATGTAACAACTTTTTGTTATATTTTATTTATCAAAAACATTTAATATATTAAACATGTAACTTTACATTTTTAAAATAAAAATTAAGTCGATCATTTGGAAAAGGACTAGAGAAAGGCAAACATGGTCTATATGAAGAAAATATTTTGGTCAATGGACCAATGTAGGATGCACTTCTTGTTGCAATTGTTTCTTTATTTTCATTGTTGAATTGAATTCTTTGATTGTAATTTTCAATTTTTATATGGCTTTGTATAGTTAAGTGTGAAATGGATTAGTAGTTAATGCTATAGTGGAAATAATGGATAAGTTGCTTGTATGTTTTTTCTTGGTTGCGCAAAAATAAACAAATAAATTCTGACTTAACCAAGTAACCTTTGACCACACAAACAAGGAAGAATTTGAACCAACAGAGAAGAAAGATTTATTAAAAAACTATTACATATATTACATTGGGAAGTTACTTTTCATTTATAAGAAAATTATAGTGTAGAGCAATAGTTACCGTATAATGAAAATTAAAAAGTTAAACACTTACATACTTTAATGTCCACCATCATCAAATTATTAAATCCAGTCATCATATCACATGTTTCCACTGCACCCTAGTGTCATTTCCACTATTTACATGCATTTTTATTTCTTTTGTATTTAATAATTTTTACCATGTGTATTTAAAATCCTATTGTGCTCTTGATTTGTGTTGGATGGTCTGTAGGTTGTTGTAGGTATTTTGCTTCATTTTTTAGGTGCGGGTATATTAACATTTTCTTGCTTTGAAGTTTGTAAAATATTTTTAAAACGACTTTAAAGTTTGTTGTGTTGAATTGTGAACATGCATATTATTGCTATGAGTGTATGGTTCTTTACAACATTGTTTTTGGATTCTAGGAAAACTACATGTAGAGAAGACATCTAAGAATGAGACAATTTTAATGAAATATTGAACATGTTTATAGTAATAAAATTCCTTTCCTCATAAACAATTACAGAGTATGATATGTGCTTTATTTTTATCTTAAACATCCAATGTATAAGTCAAGCTCTATAACTTTACTTGTGATCATATAAATAGGGTTTTCCAAGAAGAACATTAGATATTCACAACATAACTACATTTCAAGTGATAGAATCCTACATCCACTCCTTAAAGAGTATCAATGAACATTTTCCCATGCAAAGATTCAAAGGCGGTTTGAGCACAAAATTTATTCTTCGCAGGTCTAGGGAAGCAAAAGAACACAAACAATCTAATGGGCTACAATGTAACTTCGATGAGCATTCAACAAATTTCATGCCTCAACACTCTCGTATTATTGTTGCTTTGCATTAAATTTGTAGCAGGTTTGTAATTAGTTATCCATTAGCCAACACATTAGAATAAATGTAAGATTATTGCATTCAAAGGCATCTTGGTGTTTACACCCTAATTAATTTCTATGATGTGAAAAGTACACAACAATAAGAAGGATGTAAGGGTTTACAACAAATAGACTATTCTGATCTAATTAACTTCCAACATCAATTATACATGACCAAAATAATGCATTCAAGCTTGATATGATTGAAGCAATTGATAAACGATAAGTAACTAGTTCAAATACACGAGGGGAAAGGTAAAATTAGTTATTCAGGGCACATCGGAGAGAATATGGATGTGTATGGAATCAAAACAGGAAGATTTGGAACTAAATATTTTATACTAGAATTTTTGGAACTGAGAACTGAGTAGGGGCAGAACCGTACATATGTTGTACAGTCTAGGTTGGATTTATATGACCCCTACTTGGAGTTATACAATTTTTGACCCTTTGGCAATCTGGATCCACAACTTTCTAAGTGTTTTGTTTTTCTAGAAATTATGCTCATTGTATGTATCTCTTTCTCACACAAATTCAAAATGACTTATAATATCTTGCATCATAGTAGAAACCCTAACAACTGGAATAACACTTCATCAAAGAATTAGCAAACCAAAAGGAGAAACACATGTGTGTGCGTTTAAGGTTGGAATACCCTTGGTGGTCATACTTCCAGTTGTTGAACCAATCTAAGTGTTGCACTACATTTCCTTAGTGCAAGATCAAGCCTCATGTAGTTATCTTAGTTGTTTCTGAAAGTGTGTAAAGCTAACCAACCCCTCAAGGATGCCCTTGTGTCTTTTGACGCAAATATAACAGGCTAATTGCATAGTATAGAATGTACCCAACATGGTAGTGGTGAGATGTGGTGTGCCTTAGCTATGCCACATAACCCTTTGTTGATTGAAACCATTGTGCAATGATTATCAAGTGACTTTGCTCGTGCTAACACATGGCTCTATGATCTTTATATGCTTGAAATGAATGAAGGTAGGCTCCTTGACCTAGTTGAATGCTTCATGTTTGTAGTAGGGAAATCTCAATATTATGTACAACTAATTTAGGAACCCTTTTGAGTGCTTTAGGAATGATGTTTGCAATAAGAGCTTGTAATAATGACGAGTGAGTTATAAAGTGATAATGACTTACATATATAGACTTCTTTAGGTGAGATATTCTAATAAGGTCGACCCTAAGAAGATGAAATGACCCAAAGAATTATTTGAAATTGAAATCAGAGTTGGTGATTATGAAGGGGCAAGATTGTACAGGTCGACAAGATCGGACCCTACATCTCGACCCTTTCATACATCTTTGAATCAAATGTTTTACATTGCTTTGATTGAATAATATTCCCATAGTTAGTGATAGAGAAAAGTGTAAAGATAAATAAGGTGTAGAATGGCTAGAGAGATCAGGAGATTGGATTATGAATGTGAGCATTTGTTTTAACAAGAATACATGGTCAAACTTGCCATTGCACAAGGACAAGTTACGAAATTTTAGTGTCTACACCAAGTTTGGATGGAAGTTATAATAAAATATAGGCTTGTGTGATCAAGCTTGATGTGTCCTTGAAAAGGGAGCCCAATTTTCATCAAATTCATTTCATCCATCTTCTTATACTCAAATTTTTGAATGAATAAATCATTTGATATTATTCCATTACACAAATTGGTGTTGTAGGATCCCTCACAAATGAATTTTAGTGTCAAGGGATTAAGGATTTTCGGGGAACTTGAAAAATTAGTGTAATAGTAAATTTATCATTTAGTTTGAATGTTTAATGATAATAATTTTGGATGACCAAAATACATCTTTTTCTTAAGGGGTTAGTATTGTGATATGTGATGTTTTTTCAACATTTTTTTACACTATGATGCATATGGTAATCTATTTGGTTTCCTGACTACACACCCTGCCACACCCATGGTGTCCCTTCACCACCTTAATGTTATGGAACCCATATTTCCCAACCTCGCCAAAGGAAATGCAAGGCAACACCTCTTTAAACCCATCAAGTTGGATTTTGGAGGAATATTGTAACAATCCATATATTATATTGGTAATAGGAAATCATCCATTTTAGTATCTCAAGGTTGTGCAATGAATATTTTTAGGGGAAACGATTCTCCTAAATAACTAGATATGCCCTATAAAAATTTCATCAATTGGTACATGAGAGTAGACATCATATCATATTCATTCAACATCAAACCCATGACTAGGCATTCCCATCATAAACACATTGTTTTTTATATGAAGAACATGAGACAACAATCATTTGAGAAGTAATATCATAAGCAATTATACGAAACACGAGATTACATCTGCTCAATACAAACGGAAGATGGCTTTACTTGAGACCATATACTGGATCAAAGTTGTAAGGAAACCTGATACATTTTGGAAAATCAAGAAATAAATTCCCTTTCTCTTATTTATTCTCACTCGTTCAAATAAGTCAATCTTCTTCTCATATCTCAAAACTCTAGAAAATACTTTGTTTCAATATTTAGAAATGGGTTTTTAGTACTTTTTGGAACTTTAATGAGTTTTTAATTTTATACTTGTAGCCACCAAGAAGAAATTGTAGAGTAATATCCTTAAGGAAGAGAAGTATTGAAATTCATGGGTGCTTACACCCTTATTAGATTACGTGAAATATAAGAATTAGTGAATTAGGTACACTAAACGATGTAAGGGGAGCTACATGGGGGTATTATGATTAATTAACTTTCAACATTAATCATACAATATCATAACAACATATTAAAACTTTAAATGATATGCTACAAACTTGAAAATACAAGGGAATGAGTACACTTAGTTGATTACAGATGATTTTGGGGGGTTTGGGTAGGGTGCATTGATGAAACAAGAAGATCTGAGTCTAATGATGCTTCATTCTAGGAACTATGACTTGAAACTGACTTAGGGAAAGACTATATACTTCTTCCAGGACCATATGTACAATCTTGGACCTGCTTATATTTTGGCTCTATAACTTCCCAAGATTTTCACTTGTCTGGAAATGTCCACCATTGTGAAACCCTAGTTGTTGGTCATGTTGTGAATCTCTTTAAATATTTTGAACATGATCTCAAACCCTAGCCATGGGTGGGAAGTCCTGCAAAATAAACATTAGTTGGGTTGTGAGCACCCTCGTGCACCACCGACATTGGCACTAATCCAAAGAGACCTCACATCACACGTCATTCTCCACCTAGCATGTGATATCTGAATGGATGCAACTAGATTTTTCAACCTCTTAGACAATGCTTATGTTGAGTTTGGATCTTGTTAAAATACTTGGAGAAGGGATGTTTGAGTGCTCGTGGATGAGAGAGACTAATTTCTTGACCCAGTAAGAAGATTTAAATGTATTGAGATTGTTTCCCTAATGATTGTAGATGTACTTTTATGAGATTTAGGGAGCCTTGGGTGTTTTTTGCAAGTGTTAGAAGTGAGTCTATCAATGTGGTGTCATAGGATTTACATGTTAGCAAATGAGGTAGTGTTAGCTTGCTTATATAGGCTTATATAGGGTTCTAAAGATGAATTACCGAAGAAAGGGAGACCCAATGGGAGTATAAAAACCATCAAAGAATGTGGAATTGAAAGTAGAGATGAAGGATATTTTAGTGCAAAACCGTACAAATAGGTCAGGACAAGATATATATTTCTGACCAAACTGTACGACTTGATTGGGGATAAAAAACATGCTAAATGAAGTTTGCATCATGTCAGGATGACTTACTATATGGATTTTTTGTATTGTATTCTTAGAATGTGTCAACATATCAATGTGCAAGGATAAACAATCTAGACAAGAGACCTCAGAAAGTCCTAAGCAAGAATGGAAAGGTTGTATTTATTGTAATAAGAGTACATTTCTAAAACTAGTAGTGTTAAAGAGTAAATGACCAAATTTGTTTTTCTATATTCCCCCTTTAAGTATGAAATGAAAATTACATGTTAAAAGTAAAAGATACATGAGTGTATAGACATACTTTGTCTTCACTCGGAGATTGTTTTACAAAGTCCTATTAAAATTGGCATTGGCATGCTCCACTATGAAACCTGTAACACAAAGTGAAGTCAATGTTCATAATAAAGAATTGAACATTAACTCAAATATAAAGTGTGACATGAAAAATTTACATTTAAAAAAAAAATGAAATGAAGAGATGTAAACAAGGAAAGAATACACATGTTTTATTTGTAAAGGGGGAAACTCCCTTATTTTTCTTGTGTTTGAAGATTTGCATTGTTGAAATTTGTCAAAGGATTGGGGTGATCAGTCCTCATTTCTTGCAAGAAGAGCCATAATGTTAGGTGCATACAACCCAACATGGAAATAAATGAGAGATAAAAGAACAAATGTAGTACCGAAGCACCCTGTGAAGGAAGAAGACTGTGTATCAAAGTTATTTAACAAATTTAATATCTTCCCCTTTAAATGTAAGAGGAAATGAAGGACTTCCTATGAAGAACTTAGCCACTTTGATACCTTCCCTAACCACACATACCACACCACTGCAGATGGATCTAGGCCTAATTTTAAAAATTAGAACACGCAACAGAAAAAAAATGAGTGCCCCCATGCCCTTCCCACGTGCCACACAACTAAATATAAATTATAATGTACTTGAATGTCATTGAATAAGGAGACACAAGTCCTTGATATTATTGAGAATGTAGTAGAAAATGAGTGTTGTCATGAAGGAGTGAAGTATTTCATGCCCTTGTAATGGATCTAAACTGAGTGAACTATATATGAAACTATGCCAAAAACTTGTACTTGTAGGTAGAAATCTGAGACTGCTGAGAAAGTTGATGTAACTTTCCTTGGGAAAAAACATGTGGGAGGTTCAAGACCTTACTTACGGTCTTGACCAAATTATATCGTTTTGAACCAATGCCATTTTTATGGATTTCTTTACTTGACTATATTTCTGAGTACATGTACCTTACTTGTACTTGTATGTTCCCCAAAAATTTTGTGTGTATTTTTTGTAGGCGTAGAATATACTTAGATGAATTCCCCCTTTTTAAGTCATATGTGAAAACCCTGTTGAGCACTTGGCTCAAAAGAATAAATGTGTTCCCGTGCACTAAATATCTAATAATTTGTAGAAGAATGTAGAATCTTGAGGATGTGACCACCTTGAAGAACCTATGCCTGCAAAAAGGAAGGTGTTTGTGCATGGTGGCACCCATGGTGAGTAACAAGAGAAATGTTAGCAATAAATATAGATAATAATAATAATAGTAAGAATTATGTATGTATAAAAAACCTAGGTCGCTGCTGAAACCATTTGCAGCCGCCTGCTGATTTTTTGGTGTTAGCTCAGATGCTGGACCCCTCTGGTCTAAATCAGGGGTCCCTCATGTCAGGGGCCCTCTCTCCAAAGCCACCTGAGGCCTGGAATAAAATAGTGGAGGGTTCCACCTCAGCTCCTAGTTCAGAAAAGCTCTCTCCTTCGTTGTTAGATGGGTCCCTCTCACTGTGCATTCCCTCTCACATCACGGAGGCTGCTACTGTGTCTCGTGATCTTTCCTTGGTGGGTAAAATGATGGGTCCTAGACCCCCTTTGGAGGATATCAAAAAATGGGCACGATTGAAATGGCAACCATGTGGAGCGCTTGAAATAGTGGCAATGCCTAACGGTTTCATGTTATTCTCCTTCAACATGAAAGAGGATTTCGCGAGAGTTCTTCTCAGTGGCCCTTGGTTTTTAGGTAAACGTGGCTTCTACCTTAGGAAATGGTCTCCAGGTTTCAACCCACACACTGAATCCATGACCCAAGCCCCAATATGGGTTTGCCTCCCGGGGCTCCCCTTAGAGTTCTGGCATCCAGCGGTTATTGAAGGTATTGCCCTCTCCATAGGATCTCTAATTGCTATTGATCAAGTAACTAAAGCTAAAACTAGATTCATCCATGCTCATTTTTGTGTTAATGCGGACGTAAGCTGTCCCCTCCCAAAAGAGATAGAGTTAATATCGGATCTTGGGAATTGGAAACAAAATATTAACTATGAATATATTCCTCAAGCATGCTCCTTCTGCAAAAGCATTGGCCATCGGGCCTCTAGTTGCCCCTCCAAACCTCAGCTAAAACCCAAAACCCAAAACCTTTCCCCAAAAACTAAGAGAGGCTTTATTCCTAAGCCATCATCTGTTGAGATCCCTATCATCCCCACCTCTAATTCCTTTTCTCTCCTGGAAGAAGGAGAAATAAACACTTCCTCTGACCCTTTTTCTGAGGTTGTTCCCCCCTCTCTGGCCCTCCTGCCCCTCATCATCCCTTTGTCTCCCTCAGCTCTCCCCCCCTTTCCTCTGAGAAGGTTAACCTCTCCTTGGTTGTTTCCTCCTCCCCCCCTCCACCCATGTCTTCTCCTCTATCCCTCCCCATCCCCCCCTTCCCACTTCTTGCCCCCTTTCCTTGGAACCCCCTTCCTTGAGTCTCCCCCCCTGTCCCCCCTCTTCCCCCCTCCCTTGGACTCTGCCATCTCCCCCTCAACCCATTCTTCTGATGATAGTTTCAACCTCCACTGTACAAGAAGTAGCAGCAAGAAACCTGATATTGGCACTGAAAAAGTAAGGGGAAGGATTTCGAGCAATATCAAACTCTAGCAAGAAGCTACTCTCAATGTCACTGAGGGAACGCAGAGCACAATCCCCATGGTGGTGGGGAGAAAATCCAAATAAAAGAAATGAAGATCATCTCTTGGAATATAAGAGGGCTCAACTCTCTTCAAAAGCAAAGAGTCATCAAAGATGTCAAATTCTAGAAATCTCCTGATATCATAATGATTCTAAACTAAAAAAAGATGATCGACTCCTAAAATTTTTGCCGGTTGCTTCTTTTGAATCCTAACCTTTAGTAGGGAACTCGGGTGGTCTTTGTACCCTATGGGATCCCATAAGTTTCAAAGGGGATTATCTGTTTAAACACCCCAAATTTCTATGCATACTCTTCCAAGAGGTTGGATCCGACTCCACTTGGATTGCCATCAATGTTTATGCCCCCAACTTAGAGACTCAACGTGGGAAATTATGGAAAGATATCACAAACTTCATCAACACTTGTGGTAAAATTCCCATATTAATAATGGGGGATTTTAATTGTCCCCCTTTTCCCTTGGAAAAACAGGGAGGAGTTCCTCCCATGAACGCCAGCATGGAAGCTCTGGCTGACTTCATCAGGGAGAATTCACTACTTGACATGGAACTTCACGGCTCCTCCTTTACGTGGTCAAACCGCAGATTGGGTAGGAACCATATTCAAAGCAGATTGGATAGATCTCTGGGCTCTCTGGACTGGATCTCTCTCTTTCCTGACTTCTACCTCAAATCCCTCCCCCAGGCTTCCTCTGACCACAGCCCTCTCCTGCTGAGTGCAAATCACAATCTGAATACCAAGAATCCTCCCTTCAGGTTTGAGCTTTCCTGGCTTGAGAATAATCACCTGAACCCTCTTGTTGCCAAATGGTGGAATATCAATATTGAGGGCACTGACATGTTTAGATTTTCCAGCAAGCTCAAAGAAATTAAAAAACAGCTCAAAATATGGAAGTCTACGGTCTTCGGCAACATCAAGCTCCACAAACATAAGCTATCTCAGGATTTGGCTAAAGTCTCTGCTCAAATGGAGATTGAGGGGAGATTGGATCACCTTCACCAAAAAGAAACCTCCCTCCTCAGTGATTATCACAACACTCTTCAATAAGAGGAGACCTATTGGAGGCAACACACTCGAGCCCTTTGGCTCGAGCAGGGGGATCGTAACACCAAATTCTTCCACATCACTACTTCTAAGCATAAGAGCAGAGACAAGATCAGAGAGTTGGTGTCATCCTCGGGTACCCTGTTAACATCTGAGGTTGATATCTCCAATGAGCTTGTCTCCATCTATTCTAACCTCCTCCTGGTAGATTAGCCTCCTTCGGAGCAATCAATGGCCTCCATGCTCCAACATATCTGACATCTTGTGTCTTTGGAGATGAATAGTAATCTGATCAAACCTTTTGCTATGGAGGAAATTCACAAAGCAGTATTCGCCATGAAAAGGGACAAAGTTGCTTTCTTCCAAGTGTTCTGGGAGACCATCAAACAAGATCTCTTTAAAGCGGTGAATGAATTCCAGATCAGTAACAATCTTATAAAAGAATGGAATACCACCTTCGTTGTCCTTGCCCCAAAAGTGCATAGTTCCAAAGATGTCTCCAACTTTAGGCCAATCAGTTTATGCAACACCGCTTATAAGATTATCACTAAGATGCTGGCCTCCAAGCTTAAACACCTTATAAATGCTCTCATCTCGCAAAACCAGAATGGTTTTATTAAGGGGCGGCTCATCCAAGGTGGTATCATTACGGTTCATGAAGCTATCCACTTGGCCTATCACTTGAAATCCCCTGGAATGATCCTAAAGCTTGATATGTAAAAAGTGTTTGACAGAGTCAGCTGGCCTTTTTTAATTAGGGTCCTGGAAAAATATGGTTTCGATAAAAGATGGTGTAGTTGGGTCTTCTCTTGTATTGTGACTCCTTGCTTCTCTATTCTTATCAATGGCATTCTGGCTAGGATTCTTCAAAAGCAATAGAAGTATCAGGTAAGGTGACCCCCTTTCACCCTTCCTCTTTGTTCTTATGGCGGACTCCCTCAGTAGAGCACTGGAGGCAAGCTAAACGTTAGTATGTCATTTCGGGTCTGAAAATCACCTCCAACCTCCCTTATGCCACTCACATCCAGTTTGCTGATGACACTTTGCTGTTAAGTGTTGCCTCTATGATTGAAGCCCGGGCTATCATGGATATCCTATCTCTTTACCAAGCAGCTTCTCAATAAATTATCAACTTCAACAAGAGCAACATCTCCTTCATCAACACTGCTCCTAGGACTCAGAGAAACATTGTGGATATTTCTGGGTGTAATATTGTGGACCTCCCCACCTCTTATCTTGGCATCCCCCTCTTCCATGGTAAGTAATCTAAAAATATCTGGAATCCAGTCATTGAAAGATACCAAAAAAATCTCACTGCCTAGAAAGGGGCTCTTCTCAGTCAGGCTGGAAAACTCCAACTGGTTAAAGCCACCCTCCAAAGTCTTCCTACTTACTTCATGTCCCTTCTCAAAGTTCCCAACTCGGTGAAGGAGGTGGTGGAAAAAATCCAAAAGCACTTCCTATGGTCTGGGATGGAAGAAAGGAAGAGGATCCATCTTGTCTCATGGAAGGAAGTGTGTAAGCCGACTTCTCAGGGTGGGCTCGGTCTAAGAAGGATGGCTGACACGAATGTGGCCCTCCTGGCCAAACTTGGCTGGGACGTGGCTAAAGGTAACTCTCATTGGGCTCAGCTTCTCAGAGCTAAGTACCTTGCTAATAATGAAGATTTCCTCACTTCAAATCCAATTCGAGGTTTATCCATTTGGAATTCTGTAATTAGCTCCCTCCCCATTATCCAGACTGGCACCAAATGGAGATTTGGAAATGGTAGACTTATTGACTTCTAGAAGGATCATTAGATTGGGGTCAAGCCACTTGATCACAATCCCTCATGGGATCTGGTGAAAAGAAGCCTCATCAATAAGCAGCGAAGGTTAGTTTTGGGGTATTGGAAGGTGGTGAATTCCATTCCGTCCTGGAATATTCAGGTTTGGGATGATATAAGTGAACATCAGAGCATGCTCCTAGCTTCACTTAGAATTGTGCTCTCATCCATCTATATCCCCTTATCCCAACATGAAGATGAGCTAATTTGGCCCCTCTCCCCATCTGGCTCCTTCTCGGTTAAGGCTGCTTATCTCTCAATACATGGTGTTGACTCTTGTCCCCCCCTCACCAAATTCTGGCCGAAGGAGATCATCCCCAAAATTGGTTTTTTCTCCTGGCTCTCTTCTAAGAATGCTTTCCTCTCTAGAGAAAATCTGAAAAGGAGGGGTTTCTCTCTTCCCACTAGATGTGTGCTTTGTACTAAGGAGACAGAGTCCTCTACCCATCTTTTGATCCACTGTCCCTTTTCGCAAGTTATTTGGCATTGGTTCTTATCGAGGATGGGTGTGTTCTGGACCTTCCTGGAGCCCATTCAGGACACCCTCTCTCAATGGAGTTCCCCCTTCTCTCATCTGGCTCTGGTTCTAGCCTGGAAACTTCTCCTCCCGCATGGCATATGGGGCATCTAGAAAGAAAGGAACAGAAGAATATTCAAAGACCAGAGTCTTGAACCTAAATGGGTGGCTACCCAGATTGCTCTTACTTTCCAGGATAATCTCAACTCTCACCTTTGGTTCAAATATCAGCAAAAAATCCAAATCTGTAACTTTCGGGAGTGGCAGCGGCTGTTGGCTATTCGTCCTGTAAGTAAAGGCTCTTCCTCTGCTCGGGGATTAGTTCAATGGCTTCCTCCACCTCAGGGTTGGAGAAAACTTAATACGGATGGGGCCTCGAAAGGAAATCCTGGTAAATTAGGTGGAGGAGCTATTCTTCGTTGCTCCTCGGGCTTTATCATTACTACCTCTGCTCATAATCTTAACTATGGCACCAACCATCGTGTGGAAACCATGGCCATCCTCAAGGGCCTTGAGCTGGCTATCAAATTTGGCAACGATCCTCTCCATGTTGAAAGTGACTCCCTCAACATCATCAACCTCCTGCAATCAGCTGATTCTAGTTAATGGTCAATCCAAAATATCATAGCTGATATCAAAATGCTACAAAGAAATTTCCAGCAAATTCAGTTCCAGCATGTCTTCCGGGAGGGGAATGAAGCGTCGGACCACCTAGCTAACATTGGAGTTCTCCTTGAGAGTCAACAAAGCTGGACGGACAACTTCTTGACTGATCTCTTTCAAATTACTCAGAATGATCTATCCCAATGCTAATTGGTTGAAGGGGGAGCTGATATGGGTTTCAGCAATGCCTTTATGGCCTCCTCAAAAGGCAACGACATTTATGTTTGATTTACTTTGAAAAGACCTTTGGCGTAGAATCATTTGATGATGGAGATGTGTTATGATGTGGAGGATTTCCACACGCATGGGGTAATTCCTCCCCTTAATCATATGATGATCTGGCGGGAGGACAATGATGGCAAAGCCGACAGCTCCCACGCCCTAGGCGGGTTTTTAAAGGACCCCCATCACTCTCTCTTTTGCACTTTTCCAAAATTCTCAACAATGGGTGGCCAACTGAAGCTGATTGAGCCTGCTGCCTGTAACTTGGTTAAAGATGATGCGGAGGTATGGAACATTTTACTGGAAAATTACATCATGACTTTCTTGGAGAGGATGGCGGGCTACTCGGCCCTAGTCTCCTACACAGTTATGGCTTCCTGGTCGAAGGGGAGGGTACAAATTGGTAACACGTGTTTTACTATCTCCACCAATGCTATCGCTGATGCCACAGGTCTTCCTACCGTCGACGACATCTATTTCAAATGCTTGTTGCACGTGGAAATGCAGGATTTCATTGCTCTAGGGGACAAGCCAGTCAAATATCTCTCTGGCTCCACATGTGATTCCTTGCCTCCGCCATGGAACAGAGTCGCTGAAGTTGTAATGCGTTATTTCACCATTGATGGTCATTATCGTCTGGTTTACGGCCCTCACTTCTTCATCCTTTCTCATCTGCGTTAGGGCAAAAAGATTAATCTTGGGGCTTTCCTCTATCAATCTCTCGAGCACTTTGTTCAGTTGGCTCGTGACGGGGAAGGGGCTATTCTCCACCAGGGCTTACTGTACTTGCTTTTTTCTGATGTTGCTTCGCATGCCGACTTAATCCGCTTCCCCCCAATAATTGGTCACCGTCGCCATTCTCCTTCGCCTTCCCCCCGCCCCTCCTCCACCTCCCTTTGCTCTTCTCAGAGCTACCGTTGTTTACACCTTTCCTTTGACTCCGACTCGTACGTCACCATTCTTAGCCCTCCCCTTGCTGTTTCTGAGCCCTCTGCTCCCCCTGGTTTCCCCCCGCACCTTTCGTGCCTATTGCTAGAAGGCACTAACACCAGTTTTAAAGCTATCTCCCTGGTCTCAAGGCCTGATACCTCCCTTGCCGAAGACATTCTAGGCCTCGCCAAGCTCTATCCTAACTCCTCGGCCTTGGAGCAATTGGAGACGAATCAGCATGTGGACGACCCCACTTCTCAGCCTGTTGGAGACATTCCGCTCTTCGACGATAGCGAACCTCCTCCTGATACTACAAAATCTCCTTCGCATGTGAACTCAACTCCTGCTAAGCCTGCGACTACTGACTCTCAGAGGGAGGAGCGCAGAGTCAATTTGGTGTCATCTATTTTAAACAAGCTTCAGCGTGCCTTCACATCCTTGAAGGCCTGGGAGGCCTTCACTAATTCTACCAGGAGCACCATTGCCAAAGATTGCTCAGAGCTCATCACCCTTGTGGAACATCTTGTAGAGGACTCGAGTTCCCCCAGAGCTAGAACTACTGTCTCTGAGCTGAAAAATCTCTTCTGATGTTTTCTTCTCTCTTCTGCTATCTGTTTTGTTTTCCTTTTTTTGGAATCTCCATGGGTACTTTTTTGCTTTGTTCTAAATTGCTAAATCTGGCCTGATGGGCTCCTTTGTATAAGGTTTTGGGACCTTCTAAAACCCTCTTTTTACCCTATATATTCCAAAAAAAGAATTATGTATGTATAAGAAAAACAATGTAGCAATCACGAAGTCAAATTCAATAGTATGCAAACAATGTCACACAAAAGGCATATAGTCTACAAACATGGGACACCCACAGTGTCACAATAAAATCAAGTCACTTAGGCCACAATCAATGAAACAAGAAAGTAGCAACACACACACACAAGTAAGTGCGTATGAAAACTAAGAGTGTCAAAACATGATGAAATGATACAACAACTAATATAGAAAGAAATATTGAAGTAAGAGGTGTCAATGTTGCACATGACACATGTGTGAGTCATGTTAGCTCAAAAGATAATGTGTACATAATATATGTAATTAAGTGTAATAAAAAGTAGAAAGTAACTATAATAGAACAAAAACACTTATGTGTAGTATATAATATATGCCCTTAGATGTATAGGAAGTCTGGGTAAAGGGTCAGCCAAAACCTGTCACTGTGTACCACTCTGTGTGTATCCTACATTAACCTCAAAATACCATGTGAATGCATATGTGTAAAAAAGAAAGATATATGTTATCTATTAAATCTATAATGAAAGACAACATGTGTAATGTAAAGTGATAACAAATCAAGCTAAATATGTAGGTCCTAATTTTGTATTTTTACAAATATATGTTTTTTGTATTTTGAATCTATGTTAATGTTTTTGTACTTTTACAATGTGTAGCTATGTACAAGAAAGGGGGGTAGCATGAAAAGTTATCCAATGATAACCTCCTGAAGATATGGAGAAAATATAAGTGAAGATGTAGGTTCAAGCCTCAATTGTGACTCAAATGCAAGTGGTACAATAGTAATATTTTCCAAAGAAGGGTTGTGCGAAGGATTGAAGGAATGAGTACATTGAGACATGCCATGGGCACTAGGAGATATGCGAGAAACTATTTAGGGAACATGTGCACTAGAGGACTGACGCATGATCATATGGGAGTAGGAAATGTGTGAAAAATGTGTGAAACTGAAGGACTATGAGGAGACCTAGAAGAGCTAGAGTCATGCACTACAATGTGTGCAACTAAAGGCCTATCAAGAGACATAGAAAGGTTAGAGCTATGAAAAGTAGTTTTTAGAATCATGGGCCTAGGAAATAATTGAGAAGTGATAGGGTTGCTAGGAATAACATGTGAAATTTAAGATCTATCTGTAGATGTACTGGGAGTAGGAATATGAACTATAGAGGAAGGACTAGGCAAAATAGGAAAAGGAGCTTTAAAGGGAACACCTATAATTGTGACAACTTGTTGATCATGAATAAACTTGACACATTGGTGAATGACTGATGGAATATCCCTGAGAGCACATAGTCAAGGGAGACCTAATCATAATACACCAAAGATAAGAGAAACAACAACCAAGAATGAAATTGATGTGGTGATAAAACCAACCATGATAAGTAGGGTGATACATTGGCAACAAGGAATAATATTGAATCTAAGATTCTATGTAGGAATGCCAAGAGATTATATTAACAAAAGAGATAAAACATTATCCTTATTATGTGGATCAACCAAAACACTGAGTATAGGTACTTGATTAATAGAGACAAGGATAGATAAAGTATCTAAAATAAATGTGCCATCTATATCAGAGTCATCAAAAGTGATAAGTGGTGTAGGAGACGATGTGTGAGGGACAATGCCAATCATTGCATCTAAAGGGTGATCATAAGAGGGAAGTGGTGGCACTTCATGATAAGTGGTGTGCACCTTAGAAGTAGATTTGTCAGTATCATGCTTAGGAAGTGGATTATTGAAGCTTTTTAATGTTGCATTATTGTTGGTTGGCTTAGAAGATTCAATGGGCTCATTTCATTCAATGGTGATTGAAATGATAATATATTAAATAACATAACGAAGCTTGCTACAACAGTTAGTGTGGTGACCTATACATCTATGATAATCATAATAAGCATTGACATTGGAACTTTTAATTTGAGGCTTCCGTGTATCAACCTTTAAGTGATGGAGGGAGAGACACAAGATTACACTCAATCAACTATTTCAATACAATGAGTAGGGCACATGGTAAGTGAGTAAACTATCATCATGTGGGATGAATTTGGAGCTTAGTTGATTGAGTAACAACATTGACCATGCCGTTAGAAGCAACCTTGATATCATTAGTCTTGCCTTTGAATGCAGGTTTTCTTGGAAACTTGGCATAAGAGGTATTAGGATGAGTGCTAACAATGCACTTGAGTTTTTTCATACGTAACAACTTAGCTTCACACTCCTTGAGTATATGGTATAAATAGTCAAAATATTGAAACTTATCAAATATGACAATTCTTACAAAAGAGAAAATAAGTTTTATGTAAAGAGGTCTTGTAATTCACTTTCAGCTAAGATATTACTCATCTTATTATGCACGGTCTTGTATCACAAGACATGATCGTTGATGGGTTCATTGGATCCTTTTCACATTTTAGACAATTTTGCATTTGAAACTTTTCCCCTAATGTTGATAGATAATTGTGCCAAAAATTGATTTGCCAACGTAGTGAATGAACACACATAATGTGTGGGGAGATCATAAAACCACTGTAGTGCAAATTCTCTAAGACTTCTAGGGAAGAGATTCATAAGTAAGATGTCTTGATAAGCGTAGTCAAAGCCAGCTATATGAAAGGATCAAATATGGTAGGTGATATCCCATTTTCCATCATAGATAGGGAGTTTAGGAGTGACAACACCAATAGGAAATAAGTAAGAAATCACTTCAAGTGTAAGCGGGTTATGAAGCAATTCCACATAATCCATATCATGAGAGGAATTACATGCACCCTTTTGTAATTGTAATATTTGAGTCTATAATGTATGAACAATGGTTTCAAGAACTTGTGTGCTAGATGAAGAAATGTGTGAACCCCAAGTAGTGGATATATAGGATGTGTAGTAAAAAAAGTGGTTGCAGGAAGATACATAAAGACTTTTGATATTGAAATTTCAAGTTCCCACGTAGACATAGAAATATCAGAGGTTGGTAAAGTGGAAGAGGGTTGAGGCCACTCAACAAGGTATTCTTCATTGGATTTCTAATCATGAGAAAGTTTAGCAACAAGGAGGATTTTTGATGATAGGCTTAGTGTGGTGGGGGTTTTCATGAATTTTTTCACAAAACTGAGATACAAGTTCCACTTGTTCATGATTGACAATGTTATCGTCATCATGGTTGAAATCATAAGAATTACCACTATGGGTTTCAATTTCATGCAATGAAACCTCATTAACATGGTTAAGGATGGATGGATTGTGAACAATATGTAATGGAGATGATTCCATGAGGCTATGATGCTTGTGAGTAGGAGGAGAAATTTCAATATGCTCAATAGGTTGATTGGTAAACCAAGTAATACGCTGGAAGGGAAAAGATGGATGTATATAAAATTTGAAATCATATGAGATGAGTAAAAAGGAATAACAACATATACTTTAGAGAAAATAAAAACCCTAGGGTCGATATAAGGATTGAGTCACAAGTTCACCAAAATGTGTACACCCTTGTTAGATTATGTGAAATATAAGAATTAGTTAATTAGGTACACTAAAGGATATACAGGGAGCTACAAGGGTTATTGATTAATTAACTTCCAACATTATCATACAATATCATAACAATGCATTCAATGTTTGAATGATATTCTACAAACTTGAAAACACAAGGGAATGAATGAACTTAGTTGATTAGATATGATTTTAGGAGGTTTTGGGAGGGTGTACTACTAAAATAAGAAGATCATATTTTGATTATGCTTCATTATGAGAACTGGGACTATAAAATGACCTGGGGTGGGACAATATACTTCTACCAGGAATGTATTTACGATCTTTGACTTACTTGGTTTTTAGATTTGTAAATTCCCTAGATTGTCACCTATTTATAAATGTTTGTCATTGTCAAACCCTAGTTGTCATTCATGTTGCAAATATCTTTGAATATTTTGAACATGATCTCAAACCTTGACCACGGATGTGAATTCCTACAAAATAAACATTAGTTGGGTTATGGGCACCTTTTTGTGCTGCTAGCATTAACACTAATCCAAAGAGGCCTCAGGTTACACGTCCATCTCCACCTAGCATGTGATATTTGAATGGATGAAACTATGTTTTGAAACCTCTTTGATAATGCATGAGTTGAGTTTGGATCTCTCTAGAATACTTGGAAGAAGGGATGTTTCAGTGCTTGTGGATGAGAGAGACTGGTGTCTTGACCTTGTAAGAAGCTTTATACCTATAGAATTTTTTGCCTTAATGACTATAGATGTAATTTTGTGAGATTTAGGAAGCCTTAGGTGCCTTTTGCAAGTGTTCAAAGTGATTCTATTAGTGTAGTGTTATAGGATTCCCAGATTAGCAAATGAGGTAGTGTTAGCTTGCCTATATAGGGTTCCAAAGATGAATTACTGATGAAAGGTCGACCCAGAGGGAGTAAAGGACCCATCAAAGAATGTGGAATTGAAAGTAGAGATGGAGGATATGCTAGTGAAAAATTGTGTAGATGGGTCAAGATGGGATATAAATTTTTGACCAAACTGTACAACCTTGACTGGGGATGAAAAACATGCTAAATGAAGTTTACATCCTGTCAAGATGACTGAGTATTTGGATTTTTTGTATTGTATTCTCAGAATGACTGAACATATCAATGTATAAGGATAAAGAAGATATACAAATACCTCTAAAAGTGTTACAGACACTCATTTTGGTAATTCACGACTTGGTACAACACAAATTTTACAACACTCTTGCATTAGCCCACACTTGCTCAATTTGGCCAATCATGTTATCCCTTGGTGTATCTCACTCATCTTCACTTGCACACACAACTTAGTTGTTTGCATAATGGTCATATTACTACATCAAATCAAACTATACCCTTGTACACTGCAATTCCAATTCCCATATCATTCATACATGCATCTGAGACCAAAACACCTAGAAAGGGACATAACGTTCATATGCTATGGACCCACCAAGTGACTTTAGTCCCTTTCTCTCTAATGGTAATTTTCTTAATTGGAATCTCTTTGGTACACTTGTAGTCAACCTTTTATGAGTTTTCTAGATCCAAAACACACATATAAGCAAGTTATTTATCTCCCATTAGGGATGACATTCATTATACTTGGCACTTAACATCCTAATGAGCAAATACTAAGAGAAATCACAAGTAAAGCTACTCCAAGACTCCCTCGAGCTTCATATACTCTGCATACTCATTTTAGGGAAATAATCCACTCAGGTCTGCAAGTACAAAATACACATTTCCAAAGTCAAGTCAAGTTAGGGCAAACATCAAGTACAATCAGATTGTTGCAAAGTCATCATTATCAATATGGTTACATGCATTCTAGATATCACATGTTAAGTGAGAATGACGTGCGGTTTGAGACCTCTTCAGAGTAGTGGTGACATCAGTAGTGCACAAGGGTGACCATAACCCACCTAACATTTATTTTGTAAGTGAACATCGTACAATATCAGAGATCAAGATTCCATACAGGAGTAGAATAATAAGTAGTGCTCAAGCACAAAAAGTTATAAAAGCTGAACTTACAGAGGGACAAGGGTGTACAGAAAGGGCCATAATGGGGGTATATTTTGGCCTGTACCATATACTTTGGTCCAAACAACTATTCAAGACACAATCTTAGTGGTGCAACTCTATCAGATCATTTCGAGCCTTTTCTAGTCACCATACCAACTCATATCAACACAAAGTCTAGGATATCAACTAAGTCCTCTCCTCCTTTCCATTTCTAGTGCTTCATTTCATTTATCTATCATTATCTATCTTATTTCATGTATTATTATATTGTTACAATTAACTTTGGAAACTAGTTGATTAGGATAATATTTAATCGGTTATTGCCCCCTAAATAATTAACCATTTAGGTTAAATCATTTGGTGAAGATGACATTACTCAAACCCCTAACATAATCTAGCATCTCTTTGGTTCTTGTGTATAATGCCTACTAATCTCCACACCCTATCTACCTTAGGATTCATATCTACATTTTATCTTCAGATCCACACCTGATTTTCATCTATCATCTGCCATAAATATGATTTGCACAAATTTTCCGAGGGTTTTATGGCTGGTCCTACCCTTTGAGACACTTTTTAGGGCTTCTAATTGTAAAATCATTTTTTGTTTCATATCTCAAGCATAACAATCCTATTTTCAAATTCCTTTGAAGTTATTTTTAATTTTTACATGTTCAACGAAAACCTCTTTTCATTTGACCTATTTTTAGCACATTTTTCAGAAATTCAAAATTACTATATATAGTAATTAAGGTATACTAAAAAAATATACATTTTTGGAAAAGTCCCTCAGAAGTTTTTCTTTACGTTCATCAGATTCAAAAATATCTTTGTCCTATTTCAGGATATGGTCATTTTATTCATTTGACGACAATCACTTTTTGTTCCACATCACTTTTAGGGTTTTATCCACGAGGTCTCTTAATTGTCAACCCTCTATATGGTTATTCTTATCCTTTTCTATCTCACCACAGTTCTCTCCCTCATTCATTTTTGCCATCATGGTCCATGCCACATTTTTTAGGTATCTTTGTATCATTTACTTAAACGACACCCATCATGTAGAGATACTGTCACAAAACTAGTGCGTACAATAAAACTCCCTTATAATGCAACACCTTCACATGTGATTCAATTGTAAGTTGTATTTAAGCTCCTTTCATTAGTAATGATGACACATTTCATATGGCTATATTAGAGTGTATTTAGGATTTATACCATGTTTTTCAAGAAAAATTTCAAGCTATGAATATTATAATTACATCTCCCAAAGATGAGACACAACATCTCAAGGATGCTTCCAATGCACATATTAGTTCTCTTTCTATGCATCATGATGTTTCTAAGGCCAAATCTATGCACTGTGATATGAGTTTTTATGTCTACTACATGTGCTCATACAAGTGAGGTTAAAGTCCTACATAGAGGCAACAATGTGTATATGTCATGAGATCAACCTCTCTAGTTGGACAAGAATGCTACACAACATGATATCCTATATGAGTTATTAGATAAGAGGTTAATTAATTTGTTATATACTCATTACTACCCTCACTTTTAGATTAAAAAACTCAAAGGTCAACCATTTTGCAAATATCATGGAATTAATAGAAATCGTGACAATGATTGTTATGCTTTATAACAAAAAATCCAACAACTTGAGTGTAAGGGATTTATTTCATTTTCTACACAACATTTTGCTACACATTCATCTCAAGTTTAAAAATATCAATGGGTCCCTTAAGTTGATCCTTTTATGTCTAGTAAACATAATGCAATATCAAATGATGTAACTTCTGTAATAATACAAGAGATACCTATTAAACATGAGAATAAGAATGTTATACCTCCTTTCGAAGTTCCATCCTTAGTAACAACATCACATCCCAATATTTTTCAAACTGAAGCACTATCAATTACACATGAGCTATTATGCACCACCAATCCACCAATATCAATTGATCCACAACAAACCTAGTATGGGGAAACATGACAATGAATTCTACAAACATATCTATTCCTTCACAACAAATTGAGATAGATTATACTAACACAAGTATTAATGACTTACTTGATGATATGTGGATCTCCATAGGCATGAGATCATTTAGGCCAAATCCCAAGTATACTTCTAAAATATCTTTTGGGAGCAACATGTAACATAATATCACTATTTCCCCAGAACAAGCTAGGTTAAATCCTAAGGCCACATCTTTACCTATTTTTCATGTTGATGATTTTTTCCTTATCCCTGATGGTCCTGGGGCTTTTCACATTGATTATTCTAAACTTTATTCTCATATTAAACAACATTTTCCTATCATAAATAGACTCATTGGTTAAAAGGGTACTTTCCTTGCAAGATCAACATGCGCTTCTACCTAGTACATTCCCATTTTATCATCCACATGCACCATTATCTGACTCCTTCTCCAACACTCACACATTGGGGGCATCCACCTTCCCCTTCTTTTCCTGACAACGTACTGTGTTTATAGGTTAAACTTGACTATTGAGGGAGTGGCTACACATCTGAACCTCACTTTGTATACACACATTGGGGGAAACCTTGCTTTCCCACCTTTGGCTACATAATATCTACTTATCAAAAGCACTAAAAATACAAATATTTCCCCTTAAGATAATTCTTCGATCACCCTTCCTTCTCTTCAGAGAATAGGTTTTAATCTAAGCCCTTAGAGGGCCTAAAAATCCTAAAACATTCAAATATACTAAAAATACAAAAAAAATCAAATATATACAAACATCCAAAAAATATTTTCATTGCTCTTGTTTAGTTGTTTCTCTTGCACGCTTATATTATTCATATTGCACTTTGCTTATTGATCTAAAAATGGATATGGAAATTCCCAATTCTATGTATTCTCCATATTCAATACTTGCTCTACAGATTCTCAACCTATTCTTTCTTTAGAAGATGCTCTAGTTAGGCTGGGGGTGATCCAGACACCTTCGAATGACAATTTAGACCATAACTGTTATGTTCAAACAATTTTACAGGTGATGCTTACGCAACCAACCCGATGGTTATGTAACCGCCACTCTGCACAGAGCAGTAGTTTTGTAATCACCGCGGTAGTTACGCAACCATCGGTTTGCATTCAACGACAGTCTTGTGCAAGATGGTTCTAGAATTTGGGATCTCAATAGTTACAAATGTTTGAGCTTCCCAAAATAATTTGTTTCACCTTTCCATGTGTCCTTGGACAAAGAAACTACAAATACAAGTTCAATTCTTCATTCTAGCAAGTGATTTTAGGGGAATTCTAGTATGAACAAAGAGGAGTTGCATTTCTTTTTTGTTTTGTTCATTGAGAGTGAGTTCTTCATTGTTGAGGATTTTGAGTAAGCAAATACAATTAGAAGGAGTGTCGAATCCTTCTTGAAGGCCAAACATTGGTAGTACATTATATTTTTTGGAGAATTACATAGTGAGAGGGAAGCAATTTGCTTACCCATTGAATTTTTTCCCACCTTGGGTTTCTCCAAGATAAATTATTGTGTGTCCTTTGTCTCTCTTTTCCCAGTTTTGTAGTATATTTGTGATTATTTATACACATTATATTGGTTAAAAATAAATTATGTAGTTTCCATACAATTATCACTAAAAACATGATTTGTTTATTGTTATAATAGATCAGTTTACGGATCATATTGGTATCAAAGTAGTTGAGATTTTAGTTTTTATGTGGTTAACTTGTGTTGAGATTACAGTTAAATTCCCCTTACCTGAAAGGGAAAAGAAAGTGGAAGCAAATAATTTGAGACATGGATCATAGAGAAGATATAAATGATAGTGGAGAAGAACATTTCTACAAGTTAGATGCAAATGTGGCAAGTCTGTCCAAAGATGTGAGTAGTATTTCCTTGTCCATCACGAAATTGGAGTCCATAATGGGATTAATCATGGAGAAACTTGGTGTTCAAAATGAGACACCAGAAACTCATGAAGAAGATTCTCATGAGTATGAATAAGAGTAACCCTATGTCATTCCCACACCTCCACCTTTCAAAGCATAGGCCAAGATAAAGATTCAAACTTATGACAGAAACATGAATGTTGAGAAGCTAGACCAGTGGCTAACTTAATTGGAGGTATATTTTAGTTTACATAAAATTAATGAAAGTCAACATATTTCCTTTGCTCAGTTAAAATTGACCAATCACACCTTAACTTGGTTTGAAATTTATATCATTCATTAGTTGTTAAGAAGCTTCCTCCAATTACTAAGTGGGATGATTTTAAAAATCTAATCAAAAACAAGTTTTATCCTATTTGTTATGAGGAAGAGAGGTATATGTATTGGTAGTATCTTAGGCAAAAACAAGGCCAGAATGTGTAGGAGTATACCAGTGAGTTCCGAAAGAAAGCTATCCATATGGGAAAAGATGTAGCAGACCGAGACCTATTGATGAAGTATATTGGTGGAATCCATAGCCACTTGAGGAGTCCAGTTCTCTTGGCCAAGTCGACAAACATAGACGATGCTTGTACGAAATCTCACTACTTGGAGATGGACAAGAAGAAGAGTTCATGTACCTCTCAGCATGCTTCAAACAAACAAGGTGACACCAAGCTTAAGGATAAAGAAAAAATAAAGGTAAGAAAAATGCTACTTCTATTTCTAAAAAGGATACTAAAGTTCATTATGGGTATTGTGATGTTGACACTCATTTTGAGGAAAAATATCAGAAGCTCCACATGGAAGTATATTCCTTCAAGAACAAGAAAAATAAGAAGGCCATGACTACCCTCCAGGGAGAGGAAGTGTTTTATAGCAAAGAGGTGGATGAGACTATGTGTTCAACCTCGGTCTGCAGAGAGGTATGTCTGGGTTAACAGTGTTATTCAGGAATAGGAACTAACTAAGCTCTTTCATTTAAAAATTCAAGTGAAGAAAACTAAGGTGGAAGCTATTTTTAATACATGGTCTCAAGCTAATTTGATTAGTAAGGAGTTACTGAACATGCTAAAATTGGAAACATACAATCACCCAAGTCTGTATTCTTTGGGTTGGGTAAAGAAAGGTGTAAACATCAAGGTTACCAAGCAATATAAGATCACTTTTGTTATTGATAAAAAGTTTATTGATGAAGTTACTGTGGATGTTGTTCCCCTTGATGTGTGTGGTGTAGTATTTGACAGCCCATATTTGTATATTAGGGATGCTATCTTCATGAAGAGAGCCAACCAATATCACTTGGTGAAGGATGGTAAGAGATACATTATTTCATTCTATTCAGGAGATTCGAAGATCTCTTTAGTAAGTGTCATCGAAGCCCAAAAGCTTATTAATGCTAGTGGTAAATTTGCATTACTTATTTTGAGTGATATGCTAGAGGATGAGATTGTTACATCTAAGACCACTTGTAGTATGTTTTATTACAAAGAACAAGCAAAAATAATAGAGTTGGTTCAGCAGTTCAGAGAGGTCTTTTAGGAACCTACAGGGCCGCCCCTAGTAAGGGAAATTAAGCATGAGATCCATTTTCTACCCAATAGTTTGCTTTCGAACTTGGGATTATACATGCTGTCTTTGAAAGATGCTAATGAGGTAAAACAATAGTTGCATTCTTTGATTAAACAAGGTATAATTGTAGACACTAAATCATGCACTTGGGTACATTTCTAGGTCCTAATCACATGCATTACATTCATATGATTCCTACGGGAGAAAAGTACTAATTGATCACTATATTTCACCTCTTAGGTTCCTTTCTAGTCTCCTTCTTGGCATTACACACCCTATTGCCTAGTTTGACCTTCAACACTTCACCTTTTCTGGATCTGGACACCAGTGCCCAACTAGGATGCTAGCTCCTAGGTGCCCTCATCCCCTTTGGGCGCTCTAGACCTCTTTGTATCTTACTCCCTCCTTTTGGGTCCTTTCTATCTGTTGGTCATCCTTATCTCTTAGGGGTCGGCGTTTTAGTGATAAATTACAAAATTCAAACAAGGGAATCATATAAATACAATGTTATGGAATCAAATTAAAGGACCAAGCTTTAAGTATCTACTATCACCACTTAAGGTTGCATCCACAAAGCATCTAATAACATCATTACATCCATCTAGCACCATCCAAGGGACAAGGGTTGGTTATTCTACATACACACATAAGAGGGGAAGTTCATTTTTCCATGCACACATCTATTTACATCTTTTACATCTAGTTATTTCTTGTTACCACATGTGTCGTGCACAAGAGCCACTTAGGGCATGATTACACACACTCACATAGAACTATGTTGGGTTTGAGATGTAGTGCAACGCTAGGTCGTAAGATCACTTTGTTGACAATTGAGGACAACCTGATCCCCATTTCTATTATTTTATTTTTTTGGGATTTGATGCACTTTGGGGTTTTGCAGGTTATCCTTCTTATTGCAGGTTAAAGGTGAATTCAACAACCATTTTGTGACATACTGGCGACTAAAAGCAAAAAAGTGTGAAACCCTAGTGACCCAAAAAAATTCAGAACCTAAGGACTTGCTGAGAGACTAGTGCCCAAATTGGGACTCTAGAGCCTGTGCACTACAGTCCTTTTTAGGTGCCCTAGTCTAGACTTATCTGATGATCGCACAATTTTCTGGGCTCAATTGTGACATCCTCTACTTTTTTTCTATCAGTATTCCACTTCCGCACACCTCCAAGATATTTGCAAAATCAACGAAGTATTCTATCCCTTTCTTGCACTTAGGGTTTTACACTCTTTTGTTTATTTACTTGTGTCACTTTGTGTAGTTTACTACTTTATCCATTTTGGTGACTCTAATATAACCTGTTAGCGTTTAAAATTACTTACTTAATTTTGCTAAATCATTTGGTGAACCTGACATTCGAACCCTCTGGGATATTTATTTCTCTCATTTTATTCTGTCTTTTTTCATGGCTTCTACAGCTCCTCAAGCCCCCTTGATTCAATTAGTTCAAATCCACCCATCTTGTAAAGATGCTCTCTAAATAGCCGTACACAATATATTTCTCCCTTTAGATACATCACCTACTCAAGTTAGTGTTATCTTCGATCATATTTTTGATGACTCTCTTAGTTCTAATTCTAATAAATCTATTTGCAAATCAATGCAAGCTCTACATTCTTTATTTCAAGATAAATTTCATACTATGGAATCCATGATTGTATCTCTTAAATCTGAAATCCAACAACTTCTAATATGACTTCTTTGGCCAGTCAAACACCATCTATTCAACCCACTCAAACTAAGAAACCTCCTCTTAAGGTCGGTCCAATTCCTCCTCCACTCAAGTTATCTACGACATTAGCAAGTCACACTAAGAAATCACCTCCTCAATTCACCACACCTTCTTTTCTTATCAAATATTCTACAGTGTTGTTCTGCCCAGATAAACAACCATTCACTAAGCAAGACGAACAAGATCTAGCTAGTCTCTTTCGACTCCCGTAACTCAAGATCCCTCTCAAATCCACACTTCAACGTCCAATCACTTTTATCAAGGAAACTACTCCTTGTAGACACCCCAAAATCATTCACCTGTTCCCAATGATATCCCAGTACATCCTATTATTCATCCATTTATGATTAATTGATTAAATCAATTAAATCATACACATTGCACCCTTTGGATTAATTAAATTACTCCCTAGTTCCCCTTTTGCTAGTTTAATCTTTATTTATTAATTAATTAATTAGTATACACATCCTAGTCAATTGCCACTCAAATTATCAGTCAACAACCACTTGGACTCCACACCCTCATCTTAGTCAACTACACTTATAGAATCCTAGAAAGGTGAAGGCAATTAAATTACATGTACAACCATCTTTTTGGATGTAACTTCTACAATTAATTCCATTACTGCCCCTAAATGTCCTAGAATTGTTGCAACCTCCTCCAATGTTATTTTTAACACGTGTATTCAACCCATTTCAGCCAACTTCCAACCACTTATGCCTCTACAAAATGCAGACATATACTCTATCAAACCCTCTTAGATTCACAGTAAAATTACTCTATTAAATTTGCTCCAATATTTGGATATTGAAAGTTCCCTAAATTTTTCTCATAGCATTGGTCAGTCCATGTTTAGAGGTCACTGATGCAACCTATAATCTACTATGAACAACCCATGCACGTTGGCACATCACCTAGCCTGAGCTAAGTGCTCACCCGAAGCATACAAAGGTACCATGCCCCTCTTTAGAGTTGCTTTTGTAAGATGTTAGTGTGATGAAGATAAGACATTCAGATCCATAATTAAACATAAACATTCCACAATGCATAATCCAGGTATAGATCTTAGAGAATCATGAATTAAACAATAACTGTAATAAGATTAACCATACATGAACTAGTTTCAGTTAAGTCTAACACCATTATCCAACCAATGTTATCCATTACATTAAATACTGTAAAACACATAAGCTTATTACATTATAAAGTATCACCATATGTCATGCGTGCAATAGATTCAACAACATAACTTTACAATAACTTAGTCTCTCTAAACTACATAGTTCAATACATATTTATAGGGGTGGGGACTTTCCCTTCACCACCTAAACACTTCTCAAAATAGGTCGCATGCTGATAATAGCCATGCACCTTTACAGTAACATGCACACATGCAAGTGCGCTAATAATAGATGTCCTATAGTTAACTAGAAGAAGTAATCCTATTATTAACTACAACCATGCATGACGCTTATTAGCCGCTCGCTCTCAAAATACAATTTTCATGTTGTAGAAGTCTCCATCTTGATGTGTGCTCCAAACGTTATCTCCAAATATAGCCCTTATCCCTTAAAAATGGCTAATATTGAGCTAACTGTTCTGGCGCACGTTTCCTTTCCTATTATTCTATGCCTTCAAATGTGCCTTGTTCCCACACGCGTATTATTTGTGTGTCTTCTCCTTAGAAAAATATTATGTCTGCTCAATAGTCACTCAAGAGAACCCACAATCATCTATTCATAAGGTTACACAAGTTCAAAGCTCTCAACACCTACTTGAGGTTTTCTTTAGAACTCTATAGGAGGTTTCCAAGTTTGTTTGCTTGTCTCCATTTTTAGTTAGTTTTTCACAGTTTACATTTTGGCACGCCCGGTGGGACCACACCCATCTTCTTCTATTTTTGGTTTCATTTACTATTCATGTGTTTTACAATGCATTTATGATTTGTGTGCAAATTTTACAAGTTGTCTAATTGGTGTGCAACTTTTGCTTGCAGGTGTTCTAGAGATTCATAAAGAAATCAACTTCCTTGCTATCTTGTTTTACAAATTGGAGGTGTTTGTAGGTGTTTATTAGAGTCGAAATCTTCTTAAAAACATAACAACACTCATTTACTTTTAGTACATTTTAGTTAATTTCATCGCTTCTTTCGCTGCATTTGGGGGAGGGGTTTCCTTTCTACTATTTAGGAGTTGTTTTCTGGTTGTTTGTTCAAAAAATGTACTTTGGCAAGAATCTTGTTTTCCTACAACATTAAACAAAAAATATAAGTCCAATTTTATTGAAACAAATCAATTTTATTCAAAAACAAAAATAGCAACAATTTTTTTTATATTTTTAACAATAAAATAAAACTTAAATTTTAGTTAAAAAAGAAAAAGCAACAAAAAAATAAAAATAAAAAACCCTTGTTTTTAACTACTCCCTCCCCCTACCCTCGCCCTGCCTCCCCCTCCCTTCTCGGCCAGCTCAGATAGTTCACCCGAGCTTTCTTTCCATGTCCTAACTACCCCCATGTTTCCCCCATCCTAGACCTAGGCACTACCCCACCTACCTCGACCCTGCCCAATGAGCCCTCCTGCTCCCCCCATTTATCCATAGGAGCCGATGACTTGCCCACCCCTACCAACCCCAATAGCCCATTACCCCAGACTACACCGAATCCCCCTATGAACACCCACCCCTCGCACATCCCTTTGAATCCCCTCAGATCCTGACTCAGGCACCCCCCTCTCCTCATTGAGCTCGCAATGACTTACAACCTACCCTACCCCCATCCCACCGTACCCCTTCCATAGCCCAACCCCCCAGCTGTGACCCACCACAGTCTCTCGCAAGACATATCCCTCAACCAAACATGAATAAATCGACGCCAAACCCTGCACAACAAACAAAAACAAACCAAAAATCACTAATGCATACCTTCCAACTGAGCCCCTTTTCCTTTACCTCATCGAAATTAGGTCTCGTGACTTTCTTTTTACCCATCATTTTTAGGTTTTCTTTGCATATCACGTGTAAACCTCTAGGTTTTTTAAAGATGTTTTAAAATAGATTTACATTAGGTCATCTTTTTGTTCACTATAGTTTAAACTTCAATCCAAACCTTTTTAAATTTTTTTATGTATTTCATCCTTAGTTTACTTTATATGTAATTTTGGATTAGCTCAAATTTTAAGTTCCATTAACTTAAGTTGATTTATTAAATTTAGTTAGAATTAGATCATTCTAGTTAGATTTTTAATTCACAACTTAGTTTGTTTTAAAATTACTTCATTATTTTAATACTTCGGTTTGATCTTTTACACAAAATAGGCCCCTTTTAATTAAATTCTTGTCATTTTCACAAAATCAACTAATTGTCAAACTTAATTTTATAGGGTTATCAGACGCTCACCATACATTTTATAATTCTCTTTTGAGACTTTTTATCAACTTTTACTAGCTTCGGCCCCTTTTTCGCTCATGTTTTTAACTTTGGAATACTTGTGAAACTTGCGAATATAAGGTTGTTGGACATTTCATACCACTTTTTATTATTTTTCTATTCTTTTCTGCACACATTTAATCGTTCTTGTATATTCACTAGCATTTAGTGACTGTTGTTTGCCTACGTTTTTTGTTGTCATTTTTTTTGTTTTTGTGAAACTAATCACGCGCATGCTCTTCCCTCATGCTTTCTAAGCAATCTTGGGAATACAAAATGTGATCATTTCATTTTGTTTTTTTGGGAATTAATGTTTTTTAATCAAATCTTGTTCACACATATGCTCTTTCCTTGCACTTTCTAAGCGATCTAGGAAATCATAAACATGAACTTACTTCTATCATCTTGGCCTCTACCTACCTCATGTGAACATTATAATCTTTGCTTACATGACCCACTCACATGAAGGCTGATAAAACACTTAAAACTACTAACTGCTGGTTTCCTTTGATCGTGAGCTTCAAACTACTCATTCTTATGTGCAAGCAATCGCTGATAAATGAGATAAAATGAATGTTTCTACACAATGTATTTGTAGGTTTGGATAGTGGCTAAAACCCGTCTGTATAACTGTGGGAAGTGTCTTGGTATAAGCCATAAACCTCATTTGAGGATTACCATAGGAACCCCAAAGTATTCGGCACATTAAGGGAACTGGTTGACGAAATGGATACCTTTTATCCCAACTGACTAGTAAAGCCTTGTGAGTTAGAGTCATGAATATCCTTAGTGCTGACCCCAACGTGATTCATTTGAGCAAGATATTTGCTCATTGTTTCAAAGGGGGTAAAGTGAATATGACAACTAGCAATAGTACTACGCTCGCTTGGGTATACTACTCACACCTAGTTGAGTGAACCACCTAGGAAACCATGCCTTGTCCAAGCCAATCTAAGGTAGAGGCCAACTTTCACTACATCATTTTTCATTTTTCTCACGTGTTACACTGTTATGTTTCACTTTTTTCATTCACATGTTCTCTCTCACACACCTTTGTTACTTTGTAAATGCGTCTAAGTCTTAGGTTGTAGACATACATATCCAGACTTGAATCACTTTCATTCTTCTTCACTAAGTATTGACATCGTGATACTCACTTTATCATAGCCAAACACCCTCTTGACCATCTCAATATTTCATTGTCGCAAGTCTTAAGTTTAAGGTTATCTTGTTGAACTCTAAGCATTCCACATTCTTAGATCATCACATTTCACATTTAGTTTGTGGACTTGTCGACATTATTTAATACTTCTCTCCCATCCTCTTACATCATCACATTTCACATCCATTTTGTTGAATTGATGACCTCTTTCATATCTCTCACCCATCATCTTACGTCATTGCACTTTGCAATCACTTTGTTGCATTGTTGACATCCTCATCACTTCATCACTTCTCTCTTTAAAGAATTCACTTTGCTTTAATTTGAGCTCACTAACCCATCACTTCCCCCTCGTCTTTTATCTCCATTTTTGTGAGATTCGAGCCTCTTCATCATCATTACCTCTCTTCTTGTGAAGACATTTACTTTGTCATTATTTTAGTACTCTCACTTCCTTTTCGTGTCTCCTTTTTTAACACGCTTTGTTAAGAGTAGTCATTTTTCATTATCTTCTTAAGTCTTCTCTTTTAACATAATTTTTTTAAAGAGTTTACATCATTCATTTTTTTCCTAAGTCTCTTCCCTTAACACGCCTTTGTTAAGAGTTGCGGATCGTCCATAATGTTTTAAGTCTCCTCTTGTCACAATCATTTTGTCACAAGTTGAGCAGACTAAATTCTTTCATCTCTTCCCCCTTTACGTTCACTTTTCTAAAGGTTTACGAAGCCTTTTTAAACCTCTTCATCTTTCTTGACATTCATTTTGCTAAGAATCATCTAAACTAACATTTCAACCCATCTTCCACCTTAACATCATTCCTTTTATCAAGTGTTGCGAACTCCCTCTTTTTGTCACTCTTATCACCCATTTTGTTAAGAGTTGATCGCTTTCACCTTGTTCAATTTTGTCTCCCTTAACATTCATTTTGTGAAGTGTTGAGCATGTTTAAATTTTCACCCCTTCTTCATTTCTCTTAAGACTCATCTTGGTAGGAGTCCACCTTCTTCGTCACTCTTATCACTCATTTTGAGTAAGAGGTGATCACATTCACTTTGTTACATCTCTTCCACCTTAACATCACTCATTTTGTTAAGTTTTGTGAAGTCTACCTTCTTCGCGACTCTTATCATTCATTTTTATTAAGATTTGATCGTATCCACTTTGTTATGTCTCTTCCACCTTAACATCACTCATTTTGTTAAGTGTTGTGAAGACCACCTTCTTCATCACTCTTGTCACTCATTTTGATTAAGAGTTGATCACATTCACCTTGTTAAGTCTTGTATCCTTTAACACTCATTTTGTTAAGTGTTGAGCACATTTAAATTTTCAATCCTTGTCGTTCCTCTTAACACTCATCTTGTTAAGAGTTACCCCTTTCTGCATATCTTCGCCACTTTTATTACTCATTTTTATTAAGAGTTGACCACGTCCACCTTGTCAAGTCTTTCCTCTCTTAACATCCATTTTTGTTATTGAGTAGAGCACATCTAACTCCTTTTAGTCCCTTTTCTCTTAACTCTCATTTTATTAGGATTCGGGATATCAAATAACCATTTTCACTTCTTCCATCTTAGAACTCATTTCGCTAAGGGTTGAGCTTTATCATCTTCTTACCTCTTCCATCTTAACATTCACTTTGCTAAGGGTTACATTTTCTATTACACATATTCTTGTTCTTCCTCTCTTTTAACAATAGTGGGAACACGACATCATGATTATAGTCCTTCTTGATGGGAGGAAAGAAATCATTTCCATATCATATTTGACGAAGAGGATGAAGAACCAAATTAAACATTCTTCTATCAACACTACTTTACGGATAAAAAAAGACCAATTCCTTCTTCATCTCCTTACAATGGGAGCAATATTTCCCTCAAAATTTGATGAGGATGAATTGAAAGCCTTAAAATAACAACCTAAATCCCAAAGGTTGATAAGAAAAATGCTGATAATAAAGGAAAATCTAATTCTTCGTCCTCTAATCCCAACCAAGCCTTGCTTGATAAAATCAAGGCAATGGCAATTTTTTTTGGATATTATATCATCTACAATCACTAACAGTGATACCAAAGGTATTGAAAAGACAAAGAAAAGTGACGACACATTCAAAAATCATTCTGAGAATAATAACAAGAACAACAATCGTATGAATATTAAATCACCATTCATCCCAAAAACCAATTCACCATTTTCTCAAGAGTGGCAAATGATGAAAGACACTATTTCAGGCATGCAAAAACAACGCAAACAATCAATTTTTATGAATTATGTCCATGCCCTTTCGACATGGACATCTTATGCATAGCCTTCATATGCTCTTTCGAGATGCCCAAATTTGACAAATACAAGGGCAAAACGATCTAGAGAGCATTTTAAGGAATTTTTCATGACATGCAAAGAGGTGGCTTATAAGGACATATTTATCATGCCCCTCTTCCATAAAATTATAGGAGGACAAGCTTTGGACTAGTTCTTACACCTTCTAAAGGGATATATTTCTACCTTTACATACCTCTCTAAGAAGTTTGTCAAACAATTCTCTTTCAACCTTGATTTTGAAATAACCATGATGGATTTGTGCAATGCTAAGCAACGAAAAAATGAGAGCTTTGCACAATTTTTACAACGATGGCGAGGAATTACAAGTCAATTCCCATGTATAATCCCTGAAAAATAGATGGTTAGAATATTAATCCCTAACCTTAATGACAAGTTGTCCTTTCACATGTAGATGCATTGCCTCAATAATTTTGAGGAAGTTATCGAAAAGGGAAATCAAATTTAAAAAGCCCTCATTTCTAAAGGCTTGATCAAGCCTCATTAAAAAGACAATGGGCATAATCTTCATAACAATAACAACAAACCTAACACTTCTTAGGATAAACCTAGGTACATCAATCGCAACCATAACATTGTCAATGATGGTGTCATGGATAATTGTAATGTGCAAAACTTAAAGAATAATCAATTAAAACAGATTAAGTCTAAACCATATGTCACCATTCCAAGACGAGAAAATTTTCATCCTTCTCATGATTACAATTGAAGACAATATACGTCTTTGGGGGAATCTCTTTCAAATGTATTAAAATAACTGACAAGTGCTAATATGGTCACTAACCCTATCACGCAACCCTTCCTTAAAGGAGAACCCTAGCCAAGTTGGTATAGACCTAACACATATTGTGATTTTCATCGCATTGATGGTCATTAAACAGATAAATGCAAACAACTTCGTAATTTCATCCAAGACCTCATTGATAATGGAGACAACAATAAACCTACGACCTAACAATGATATAAAGGGTAAATCTCACGAACATGGTGAATCCTTGAACAACATTGATTATAAATCCATCATTTCCTGTATTGATGACACTCCTCTATGCACCGTTGAACGTTAGTTTACACTTCTCGAAGAGAGTCTATCTAGTGCCTTTCAATAATTAGTAAAGGCTAACATGATTGAATATCCACCTACAAGACCCCTTTCTAAGGGGGAACCCAATCCTACAGCGTACAATGTATCTAAATATTGTGAACACCATTGCATCCATGGTCATTCTAATGATAATTGTACACCTCTTCATCATTATGTCCAAAACTTAATTTACGAAAAAACCATCTCTATCGAGCTCGACAATGAAGCTATTACAACTGACAACATGTCAATTTTCACTTATAATGAAAAGTTGATTGTTTTCCCCACTTCTATTCATGCTGACATTCAAAAAAATCAAAATGAAGGTCAAGTATCTCTCCCTTCAAACCAATCTATTTTTTCTTCAAATTTTATTTCGTTCACCCAAACAGACATTGAACCTATTTCTGAAAATCTTCTAATACCTAATGAGAGCTTGATTTTTTTCCAAGACTCTCTTTCGACCCTTGACATGACAGAAAGGGTCCGTCATCACGCACAATTGAGATTGACCCCATTCTTCCCATTCCGAATCCTATGCCTAAAATCTCTAGTATTTTTGTCTAAATACAACCACAACAAGCTTGGACACTTGCAGATAACACAACCTTCTATGTCCATCATACCTCCAAATGATCCAATCTTGTAGGCATCACATTAACGATGATTCCTACTTGTCAAGGCATCTATATGAGTAACTCTCTATCAGGTATGCATACCAAAGAATGTCCTTATATAACCTTTTCATGTTTTAATTACCAATTTATCATCGAATCAACTAATTCACAACCTAGAAGGAACAATCATTGAATATATCCTCTATGCGATTATCTAAGGAACCCTAGATATACATCTAGAGATCAATATTTATTTTCTTCACACTCTTTCACTCATGGAGTGAATATGAATCTCAACACATTCCCCATTTTTCGAAAATCCTTTGTCTAACATCACAAAGGTCTTCTAATCTCATCGAATACTTATCTAATCACACATCCCTTGACTTGGAACATGTCCACCCAATTTTATTACTTCAGGACCCATTGAATTGTTTGATTCAATCTTTTGACTTGGATCTTGTCCACCCAAGTCTCATATTGTAGGACTTGTCAAATATTTGGATTTCCTCCTTTGACTTGGATCCTCTCCACCTAAGTCTCATATTACAGGACTTATCAAATCTTAAAATTTCCTCCTTTGACTTGGACCTTGTCCACCAAAGTCTCGTATTTTAGGACTTATCTAATCTTTTGATTCCCCCTCTTGACTTACATTTCATCTACAAAAGTCTCATGTTTTAGGACCCTTCAAATTTAATAAACATGGACCTCCTTTCTTGATGAGTCCATTTCAAACTCTCATGTCACTTGAAAATTTAGAGAAACTTAAAAGGCATAAAAAGAGAATAAAACTTCGTATTAAAGCATTGTTTGCGAATCAGAAATAACAAAGTGTGTACAAATAATGTTAATCATTCCATCTACAGACAGATATCTTAATCATACCATTATCATATATTCAGCTTCTTCACCTATTATGATACAAGTTAACCTTGTTCTTATTGGGCATTGTGTGTCTCATCTTTGTTATGGTCTTTACCATTTTAGATCTTTTTACCTATGATTTTGTCTCAAATTTGTTGGTGTGTGGGATCCTATGTGTCCTCCACTCACATATGGAGGGTCATCTCACATGGGTTAGGTTTGGGGTTCGCTTGTGTGTTATGCACTAGGGCTACTTAGCACCCTATATGTATCCCTTCATTTGACATTTATAAGCATGCCAAGACACTCTGTTGTCTTTCTCTACATGTGCAAGCTTTGTTCTGTTATGTAAGTTCTTCCATTGATTGAACGATTCTTCCTTATGATTATGTTGGAGCCATTACGATTCCATTGGAGTGCAACTTCATTATGGTGCACAGTTTTCGATATGATTCTCGTAAACTCTTTCATGTTATCAGAGCTGAGATCGGGTAAATGTGCATTCGTTATTTGAGTTGTGATTACTCTTGGTTTCATTTTTTTACTCCTCATGCAAGTTTTCGATCATTATACTTAACAAGTTGCTCTTGGAAATTTGTTTAGTTTTGCTGTGTTCTTCATGCATGTGTCGATCTCCTTGAGTTTTTCAGTGGTTTTGCAGCTACATTTAGCTAGCTGTAGCTAAATCTGGCAGATCAGCTAAAATAGAGGTTATTTTCTAGTTAAGTTTTTTTATTAAACCGGAAATATTTTGCAGATCTCTATTTTTTTGGTCTGCTGTGTTTTTTACATGTTTTTACAGAATACGAGTTCAAATATTAGGTTAAAGAGGTGTTTTGTGTTGGCTCCCTCCACCGAGTTACATCCTCAAACCTCAACTCACCACCGAGCTCCTTTTACACCTTCCTGTGAACTATAACTCCAAACACGAGCTCTCACAAACTCTTTCATTATTGTGCCTACTTGGTGTTTAACTCGTTGATTGGTGGTTGCATTGGTTTTCAGTTGTGCTTATGCTGGGGAGCTCTCACTTTGTTGTTCAAACCGACTGGTTGTGTGGCAGCTGTGTGTTTTGGTTCGAGCATGTCCATGTGAATTTCTTTGCTTGGTCATTCCAGGCCTCTTCCAGACTCCCTTGGCTCTGTGTCTTGTTGGAGCCGTCTCCTCTGGACCTCTGGTTCCATTTTTGTTTACATGAGTGCTCGCCTGCATTGGATTCCTATTGCATTGGATTCTCTGCATGTTCCCTGACCAACTCTATGCTCATTTTTGAGTGATTTTCCCTCCTTGTGGTCTACAATGGCCGTGAGTTACTCTCACCTGCTACCAACGGTTACACTCGCCGAACTGCCTTCCCAAAGCTTGCCAAACCGACCTCCATAAAGCTTGGTCTTCTTTTCCTGTGAAGTGCGATGTGGGCTCTCCAACTCGGGATCCTCATGGATTTCTTGGCATCTCCCTCCAACTCAGGGTTTCAAAAGGTAAGATTTAAAGTTATATTTGGTAAGTTTATTAAATTTCATATTAGTGGGTGCTTTTTTATATAATAGCATGCTTTTTAAAATCTAATTCTATTAATACATCTTAATAGAAATTAGTTTCATTTAATTTAATAGATCTTAATATATCTTAATTAGTTTGATTTAATAGCTCTTCATAGATCTTAAGTTTTCAAATTTTTAGATTTATTTAAATCAAATCAAATATTTTTTTTTTATTAAGGGCAAATAGTTTTGAAGGGACTATACCCTGTATACAAAAGGGCTCAAAATCCAGATAGTAAAGGTGAGAAGAACAGCCCAGAGAAGGGCAAAAATGCCAACCAAAGAGGGCTCAATAGCCAAATATGACAATATAAGTGAAAAAAGGATCCAAACGTACAATGATCCAAAAAGAAGCAGAAAAAAGCAAAAGGAAACCAAAAGAGAAACAACATATAGAGCTCCGCCAAAAAACAACGCCAGAACCGCCAGATAACAGCAACTTCGCAGCCAAAAAACAACATCACAGCAACCCGTTACTTGATAGCCCTGTCAATCTTGGTCTTGATAGCCTGCAGTGACATGAAGAAAGCAATGGCAGTGGCATGAGAGGAGTCTTGCATATCCACCTGAGCAATTGCAATATCCCTTTTCTCTTTAGGGCCCCAAATGTTCTCATTAACCCCACTTAAGCTGCAGACACTATAAACATGTTATTCAATGAAATTATAAATGCTTTTGAGGGCAGACAATATGCAGTCATTGTGACATTTAGCATTCCCCAATCTGCCATCTAAGGACTGCAACTTCTTGAAGACTTCAACAATAACCCCCTCTTCCTCATCACTTTGAAGAATCCCTTTTCCCTTAGCTCTTTCCATATTTTTTATAGTCCCTTTGAGCTCTTGTATCTCAAATCAAATATTAATTAGGATTTAATTTTTATTAGATATTTATTAGTTTTTCGTAATTAATTAGATTTAATTATATTAAATCTATTCCTATTAATTACGAATCTCATTTATGATTAGTAAATAATTTAAAATTGTCCTTTCAAAATAACGTTAAATTGTCATTTTGTTTAACTCCTATAGCTTTAAAATTAGCTAAATTAGGTGTTTTAAAGCGATAATTTTTTTAGGCGTTATTGTCATTTTTTTACTAATCATGCACTCAAGTGTGCAATAACACTCCGAGCACCTATTTGTCTTCCACGTGCTTTTCCGAAATTTTGAAGATCTTTCGGACTCATCTTGAGTTCGTTTAAAACTTGTATTTACCCTTATTATTGCTTGTGACTAGTGAGCGCATCCACCATAGTTTGCAGCAAGGGGGTATCCTTTGCGACATGAGACACTTTTTCTCACAACCAGGATTTGATTTCGCCTCCATCCTAGTTTTTTAACAAGTTGTGCTAGTATACGGTGTCACTTTGCTGCGCTCCACGAAACACAATTGTGGTCTTTTATCTTGCACGTTATTATGCTGATTGCAAGGTGAATTACCAACTATTTCAAGATGCACGCTCGGACCCGATTGTATTCAAAGCACTAAACTATAAAGTACCAAAAGCGGGGGGGTTATTATATTGTCTTGGGTGGTTGTGATTCTTGTGTTTCTTTTTTGCATTCCTTATCTCTCTCTTCACTATGGATGCACTTTTAATTCCTTTGCTTACGCCGTTGAACTTATTCGAATGGAGATCGAAAATGATTATGAAACTAATGGGTAAAGGGTTATTCCGCATCACCATAGGAACTGAGACTAAACCAGATGAAGACCTTGAAAAATCTAAGTGGTTAAACCGTAGTGAGGAGGCTTTAGGTCTTCTTTGCATGTGTGTTTCTCCTAAATTACTCTTCCACATTGAGTCGTTCGAAACACCTAATTATGCGTGGAAAATGTTGGATGAAATGTTTAGACAACAAGATGACATGAGAGCACATGAGTTGGAAAATGAACTACTAGGGTTAAATCCTAGTGATTTTGAAAACCTACAAGCATTCTTCTCTAAGTTTGTAAACACTAGATTGTTGTTAAAGGAATGTCAAGTAGAGAAGAAATATTCTCAACTGATCTTGTTGATTCTCTCTAAGTCAGGTCCTGAATATTCTGTCTTTGTGTCAAATATTTATGCTACAAAAATTACCTTGGGCAAGGATTGGAATATGCCGTCCATTGACTATTTTTCATCCCAACTCATTCGAGAACAAGACAAACTCATTCAAATGGGGTCTCTCAAGTCCAAGTCTCATGCCCTTGTAGTGAGTACTAGTAAGGAAAAGAAGACTGATAATGAGATAGAGAAAAAGGTTCAACCTAAGAAGGAAACCAAGACTAAAACTAAATTTAACATGAACGCTTCAACTTCTGAGCCCAGAGCACAAAAAGACAAGTATTTGTGTTCCTATTGAAAGAAGCCTGGTCATAAAGAGCATATGCGTATGAGAAAACAAATTGATCACCTTACTCATTTACTTGAGAAAAATCAAATAGGTGTTCCTGAGTCTATCAAACAAAATACTCCGAAGGCCGTGTCTTCTACTGCAAAAGGGTTTAAATCTGATAAGAAGAAAGGAAAGGCCCTTATAGCCAGAGTTTCTCCTTCATTGATGTGGATTATAGATTCTGGTACCTCGCACCACATGGCTTCTTTACATGTTGAGTTCTCCAACATCAAACCTTGTAATATGTCCCAAATCACGTTGGGTGATAACAAAAAAGTGTAGGTTTATAGGAGTGGATTGGTAGAGATAGATGGGGGAACATTTAACCAAGTGTTGAGTGTTCCTGATCTCTCTACCAATCTCCTATTGGTTTACCAAATTACTCACCTTGGTGATGGAATGCGAGTGGAATTTGGTCCTAACTCGGTGATTATTCGTGAGCTTAATAATGATACTATAATGGCTGAGGGAAAGGTAGATCACCATTCATGGTTGTATACCTTTTCCCACTTTACTTCTGATTTGACGCCCACTTAATTTCTTGATATTGAGAGAAGCGTTAAGTCCCTTTTGACTTCTACTTCTCTACCTACTGAGGTTCTTTAGCTCTTAGATTCAGATTTTGACTCTTTAGATGATGATGTTGTTGAGCGTGCTCCTCTTATTGACCCTCAAACTTTTGAGTCTTCCGATTCTAACAGTAGCGATGATGAGGACTATGTCCCTTCTCACTCGAGTGAAGAATCTTCTGAATCTGAGCTTGATTCTCCTGGTCCTCTTTGGGCTAGGAAAACTTTACAAAGTGCTGGAGATTTAGTTGGAGATACTTTGGATATGAGACATACTCGCTTAGATTTCATTGGACCCCACTCCTTCTTTGCCTCTGCTTCTAATTCAGTAGTCTCCTCTATTTCTTCGTGTGATGATAATTCCACTGACACAGACTTGCTTGGTTCTACTTCTGATGACAAGGATTGTGCACCCAGTTATGATGTCGAGAGTATTACAAAGGACTCTCCTCCTCCTTCTATTATAGAGAGTGTTGACACATCCCACATCTCATCAGAGTTCACTTGTGATGTACTACATGTTTCTCATCCATCTATAGGTATTTCAAAGGAGTTCATTATCTTTGTTGTTAGGAGTGCCCCTTCTGGGACTCTTACCACTTCTACTTTTCTGGAGACTTTCATTGATATACCCTTGTTTGTGGATCCATTTTTTGTCTTGGGGGATGTTTTGTTGCCTTCACATCAATTGGAAATTATTTCTACAGGTGTTCACCCTTTATACTATGATAGTTCTGTACTTGTGATATTACCGTTGGTTCCTTCGCACTCACTTACTAGACCTATGTCACACTTTCGTGGACTAGACTCAGAGTTCTTTGTGCTACTACCTTCAGTTTCCTTTGTGGAGTGGGCAGATTTCCAGCACATATTTTCTGTCCTTCCTAAGGGTAGACACACAGTTTGGTGTGGATGGCTCTTCTTCAGTCCAGAGGTAGAGGATCTCATCATCGACATTCTTCTGGGAGACTTATTAGTGTTGCAGAGTTCAGATCCATCCATGACATATTCCGTATCCATCTCGTCTCCCTTTTCTTCTCTTCAGGCTTTATGTCAGGACCCATTTCTTCTCTTCTTCTTCTTTTAGGAAGATGTTATTTATATATGGGCACCTTATCAGGCCTTTAGTTATCGGGCCCCATTGACACATCTTTCTTAGTTGTTTAAGTGTGTCTTCTTGTTCTGTCTGACTCATTATAACCGCTACCCCATATTTGATGAAGAGGGGGTGTTGGTGTGTGGGATCCTATATGTCCTCCACTCACATATGGAGGGTCATCTCACATGGGTTAGGTTTAGAGTTAGGTTTGGGGTTTGTTTGTGTGTCATGCACTAGGGTTACTCAACACCCTTTATGTATCCCTTCATTTGATATTTATGAGCATGCTAAGACACTCCATTGTCTTTCTCTACATGTGCAAGCTTTGTTCTGTTATGCAAGTTCTTCCATTGATTAATTGATTCTTCCTTGTGATTACGTTGGAGCCATTACGATTCCACTAGAGTGCAAATTCATCATGGTGCATAGTTTTCGATACGATTCTCGCAAACTCCTTCAAAATATTACTGATGGCAACTCCTCCTTTCAAATAAGATATCTTTTTAACATAAAGCACTAAACTTCTTTACCCGGTCCTTTTTGAGCACCCATCTCAATCTACAGTGTTGAACCCTTGCTTCTTACTAGTCACATGAGGCTGAGACTTGGGGGCAGAATGTTCCTTCCTAACAAGCACACTAACAACATACAAGGTAAATTAAATCAATCTAAAAATACAAAAAAAACTATAAAATCGTTACACATTTTATCCTTCACAGTCTTTGGTTATAAGCCCATACTTCTTACTGACAATATGAGTTTGGGAATGGAGAAAGCCATTAAAAGCCTACATTTTGTCTTTGGTGTTAAGCCCTTGCCTTTTACTGATGATATGGGGCAACATGTAGGGGGTCCTTCACAAAAATAAAAAAAACTATTAATCAATAAATCCTTTATGAAATCTTAATCAAAGTGCTTAATCAAAAATATCCCAACAAGTAATTTAATTTCTCATGTTAAAGAGAGACAAAAATTCCTTCAACCAAATTTTTCCAATCAGTAGGCCATCTACAAATCTAAGTTGAGTCAAAACCTATAAAGTGGAATCATCTTGGAATTGGTCAGATAATCTTGACTAGAGATGAGTTACATTTTTCTTGTATGGATCTTTGTTACACCTTGTTTTGTCACATCCATTATCTTCACTCTCATATCACTATTCACCTCATTTTCACGTCCTTCTTGGCTCTCGGTGACGATCCCATGTATCTTCCTAGTTGCATGGAGTCACGAGCAGAATGAAACACCCTATCATTTTATCATCTACATTTCTGCCAATGGAATGAAATTCTTATAATTTTTTGCACCTATTTTTAATCAGTGCACCCCTTTCACCGAGTTGTAAAACACCAAAAACATTCAAAAATGTTTTACAAAACTTCAAAAATAATATAAAATTGTTCAAAAATACAAAACAATATAAAGTTGTTAAAACATCCAAAAAAATAGTATAAAACAGTCACAATCAAAACATTCAAATAATGTTTGACCAAACTTTAGCAGCTGGATAACATAATTTAACAATTTTGCCATTTGATGACGCTCTTCATGATCATTCCAGATCATCTTTTGATAATCATATTTCTTACCTGTGGTGTATATCTATGCTCGAGGTAATCTTTTACCCTTTCACAATATAACTTTTCTTGGGGCACATTTGGATTTCACATTTTAATCCAATTACAGATCAAGCTTCAATGGGATCTGAAAAGAGTATCTTTTGGAGTACCTAAGTATCAGTCCACTCTTTATCCTGATTCAATCCTCTTATGTTCTAAGCTATCACTTGGGGGCATTCAAATATGTTTATTCCTTCAATGAGGAACACATTTGGACTATCATTAGACATCATTTTTGCATGTTGTGTGTTACTGCCGCAGTTTGTCAACATTGTGACAATAATTTTTGCTTCTTTTAGTTTGTTATTTTGTTGCACTTTGTTTACCTTTATTGTAGACCAATTGCAGGAAATTTACTCGCATCTTAGTTCACATATAACTTTGGTGTGGTTCCTTCCTGTTCATATTGAGTTTGTTTTCAATGCTTGTTTCATTTTTTTGTTGCTTGTAAGTGTTGTGTTTTCCTCTTGGTTTACTTAAGCCATGGAATGTTTTCCTTTTTGTTGTGTATTCATGTTTGTTTGCATTTCTATGCATTTATATTTCATTTTTTTTTCAAAAACTCACAAAAATTAAAAAAAAAGTTCAAATATTTCAAATTTTAAAAAATAAAATATTTCAAAATAAAAAAATAAAATATTTAAACAATTCAAAAAAAGAAAATATTTCAAAATAAAAAAATCAAATATTTCAAAATCTAAAAAAATCAAATATTTCAAAAATCCAAAAAATATTTTTTTTTACAAAATTCGAACAAACATTCACTTATCACATTAATCCTACATTTGTAAAACCCTTGAAGTGACACTTTCAACATTTCAACACAATCTTGGTAATGTCATACCTTTACCTATTACCCTAGTGATCATTCTGATCTTACAACTATCACTTTCTTCCCTTTGCATGATATGCTAACTCTGCTTGGGGCAAGTCACAAAATTGTTTTTCCTTCACGATAGAACTTTGACTAGGGAAATTTCAACTTCGATCATTTGCACAACATATCCAACAAGAGTGTCATAAGGATTCATTTTACTCTGCTCTTCCAGTTTGACCCTATTCCCACTTGGGAGCATTTGCATCTACTTTATCATCATTGTGGCAGACATTAGGGGCATAACTGATTGTCTTCTTTTTCAACTTTGTGTTGCATTGTTGATGTTTACCTTTTTGGACCACTTGCAAGTAGTGTGATTAAATCTTGGTTCCTCTATAACCCTGATGCATGCACCTAATTTGTATATTGGGTTTGTTTTCCTTTATATCTTTTCTTTTCTATGTGTGTTTGTTTACACACATTTGGGTTAACATCTTGATTCTTTTATAATCATGGTGACAACTCTATTGTGCAACAAAAAAATAAGGCTGCTCTAAATTTATCCTCCAAATGACGCTCATGCTACATGCACGGTATTTTCCCATCCTTGTTCTAATCCCTTATATTCTTCCTATCAAGCGGTTGTCTACCGCTTTGCTACATCACCCACCTACTTGAGGGGACATTCCTCTACTATCCTACTCGTTGGGGCATCCTAATGCTTCCTTGCTTTCTGCTTGCTACTTTGCATACATCTACTATCTTTAAAGCACTATTACTTTGCAATAGCACTTTAAAGAGGGGAAAATATAGACACCCCAAAATCGTTCACCTATTCCCAATGTTATCCCAGTACATCTTGTTATTCACCCATTTGTGATTAATTGATTAAATCATACACATTTCACCCTTTTGATTAATTAAATTAATCCCTAGTACCCCTTTTGCTAGTTTCATTATCATTTATTAATTAAATGATTAATTAATTAATTATTGTGCATATCTTAGTCAACTGCCACTCAAATTCTTAGTCAATAGCCACTTGGATGTTACATCCTCATCCTAGTCAACTACACTTCTAGAATCCTAGAAATGTGGGGGCAATTAAATTACACGTACAACCACCTTTTCGGATGCAACTTTTGCAATTAATTCCATTATTTCCGTGACATGTCTTAGAATTGTTGCAACCTCCTCCAATACTATTTTTAACATGTGCATTCAACCCATTTCAACAAATTTTCAACCACTTCTGCCTCTATAAAATGTAGGTTTACACTCTGTCAAACCCTCTTGGAATCACAGTACAATTACTCTACTAAATTTTCTCCAATATATGCATATTAGAAGCTCCCTAAATTTGTTTGTAGCATTTGTCATTCCATGTTTGGAGGTCACTCAAGAGCACCCACAATCATCTATTCACAAGGTTACACAACTTCAAAGCTCTCATAACCTACTTGAGGTTTGCTTTAGAAACTACATGATATTTGCAAGTTTGTTTACTTGTCTCCATTTTTAGTTAGTTTTTCACAGTTTACAATCCTTACATTAATCCCCTTAGCATCATCGACTAGATATCCATCTTTTACTCATATAGTTGGGGGCATCATGCTTATTCTTCTCCCCCGTCTACCATCACCAATTGGCTATCATTTACTACTATTACACTCTGTGCTTCATATTTCATATCTTTGAGCGATCTTACACAACTTGATACACTTTGGTATCATCTTTACCCGGTGTTGCACTCTAGTCTCATGGTTCATAATTGACTGCTGAGGGTTTAAATATGAATCAAACCTCACCTCAATCACAACATGATTCATCTTACACTCTACATTCATGATCAACATTTCTAATATCTTACCCATGTCATTCTACAGTTCAACTATAAATCTTTACATTCATCTCATTCACACATTTTCTATGCTTGGTCTTCAAAATAAATTTGGCTAGTGTGACATTCAATCTTTCTAGAATAAAATGCCATCATATTCTACAATCTACACTCTGCGCTTTATAATCAATCTTTCACACTATGCTTCGCGATCAATTCTTCTAGCATCTCATTCACTCATTTTAACATCCTCTTCTTACACATCACACAACATCATTCTACAATCTATGATTTGTGATTTTTGATGAAATATTTCTAGCATACATATCATTCAAACCATTTCCCGATGATGTACTCTTGTTATATGATTCATTCTTGATTGCTGAGGGGTCATTTATAAATGAACCTCATTTCAATCATGTATCCACATACACTCAGGGGGCATGCAGCTCATATCATATTCACATTGCATTCCATTCCATCTCACGCACTCATTCATAGCATACTACATATCTTGGTTACACATTGTTCTTACTTTCTTATCTCACATGCACACTTTGCTTAATATGTTAGGCAGATACATCATATGTCATTATCATTTTCTATATACACATGTATGTTCACTTGCCTTCTAGTTGTGATTGCAAACTTTACATAGATCATTACACGTAACATGGATGCTTGGCACTATACCTCTTACTAGTCCCATAATAGGCTCCTGGGGGCATCCACATTCTTACACATTTCAAGTGCTATTGTTTCATTATTTTACTGCTTCCTATCATTACTAGCACACTACTATCACAGATCATACATGATTTGATATACTTTATATCTTTCTAACATGCTAATGGGTGCTTCATGTGTAACATTTACTTTGTAGGAACTATTTTCCACCATGGTTATCTGATGATTTTCTTCTCATTACTTATCATTGTTTGCGGGATATGATCTTTGTCTTTTGTGTTCATTGTATGATTTTGGTTGCTTTGGCCTTGCTTGTATTAAAACATTGTGAGGGATGTCCCATGTTTGTAACCCAATTTTTACGGTCTACATTGTCTTCTTGCTTGCTAGCTTACACACTATTTTCTATATGCATGCTTATCTTGTTTACACTAACACTTGTTTTCTAACCACTGTTTGCATGTGACTTGGTTTCTACTAAGCACAGTCCCTTCTACATACCAGTATCAGTTCAACATGGGGTCCTATTTTGGGCCACATCCTCCTAGTGACATCACATGCACCCCAAATGAGGGGGGACATCTATTGGGTGAGTCAGTTACCCAATTCAACAGTCTATAGTCACAGTTCAACATAGAGTCACCACAATCTATGGTCTCATACAAAGCTCAGAATCAAACTTGGGTCCTTATTACAACACATACACTAGCGCCCAGACATAGACTTTTGTGCCTAGGTGCTTCTGTCCCTTCCTGGGTGCCTATGACCAGGGGGTAGATACACATTTTTTTTATCATATCAACATAATTGTCAGTAGTTCATAGAGAAGTTGGCACAATACAAGCACAATCCTCCACCAATCAACACACCATTTATCTTCATTTTTTTCGATTGAACTGGATTTAAATGGGTCAAATTTGAGCAAGACAAGATGACACCATCTGCACTCGTGTATAAATTTCAAGAAGTAGTCAAAGGATGGAGAATGACACTATACCTTTCTCCCTAGGCGTGAGATCGCCCCAAAAACTCACACTTGGTGTGAGATGGCACAAAAAACTCGTTCTTCTACAACATCTTCAGGATCCTTTCTATCTCTTTCACTCATCATCGATCATATGCACATGTTCCTTTTTCTAATTTTCAGCTTTTTTCACACTTTTTACATGCATTTCATAAATTTGGATCATTTTTTTTCTATATACACATATTTGAATACTTATTCGTTATTCTCTTTTACATGTCCATCATTATGGGAAGTGGTAGTTACATCAATCACACTTCAATCATGACATCAACAAACAGGTACAACGTGACATCTACACACACATTTTCACCCCTAGGTTCATCATCACTTTTTTTACTTCCTCTTCTCTAGCTTCCACACTTCACTTTTTATCACTCCATGTTTTTTCTTGTCTCTCGGCACACTCTTCATCATCAATCTACATGGTTATCAGGGACACATATCTATCTACTTTATGTTACTGAGATTTCACTTAATAACATAAAGTGGGGGCATATGTAGACAATAAATCATGCATTTGTGTACATTTCTAGGTCCTAATTACATGCATTGCATTCATATGATTCATAAGGTAGAAAAGTAGTAATTGATCACTATATTTGGCCTCTTAGGTTCCATTCTGGTCTCCTTCTTGGCCTTACACACCCTACTTCCTAGTCTGACATTCGATACTTCACCTTTTCTGGTTCTAGACACCAACGCCCAACTAGGATGCTAGCGCCCAGGTGCCCTCATCCCCTATGGGAACCCTATACCTATTTGTATCTTAATGACTCCTTTTGGGTCCTTTCTAGCTATTGGACATCCTTATCTCTTAGGGGTTGGCCTTTTACTGATCAATTATGAAATTCAAGTAACAAAATTATATAAATATAATGTTATGAGATTAAATTAAAGGACCAAGCTCTAAGCATCTACTATCACCACATAAGGTTGCATCCACAAAACATCTAAGAGCATCATTGCATCCATCTAACACCATCCAAGGGACAAGGGCTGGTTATTCTACATACATGCATAGGAGGGGAAGTTCATTTTTCCATGCACACATCTATTTACATCTTTTACATCTAGATATTGCTCGTTACCATGTGTGTCATGCACAAGAGCCACCTAGGGCACAATTCTACACACATACATAGAACTACATTGGGTTTGAGATGTAGTGCAACACTCGGTTGTAAGATCACTTTGTTGACAACCGAGGATAGTCTGACCCCCATTTGCATTATTCTATTTTTTGGGATTTGATGCGTTTTGGGGTTTTGCAGATTATCCTTCTTATTGCAAGTTAAAAGTGAATTCAGTGATCATTTTGCGACATAGCAATGACTAAAAGAGAAAGAGTATGAACCCCTAATGACCAAAAAAATTTAGAACCTGAGGACTTGTTGGGGAACTAGTTCCCAAATCAAGACTCTATAGCTTGGGCACTATAGTACTTTCTAGGTGCCTTAGTCTAGGATTATCTGAAGATCACACAATTTTATGGGCTCGGTTGTGACATCCTGTACTACTGTTCTGTCAGTCTTCCAATTCTGTACACCTCCGAGATATTTGTGAAATCAACTAAGCATTCTATCTATTTCTTGTACTTAGGGTTTTAAACTATTTTATTTATTTGATTGTGTCACTTTTTGTACTTTACTGCTTTATCCATTCATGTGACTCTAAAATAGCCTGTTAGGGTTTAACATTACTTAATATTTTTAAATCAATAATTCGTCCTAGAACTTCTCCATGTGGTTCTCCTATTGTTTTAGTACGTAAGAAATATGTTTAATGAAGAATGTGTGTTGATTATAGAGCTTTAAATAAAATAACCATCAAGAATAGGTACGCTCTTCCTCACATTGATGATTTATTAGATCAATTACAACATAATAGATATTTTACTAAGCTTAAATTGAAGTCTAGGTATCATCAAGTATGGATCAAGGAAGAGGACATCTAGAAAACAACGTTCAAGACCAGAAAGGGGTTATATGAATGGTTGATATTACTATTCAGGCTATGTAATGCACCAACTATCTTCATGAGATTCATGAATGAGGTAATGAGGCCATTTATTGATTCTTTTGTTATTATGTACTTGGATGACATTCTAGTTTTTAATAGAACTTTTGAGGAGCATAATAACCATTTTTGTCAAGTTTTGCAAGTTTTTAAGGAGAACCAACTTGTGTTGAATGAAAATAAGTGCGAGTTTGCACAACAATCACTTATCTTTTTGGGACATGTGGTTGGAGATGGATAGTTAAGGATTGATCTGGTAAAGATAGAGGCCATTCATAATTGGACCACACCATCTAGTTTGATTGAGACCAAGAGCTTTATTGGTACAATTTAGTATTTGAGGAAGTTCATTAAGAACTTTTCATCCATAACAACGCCACTACATTTAGTGATAACATGGGGTAAATTTTTTGATTGGGGTAAGAAACAACAAATGTATTTCGAGTCATTTAAATATAAGATTAGTCATGCTCCATTTTTGGCATTATCTAACTTGCAGCTACCATTTGAGGTGAAAACTGATGCCAGTGACTATGCTATGGGGGTTTTCCTTCTTCAGGGGGCGTCATATGTTATCACTTTGAATTTTTTCATGGTGCGATTATGAATTATTGTACATATGAAAAAGAATTACATGCTCTTATTTAAGCAATCAAGAAGTGGAAACAATATTTGATGGTAAAGAAACTATCATTCACATGGATCATCAACCTCTCCAATGTCTGAAATCTCAAAAAAAAATTCAATAGGCTAGACACTATAAATGGATGGTTTTTTTTACAAAAATTTCATTTGATTATTAAATATAAGAAAGGCGTGACTAAAAAGTTAGCTGATATGTTATCTAGACCTCCTTTGCTTTCAGCTATGGGCACGTTAAATATTCATGGGATATTTTGTGTGAGGCATATTAGGAAGGTTATGAGCAGGATCCAAAGTTTAGATATTTTTTAGTAGAAACCTCCAAGCAAGGGATTTTTACCTAGAGAAGAATATTAATTTTGGGATGGTTTGCTCTACAAGAATGAGAAAATTTATGTGCCTAAGGGGGAAAGATTGCAGTTGATGAGAGAAGAGTACACTTCTAGGGTACTAGGTCACTTTGGTGTGACAAATACTGTGGTGCATTTACAGAGGTATGTGTATTGGCCAAACATGCAAGCATAAGTTGCTAAATTCATTAGGGGTTGTGTTTTATGTAGTACAAAAATCCTAATAACAGGAAGTTAGGGTTATATATGTTGTTTCTAGTTCCTTCCCAACCATGGGAGAGTATCTCCATGGATTTTGTGGGTGGTTTACCTACCTCCAAGAAAGGTCATGATTATATTTCTATGATAGTAGACCGATTTAGTAAGACATGCATTCTAATTCCTTGTAAGAAGACCATTAAGGCTAGTGATGTAGCCAAGTTATTTTTTGCTAATGTGTGGGTTCTTTAGTTTACCTGATTCTATTGTGTCAGACAGGGACTCACAATTTGTAGGAAAGTTTTGGTCTACTTTGTGGGAGAAGATGGATACAAAGTTGAAGAGGTCTACCATCTTTCATCCACAAACAGATGGGAAAACAGAAGCAGTGAACCATACATTGGTCTAGCTCTTGAGAGGGTATAATAGGAAACATCCAAGGACTTGGGATGATAACTTGGTGTATATCCAACATTCTTATAATAGGGCAGTTCACGTTTTGACTGGTAAAACTCCTTTTGAAACATTATTTGGTTATTTACCTAAGAGTGATTTTGATGTTGTTTTAATATTACCATTCAGAAATGATGGAAAAGTTGAACTGGAGGTCCACAAACCTGAGAATTTCATCGAGAAAATTTAGCAAATACATCTTTAGGTACAAGAGAGGTTGACAGAGTCACATGACAGGTACAAAGCACATTGTGATCAACATAGGACTGAACATTCCTTCCTTATTGAAGACAAGGTATGGTTGTACTTGAGTAGGGATAGGGTACAAGGGAAAGCTAAGAAACTTAAGCCTCTTTGATATGGACCATTTAGAATTCTGGAACAAGTGGTTAAGAATACATTTCGCTTGGACTTACCTCCTTATACGAGGATTTACTTAGTTATGAACCTTGAAAATTTACGCCTCTTTAAGCCTTCCATGTTGGATGAAGAAGAAGAGGGAGTATTTCTTCTGTCTATTGAGGATATTGCTCTAGATAGTTATTTAGCATTGGAGGAAGATGTGGTCTTGTAGCAGAAAGAGAGGATGACACATAGAGGAGTGCAGGACAGGTGGTTGATTGGGTTGAAAGGCCAGTTGTCTACCAAAGCCAAGTGGTATTCCAGAGAGGATGTGGGAAATAAATTTCCTCACCTCATCCATCCTTGAAGCTTTTAGGGACGTAAAATCTTGAAATTTGTGAGGTATGGTCTAAAAATGGATCCAGAAATGCCCAATTCTATGTATTCTCCATATTTGATACTTGCTTTATAGATTCTCAGCCAATTTTGTCTTCAAGAGATGGTTTAGTCAAGCTGGGGGCAATCCAGACACCTTCGAATGAAATTTTAGACCATAACTATTCTATTCAGGCAATTTTATAGGTGACGGTTATGCAACTGCCCCGGGGATTACGTAATCGCCACTTTGCATAGAGTGGTGGTTTCACAACCACCACGACAGTTACGCAACCACTGGTCTGCGTTCATCAATGGTCCTTTGTAAGACAGTTCTAGAATTCTGGATCTCAACAATTGAAAATGTTTGAGCTTCCCAAAATGATTCGTTTCACCTTTCCATGCATCCTTGGACAGAGAAACTATAAATACAAGTTCAATTATTCATTCTAGCAAGTGATTTTGGGGGAATTCTACTGTGAGAAAAGAGGAGTTGTATTTCTTTCTTGTTTTTTTCATTGAGAGTGGGTTCCTTTATTGTCAAGGATTGTGAGTAAGAAAATACAATTAGGAGTGTTGAATCCTTCTTGAAGGCTAAGAATTGATAATACATTGTATTTTTTGGAGAATTACATAGTGAGAGGGAAGCAATTTGCTTACCCACTGGAGTTTTTCCCACCTTGGGTTTCTCCATGATAAATTATTGTGTCTCCTTTGTCTCTCTTTTCTCAATTTTGTAGTATAGTTGTGATTATTTATACACATTATATTAGTTAAGGGGAACTTAAGTAATTTCCATTCAATTATCACTAAAAACATGATCTGTTTATTGTTAGAATAAAGTAATTTACTGATTACTTATCATGTTCACTTGATACATAGTGTGTTATATCATTTTTCTATACACATGTGCATTCATGTGATACATTGAGTTGAAAGCAGGCTACACACAAATTGTTACACAATGCAGGATTCTTGACACTGATCTTTACTAGTTCTTCCGTAGCTTCTAGGGTAATCCATTTTTACATTTTCTCACATACACGTGCTATTATTCTAATATTTTGTACTTTATGTTCTCTTACCTCATTCATTTAGTACATACATCATGTCATACTATTTATTACTCTAACATGCTAATGGGTGCTTCATGTATAGTATATGTTTTATAGGTCACTTCTAAATTGAGGTCATCTTCATCCTATTGCTTGTTTATTGTTTTACATGCTTGCTCATTGTTTTCACTTGTTTGCGGGCTATGCCCTATGTACTTGTTTGATTTTTTATTGGCCTTGAGTTCCTTGAGTATCTTGTTACATCCTAAGTGGTGTCCCACGTATACAAAACCTTGTTTTTCATAGTGTTCTATTTGTGTGCCCTTACATGTTGTTACTTACATCTATTGCGTTGTTTTCCTATTGCTTATTACTAACACTTTACTATTTTTCTATTATATTACTATGTATGCACCATGGTATACACCATGCACACTCCCCTATTTCCCTTTGTAGGAATCCTACAACACATGTACACATCAACTATAGGTGCTCTTGTTTGGGGTGCACTCACATTGTTCCTTCCCATGCGCCCCAAACAAAGTGGGGCAACCATTGGGTGATATTTCACCCTCATAGCAACTCAAAATCAAGAAACAAAATAACATGTATAGAATCAAATAGATAATAAGTACAAAAAGTGGCTTAGAAACATAATTGGGCCAGAAAATACACATGGACTAAACCATATAACAAGGACCATAACATTTGACTGCTATGGCCCATTCCATACACTTCCGTCCTGGGTTTAGGCTCAATAATTTTCTCAGTTGGTATAGTTTTTTAGGGACATTTACATTTTTTTTCTTGATTTCAATCATAGAGTGTATGGTATAGTTCAAATTATGGTAACACCAAGGGTATGTGTAAGCTAGTATTTCCCCTATACATTATGTCATAATTTGCTTTTCAATTGGGTTCGTGTTCATCTATAATGACACTTATCGATGGGTCTTGTGAAGTGTCATAGTGATTTGTATCCTCATAGAATTGACTTCCCATTGCTCATATTTTTTTTGAGGGATGCAAAGCAAATATAATTCTCCCCATACAATTCTCTTCACCATGCAGGGTACATTTGTAGTTCTTTCTATTCTCCTTGGAACATTCCACTTGGGGACTAATCTCCCTCAAGTCCTTCCAACTAGCTCCAACATGAAGTTCAAAAAATATCCATGGCAATGGTGGTAGGATTACTCTCTCCCCCTCTCTTGCAAAACAATCAGGTGTACTCTTTCCTTGTTTTACTTTTTTACTTGTATATTGTTATTTTCACACTAAGTTCAAGATTTTCATTTTAAAATTTGATTTCGTATACTATGGACATTGAATACACTTTTCTTTTTAGGTACTAATATTGGAAAAACAAACACAACCAAAACAAAGACAAAGTCATAGCACAACCACAAGGCACTCCGAGCGAAGACAAAGTGTGTTTGCACACTCAAGTGACTTTTCCTTTAAGCACACAATTTTAAATTCCATACTTAACTGGGGGAAATGTAGACACTCATTTTGATAATTCATGACTTACTACAAAACAAATTGTACAACATTTTTTCACTAGCCCACACTTTCTCAATTTGGCTAATCATGTTATCCCTTGTTATATCTCACTCATCCTTACTTTCAAACACAACCTAGTTGTTCGCATAACGGTCATATTACTACATCCAATTCCTACATCTTTTGCACATGCATCTAGGAACAAAGCGCCTAGAAAGGGCCATATCATCCATACAATATGGACCCACCTATCCATTTTAGTCCCTTTCCATCAAACAATAATTTTCTTGATTTCAGTCTCTTTAGTACACGTTTAGTCAACCTTTTCTTAGTTTCCAAATCTAGAACACATATAAGCAAGTTATGTATCTCCCATTAGGGAGGACATTCATTCTACTTGACACCTAACATCCTAATGAGTAAATACTAGGATCAATCACAAGTAAAGCTACTCTAAGACTACCTTGAGCTTCATATACTCTACATACTCATTCTAGGGTAGTCATCCACCCAGGTTTGAAAGTATTAAAAGACACATTTCCAAAGTTAAGTCAAGCTAGGGAAAGTATCAAGTAAAATCCTATTGTTATAAAGTCATGGTTATGAATATGGTTGCATACATTCTAGATATCACATACTAGGTGAGAATGATGTGCAGTTTGAGCCCTCTTTGGAGTAGTTATGATGTTGGCAGTACATATGGGTGCCCACAACCCTCCTAAAGTTTGTTTATAGGATTCTCTCACCATCTAGGGTTTATAAGATTGAATCAGTTGTACAATATCACATAGTATCGAAGGTCCATTTTCTATATAGGAGCAAAACAAGAAGTAGTGCGCATACACAGAAAGTTACAGAAGATGAAAGAACAAAGGGAAAAAGACATAAAGAAAGTGAAATAATGGGAGTATGCTCTGGTCTGTACCATATGCTTTGGTCTAGGGAACTGTGTAGGACATAATCTCAGTAATGAAGCTCTATCATATCATTTCCAACCTTTTCCAGTCATCATACCAACCCATATCAGCACACAGTCCATGATATCAGCTAAGTCCTCTTCTCCTTTCCATTACTAGTGCTTCATTTCATTTATCTATCATTATCTATTTTGTTTCATGTATTATCTTATTATTATTGCAATTAGATTTGGAAACTAGTTGATTAGGATAATATTCAATTGGTTACTACCCCTTAACAAATTAACCATTTAGGTTAAATCAAGTGTTGAGTGGGAATAGAAAGGTTGTGTTTATCTTAGGAAGAGTGCATTGTCAAAACTAGTAGTGTCAAAGAGTAACAAATGCCAAAATTTGAGTGTCTAAAATGGGGGTTAATGCAAAGAAGGTGAAATCATTTGATTATAAACTTGAGGTGATTTGAAATAGAAAATATTCTATCAAATTTATGAAGGCATGACACAGTGTAATAGTATATCTGCGAAGAATAATGAAAGGCCATTCCTTTGTAAATAAATATGTTAGAATGATTTATATTATTTGATCAAGTTTGTTAGACAATATTTAAAAAAATTGCACTTGGTGAGGATTTCAATGATAGGATATCTAAGGAAAGCATTGTGTAAATGCCATTCGTAACCACTCCATTTTGGTATTTTTGCTTCTATTGATTCCTTTTTTAGCTAGGGCAATATTTGATCTATTGAAATATTTATTGAATGGGCTGGTATGCTCCATCATAATTTCATTGTAATAGTTATTTTGAAATATTCTTTCAAATCCTTGGCACATTATGCATATTTCTTCATAAATATTGATAATATTGTAACAAGTAACCTTTTATTGTCATATATTTTATTTTATTGCTTTCTATTGCTCTTTCAAGACTTGAAATTCGTTATTGTTTACAAATATGATTTTTTTTATAGATCTACAAAAATTATTTATACTTTACAAATAATAATAAATATGGGCATTTAATCCTGGATAAGTATCATTTACGTAATGTGTGTCAAGTGGACCATGTTTTCACCTAATATTGCACCCTTTGTTGAGGCCGAGCTCAAAACCTTAGTAAAACATGGAAAGACCTCCAAAGTGTGGGACAATAATGCCTTTTGAGGTCAATATCCAGAGAAGTTTGGTTCCTCCTGCTCTAACTCACCGTAGCTACACTAACCAATACTAAAAATAATACTAAATAATCCTAATCTAAATTTTCCAAAGGACCAGGGTTAGATAGAAAATGCAAAAATAAAGGGAGGTGATGCACCAAACAAAAATAGGGTTTCATTCTAGCTCCAAAGACACAAATATAACATTGCATGTGAAGGTCCAAAAGAATGCGCACAAAAATATGGTAGAATAAATAGAATAAGACCAAAATCATGCAAGAGGATAGATATATTCACATCAAATAGTAACACATTCAAATGAAAGAAGTCACACTTACATATACTATCAAGAACTTATCCATTTACATCTCTATAAAGTAGAGGCGTGTGAAACTTCATAGATGTGTTATAGATGTCTGCGAGCAAAATCATTGAGGTCAAAAGGGCAGAGCTCTTACAATTAGTAGAAAATACCCTTTTTATGTTCCTTAGAACTTACACTTGTAGAAAAATAAAGAGAAGGGAAGAGAAAAACAAATCATATTCAAAAACGAATAAATTTAACCACTCTACCAACCACAAAGGACCAATCACAATTCACTTAATAGGCCACGTATGGGCACCTAACATTACTCCAATCACATGCCATCAAATCACCTAGGAAGGAGGGTGATGTCATTCAAGATTTAATGTTTGTTGTTGGGGTAATCAGGTGTTTGATTTGAGTTAGGCATGACATTGTAGTATTTCATGGACTTTAGATGATCCGATATCCTACTTCCATCTTCCATGGATTTGATTTACATTTGGAAGATCCTATATGATTTGTGGTTCCATTTATGACCTCTACCTTGATACATAATCATCTTCTGACTTTGTGACTTAGTTTTACCCTCCACGACACTATCACTCCTTGTTTCATGACACATGTTGCTTTGTGGAACCTTTCATCTTTCCGCAAAATTTTATTTTTATCACAAATTTTCATTCACATTGAAAACTTCTAATTAAATTTGTTCCATGACCCTTTAAATTACTCCCTATGTCCCTCTGCGTTCTACCTCATTTCTTGTGTTTCACATGGATTTATTGCCTTGTCCCATGGCGTATGAATCTATGGGTTTTATATTTTGTTGCACATACTTTAATTTTTGTGTGGTACTTTATTTCTTCATTCTGAGGAATACCATGATACTCTATTTTGTGGCCTTTGTACCTAAAACCACCTAGTTCTATAATTTGAATGAAGTTGTTCAAATAGTGTGGGTGTTAATTTGGACAATTGTTTGGAAAATTTCATGAGACATCTACCTACTAGATGAGTCGATCAATAGCTTAGCATATCCATTGGGCATGGATTCAACACATAATTATGAGAAATGAACTTAAAAATGAGCCACAATTTTTTTCTTACTCCGCGGAGGCCTTCTTTCTTCATTCCGTGGACCTTCATGACATGAGAAAATATTTAAATTTGCTTCATGGCCACTATATCTTGCAAGAAAATAAAATGGGGACAACAACTTGTGCAACATAACACTTATTTAGAGAAATCACCACAAAAGGATTGAGGGAGGGAAACTTAATCAGTGATCACAGAACAAAAAAAAGGGAGCCTATGACAATAATAAGGAAAAGGAAACACAAATCAACATAACTAATATGTACAAGATGAAACATAACAGATTCAATGAAAAGGTTTAAGATAAAACCCGTTGATTGGGATTTGAAGTGCCTCCCTATTAAGATTTGAGAGTTTAAATGAATTATCTTACTGACAGAATGTGATAACATATGGCCCACTCTAAATGTCATCAAACTTGGAGTGCCGCCCTTGTTTGGCTCTATTTGAGTTCCACTTCAAAACCAGATCCCCTACTTTAAAAGTTTGAGATTTTTCCTTCTTATCAAACATTTTTTTGTTGACATTTGATTTTATTTTAACTTGATCATGGCAGAGTGTCTCAATTCCTCCATCTATGCCAATTCTGCCATTTTATCTGTCATCATATCTTCTCCTTCCAATTCCAACTGTTGGGCTACTTCTAATGAAGGAAATTTAAGATATAATGGAATCCTAAACTCTCTACCATATACGGGAATGAAGGGAGAGTTACCTATTGCTATCTTAGGTGTAATCATGTCAGCCTAAGGAGAATTATTAACCTTTGTATGCCATTTCCTTTAGTTCATCTCCATCATCAACTTCATCATTTTGATCTGGTTTTTATGACTAGACTTAGCTAGGCCATTACCTTGAGGGTAATAGTTGGAAGAAGTCTCTGGGTAGATGTCATACTTGAGGGCCCAATTAGAGACTCTGTAACCTAGGAAAGCTTTAACATGATCAGAAATTAAATTTTGGAGAAGTCCAAACCTTATCACAATATCTTCTAAGAAGTCTAGGATGTCTAATTTAGTTGCTTCCTTAAGTGTCACAACCTCGGTCCACTTGGCGAAGTAATCATTTGTAGTCAAAACCAATTTGTGGCTAACACTTGATACTGGATTGATCATGCCAATGAAGTGAAGGCCCTATTCAAACAAATGTTGTTTCACTTAGATTGGATGAAGTGGAAGAGCTGCTATCCTCTTTTTTCCATTAAAGAGGACACATTCCTTGCATTTTTGACTTATTGATGTGAATCCATGAACAATGTAGGCCAAAAGTACCCTACTCTTAAGATTTTCATTATTGTGGCTCTTGGAGAGAAATGACCACTAGAGAATCCATTATGGAATTCTATAAGAACCTTGTTTACCTATTCTCCTTCAATGTACCTTAGTAACATTCCATCCAAATTCTTTCTAAAAATAACTTCACCTATCAATACAGAAGGAATGGATTATAGCCTAAACTGTTGCCTCTTAGATTTATTCAAGCCAAAAGGATACTTACCGGTGGAAAATAATATAGATATGTTGTTTGTCTAACTATTATCATTAGGCAGACTTGGTGTTGATTGTTCCTCCTCTTCCTCTAAGACATAAGAGGTTTCTTGATCACCTCTGACATTAATATCCAATTTTTTAGAAAATCCCATACCTCTAACCAACCTTGTGGCATTGATAGTCACATCACATTCCACGATTTTTGTCACCAATCTAACTCTCTTATCACTGATTTCATCTCTTATTATGAAGTCTCTCACGCTAGGATGAAAAAATTACACTTTGATGTGGTTAGTTGCGAGCATACATTTGAAGGATCTTATGATGGAAAATACTTGCTTCTCTAATTGGAACTCATAATCCTTCAATTTCAGACTAAGAAATCAACCAATTGTTCTGAACCTTCATCATTTTCTAAGTTACACAATAATAATACTGACTTCGGATCCATAGGCATACAGAATAAAGTTCTTCGAATAATCTAGGTTGATGAGAGTGGGTGCTTGAGAAATTAAATCCTTAATCTTAAAAAATATCCCCTTTGCTTCCTTGTTCCATCTTAAAGCCACATCCTTCTTGAACATCAAAGTGATGTGCTTGACTAGTCCTGCGAAATTGGGAATGAACTTCCTAACAAAATTTATCTTATCAAGGAAAGATTGTAGTGATTTCTTACGAGATGGTAATAAAAGAGAGGGAATGGATGATATCCTCTTTGGGTTGATAACAATACCTTCTTTTAAGACAACGCGACCCAAAATTTTGCCTTATAGAACTACAAAAATGCATTTCTCAGGGTTGAGTGAAACCCCAAACTCTCTACACCTTTCAAATACTTTCTCAAGATGTTTCATGCGATCTTTGCCCACTCTTGAGAAAATGGTGATATCATCTAAGTATATAAGTATAATTTTTTAATGAATCCTTTGAATGCAATATCCATAGCCTTTTAAAAAGTAGCACCAACATTGGTCAATCCAAATGAAATCTTCTCATAGGCATAAGTTTCCCATTTGGTTGTGAAGGTTGTCTTGTGTTGATCTTCTTCCTTGACTCTGATTTGGTTAAAACTAGAATAACCCATACAAAAGAGAGAACCTTTCGGCTCCCACTAATGTTTGGAAAATTTGGTCCATCGAGGGGAGAGGATATTGATCCTACAGGGAAGATCTTTTTCAGTCTCTAAATTCCACACATAGCCTAATTTATCCATTTTTCTTCCTAAAAGGGACTAAGCTTGTTACATAAGAGGAATATTTAATAGGAAAAATGATTTTAGATTTGATAAGCTTGGATAGTTATTTGAGGGGATTTATTTTGGGATTTACATTCCCATGCTTCTATCTAATAGGTTTGGCACTAGGATCGAGGTCTATAGTGTGTTAGGAAATATTTGGGACAAAACCTTCAAGATCTTCATAGCTCCATGAGAAAACATCATTGTACATTTGACATAAGGAGATGAAAACCTACTTCTCAGTGTCATCACATACCTTACCAAGTAATAGTTTTTTGTCTTATGTGATAATGAGTGGATCTCCCTCCTTTGTTGTTATCTTTTTATTTTCTCCTTTAAACTCATCATCAAGATTGAATATTTCCTTGAATGTAACCGGTCATCTAGGAAACTTATTTGTCTTTAACTAAATGATCTGCTCACCATAGATTTCTTATAACTCAGAATGTAGATTTAATGAAAACTCTACCTCATTTTGGATGTCACAGTAAAAAAAATTCCCATCTCACCTCATTATTTGGAATGGATGGTCTAGCCACCATTTTTAACATGCTGTTTTTACCTTAGATGATGTCCTTGGGTGGAGAAAATAGCAATCCTACAACTTCCATTTGATCTACTTCCACATTCAAATTTCTTGGCACCACTTGTAGGTTGATGGCATCAAAATTTTCCTTGAGATCCCAAACCTTATGTCTATAAGATTTCAAACACTTTTTCTTGTTATCACACTTTCCTCTTACTTGTTGTACAACTAACTTAGTGTCCCCAAACACCTTTAAGCTTTTAACATGCCTTTTCTATGTCAATAATAGTCCATAGATCAATGCCTTATACTCCATTACATTGTTGGAGCATGCAAACTGTAATCCATGAGCAAAGAAGAATTTATTACTAGCTAGAGAAATCAAAACCACACCTAATCCATCCCCATTTCTAATCCTAAAACCATCAAAGAAAATTTTCCATAGGCTTGAAGCTTCATTTCTTTCATTGTATGCCATGGGAAAAACATACTCTCATTTGAGGATATAAAAAGTACCCATACTAGTTTCCTCAGTTGTGTCATACGGGTCAAACTCACAATGCTCCTTGGCCCATTCATCTATTAAAATATCAGGTACCAAGCAAGGTGGGGCTATCTGTTGAATTGACACTAACTTTCTTCCTCTTCTTGTATTATGAAATTAGACTTGAGGGGGCAGGGTCATATGATTCAACATGATAAAATGAAATTGGCTCAACTATGATGTTAAATATTGTGCCTTATTTGCTCCTTAAGAGAATATGAGACCAATCAGAAGACGAATATCCACCCACTTTGGCTATATAATTTCTTGATAAGTAGAGGGAAAAGAAAAAAGGTAGATAAATAATGGATATGTCTTGAGTCACGGTCAAACTAGGACAAACATGAATGATTAATTCAAGTTTTTTAATGACTCTTAGTATTTTGATCATCAAACCATCAAGTTGAAAAATGCCTTTAGAGGTTGGATTATAATCAATGCCTAAAGTATTTTCTCTTTTCTTGGGCATCATAGAAGTACTAGCACCTGACTCTATCTTGAACTTATATAATAGGTGCTTTCCCACAATCAAAGACATATAGAAGTGTGGTGGTTTTTGGACCTATTTATTTGTACATATTTTGGTTGACATAGGTTAACTACGAAATTCGAATTCCACATAATTGGTTCAAATTGTGGTAGCTAATTTAAAGCTTCTTGTAAGAGATCCCTCTGAGATGGGATAGTTAATGCATCCCACATAGTCACATTCAAATTTGTCTTCTTCATTTGTTCGACAATGTTCATAGGTGATTTAATAAAATATGAATGCAAAGATCTACTATAAATGATGTGCAATGGAATATAAATGCTAAACAATTTATTTAATTTCAACTATGAAAGGAAATGAGAGGGGTAAGGTACTTATCTTAATTTTTCTTATCCCGAAGTGAGTCTGGACTGAAAAATATGATGAAACAGAAACATAGACCATCGCAACAAACCTCTAAAAAATGCAGCAGAGGTGGAAATGGTTGGACTGGGGTGCCTGCGGGCACCCAGGACCTCTGTGGGGGCACTTGAGTCTACAGAAAAGGTTTGAACGTGGTTCCGATATGGTTGCTAGGGCTTCACACTTGATCACCTTTTGTTGCATTTAGATTGCCGAGGTACCTGTAAACCTGGACACAAATATCCTCCTACAAAACCCTCAAAAAGACATCAAATCCTGAAAAAGAAAGATGCAAAATGAGGGCTCAGAATGTTCTCAGTTGTCACAATGGTGAACTTATGACTGAGAATTGCACTACATCTCAAACCTAATGGAGTTATATGTGCTTATGTGTGCAATAGTTCTCCTAGGTCGCCCTCGCACCAATGATGCCAAGATAATGGGTGGTAGCTAGATAAAATGCAAATGTGTGGATAGAATAGAATGAACTCCCCCTCCTATGTAGTGTGTATGCAGAATAATGTACCCAAATGTAGTCCCTTGAGATATGTAGATAGATAGCACTTGATAATAATTTTCCACCCTTTTAATGGTATGTATGTCATGTTTATATAGGGATGTCTTGCTTGAATTTCGACACTAATGATATGACATGCAGACTATTACCTCGAGATATGAGTGGGAAAAATTAAAAGACCGACCTCAAATGTCAAAAATAAGATCAAACATAAAGAGGACATAGGTGCCCAGGATGGACAGGAGTACCTGACACTAGTTTCTAGAGATAAGTGACGAAAAATGAGTGAATACTGACCGATAGGGATCCCTATGACCTAACCAAAACTATGTGTATGAGTGACAAGTGTGAAAGATAAAAGTAATATAAACCAACAAGACAAGAAGATGGACTATGGAATGGGTCATTAGTGAATAATTTTCTTACACAAGATCCATATATAAAACAACATACTTGTCGGTATAGTAAATAGTAGTAAGTGCGTGATTTTGTGTCTACATTTTCCCCCACTTTATGTTATTAAGCGAAATCTCAGTAACATAAAGTAGTTAGAGATGCATACCTGAGAGAAGTCTGGAGAAGCCCATGTTGTAGAAGTATGCGTAGAAGTTACAAAAGTACGTGTAGAATAAGAACATATAGCGTGGTGAACTATGGATCAACGTGTCAATCCATGTGGTGTAATGAGGAACATGGGACTGATATGAGAAGCACTAAGTGAGATTGATTATTTAAATATTGAGTGATTGGAGGATTTTATTTTGTCATTGATGGAGATGTGATGGGGTAGGGAGTGATCAGTTCTTAACCCGATTGCATGTGTGTGAAAACTGAGGATTTGGGTGTCCTGCCACCAGAGGAAGAGTGTAGGGAGAGAGGTCTAGTTTTACTCTCCAACTTTAACTACATCCTCAAAAGGTCTAGCCACTGTAGATAGACAAAGACTGGATTTGGTTTATTTGGATCCATTTTGATTAAATGTGAATAACCCATATAGGGTCATTATAGGAAAGGAAATGACGTCTCATTGCCCCCACTCCATGGGTGTCATTGTGATGTGTATGTGATGAATTCCATGTTAGGTCATTTGGAAGTAGTCACAAAATGTAGAATAACTTCCCATGTTAGGTCATCTGGGAAAGTGGTGATATAACTCCCAAGTTAGGTCATTTGAGAGGATAAATATGTTGTGTTCATGTCGATTGATTGATGTGATTTAAATAGTAAAATATTTGTGTTGTTGAGATTTGAATGTGTGTGATTGATTGATTGATTACTCATGGATATATTTTTACACTTGTTTCCCCCAAATTAGATCATTAGGGGGAATCGCTAGAAAGTGATGTGAAATGTCCCGTAATGTTCGAGAAAATGTTTAATAATGATGGGTTAGAATGTAAAGATGATTGTGTAACAACATGAGGGGGGTTATAGGATTCCCTAATTATATCCCCCCTTTTCAGCGAAAGGGGGAGTGATGATGAGAATGAATACTGAGCTGAAAGGAAGTGTGTAATGTTATAATAGTGAATGTATGATAGATATTGTAAAAAGTATGTGTTTATCGAGTAGAAATGATGTTAAGGAGGAATGTAGTGTGTATGAAATGTGTATGATATGGTAGTAGGCAAAATTCTTAAAAGAACAATACAAACAAGACATGAATCAAAGTAAGTATGCTCAAGATATGATTGAAATCATGCAATGTGTATTAGTTAAGAGAATGAGCACAAATAATGACTATAGTAAGGTAGGTAATGGAAAGTTACTATAAATAGTAATATGGAAAAGTGAATAGGCAATTCATTTGGTTATTGCACGAGTGTGATTTTGAGCTCTGGGTGTGTGAAGATGCCTCAAGTGAGAGCACCACGATTGAGTCAATTTGAGATGGTGGAAGTAGTTGTGGCATCATGTATGACAATTGAGCTTGTAAGTTTGATTTTTTTTGAAAAATGTGTTGATATTTTTTGTTTTTGATGAATTTTGCAAAAAAATTTTGGTTTTTAATTTTCTTGTTGTTTTTGACCTAGACAAGAGCGGTGAAGGTGCTAATGACCCTCGGGACATTAGTACCCAGACATGGGCACTAGTGACCTTCTCTTGGGTGCCCCAGTCTTGCTTCTGGGTGGTGGCATCCCAGAAAGCTTTGGTTGAGCCCAGAGTGTTGTAGATGTGAAAATTGATGTGTGTTGATGTTATAGGTAGGTGTGTTTGCATATATATGAGATGTTAATGGGTTGTTTGTTTTCGGTTTGTGTTGTGCAGAGGGACATCCATCTGAGAGAGTTTCGTGGTGGCCGCCATTTGAGTACATTGCTAGGATTGGGGTTTTCATATGACGAGTGGGATGTTCTAGACCATGTCGACCTGTGGCACATAGTGAGGATGGGTGATGTGCCCCATAATATGCCTATGATCACAACTTTTTGTGAGAGGTGGTGTGTAAATACTTATACCTTTTGGTTACCTACAGGAGAGATGAAAATGATTATGGAGGACATATACAACATATTGTGATTGCCTATCATTGGTGAGGGGGTTCAGGTGATGGTCATGGATGATGCACATTGACATATGAGGGCAGCTAGGTAGTATTTTATAGGGACTCAATTTCATATCGAGGTCCATATTATCCTGGATGCTATTATGAGATCAGGGGTTCTGTGATTGTGGAAGTTTATTTCCATTGTGATTACATCTTCGGTTGCAATGGAGGGTGGTGGTGTAGGCATCTTATATAAGATGCATGACATCTGTTGTCAGATAGAGGAGAACACAAGGTATGCCTAGGAATGATGTGTATTGGCCCATTTGTACAAGGATCTATATAGATTTACACATGAGGAGCATGGGGGTGGTATTGGAGCTACCACATTGTTACATGTATGGGCCTATGAGCATATCATGATACTGAGGCTAGTTGGTGGACCACTAGGAGAGTGGGCTAGGCTAGATGTATTTGCTGGGATATGGGTAGGTGTTCATGGCAGGAAGATGCATACAGATACCTATAAAGTGATGTTAGATCGTATGGGGCCAGAGGCCATGATATGGAGGCCATACCGAGAGTGTAGAGGATGGCCAAAGGATGCAGTTGAGCTACGATGTATGAGTAATGTACTATGTGGCTGGAGGATCAGTTTCCATGGGTGATCAAAGCTATTCTAGGAAGAGCGTGTGTCACGATAGTTTGGTATGGCCCAAGATGTACCCCCAGAGCCATATGTATGGGTGAGAGCCATTAGGGTACTGAAGAGGGATGGAGCTAGACTAGGGCCCACAAGAGCGCAACTAGTACCTCCTGGGCCATATGAGGTTGATGTGGTGATAGAGTTCCGATAGATGTGGATGATGCAGGGTGTATGGAGGTATACCATTCATGGTGGGTGTCACATCAATGGGTATTTTTTGTTTCCAATTTTTATGGATGTGGTGGGAGCACCACTAAGCGGAGGAGTAAAGGGGCAAGCACATGCCCCCAATAACGTAGCGGAAATGATAGCAGGGCGTGAGTATTTGTATAGTGATGTTTTTGATTTGTTAATTGGGTTGATTGATTGTCATTGTTATCTGATGCGTTGATCTATGGATGCAGGTGATGCATGTTGGTCGATGACTATGGACACATCCATCCACACATTGACATGTAGAATGCTGCCCACTAATGTACTCGTGGGTGGAGGTATGTTAGAGCGTGTGGATGCTATTGTGAGTGATCATGCCCATTATTTGATCCAGTGGCGATAACAACAACGACATGTACTGTGCTACTGAGCGAGAGGGATGAGGTGTGTGAGGAGACATGATGAGCTAGAGAGGCTGCTAGTGGAGGTCATCTAGTATAGGATGTATTTTTGTGGTTCGCGGAGTTACAAGGTCACTTTATGAAGCAATTGATTGAGGTGACACTATTGCGTAGGCATGTAGAGAGATATAAGGGCCACAATCAACACGTAGATTGAGTAAGTGAAGCTTCTAGTTCTAGAGCTCTTGCAGTGGCAGATAGTGATAGTGATGACAATATATGATATGTCCTGATGTATTGATGTAGGGGGAATTGCCCCCCCAACAATGAGATTTGTTTTTGTAACTATGATTGTGAACTATATATATATATATATATATATACTATATTGGTGGACTCATGTTCGTTGTATTTCATGTTTATTGATGTGATGATTGGGACTCGTATCTTGATGTATGATGCGTTGAATATTGTTGCTATATATGGTGCGTGCTGTTTTGTGTATTGTTCGTATTTGTTGAATTGATTTGCAATGCATAGTTGTGGATGTTAACTAATGAATAATTGATGATTAATGTGATCATAACTAGATAAGTGATGAGATAGTGTATATGATGATATATGATGTATTTAGTGTGATTGCAAAAAAATGTATTGTATGTATGAATAGAGTTTCAATGAATGATAAATTAAAGATGAATGATGTGGAAGAGTATGTGAATGAGATAGTCGTAATAGTGTAGTGAAGTGCGTGTTAGCATGATGAAGAGGGGGGGAAAATATGTTGGTTGTGGAGCCTGATAGCGACAGGGGTTACAAGGGGGGCTTTTCCCCCCTTGCGGGGTCTAGGGGGGATGCCCCCCTCGGTGAGGGGTTTGAAGGCAGTGCCTCCGTAAGCCAAATTTAATGTATTTATGCATTGTGAAATCTGGACCATTCCTTATTAGGTCACAGATCTAATGGTTGGTTTTTATATGTTTCCCCAAAATGATAAAAAACCCTAATATATGAAAAGGGTCGTAATGTATGAGGCTCATTATATTAGTGGTGGCACGGTGTGTGAGAATTTTAGTTGGATGGAATAAAAGGATTGGCTTTTTCTGGTGGACGTAGCCCATTTTTGGGTGAACCACGTTAAATATGTGTTTATGTTTTATTGAATTTATTTCTATTTTAAATTTTCCACATTATTCATTACATGCTTGTTTACCTATACAACTAGTATAATCATAACAAATGGTATCAGAGAACACTTGAGATTTATTTGTTGGCAGTATGCTCATAGAGGGATTTCTGTTTGAGTGGGAAAAGTAACAATGATAGAGGAAAATAAGTTTAGAGTTGAGAAGTTTGATGGTCGAAATTACCAGCTATGGAAAATGTAGGTGGAAGATTACCTGTATCAAAAGGATCTATACCTACCATTGGGAGGCGAAGGAGTGAAGCCCCCATTCATGTCCAATTCAATTGAGTCTGGCATCATCTGTAGCTTCAAATATCTCACAGGTGAAGAGTATGGTAGAGTTGATGAAAACCCTAGCTAATTTATATGAAACACCTAGTGCATCCAATAAAGTTTATTTGATGAAAATATTGTTTAATCTACAAATGAAAGAAGGTGGATCTATATCTAACCATCTTAATGATTTCCACACTATTGTAAATCAGTTAGATTCAGTTAATATCCCATTTGATGAGGAGGTTAGAGCATTATTATTCCTATGTTCTTTGCCAGGAAGTTGGGACAACTTAGTAATGACAGTTAGTAATACATCATCTACTTCTTTTAAATTTGAAGATGTAGTAAGTGTCATCTTAAATGAGGAAATGCATAGGAAAAGTACATGGGAACATTCTTCTTCTGGAAATGCGTTGAATATGGAGAGTAGAGGGAGGAGCAAGGAGAAATCAAAGAGTAAGGCTCGTGGGAGATCTAAATCGAATATGGGTAGATCTAAATCTAGGAGTAGAGGCATTACTATTTGGAGCTGTGGAAAGAGAGGACATGCTAAAAGGGATTGTTGGTTTAAAGGAAACAAAGAAAACTATCCTGAAGGTATTAAAGTGGAAAATCTAACAGGTAATATTGTTTAAGATGCTCTTCTACTTTCTCTTGATACTAGAGTAGAATCTTGGGTAATAGATTCAGGTGCCTCTTTCCATGCAACCCCTAATAAGGGATATTTCAAAGAGTATGTCCAGGGAAATTTTGGACATGTTTATTTGGATGATGATGAGCCGTGAGACATTGTCGGGAAGGGTAATGTATACCTAAAATTACAGAATGGATCTACATGGATATTAAGAGACGTGAGGCATGTACCTAGTCTCAGGAGAAATCTCATCTCTGCAGGATAGTTAGGTGGCGAAGGTTACATAGTCACATTCACCTCAGATGCTTGGAAGGTTTCCAAGGGTGCCCTGGTAGTGGCATGGGGTAAGAAAGTAGGCACTCTTTATTTGTCTACTTGTATATCTAATTCTTCTACCATATTGTCTACTTCAAATGAGAATGCCAACATGTGGCACAATAGATTGGGACATATGAGTGAGAAGGACATGAAAATTCTACAGAAAAAGGTAAGATTTCAAGTTTGAAGCAATTGGACTTAGAGTTTTGTGAGCATAACATATTTGGGAAACAAAAAAGAGTCAGATTTCTCAAGGCAAGGAATACCAAGAAAGAGAAAAAGTTGGTGCTAGTTCATACAGATGTGTGGGGGCTGGCCCATGCTGCATCTCATGGTGGTTCTTTGTACTAGGTCACATTAATAGATGATGCCACAGGGAAGGTATGGGTATATTGCATTAAGCGTAAGTTTGATGTCTTTGATACATTTAAGAAATTGAAAGCACTTGTTGAGAATGAATTTGGTTTTAAATTGAAATGTTTAAGATCTGATAATGGTGCTGAGTATTGCAGTAAGAAATTTGATGATTATTGTTCCTTGAATGGGATTCGTAGAGAGAAAACAGTTCCTAGGACTCCGCAACAAAATGGTGTTAGTGAGAGGATGAATAGAACAATAATGGAGCGTGCATGGTCAATGAGATTGCATGCAAGCTTGCCTCTTAAGTTTTGGGCAGAGGCCGTAGATACTGCTGTGTACTTAATCAAATGTGGGCCTTCGAGTGCATTAGATGGAGGAATTCTTGAAGAATTCTAGAACAGGAAAGAGGCAGACCTTTTATTTTTAAGAGTATTTAGTTCAGAGGAATTTGTGCATGTTAATAAAAAAAATAGAAAAAAATTGGATTCGAAATCCAAACATTGTACATTCATAGGCTATGGCTCTAATGGTGATTATGGATTTTAGTTTTGGGATCTAGATGAATCTAAGATAATTAAGAGTCGTGATGTTGTTTGGCATGAAAATAGAATGTACAGGGATCAGGTACAGGATGAAAAAAATCCCAAGGAAGAATTGGTTGAGGATATAGCTCCTGGAAATTAACTCTCAGGTGGAAAATATCCACCTACAGGTACTAAGGTTAACAGTCTTGTAGGCTGAGCATGACATCTAGTGTCAGCATCAACACCTCTGTCAAAAATTCAAGAAAATAATGATTCAATGACATCCCCATCTTTGGTAAGAAGGTCACAACATATTGGTAGACCTCTAGAAATATTTTCCCCTGCTTTGTATTACTTATTACTAACATATAGTGGTGAGCTAGAGAACTTTTATGAGGTAATGCAGGTGGAGTCCACTAAGGAGTGGGAACATGGCATGAATGAAGAGATATACTCCATGAAGAAGAACCAAACATGGGATTTAGTCAAATTTCCTGCTGGGAAGAAATTACTACAAAACAAATGGATCTACCATGTGAAAGAAGAAGAAGGTGGACAAAAAAGGTACAAAGCAAGGTTTGTAGTGAAGGGGTATGAACAAAAGAAAGGTATCGATTTTGATGAAATTTTCTCCTCTGTTGTAAAGATGTCTTCCATTCGTACTGTATTAAGTTTAGTTGCTGTTGAAGATTTACACTTAGAGCAACTCGATGTCAAGACGAAATTTCTCCATGGTGACTTGGAGGAGGAGATTTATATGCAGAAACCACTTGGATATGAGGTGAAGGGTAAGTAGAAATTGGTTTGTAGGTTGAAGAAGAGCCTATACGGGCTCAAGCAAGCTCCCTGACAATGGTATCTAAAGTTTGATAGTTTTATGCATGAGCATGGTTTTACTAGATGTCAATCAGATCATTGTGTATACTTTAAATGGTTGGATAGTGGGAGCTACATTATTCTTATATTATATGTAGATGATATGCTTGTAGTAGGGTCTAATATGTAGAAAATTGTAAAGCTTAAGGAAAAGCTTGCACAAACATTTGCAATGAAGGATTTGGGTGCAACAAAGAAAATCCTTGGTATGTAAATCAAGAGGGACAAAAAAAAAAAGAAATTGGTGTTGTCTTAGGAGGACTATGTAGAAAAGGTGTTAGAAAGGTTTCAGATGCATAATGCAAAACCAATTAGTACACCATTGGCTGGGCATTTTAGATTAAGCCAAAAGCAATGCCCAACAACACAAGAGGAAAAAGATTATATGGAAAGGGTTCCATATTCTTTAGCAGTTGGGAGCCGTATGTATGCCATGGTTTGTACCAGGACAAACATTTCCCAAGCAGTGGAAGTTGTTAGCAGGTATATGGAAAATCTAGGTAAAGCACACTGGAAGGTAGTCCAGTGGATTCTTAGGTATTTGAGAGGGACCACTAGTAGGCACTTGTGCTTTGGAGGGTCAGATTATACTTTACATGGATTTGTGGATTCAGATATGGCAGGAGATATGGATAGTAGGAGGAGCACTACTAGAAACGTGTTTATAGTTGGTGGTGTGGTAGTGAGTTGGATCTCAAAGTTGCAGAAGGTAGTTACCCTATATACTACAAAGGTAGAATATGTTGTAGTGACTGAGGTAAGTGAGGAAATGTTATGGATGAGTAGGTTCATGGAGGAGTTGGGTAAGGAGCAAGGGGATTGTAAGTTACACAGTGATAGTCAAAGTGTAATTCACCTGGTAAAGAACTCAACCTTCCATTCAAGAACAAAACACATTCAACTAAGATATCACTTCATACGACAAGTGTTGGAGGATGGGAAACTTGAGTTAGTGAAGATTCATACAGATGATAATCCTGCTAATATGTTTACTAAGCCAATGAAAAAGGAGAAGTTGGATTTGTATTCAAATTCTATGGGTCTTCAAGATTGATCTTTAAGTGGAAGAAACAAGCCAAGAAGAAAAGTCCAAGCAGGAGCTGTAGTGGTGGAGTTACAACAACCAGTCTCCAAGTGGGAGATTGTTGGTTGTGGACCCTGATAGCAATGGGGGTTGCAAGGGGGGATTTTTCCCCCTTGTGGGGTCTGAGGGAATGGCCCCCTAGGTGGGGGGTTCGAGGGTAGTGCCCCCGTAAGCCACATTTAATGTATTTATGCATTGTGAGATTTGGACCATTCCTTATTAGGTCACAGATCTAACACGTGGTTTTTATATGTTTCCCCGAAATGATAAAAAACCCTAATATTTGAAAAGGGTCGTAATATATGAGGCTAATTGTATTTGTGTTGGCACTGTGTGTGATATTTTTAGCTGGAAGGAATAAAAGGATTGACTATTTCTAGTGGATGTAGCCCATTTTTGGGTGAACCACGTTAAATATGTGTCTCTGTTTTATTGAATTTATTTCTATTTTATGTTTTCCACATTATTCATTACATGCTTGTTTACCTGTATAACTGATATAATCCTAACAAAATATCAATCCCCCTATTATATGGATGATAAGTATAAGACCCCTCAGCAGTCAAGAATGAATCATAAATCAAGAGTGCGTCATTAGGAAGTGATATGATAGCGTGCGTGAGATAGATTTATCGATGAAGAGTGTAGCACAAGAGATGAAGCAAGGTTCTTATAATAACAGATCCCTAAACAATCATGTAAGAACCGTAAGAACATGGGTGTGTCATTAGGGGGTAAGGTGATATAAATCACCTACCAAAATCCAAGATGACGTGGAGCGGTGGAAGCATGTGGAGCGTAAACAACATGAGTTTATGAACCAAAATGAATGCTAGATGAGATGGTGTAAATGATGGGTGATACAGTGGTGGGAAGTAGAGATGCCGAGGGCTGTGGAAGCCAATGTGTATTAGTAGTATGATGCAATGGATGAGATGGTGCAACAGTGGATGGATGAGATGAAGAGTGCATATGAGAAACAACTTGTGGTGGTGGACGAATAATGACCTTAGAACTAGAAGAAAGAGACAAATCAACTGGAGAAACAACAAACTTGTGTGGGAGTGGAGATATAGACCACTCATGAGAGTGAGAGCCAAAGGAAATTACACCCTTATCTTATAATTTTTGTAATCTATCATGGAGGGCACACCAATCATTGTCGCGAAGACCACTTATACAATAATAGTTGTAATAAGGTCTATCATGCTGGCATTGTAAGTGATGAGGTGGATGATGCTGATTAGAAGGTAAGTGAATCAAATACTTTTCAAGAAAGGCAGGCAATACATCATGAGGTCTAACAAGATGAGAAAAGTGTAATTACTCATGTGAAGGAGATGCAAAAGTTTAAGTTGGAGCTTGACTTAGTGGAGGAGATGAAGGATGCTTATGCAATGGAGAAGACTGAACTTAATTTCGGGGTGGAGGATATGGAGACTTGGGAGGAGGCTCAATAGATGGAAGTGGAGAAGAAATAGATGGTGCGTCAGTAGCAGAACTAGGAGGAGGATCTATAACATGTGCGATAATGAGATCCTATTCTAAATCAACGAAATTATAACATAAGAGTGTGAATGATTCACATGTTTCATATTGTAAGTGCTCTTTTAGGGTAGGAATCAAGCCACAACAAAAGATAAATTACTTTTCCAAGTTAACGGGCTGAAAGAATAACTGATGCATACAAACATTGAACCACAAAATGTAATCAATTATAGGTTTTGTGGTGCCTTGATGAATGCCAGGTAGAACATCATAGGTGACTCTAAGGCCATTGTTAAAGATAAAGTGTTGAAGGAAGGCCCCTTCCATTTCATAATAAGTACTAATGGAACCAAAGGGTAAATGTGTATACCATTGGAGAGAATCGACAATAAGACTATGGTGAAAAGATTTTAGCAATAATCAATCATTACAATAAGAAGTCATAGCTAGATGATAATGCTTAAGATGTAAATATAGATTACCAGTACCATCAAAGCATGAAAATTTTGGCATAATGAAATCCTTAGGGAGTTTTGAATTGTGAATATTTTTCAGAATAGGGTTTCCATACAACGAATGGTTATTGATAGAAGTATAATAGGATTTGATTTCAAGTGTGAGAAATTGAACCTAAGATTGTGATTTCCCAACAACATGTGTGAGTGATACAATGTCATGTGAAGTAATGCCAACAAATGTGAGTAGTGTATTGAGTGCTTGAAACTTTCTAGTATGAGTGATCATAGGGATGTTAAGAGAAGAAATGGAAGATGCCGATGAAAAGGGCACACTATATGTAGGTGCTGAAGGAGTAACAAGTGATGAAGCACATGGAGTGTCGATAGAAGTAGTAGGACTAACATCAAAAACATTATTAGGAGATGAAGTGATAGAAGGATATGATTCATGTATGTTACTAGAGATAATCTCAAAAGAAGATGAAAGCAGAGTAGAAAAGTCACATTCAAAAGTATGCAAAGAGAATCATTACTAGTATGTGTATCATAAATATTAGATAGAGATTCAGATGCAAGGATTTAATTAAGCATATCATCAACATATAATGAAGGAGGAGAAGAACTAGTATGCGGTGCATCATGAGAAACATTTTCATAAATGCAAGGAGTATGAGATGCAACTATAAAATCTTCCTGACTAGTATGAGAAACAACATCACGCACATGTTTATTTTCATTTTATTTTTTTAACTAAAACATTATCACCAAGATTAAGCATAAAAATAATAATAACATCATCTAAGTTCTCATTAGAAGTAACAGAAGGAGGAGTGTGGCTAACTGAATAAAAAGGTCTACAACAACAAAAGCTTGCTGGATAAGAAATACTGCTAATGGTAGAATGATCAAAGCTAGTAAGCACATTGCATTTATTAGATAAGAGTTGTCTTTGAGTATCATATGGAAGAATAATTTTGTGATATAGAGTGGTAAGTTCAAGTATGGTTGTTTCATCATAGATAGGATTGATACTCACAAGAGGCATGACTAGCTGAGAGGGAGAAGATCTATCCTTAGCCATTAGGGTTTTAGTGGATCCTAGGGCAAGTAGTTATAAGTGTTGGGTTCACCAAAATGATTTAATGAAATATGAATGCAAAGATCTGCTACAAATGATGTGCAATGGAATCTAAATGCTAAACAATTTATTCAATTTCAACTATGAAAGGAAATGAGAGGGATAAGGTACTTATCTTAATTTTTCTTATCTTGAAGTGAGTATGGACTGGAAAATATGATGAAACAAAAACAAAAACGGTCGTAACGAACCTCTGAAAAATGAAAAATAGGTGGAAATGACTAGAATGGGGTGCTTGGAGTAGGACAGGGGCGCCTTCGAGCACCCAAGACATCTATGGGGGCGCTAGAGTCTGCAAAAAAGGTCGGAATGTGGTTCCAATATGGTCACTAGGGATTCACACTTTATCACCTTTTGTCACCTCTATGTTGCACTTAGATCACCAAGGTACCTGTAAAATTACACACAAATGTCCTCCTACAAAACCCTTAAAAAGACATCAAATCCTAGAAAAGAAAGATGCAAAATGAGGGGTCAAACTTCCAGTTGTCAAAATGGTGAACTTACGACTGAGCGTTGCACTACCTCTCAAACCCAATGTAGTTCTATGTGCTTGTGTGTGCAATAGTGATTCTAGGTCTCCCTCATGTCAATGACACTAAGATAGTGGGTGGTAGCTAGGTAAAATGCAAATGAATGGATGGAATAGAATGAAATCCCCTTCCTATGCAGTGTGTATGTAGAATAATGTTCCCAAATGCATTCCCTTGAGATATGTAGATAGATAGTCCTTGATAATAATTGTTTGCCCTTATAATGGTATGTATGTTGTGTTTATATAGGGATATCTTGCTTGAATTTCGACACTAATGATACGACATGCCGACTAGTACCTTGGGATATGAGTAGGAAAACCAAAAAGACCAGCCTCAAATGCCAAAAATAAGATCAAACATAAAGAGGACACAAGCACCCTGGATGGACAGGAGTGCCTGATGCTAGTGTCTAGTCCTGGGTGCTAGTGTCCAGAGACAAGTGATGACAAATGAGTGAAGACTGACTGACATGGATCCCTGTGACCTGACCAAAACTGTGTGTATGAGTGACAAGTGTGAAAGATAAAAGAAATAGAAACCAACAAGACAAGTGGATGAACTATGGAATGGGTCACTATTGAATATTTTTCTTACACAAGATCCATATACAAAATAACATACTTGGTGGTCTAGTAAATAATAGTAAGTGTGTGATTTTGTGTCTACAATAGGGATACCCGTAGACTTATGCATCGAGGACAATGAGGACTCATTTCCTACTTTATAAATTAGTGGAAATGATGTTCTTAACATATGGCCAATTTATTTTGTATAGGTGAAGCCATAAGATGAATCCATTTGCTTGTTTCTGCTTAAGTCTGTCACATATTGTTTTCCTTTGAGAAGAAAATGATCTTGTATTAGGGGAGATGGAGAAATAGTTCCTAACCACCTCTTGTTTGAACTTGTATTATCCATGACATAAAGTTGTGGTATGCTTAAAATATCAATTATTTGGTTAACCATATAAAACTCATTTGGGCTGCAAAACATGAGGTTGGACTTTGGGTAACTTCTTGTGTCATCTCCACATTAGGATTTGTCATTTCCATCATTGGTTCTTGTTAATTGAAATAATTATGCACCATAAGGGTTTGAACTTGCACAACATTTGCACAAGTATTTTGATTATATGGTTGAATGCATGGAAAATAACACTCAACTTCTTGGATTATATTATTTTACACTGGAGCAAGTGCTTTGCTTGTGTTGGCAACATCAAGTTGTTATGCAAGAGGAACTGTTTGAAGGGGAAATTATGGATTATGGCCTTAAAACCTATTTGTCTGGTTATTGTGGCCATATATTTTATTGGGATATTAAGCTATTTGTTACTGATAACCTTGGTTAAAAATCTTATTCGAAGGCTTATATTGATTAAAACTTGAGTGATTTCTTGGTGTCTCGGCTTGTTGTCTCTCAAATGAGACAATTTTAATAGATAAATTCTTCACCAAGGTTCTAAGATCATCATTATCATCTTTTTTATGGGATGAATAAGATGTAGAGGTGGATGAGGAAGTATTTGTCTATGGAATGGGAGTAGGAGAGGGATAATTTCCCTATGGAAGTTTCGAAAACAAAGGTGTAGGGAGTCTACGAGCTATTTTGTCAGCTTGTATTAGGCAATTTTCAGATCTAATAGCTATTGTATAGGCATCAAATAATGTTTTATATCCCATAGATTGAATCATTACTGTAGTATCAGAATTAAGATCTCTTAGGAAATACAAGAAAACACCTTGGGGTGGTTTTAAAAGAGTTGGAATCTTATTCCAAGTCCTTTTAAATCTAAAGTTGAAATCTACCATAAGTTCACTAGGAGCTCTTTTGATAGTTGTCATTTACTTTAGGAAGGAAATATTATCTTCCTTTTCTTCAAAATGTTGGCATAATGCTTCCCCAAGCTCATACCATAAATGAATAGAAGTAGGTCATAGACTTCTGTACCATTGCAGTACTTTTCCTTTGAGAGAAGAATATAGAAGTCTAACTGCTACATCATCATTAATTACAAAGTGGACTAAACATACGTTGATAACACCTTGAATATGTTTTATGGGGGTGGAAATTTTTTCACCAGTAAATAATGAGATACCCTTTAAAGAAGCAATTGCGATATCATTATGAGCCGCCAATGCTAATGGACTATCTCTATTGAAGGTCACAAAAGGTAAGTTTCTCTGATGATCTCTGAAAGGAATATTCCTTAAACATTTGAGAGGGAAAGAAAAGGATCCACTAGGAGGAAGAGAGGAAATACTTATGCTGGAAGGTACTAGAGACCTCTGATTTGATCTCCCCCTTCTTATTCTTTGTAGGAGAGTTGCAAGTGCTTGATAGGATCCCCTTTAGCGGAAATTTGTGTTGTTTGTATCCTTCTCGTGAAAATGAGCATTGGATTGCTTGACAATAAGAGATCTAAATATGGGAGTCACAAAATGTGTAAAAAGAATTCCTCCAAATGCTTAAAACCACTAAGATACACACCATTCTTAGTGAAAAATGATCAGAAATGAGCTATAAGTGACTCAAACCATCCCATCGGGCATGCCAAAAAAAATTTCACATGAGATTGCACCCTTTGCTGAGGTCATGCTCAAAACCTCAGTGAAACATGGAAAAACCTCAAAAGTGTGGGACAACAACACCTTTTCAGGTCAATCTCTATAGAAAGTTGGTTCCTTCTGCTCTAGCATACTTCAAATACACTAACTAGTACTAAAACTAATACTAACTAATCCTAATCTAAATTTTCCAAGAGACCAATGCTAGAGAGAAAATGCATAAATAAAGGAAGGTGATGCACCTAATCAAATAGGGTTTGATTCTAGCTCCAAAGACACAAATATAATGTTGCATGTGAAGGTCCAAAATAATGTGCACATAAATATGGGAGAAATAAATAGAATAAGACCAAAATCATGCAAGAGGATAAAGATATTCATATCAAACAATAACACATTCAAAGAAATTAAGTCAAACTTCCCTATACTATCAAGAACCTATCCATTTACGACTCCATAAAGTAGAGGTGTGTGAAAATTCATAGGTGTGTTACAAAGATCCACAAGCAAAAGCTTCAGGCTCAAAGTGGCAGAGCTCTCAAACTTAGCAGAAAAGAACCTTTTTATGTTCTAAAGAGAAGATACCAATCACTAAGGACCAATTGCCATTCATTTTGCAGGCCATGTATGGGAGCGTGACATTTCTCCAATTGCACACCATCAAATCACTTGGGATGGAGAGCAACGTTGTTTAATATTTAACATTGGTTGTTGGGGTGATTGGGTGTCTAAGTTGAGTTAGGCATGACATTATAATATTTCAAAAACATTAGATGATCTGATGCCCTGATTCTGCCTCATGTGGCTTTGATTTACATTTAGCAGATCCTAGATGATCCAGGGTTGCATTTCTCACCTCCGCCTTGATTTGTAATCAATTTTATGACTTTGCGACTTAGTGTTATCGTTCTTTGTTCCGCGACACATGTTTCTTTATGGAGGCTTTTGCCTTTTTGTGACATTTTCCTTGTATTATGGATGCTTCATTCTGTGAATTTTCCTTTGTACAATGGAATTCCAATTTTCTTTGTTCCATGACCCTTTAACTTACTCCCTCTATGTTCCACCTCATTTCTTGTGTTTTACAGTATCACGTGGCTTCCTTGTCTTGTCCTATGACGTATAACTCTACGAGTTTTATGTTTTGTTGCACGGACTTTACAAATTTATGCGGTACATTATTTCCTCATTCCGCAGAATACCATGATACTCTATTTTGCAGCCTTCAGTGCCTAAAGCCACCTAAATATATAATTTGAATGAAGTTGTTTAAATAACGTGGGTTCTAATTTGGACAATAAACCATTCACGCTTACAAGACATGTTTCTCTTTTATGTAAAATATTAGTGAAATACATATCATAAAGAAAAATAAAAAAATGGCCATATATATTTTTTGAAATGTCCATATAAAAGGAAAAAAAAACAACCATGGTTTTATTAGATAAAAAACAAGCATACATTATTAGATTTGGTAAAATCAAAGAAGCTACTCTGAGTTAGTTGCCCATAAATATAAACATCTATCAATAAATGTAAGATTTGGTATACATGTATTCAATTTTCCTAAGAATGTTTGTGGAGTGAAAATATTCAAATTTAATGCAAAGGTTCACCCACACATACCCACCCCCAAACACACATCCAAATTGACAAGCAATGAAGCCAAATTCAAGTAATATATCATATAACTAGTACTCTCTTACATAAATCTATGGGGGAGGGGTGTATGTAGTGGGTCTTGGAACTTTTAGTACATCTTTTTATTGTGCATTGTTGTAATTTATTAGTCACTACGTTTGGCATGGTAATTATTGGAATTGACTTGGTCAATCAATTCTCTTCCTCAAAGCAAGGGATGGTTATTCTCTTTCTTTAAATCAATATGCCATTGGTACTGAATATTACTTCACTACAATTAAAATAATGGATTGTCAGAATACCAAACTTTAGGAAAAATTTCAATTAAAATATTTCAATTAATTTATTGTACTTTAAAGATATATTTGGTTTGTTTTCTTAATTAAAATATTACCTTCTTTTTTAGTGTACTTCACACATGAAAACATTCACCACTTTTACTTTTCCTAATTTCCTATATGGAGGGGATAAATAATGAATTTTATACCAAAATTATATGTGATAATATTATATTGTTTTATTGTACCTAACAACATTTTAAACAATTTTTTCTTATTCTATCAAAAGGCTAAAGAAGCTAGAAAGTTTTAAGACTCATTTTTTTGAGAAATTATATTAAAAAATTACATATATATAGATTGAGGCTATATTTAGAGATTAAAAAATCAAAATTATTTATGCACTTGTGCACAAGCAATACAAAGTGATAAGATGTAATCCACCAAACTTTTTTTTTGAGAAATTATATTTTAAAATTACACATATATAGATTGGGGGCTATGTTTAGAGATAATAAATCAAAATTATTTATGCACTTGTGCACAACTAGTACAAAATGATAAAATGTAATCCACACCCTACCCAATAAATTTGTAATTTTACATTAAATATGGTAGGTACCAACCATTTTATGTACTTGTTTAAATATAAATAAACCATTAAAAATAAATTTCATATTTCTAATTGTATTTTTCCATCTTCTTTAGATAAGGATAATCAATGTAGATTTAGGTATGAATAATCTATTGTTTAAAGTGACATTAAAAACGAAATACAATCTTTCATAATTAAAAACTTATGTTAAAACCTTCAACTCCATACATGATTAAGAAATAAATGTGACGATTTTTTTTAATATGATGTTTGACTTATGTAGTCACAAAATCACACACTTACTACTATTATTATACCGCCAAGTATGTTATTTTATATATGGATCTTGCATAAGAAAAGTATTCACTGATGACCCATTCCATAGTCTAGTCGTCTGTCTTGTTGGTCTTTACCGTTGTTAGTCTTGCACATTCGTCACTCACTCACACAGTTGTGGTCAGGTCTCAGGGATTCCTATCTGTCAGTACTCACTTAATTTTTGTTACTAGTCTCTGACTAGTGTGCCTAGAAAGGGATTAGGGCACCCTGGTCCTATTTCTAGGCACCTTGGTCCCCATCAAACTTGGTTTTAATTTTGACATTCGAGGCCGGTATTTTTCAGTTTTCCCTGTCATCTCCTGATGTACTAGTCAACATGTCGGGTCAGTAGTGTCGAAATTTGAGTAAGAGATCCCTATATAAACACAACATAGACACTACCTTTAAGCATACTATTTATATCAAGGGCTAGCTATCTACATAGAGCAAGGGAACTGCATTTGGGAACTATTCTGCATCACACACTACATAGGAAGGGGATTTCATTCTATTCCATCCACCATTTTGCATTTTATCTAGCTACTTCCTATTATCTCTGTGTCATTGGTGCTAGGGCAACCTAGGCACATTATTGCACACACAAACACACAGAACTACATTGGGTCTGAGATGTAGTGTAATGCTTAGTGATAAGTCCACCATTGTGTCCACTAAGGATAGTTTGACCCCTTCATATGCATCTTTCTTTTTTAGGGTTTGATGCTTTGTGTGGGGTTTTGTAAGTGATTCTTCATTGCAGGTTTACGGTGACATCAATGAACCCAAGTGTGACATTCACGTGACCAAAGGTGAAGTACTACGAAGACCTAGTGACCATACCAGGATCAAATTCTGAGTTGTTTCTATAGACCAAGGTGCCCAAATTTAGACCAGGTGCTTCCCATGTGCCCCATCCTTGGCTAGATCTACCCTCAGTCTAGCAGATTTTCATGATGTTAATTTTTTGACATTTGTTCCATGCTTTGTTCTGCCATTCCATCACTCTGTTCAGTCCCATATCACTGCGAGGTAATTCCAATACAGGTAAGTACCTTTCCCCTTTCATTTCATTTCATTTAAAATATCAAATAAATTACTTAGCATATATATTTCATTATATGTCATTTATTACATTTATGTACTCTTAGATTAATAATAAAATTTATATTTTATTTTATCATTTTGGTGAACCCATAGATTAGAACATTTCCCCCTAGGATCCACTGCAACTCTAATGGATAAGGATAGCTCTTCTCCTTCTCGGCTCATCATGCCTCATGTTAATGTCAGTTTAATCTATATGATGAGGACACTATCGCTGAGCTCATGACTCTCTATAGCAATGTTACTATGTCAGATGATATTCAACAACAACTCTTAGCCCATGAACGCCATGTGCCTACTAGCTTTGAAAAATCTACTATTGGCCTTGTTTCTGATGTGATGAGCTTCACTCATTGTACACCATGTTATATGGTTAGCCATGATCCTCCTAACATTTCCAAATAAATTCTAGATGATTCTCTTATTGATTTCATGCTTGGTCTTGATGATAGTACACATGTGCATATTGATTCTCCTCCTAGTCAAACCACTACTATAGCTGCATCTCATGCTTCTCCATGATAATTCTTCTCATGATCCATCATATACTAGTTCACATCCTCCTTCATACTATATTGAGGATCCCATTGATGATATACTTAATGACACTTTCATATCTGAGTCTCTCTCTGATTGTGACAAAACAATTGATAGTCACAAGTCTACTACTTTACATACTACTGAGTGTGAATCTCTTGCTCCATTGTCATCTTCTTCTATGGTTGTATCTAATACCATGCATGATTCATCTCCATATATTAGTCCATCTGCTCCTATCATTGCATCTCCATTTGACGCTTCATCTCCTACGGATGTTTTTGATTCTCTTCCTATAACTTCTATGGATGTTCAATTTCCTTCATCACCTATTTCTTCTTCAGCACCTACACCTAGTGTGCCCTTGGCATCAAAATATCCTTTGTATCCTCTCGAAATCCATATGATTACTCACAATGGAAAGTTACAACCTCTTAACACATTATTTCCATCCTCTACTATTCCTTCACAAGATATCTTGTCTCTCATGCATGATGTGGGTCACTTGCAGTCTCAGGTTCAATCACTCACATTAGAAAACAAGGCCTACTATGCTTCCATTGATAACAATTCATTGCATGACAACCCTATTCCTAAGAAGATTCATAACTCAACATTTCCTAAGGATTTTATCATGCCTACCTTTTCATGTTTCGATGGTACTGGAAACCCTTACTTGCATCTCAAGCATTACCGTATGGCTATGGCTTCATATTATAATGATCGATTATTACTTAAGGCCTTTCGACATAGTCTTATAAATGATGCTCTACAATGGTATACTCATCTACCATTTGGATCTATTAGCACTTATTGTGACATGGAAGAAGCTTTTCTCTATTGCTTTATCATCAACAATGGCCCTAGAGTTACATATGATCATCTACCTACTTTACATCAGGGAAAAACATAACCTATAATGGATTACATCTTATGATTTAATGCTTATATGCACCAATTAGTCTTTTAACCTATCAATTTAGAGAAACAATTTATTTTCTGTCATGGTTTGCTTCTAGCATTAAAACAAATATTGCAATATGAAACATGTGAATCATTCACACTTCTATGCTATAGAGTCATTGATTTAGAACAAGACCTCATTGCTACACATGTTATAGATCCTCCACCTATTGTTACTACTGCTACATCATCTAGTTATTCTCCATTACCATATGTTGAACTTCCTACATGATCTCCATCTCCTCCTCGCAAGCAAGTTCATCCTACTACATCACAAAAGGGTCCTTCTTCTCCTACTTTGCGGCAGGCTACACCTTAATCTTCTACACTTGTTTCACGTGAGCCATTGCATTTCTCTCATCACGCTTGACCACATGATGTGCTACGTGCTTTACTTGATAAGCATTTAATTCACTTACCTTCTAACCAACATCATCCACAACATTGTTTACAATGTCAGTGTGATCGGCCCTACTGTAATTATCATCGTATCAATGGCCATAAGGACAATGATTGCTTTTCCCTTCATGATTGATTGCAAAAATTAGAGGATAAGGGAATCATTTCCTTTGGCTCTCACTCACATGAGAGGTCCATATCTCCTCCCCCTCGTTAGTAAGCTACTACTTTGGTTGAGTTGTTTCCTCCATCTAGTGCTAAGGTTATTATTCGTCCATCGCCACAAGATGTTACTCATGCGCGCTCTCCATCATGTCCATCCATCGCTGCACCATCACATCCATCTCATCCACCACATCATGCTACTACTTCACATTGGCTTCCACAACCCTTGGCATTTTCACCTCCCACCGCCACTCCACATGACATTTAGTTTGGCTCATACACTCGTGTTGCTGTCATTCCACATGCTTCCACCATGTCGCATTGCCTCGATGTTTGGTAGGTGATTGCTATCACCTTATTCCCCAATGATGCACTTGTATTATTATGGTTCTTACATGAATGTTGAGGGATCTGTTACAATAATAACCTCTATTCACACATTTCATCGATTCATCTAGCGCACTCTATCAAATCATTTCCCGATGACGCACTCTTGCTTTTATGGTTCATTCTTGACTGCTAAAGGGTCTTATCTAAATGAACCTCATCATCTATATGTTGGGGGGAATTTCTAATCTTCTCCCCCTATCCTCATCATACTAACATATTATATACCACATCACACTTTTACACATCACCAAATTTTATTTTCACAAAAGGTTATTTTTACATACATTTTCTATTATCATACATACACTATCATCATCACATTAACAACATCACAAGTAAATTCAACAAACATGAACAATATTCAACACATCAAAGCACATACATCAAAATCAATCACACATCATACATCATAATCACATCATAACATCAATAAACAACAAATACAATCATCGTATGCCAATAAATGCATCTATATATATTGATTACAATCATAGTTACAAAAACATCTCATCACTAGGGGGGAAACCCCCTACATTGAATACATTAATACAAATCAAATCTCATCATCACTATCACTATTTGGTACTGCAAGAACCCTAGAACTCGATGCCTCGCCACTAACTCTACTGCCACTGATCATGACCTCTGATATCTCTCCACATGTCTCCGTAGTAATGTAACCTCTGTAGACTGCTCTGCAAAATGACTCTATAACACAATAAATTGTGCAAACACATCCTATGCTAAAGGACTACCACCCACCACCTCTCTAGCTCATCGTGTCTCCTTGCGTGCCTCATCCCTCTCATTCAACAACATGGTACATGTCGTTGCTGCTATGGCCACTGGCTCAAAAAAATGGGCATGCTCACCCATAATGTCATCCACACACTCTAACATCCCTCCACCCGCAAGTATGTCAGTGGGCACATTCCATGTCAATGTGCGGATAGATGTGTCCACAATCAAGGACCAATATGCGCCACCTACAACCAATAGTACAACAGATTAGACAACCATAACCATCACATAAGCAAGTAACCAATCATACAACATAACTATACAGATACTCACGCTCGGCTATCATTGCCACTACATTGTCAGGGGCATGTGCTTTCCCCTCCACTCCTCCTCCCTATGGTAATCCCACTATATCCACCAACACTAGAACTAAAAACATCCATTGATGTGCCGCCCACCATGCACGGTATGCCTCCATACACCCCACATCATCTGTGTCTATGGCTCTATCGCCACATTGGCCTCGTCTTGGCCTGAGGGAGGTACTAGCTGCTCTCCTATGGGCCCTGGTCTAGCTCCAACCCTCCTCAGTGCTCTAACAACTCTAACCCATACATATGGCTCTAGGGGCACATCCTGGGCCATACCAAATTGTCGAGATACCCGCTCCACCTGGAATAACTCGGTCACCCCTAGAAACTGATCCTCCAACCACATCGTCCTCTGTATGCATCGTAGCTCTACCACATCCTCTAGTCATCCTCCATAGTCTTGGTATGGCCTCCATCTCACTGCCTTAGGCCTCACCCAATCTATTAGTGCTCTATAGGTGTCAGTATCCGTCTTCCGCCCATGCACACCAATCCATCTCCTAGAAAATATGTCTGGCCTAGCCCACTCTACTCGCGGACCACCAACTGGCCTCAATACTACTATATGCTCATAGGCCCATACATGCAGCAATGTAGTAGCTCCAATCCCACCTCCATGCTCCTCATGTGTAAATCTGTAGAGATCTCTATACAGGTGGGCCAACACACATCATGCCCACACATATCTGGTACTCTCCTCCTCTATCTAGTGGAAAATATCATGCATCTTATATAAGATGCCCACACCACCACCCTCTACTACAATCAATGATGCAATAACCATGGCTATAAAATTCTGCAAGTGCATGGAACCCCTGATCTCAAAATCACATCCAAACTAATATGGGCCTTGACAGGTACTTGAGTCCTTACAAAATACCACCTAACAGCCCTCATCTGTCTCTCCATATTCTCCATAGCCATGACATGTACCCTCTCGCCAATAATTGGTAATCACAGTATGTGATATACATCCTCTAGTGTGACTGTCATCTCCCCTGTAGGTAGCCAAAACATACAAGTGTCTGCACACCATCTCTCACACAAAGCTGTCAACATAGGCATATTATGGGGCACATCCCCTATCCTCTCTATGTGTCATAGGTCGACATGGTCCATAACCTCCCAATCATCATCTGATAGACCCAACCTGAGTAATTCACTCAAATGACGACCACCATGGAACTCCCTCGAATGGATATCCCTCTATATAACATGAAACAACACCAAACACAACGTTAGAACACCATGTAAATACACACATATTTACTTACGACATCACTACACATCAAATTTCATGTTTACATCACTCTGGAATAAAAATTCACACTTTTTGGACATGGGCACCTAGAAGCAGGACTGGGGCACCTAGGAGTAGGACACTAGCGCCCATGTCTGGGCGCTCCTATCCTGGAAAGGCCACTAATTCCTTCATCGATGTTTGTCTAGGTCCAAACCACCAAGAAAAAAATAACAATTTCACAAAAATTCACCCAAAAATGACTACTACAAAAGCATTTTTTCAGAAAAAAATCGCACTTACCAACTCCGCTCATCGTATGCGATGCCACATACGGTCACTACCATCTCAAATCGACTTGGTCGCGGTGCTCTAACTTGTGGCATCCTTACACACTTAGAGCTCACTCTCACACTGTGCAAAAGACAAATGAGTTGACTAATCACTTTTTCACTTTACTATTTATAGTCACTTTTCATTATTCACTCTACTATGGTCATATTTCACATTCACTTACTCAACTAATACACGTCACACACTTTTGCTAATATCTTGAGCATCCTTACTTCGATTTCTATCCCATTTGCGGAATTCTCTTCAAAATTCCACCTACCATCGTATCATACACATGACACACACACACAATATTTCTCCTTGACATTGTTTTTCACTCAATATACACATATTTTGGCAATATCTATCATACACTGTCTATTACATGGGCTTACTTTCAGCTCAACATTCATTCTTATCATCACTTCCCCTTTCGCCGAAAGGGGGCATACAATTGGGGTCATCCTATAATTCCCCTTACACCACTACGCGATCCTTCTACACTTATAATTCATCATTATTAAACATTTACTAATACATCATGCGACATTTCATCACTTTCTATCAATTACCCCTAATGACCTAACCTGATGGAAACAAGTGTAAAATATCTCTAGGAGTAAAAAAATCAAAACAAATAATCAATCAACCAATCAAATATGTTCAAGTCTCTAACAATCAAAATCATACCATTCAATCGATACAATACAACACACTTGGCCTCCCTGATGACCTAACTTAGGAGCTACATTCCTAGATGACCTAACTTGGGAGTTACATTCGTTGCTTTCCCAAATGACCTAACATGGGAAGTTATTCTACATTTCGTGCTTTATTCTAGATGACCTAACTTGGAAGCCATCACACACACACACACACACACACACACACACACACACACACACACACACACACACACACACACACACACACACACACACACACACACACACACACACACACACACACACACATTGTGGCGACACCCTTGGAGTGGGGGCAATGAGACGTCATTTCCTTTCCTATACTATTCCTATATGGGTTAACATATTTGATTGAAATATTTGGATCCAAAATCACTGAAAATTTGATCTATGTCCATCTGCAACAGTGGCTAGATATTTTGAGGATGTAGTTAAAGGTTGGAGAATAACACACCTTTCTCCCTACACTCTTCCTCTAGTGGAAAGGACACCCAAATCCCCCAGTTTTTCATACACATGCAATCAGGTTGGGAATTGATCACTCCCTACCCCATCACATCATCATCATTCAAAATTCAAAATCATCAATCATTCAACATCACAATCATCAATCTCATTTAGTGCACTTCATCACAGTCTTACATCTCTCGCTACGCTGCATGGATCAACACACTGATCCATGGTTCGTCACACTATATGTTTTCATTCGGCACACTCTTCTACCACATCTGTGCGTTCTTCTACAACATGGGCTTCTCCGGATTTCTCTCAGGTACGCATCTCTAACTACTTTATGTTACTGAGATTTCTCTCACCAACATAAAGTGGGGAAAATGTAGTCACAAAATCACACACTTACTACTATTATTATACTGCCAAGTATGTTGTTTTATATATGGATCTTGCGTAAGAAAAGTATTCACTGATGATCCATTCCATAGTCTAGTTGTTTGCCTTGTTGGTCATTATTGATGTTGGTCTTATACATTTGTCACTCACTCACACTAGTTTGGTCAGGCCTCAGGGATTTTTATTCGTCAGTACTCACTCAGTTTCATCACTAGTCTTTGACTAGGGCACCTAGAGAGGGATTAGATGCACTTGGGGTCGCCCTAGTCCTGATTTTAGGCACCCTAGTCCCTGTCACACTTGGTTTTAATTTTGACATTTGAGGTCAGTCTTTTCAGTTTTCCCTCTCATCTCCTGAGGTACTAGTCAACATGTCGGGTCATTAGTGTCGAAATTTGAGCAAGAGATCCCTATATAAACACAACATACATACTACCTTATGGACAGACTATTTCTACTAAGGGATAGCTATCTACATAGAGAAAGGGACTACATTTGGGAACTATTCTACATCACACACTACATAGGAAGGGGATTTCATTCTATTCCATCCACCATTTTACATTTTATCTAGTTATTGCTTGTTATCTCTGCATCACTGGCGCTAGCGAAACCTAGCCACATTATTGTACACACAAGCACACAAAACTACATTGGGTCTAAGATGTAGTGCAATGATCAGTTGTAAGTCCATCCATTATGGCCACTAAGGATAGTTTGAACCCTTCATATGCATCTTTATTTTTTAGGGTTTGATGCTTTGTGTGGGGTTTTATAGGTGATTCTTCATTGCAGGTTTACAACGACATCAACGAACCAAGTGTGACATCCTGGCCAAAGGTGAAGTACTATAAAGACCTAACGACCATACCAGGATCAAATTCTAAGCTGCTTCCACAGACCATGGTGCCCATATTTTAGATCGGGGCATCCCAGGGGCCCTCATCCTTCCCTAGGTGCCCCAGTCTAGCCAGATCTGCCTCTGCTACAATTTTTTGAGGTTCGTTGCGATGTTATGTTCCAACATTTCATCACTTTGGTTCAGTCCCAGATCACTGCGAGGTAAGTCAAATTTAGGTAAGTACCTTTCCCATTTCATTTCATTTCATTTAAAATATCAAATAAATTACTTAGTACCTATATCTCATTATATGTCATTTATTACATTTGATATATTCTTAGATTCATAATAATAATTCACAAATACTTTAGTGTTGATTCTAGTTAATAATTCTTTTTATCAAGAAGATTTGTTTTTTGAAACCAAAGGCATTGATATTATTAAGTTTGTCAACAATACCTACAATTACAAACTCGTTGTACACAATGTTCTGAATCTTGCATTCATAATGTCAATAGTATGGATAACTAATACATATATCTTAAATATATTTCTTATATATTATGATTTCTAATTAATTATTTCTAAGAAAAAATAAAAAAATTATAACATTTACATTTGTTGTGAAATTTTAAATAAAAAATGTCAAATCATAGTCAAATAAATCTTAAATTAAAAATATTATTAACATTATAGCCACCCATACTAACATTATAGAACATCTAATTTAGTTAATTAATTTTTTTATTTAGGCATGATTTGTAAGTTTTTTTTAACGAATTCAAGTATTCTGATGTAGTTAAAGAGACTTGTGGCTTGGGAGGAGTTCATTATAATCAACTCGATATTAACTCAAAAACTATTCCAGATTTGTTGATAGTAAATCTCGCACCATCCCAGACCCTTCTTGATCTTGTAGGTCACATCCTTGGGTGATTAACTACCCTTTTTGGGTGGTGGTCCACTTATATAATGGCCTCTCAACCATCCATAGAAACTATTGTTGCTAGTGGTGATAATGATGGATCCAAAGTGCGCAAGGAAATTTGTTTTGAAAATTTACAATGATGTAATGGCCCTAAAACCCCTCATGATGTTGTTATAGATGTTGAGTTTATTAATCATGTGGTCGTATACTATAGTAACAACCATATCCCCTTAGAATCCTTCCTTCAAGGATGGATCAATAACCATTGGGAGTCTAACGGTATTGAGGTCATTGGTATTCGTAACCTCACTAAGGGATTCTACCTATTTTCTTTCTGTGAACCTTCTAAGGTTCAAGCTTTATTTTTGTGCACTGCATGCTGGTATTTGGGTAACACCTTGCTTGTGCTTTCACTTTGGACACATGATTTTAACCCCTCAAGTTAGGTTTCGCTTAGGATACTTATTTGGGTGGATCTGTCTGGTCTTCCCATGCAACTTTGGTCTTTTCTAAATGAAATAGTCTGACCATTGGCATAATTATTTGTCAAGAGTATGAACGTTTATTTCATGCTCATTCTCATAAGTGGGTTCGTGTTGAGGTTGATCTTGTTAAGGATTTGTGGGACCATATCGAAATTTAGGTTGGGTCCACACATTTTTCCCAGAAAATTATGTATTTCAATCTTCCTAACACCTTCTTTAGGTGTTAAGCTCTTGATCATCACATTCACAACTATCCTCTTATCACTCGTGCGAAACAAGCCACCAACCTCCTGACTCCTAATCCTAAAACAAATACTATGGCTGGCAGTTGGACCATTGCTAGTAGTAAGAAGTCATTTGGGAAAAAATCTGCTCCAACGGAAACCTCGTCTTCTTTCAACCCACAACTGACACCGATCAATAATCTTGAGAAGTAACCAAGATACGAAAATCCAACACAATATGTAGTCAAACTCTCACAGAGTCATTCTTTCTCCTTATAGCAAAATCAGGGAACTGGGACAGTTGCATCAACCTCTATTTCTCAGTGTCACTCTCTTCATCCACCTTGCAAGTTGTCTATGGGGGTGTGAGGTTAAAATGGGGCTAAACGCCACTCCATTTAGGTTGAGCAACAAAATTCATATTAGTTTTTTGTGTTTTCTAACAGTTTTAGTTTGCTAGATTCTGGTGATGGTTTCTAGGATGGTCAGGGGGAGCTTACCATGACCGAGATCTCATGAATTTTCTCTCATGGAATGTCTGAGGTCTCATAGAGTCCTTAAGAAAATGTGAAAAAATATTGTCAAATTATTGGTAACATTGATATTGTTTGTTTACAAGAAGTCAATGTTACATATTTTATGCTTCAAACCACTTAATTTATATTACTTCTGATTATAAGCATGTTTAGTCTTCACATACAGAGGGAAAATGTGGTGTTTTTATTTTTGTTTCTCCTATATTTTTTGCTATGATTTCTTCCACTGGGCACGATCCTAATAATCGTGTCATGTGGATTTTTTTGGAAATTAATGGTCTTTATTTTAGTATTCTCAATATTTATGCTTCTAATGATGGTACAAAAATGACAACATTAAGGCCTTGTCTAGGGGATAACTTATCACTCTCTTATTGGTTGGTATGCAGAGAATTTAATATGGTTGAACATTCTGAGGATAAATTGGGACTCTTCCTATGAGGTGGTGCGTGGGGGAACGTGAGGTGTGGTTTTATTTTTAAATCTATTGGGGTATTTATGATCTGCATTTTAAATAGTAGAATGCATTTCCTTCTCAAAATTGGTTTACTTGGTCCAACTTCCGAGAAGGGCCTACCAGGGTCATTAAATGGATCAATCGTGTCACGATCTCTCAACAACACACTTTTTATCTAGAAAATCATGGTAATTCCCCGATCACTGTCTTCCCAGGTGTCCTTTCGTCAAACCACAATCCTATCTCTTTCAAGGTTCAATGGAGTGGGGTCCATTTTAAGGTTCCTAATAATCAATTATATCTTAATGTCTCCCTGATGTGTCATGTTGGTGTCATTTATTTCACTGCCAAAGTTTGGAATATGACACCACATCCACCTTACACTACCATCTTGTTCGAGTGTTGGAATATCGTCATTTAGTATACTACCAAATTCCTCCACCATTTTTGTAAGTAGGTTGTTTGGGCTTGAAAAAGGGTGGATTCTACTCTTCTTCAAGAGTTTTAGAGAGTATTTATTCTTCTTGAATCTCAACCCTTAGAAATCCCTACCCATATTTATGTAGAAAAACTTCATCATCAACTTAAGATTATTGAAAATCGCAAGGCCAGAGGTGCTCAAATATGTGTCAGGCTTCATCGAATCAAAGTGGGAGATAAATCTTCTTCAAATCCCTTTAGGCTAAATTCTCCAAAGAATAAATTAAATTTGTTCAATGGGATCATGATCATGTCACTAATCTTCGTGATATTGTCAATACCTTTGTGGATCTTTATACTCTAGTTTTTTAGGCTTAGAAACTTCTAAAGAAAGTCAAACTATTCTGCAGCACTTTGTGGAAGTGGTTCCTGTAAGTTGTCTTCTCAGGACAGAAAACATTGTGATGCTCCTCTTTCTTTAGATGAACTATACAATGTCTTACTTTATCTTGTTAATGATAAATCTCCATGAATTGATGGTTTCCTATGTAAATTCTACAAGGCATCTTGGTTCGTGGTTGGCAAGGATATTCTTTAGGTTTATAGAGAGGCTTTACATACTCACTCTCTTAGAAAAACTATTAATAAGGGAAATATAAAGTTTATTCCTAAATTTGGGAATGCTAAGCACATCACCAGTTGGTGGCCTACCACTCTTCTTAATGTTTCTTATAAGATCTTGGCTAAACCTCTTTCTCTTCGTATTGCTAACCTCCTTCCCAAGATTATTCGCTTTGAGCAGACTAGTTTTTTTAAGGGTAGATATATTCTTGACAATCTTATTATTATTTGGGAAGGTATGGAATGGGCCATAATTTCCTTGCAACGGGTTATTTTTCTCTAAATTGATTTGAGAAAGCATGTGATCATATTGAATGGCCCTTTATTCTTGTTATGCTTAAAGCCCCGGGGTTTGGACCTTTCTTTATGAACATTGTTAAAACTTTATTGTTGATGCCTCTTCTTGCCTTACTATCAATGGCCATCAATCACAAGCTATCAATTTATTCATATCTATAAGGCAATGGTTTCCTCTCACTCCTGCTCTTTTCATTCTTGCAGATGATGCCCTAGGCTATCTTTTTACAGAATGTGTTGAGTGGGGACACAACCAAGGAATCTTCCTCTCTGATCATGATTCTCAGCTTGTCAATAAGAATTTTTCTAATGACTCTTTCCTCATCTTAGCTAAAAAATAACATAACATTAAAGAAGCTTTTTTGTACTTACACACATTTTGTCAAGCTTTTGGCGTCAGGGTCTAATTAGCCAAGTCTCATGGTTTTAGATAGAGTTCTTGGCCTATGCTCGATTGGATGGAAGTTTATCCTTAGAGATGGATCAAGCATGGGAAAGATTCAAATTTCTGGGATTCCCTTTTCCTTTTATAGCAATTATGCCACTCTCTGGAAGTTTTTCATTGATCATGTGGGAAAAAACATTCAGCATTGGATCTCCAAGCCTCTCTCTTTGGCCCACAAGTTCCAAGTTTGTACCAAAATTTTTTGCCACCCAAGTGTATTATGCATCCTGTTGGTGCCCATCTCACACATCCTTTGGCAAGTTGGCTAAGATTTTGTGAGATTATCTTTGGTCTAATCATCGACAAGGTGGTTTCCATCAAGTTGTTTGGTATTTTTGTACCCTCCCACATACGACTAGGGTGGTATGGGATTCATTGATGTCTATTTATTTCTCTTTGTACTAAATGGGTCATTAGGTGCATTGATGGTATTGAAGATTGGAAAATTCGGTTACGATATTGCATTTCTACATATTATCCTAATGATAACCCAGTGTTTTGAAAAACATTGGGTTACTTACCTTGATCATCAATTTTTTTTTTGTTAAGATTACAGGTACCTTTGTTGTGAAGAGTATTTGGAAAATGTTTGAAGTTGTTAAGTCATCGTGTGCTTCGCTGGATTTGGGGATGGATTTTGTATTGTGCTCTCATTCAATGATCAACATCTGGTGGTATCCTATCTTTACGAGTGATAATGTCCCCTTGGCTGAAGTTCTTGGTATCGAGGCACTCCGTCTTGCTTGCAAAGGCATCACTACCATATGAAGACCTTGTATCCATGAGAGATTGGATTTCTTGGCACGACATAAAATGGAAATTAAATTTATTATTTGAGTAATTTCTGATCTTCCTTTTATGCTCATTATTCAAGAGTTGATACCTGATGTTATGCTTCACAAGCTTTTGGTTTGCAACCTTCTTCAAGCTCATGGCGGGACTAGTGGTGGAACATGGATATTCCTTTTTTTAACTATCAGTATGGTGTGATTTATAATATTTTTTCCCCTTCATCTCTTGCCATCGACAAGCTTAATGCCTGATGGAGCTTGACCTCCTATGTATCCACTTGGCTTCGAAGGCTCAACAAGGCATGGAACCCCATTTTGAACCCAAGCCTTAATATCTTCCTTTAGTGTCTCATTTATTAGGGTCTTCTGTTGGGAGAGTGGTTGAGTCATATTGGCCTCCCTAATCCTAAATGTCCTTGTCGTGGTCATCCTGATTCTTTTAAACATGTTTTTGGACTCATCCTCTGGCCCAATCTGCCTAAAATTGGATATACTCTCTCTTTTTTCCCTTCCATCCCAATTTTTTGATTGGAAAATTGTCCTCTTTAGTAACTGTTTTTAATATTCCTTCTCATCTTGGACCTACATATGGAATTTTTCTTTGAGATGTTATTCTCTTTTAGCTATGGAAAGATAGAAATAATGTTATTATTTCAACAATATAATCCTATTTTGGAGCTAAATGTTAATAAAAAAATAGATTTCAACTCTTATGTGACTATGTAGATCCAGGCCCATGTGCAAAAAGTGGCGCTCGAATTCATGTGCACTAACAACAACTTTTGGATCATTGGGGGGAAGCACCCCTTGCACTATGATTCAGGTTTCCTCCATAAGGATGTTTGTGCCCCACCATTCCATGCTCATATGTGCCACATTACATAAGCTTCTCTCGTAACCGAAGCATCATCTCCCTCCTCAGGGCCATCCTACTTTGTCATCCACTTCTAGATCAAGTTAGAGTCTACCACCATCTGGGAAAGACTATTGCATCCACCTCCTGTCCAACTAGAACTCTTCTCCTCAGGGGAGCCAATTTTGGAGGTTCTTCACGTCACCTAGTTGGCGTATCATAGTGCATTTGAATTTAAAAATGCTCAGATCATGATAGTTGGATGATTGATCCTATGTCTAAAGAGCTAGATTTTGGGGGGATTTCATCCATCTAAAGGATGATCCTCCTACACCTCCTAGTGTTGATGCACCATGTCCCTAATTATATGACTTTCTAGTCTTTTTTTGACTCGGTTTCCTTTTTGGCATTTTTTTCTTGCGTTCATGGCATTTTGTGGCTTATGGATCGTGATTTTTTCAGTCACCCTCGCTATTGTAACTCTTTTGTATATTCATATAAAGGCATGTTCCAATAGTAAAAACTATTTTAAAAAATCAAATTAAATTAATTGTTACACTAAATTTTCTTAATAAAGAAATGTTTGAATGGTCTCTATGGAGAAAAAAAGTGGTTTGGAATCGTTTGATTAGAGACAAAATCTAGAGGAGTTTCAAAGGAAAAATAACAAATTAATATTTGAATATTTTATGAATTACTACGAAATTTGGTCAAATATTATCTGAATATTTTTAATTTTGTATAAGTTTAATGTTTTCTAAACATTTGAGAAATTAATAAATAACAAAAAAAATTACAAATGGACTACAATTTAGCTTTGTTGTGGAATCATGCCTTTATAATGTGGTTTAATTAAAGACATGGTTTTGACATCTTTTGTACACATAATTTTTCACCAATAAAAAATCATTTTCCTAAATAAGTTAAGATCTTTTATTTAAAGGATTAGGGGTATAAAAAATATTAAACAAAAAAATATAATAAAAATATGCAATTAGTTTGTATTTGGATGTTTATCTATTTCAAGACAATAAACAGATAAAATAAAATTTATATTGAAAATAAATAAAATAATATATAATATATAATATTTTTTTTGAAAATGAAGAAGAAATTAAATTTAACTTGCATTAAATAGTGGCTATAAATTTATTCTTAAAATAAGAATACAAAATTATTAAATAAAGCAAGATTCATTATAACATATTTATTACTTTTATTTTTGAATTAGAACAAAACTTATTTTAGAATATTGTATTTGAAGATAAATCAATGAGATCTAGATTGAGGCCCCATCCCCATATATAAAGAGGGGAGAGGGGTCAGTTTCACAGTCATATCCATGAGAATTTTATGATATTATGAGATGGTTATGTCTGGATGAATAGGTCACCCCTATATATATTATATATGGTAGTCATGTCCATAGTCAGTTAGGTAAAGGCTAACAGGTTAACCAAGTTGATGATACTTAGCTGGTCTTTTCAGATGATCAACCACACTAGGAATGACACATGGCCTGGACTCCCATGGAGGGAAACAATGGAGAATTTTGGACAGTGGGCAAAATCCCTATCCAAAAAAATTGTGTGGGTGAAGAAGTGAAATTCCGCTTATAAAGCTCTTTCATCAAGTGCACGATCATGATAGGAATTGAGGAAGAAGCCCTAGATAACTCCATGCCAACAACCACAGTAAGACGGGGTTTAAGTGTTATTCAAAATGACTAGGCATAAAGGGCACATAGGTGGTGAATTGGGTTGGAAGTGAAAGTTACCAACAATATCTTAAACAAAAATAACTATAAAATCATTAATATAATATTTTTTAGATAAATAAAATTATTATAATTCCTAACGTATTATATTTTACTATCTCACATATTATATATATGACTACTATATATAATTTATAAATAATATAAACTAAATAAGTTATGTTGATGTTTCATCCTTGTACACTTTAGATAAAAAACAACTGGTCTAAATCTATTGTTTAAAGTCACTACACAAGGGAGAAAAGTGTAGGCACGACAATACTTGAGGTGTTTGATGTTTGAAATTGAGACTCTTTAGCTGTATACACCTAATTTTTCATCTTAATCTTTCATACATGTTACTAACAATTTCCTTTGTTCAGATAAGGGTCATTGATGAATCTATTTCTTGAGCGGGTGCCTTAAGGGGCCTATTGGGAATGGGGTATGGCTATTCACATGGTCATTATGGGTTAGAGACAATACATAGAGAGAGTATCACTATGTGGTCCTAGCTTTAGTTATTATTGCATTATTTACCTTTGTCCCTTTATGTCTCACATACTAGCACTCCTAACACTTGCTTGCATTTGAATTCATCATTAGCATATTTTTCACTTATTCTTACTTGATCCATAACACATTACATCCCACTTGGCATTTAGGCATCCTTGGCTGACGCCATCACCCGTGACTGATGGTGTTGGTGTTATATTTCCTTTACCGATGCCATCACCCATGGGAGATGGCGTCGAGTATATATACACACCACACCTAGACATTCATGAAGGAAGAAAGATTACATGAACTATCCATCTGCTATGCTCTTTTGCACCATCTTCGCATATGCTTGCTTTTTCCTTGGTTTATATTACATTTGACTTGGATTGAACGCTATTCTTGATTAGTGGATTGTATACACTATTGGTCATCTATAGTGAGTCTAGGACAAGAATGATGTTCCCCTTATCCACCCATAACAATTCTCTCTTGGTGCACTACTACTATGGAGAGGTAGATGCATCAACGACCACCTTGCGAGTAAGTTCTCTAACCTTCTTTGTAATTTTGCATAGATTAGTTTGTTTCCCCCCCCATTTCTCTATGTTAGTTTAGCATTGTATTTACATCAATGTTAGTTATCATAGTATGTAATATCCCTTTCAAGGGATTGGACCAATAACCAAGGAAATTAGATAAAACACCAAATAACCAAATCTGATTTCAATAACCAAAAAACTGAAATAAAAAACCAATGAATTGATTTCTTCAAACAACGGTATGAAAATGTATGAAAAACAAAAGATTCACTCCAATTAACCTTGCCACAATTTAGATATGAATTTTAGGCATCCAATATAGCAATAATCACTAAAAATTATGAGAACACACAACTAAAAATTAATAAATAACCAATGAAGAGAAGCCACAACTAAATTATGAAATATGGGTCTAGAAACCCTCAAAATTCATGAGAACGTAGATTCCAACCTTATTAAATATGGCATATCAGATTATAAACTAAAAATTCAACTTTATTTCCTTCAAACCATCAAATCCTACACCAAGGTAGGTCACTCCACCTATAGAAAGCAAATAAAAATATGAAAATGAATGTTTCTCCTCAAATCTGTAATTTACTTCAAAATCATGCAATGATGAAGGGTTTTTGTCCTTCAACAAAACCACTAGAAGGGGTTTCATCCTTCTAGGAATCCACATAAGAGGGTTTTCATCCTCAAGTGGAAGAACATGGAGCAACAAGCTCTCAATGCCTAATATTAGAAAATGCGCCAAAACTAGATGCCCAAATGAGGTCCTTAGTCCCCTTTCATAACCTTCCTTTTGACGCCAAAGATTAGAAAGGAAAGGCTGACCCATAAGAGATGTTGTATTCCTTCATTAAGATTCTTTATTTTCCTTAACCCAACGAACCTACTTCAAGAGGGGGAAAACACTAAAAAGAAAACATAAAAAATTAGAAAAAATGAAAGCAAATGAAAGCTCAACGTTCTCATCTAACTCCTCTACTTCTTTTCCATGGAGAATGAATGGAAATAAGTCCAATTTCTGATCCTTAAGTGGGAAAAAGGGACATTACAGTCCTTTGTTCCCAAAATTTCTTATTCCCCAGAAATTACAAACCCAACGTATCTGCTGCTACGTACTCTTCATTCCCTTCGCTTTGAAGTTCCATATCCTCTAATGAAATAGGAGATGACATCCTTGATAAATCATCCACGACTATAGTAGGCTTTCCTTTAACTTCAATAGTGTTGTCCCAAAAAATGTAATCATGCATTTTTATTTCGAAAATTAGATTGTACAAGCCCGAAAATAACACATCATAATATGATTTTATTCCTCCATTCAACTGAAATCTTCCTTCCTCATTATTCCATGAGGTAATGCACTCAAAAAATGAAAATACATTGTTGTTCATGGCTTCTAATAGCAGCCCCAAATATGATTTTTGCAAATTCAATCCTATAATCATGGTATAACAACTACCAGACTGAAATATCACAAAGGAAAGCAAATCCATAAATAAAGCAAGGACTGAAATTTGATTTACATATGCTGAAAGTTTAGAAACAACATGCCTATAATTAAAATCAGCAGTTATCTTGGCCTTAAAATTGAGAGATTCAATCTCCTTGGCATTCCCATGAATGTTAATTTCATCATTCTTTAAGTGGAATTCATACTCCATGTGACTTTTGAGGGCAATTTTCTCTAAATTTTGGATCTCTAGATACCCCCAAACATTGTGTGGCTCAGCTGAAATGAAAACAAGGTAGTCTAAGAAAAATCCATACCTCAACATGGGGTCATAAAATTGAAAGATAAAACCATCATTCTCCTTTTTGGTGGCCATGTGAACAACTACAAGTTTATCATAATTGTTTCCTTTTGCCCTACTTCTTTTGGATCTCTCATAGAACCATGGGTTAACAATCCATAGAGAGAAAAATCAGAATTCCCTTCAAACTTATGCTTCCTTAAACATGCCATGATAGCATTCTCTTTCATTACATTCCACAAGCAAAGAGAAAAAATGAAAATTTTACCTTCACCCTTGCCATGTCTCATGAAGTGGCCCAGATGATCAGCTTGTGGTGTATCATAAACAACCCCCAAGATCTTGCTCTTCATCCTTTATTTGGGTACCAAATAATCTTGATTTTTGCAAAGGATAAACCCATCCATCACCTTGTATCTTTCCGTATTTATCCTTCAAAAACACCATTAGCAAACTTGTTCTTTACATACTCAGCTAAAATTAGTGGCTTCTAATGTAATGTAATTTTAGATAAAGAACATGTGACTCCCATGAAATAGTATCTTCCACCAAATAAAAAATTTGAAGTGTTTCCAGAAACATACCTTGCAAAGTGATATTTTTACCTTTATGCATGAAGCTTATCTCCACGCGTTGATAGTTGAGAGTAAGTTCTCCCAAAAAATGCCACCATTGAAATCCAAACACAATACCCACATCAACCATCACAAAGAAATCAACACATACCTTATATGGTTCCAATGCAACTTGGAGTTGAGAACACATCTTGGTATATTGCATTTAGTGACCATTCACTAACCTCAAAATTAATCCTTTGAAGTATTCAACCTTCAATTCTACTTGTGCCACTGAGAACTCATTAATAGAACCGTGAGTGTTCTCAACATTAATCAATCTTGTGGCTTCTTGTTGGAAGGTAGAATCCTTCATAACCTTGTTAGCATACATAATGATTTCAAAATAATTCTTCATCAAAATTTCTTTTAACCATGTGTAGGGGGTAAGAATATCATATACTTCCTTTCTACAATGCAAGAGGTCAATAGGAACCATGTACCCTTGCAAGAAAATATCTAAATGCCATGTGTCATCCCACAAGTTCTTCATATCATCACCAAAACTTGGCATGCGATCTTTAACAACAAATTTCCTTAAAAGACATAAGTATGCCAACAATATGAAAGGAGATAAAGTGATATTTCCATCATACCTTGGGTTTTCCACCACATATCTACCTTCCCATTCTAGATCAGGAATGATTGAAACATCCTTCATATTCCCAATCTTGTGACTCAAAATTTCTGAGTTGAAATAAACCTTCTTCTTCTCCTCATAACCAACAAATGAAGCTTCTTTTGCCTTGGTTTCAACCACATCTTGATGGTGTTCACATAGGGAAACGCCGTAGCCCTTACCATAATCATAAATCTTCCTCCTATTAACCATTGTACTGGAATTTCCAATAAACTTAAAATGATCATAGGAATCTGGAAAAACACCTTCTTCATCCATTGGACCCCCAACAAGCTCACTCAAAAATCTTGGTCTATGGACCTTATGCAAATCAATTTTTTCATCATATGTAACATCATGAAGACTACCCTTTTTCCATGATTTGCTTCAAAACATCATAGTTTTCCCAAGGTTAACAAAATTCCCATGAGCATAAATCTGAAATGGCATTGCATAAAGAAATAAATCTAAGTTACCTCCAAACCTTCGGTTACTTTGTCTATGGGTGTTTGAAATGTCTTCACAACTCTCACCAAGGTCCCATCTATCACCAATTTTCTATTTAGTGACTGCTACTATAATCAGACAAAATCTTATTGTCATTATGTTCCTTTGGAGAAGGGTTTCCAACCAACCCTTTCTCTTCCCCTTCCTACTCCACACCCCTTGTTTCATCTTTGGATTCATCACAAGTCAAAATATTTTTAGTATTAACCATAGAAGGAGAAATTTTTACCTCATGTTGTTGACTCTTTGGAATGAGTGTAAGTGTCATGGCCTTAGGTCCCTTCATCATAAACCCTTCTTCCTCAATGGTTCCATTATTGCATGGCGAAATTGGGGTTTTGACCCCCTCTTCATCAAACTTTGTGATTTCTTCATGTTGCTTGTGTGACATGTGATGTATAGGCTTGGGCCTAGGTCTTCCTTGATTCATTCCAATGGATTTAGTGAGTGAAATAGCCTCACGATTTTCCCTTGGAAGAGCCATATAATCTTCATAGCATGTGGCAATGTTTCGTCCAACGGTAGGCCTTATTTCTTCCTCTGAAATAGCTCCTTCTCTAGGAAGGAAAGTGGGCTTTGTAATGGATCCTCTGGCTGATCCCATTGGCGTCCATGTATGGTTAGCTCCAAATGAGATACCATCACCATTTTGAACCCTAGGTTCAATGATCCTTTGAAGGGATAGAGCTAGAAAATCCATTGTATCCGCAAGTCTCTCTTGGCTAGAAGTCAACTTGTAAACTTTGGCTCCTTGAGAGTTTTGACCCGCCATATTGTCTTATTTCACTAAAACCCTAGGCCTTTGAAGATACGAGCTCTTATACCACTGTAATATCCCTTTTAAGGGATTGGACCAATATCCAAGGAAATCAGATAAAACACCAAATAACCAAATTTAATTTCTATAACCAATAAATTGAAATAAAAAACCAGTGAACTGATTTCTCCAAACAACGGTATGAAAATGTATACAAAACACAAGATTCACTCCAATTAACCTTGCCACAATTTAGATATGAATTTTAGGCATCCAATATAGCAATAATTACTGAAATTTCTTAGTCAACACACAACTTGAAATTAATAAATAACCAACGAAGAGCAGCCATAACTAAATTATGAAATATGGGTCTAGAAACCTTCAAAATTCATGAGAATGTATATTTCGACCTTATTAAATATGGCATATCAGATTATGAACTGAAAATTCAACTTTATGTCCTTCAAACCATCAAAATCTACACCAAGGTAGGTCCCTCCACCTATAAAAAGAAAATAAAAATATGAGAATGAATGTTTCTCCTCAAATCTACACTTTACTTCAAAACCATGCAATGATGAAGGGTTTTCATCCTTCGAAAAAACCACTAGAAGGGTTTTCATACTTCTATGAAGACACATAAGAGGCTTTTCATCCTCAAGTGGAAGAACATGGAGCAACAAGCTCTCAATGCCCAATGTTAGAAAATATGCCAAAACAAGATGCCCAAATGAGGTCCTTAGTCTCCTTTCATAACCTTACTTTGGCGCCAAAGCTTAAAAAGGTAAGGACGACCCATAAGAGATGTTATATTCCTTCACTAAGCTTCATTTATTTGCCTTAACCCATCCGAATTGCTTTAAGAGGGAAAACACTAAAAATAAAACATAAAAATCAGAAAGAACGAAAGAAAATGAAAGCTCAATGTTCTTCTCCAACTCCGCTAGACATCATTTCATCTTCCCTAAGTCATCCTTTGTGCGATATCTAACCTACAAAAGCCTATATAAAAAATTTGGGTTCACTTCATAACTCACATGGCATTCTCAATAACATACATTAAAAATAGCTCTCAATAATCACTCAAAGATCTCCTAAATATTCCTAAAACATAGGAACATCCTTTAGAGAAGCCACCTCATGGGTTTAAATCACTCAAACCAAGTTTAAGATTCTAGCTTCCTCCAATATGGATCATTTAAAGTTCCTAGATCTATATTTTAGCAAGTGCAAGTCACTTCAAGCATTTCCAAAGGTCTTAAGGGGCAAAGGCAGATACTTTAGAATCTAAACCAAATCACACTACATTACTAACATTGGGTACATATGCATTCTATCTATAGTTACGCCCACTACTCATTATGTCAAGATACACAAGGGAACAATAAGGAATTGGCTTAGATTACATATACTATTTTCACCAACACTATGAGAACTATATGAGCATTTTTCCTAGTCAAGAGGATGTAGTATAACACCTAGAATGGTTCAATAATGGTTTACTATCATGGTCATTCCATCCTCATCCATATAAAGCTTTATCATTTTGTTTTTAAATTGTTTCATGAATTTTTTTGCATGTATCTAGGCTTTTTTTAATTTTTTAAAGATCATTACATGTGGCAACAAAGGTGTGTGAACCCTGGTGATAGAAAAAAATGAACATTTCTAGACCAATAGGATAGAAAAGATACAAAGATCCATTATTCATAGGTTAAAAACCATATGAATGACCATACCATACCACAACCTAACAAAATATGTATGATTTCGTAAAGGGAAAACTCTCATTCAAAGTCTTAGAAACAAATTTTTCAAGATCAAATCACCCCTTTCATCTAGTTTTCACACCCATATAACTTTATATCTCTCTTCACTAATAATAATTAACCCCTTCTTGCATTTCATACTATTATTTCATTGTTTATTATATTAATATATATACTTTGGATTGTATAATTTATGTGGATTAATTTCTTTAGAATATTCTACTTATAACATTATCTTACACTATTTTTAGGATGTAAACATTTGGTGAACCAAACCCTTGATAAAATATCTCCATTTGTTCCAAATCCTCCCTAAAACTTTGCATATGCTTTCCTTTTTTGCCCATTAAGTGTTGTGATTGAATTAATCATCAAGATATATATCATACCAAGGTTTATCCTTCTACTCACAAGCATTGAGTCTCTATGGATTTCATCACCGCTTCATGTACAAGGTGTCCCTTCTAATTTCGATCATGATGCCCATGTGGTTATCTTTACAGAACATTAAAACATATAATGAGAGAAACATTCATTATTCTGATAATGAAGTCTGGACCATGAGCAATGAGTTGACATTTCTTTCTTATTTTCATGTGCACAACTCCATGATCACCCTCAAAATATTTATCATATCATCAATGATCTCCCTCCCTGAAAATTATCTCGATCAGTGATCAATCATATAATGAGAAATACCTATTTTTAGGAATGCATCACCCTCACATCTTCCACTATGGCATTACATATATTATTATATACATTTATGGTTCCTATTTCTTTAGATGGAAACCAATATCCCCCCTCACAATGTTACTATGTACTATTCCTATGACCAATACTAATTTTCTTACAACTCACTATATACACCCATAGTGGTTCTCATTATTCTTATTCTATAATACAAAAGATCTTGAAATGCTTGTTCATAGTTTTCAAGCTCAATACTTATGATTATAGCAAGGTGTGATCTACCTCTTCTCATGTCATAGATTCTACTCAATTTCATCCATAACCAATTCACACCTTGAAGTGTCTTCCTATCCTTTTGCCTTTGAGTTCATGCCACTCTTTAACTTCATATTTATGATGAAAAAGGTGATCTTGAAGAGCACCTTCGTGTTTTCTATACCACTTGTTTGAAATAATATTACAACAAAAAATTACTTACCAAGTTATTTCCTAGAATCCTTGAGGATTTTAGTTTACAATGGTTCTATGATATTCCCATTCATTAGTTCGGGCCTTTACCCATTTAGCTAATCAATTTCTTGCACAATTCTCTATCAATTTTGGGGACAAGGTATTCATATGCTCAAATGTATAAAATACAAAAAGGACTCTAAAATAGGTCATATCAATGACTATGATCTTATGCTATAACAATATGATTACTAAGGATGAACAAGTATTCTATCTGATAGTGAGCTACAAGATCTCTTAACTCAAAGCCTTTTTTCCCCTTTGCACAAATCAATTATCTTTGACAAGTTTCACTCATTTAATCACTTATGTTATAAATTAAAAGAACATTAAGCTAAGATCCTCATCAACATGAACAAGAAAAAATATGTTACTAATGATCCTAACACAAACCTAATTCATAAATTTCAGGGAAAATACAATTTCAATGGCAAGTCTAATGATAAAAAAACTGATGCTAAAACTATCTTGAATGTTTTATATCAACCCACAAAGTTTCATTTGCAAGCTCTTTGGTAGGAAATTCACATGGTTACATTGTCACACCACATCGTAGTTGCTTACCAAATTACTTGAGTGTAGCCTTGTATATCTCCATATGAATCTCAAGGTTAATACAAGCAAAGCCTCATGGTAAGATTTTTGACAGTTAATTCCTTTTGTAATTATCATATATGTGTTGATAATTGTACACTAATCAACATGTCAAGATTTGTCATGTGATATAAGATATTATTGATGTTAATGTTATTGAATGGATACATTACTAATTGAATCATCCCATTCCTACCAATAACAATGTAAAACTCAATGATTTTCAATGACCCACTTCTTGGACCACAACACTAATAAATCTAATTCAGAATTACACCAAGTTTATTTTGCATTACGTCTCCTTCTCCTTATGCTCACCCATTAGACATTATGATTGGTATTATTAATAATATGTCTACCTTCTTTGACATGTTACCTACATTTGATGACACTGATATGCCTCATGATCCTGTATCAAATACACTATACATTATGTACTTTGGTTGGTCAATGTTTTATTTATAGTTTTTTAATTGATAATAGTTCTTATACATAACATGTGTACTTTTACGACTACTTACTGCATATTGGATGTACTAAAAAACAATTTATCTTTGATACTAAGACCAAAATTGGGCACGTTTTTATGCGTCTTATATTTGACTCTATTACTATGATTATCCCCTTTTCAGGAATAGATTCTACTTAATTCAAATGGCTATGTCATCTAGGTTTCCCTTGGTTACACACTTTTAAGGATATATCCTACCTATCTTGCATTAATGTGTCAAGTTCCATATACAATAAGAAAAATTGCTTACGATGAAGGGTATCCCATATGAGGACCCCAATACCTAAATTTATTAAGTCTTAAAATTACACCTACTATATCTCCACATAATAATTCTAATGGGTCTCTCCATCCTAGGCCCACTTTTAGGTCTTCTATTTCACATGATACTTCTAGTGGGTCTCTTTCTCATCATCCTCTTGCTAGGTCTTCTATTACACATTTTTGTTTTAGCGAGTCTTTCCCTCCTAGTCCTCCTATTAGGTATTCTATTACAAATTCTATTTATAGTGAATATTTTCCTTCTTGGCCTCGTGCTAGGTATTGTATTGTATGTTATACTTCTAGTGGGTATCTCCCTCTTATGCCTCCTACTAGGTCTTATATTCCACATTCTATTATTAGTGTTATCATCCGCCGTGTTGTCATGCAAATGTGCAATAGGAAAATTGATAATTTTCAAGCATGATAACTATACCCTTGTGTCGAAACTTTCAATTTTTATCCTTTCGAGGTCTCTTAGGTCTACCCAGTCAGTCCAGTGACCTCTGAGTTGATGTTAACTTAGTCCCTAGGTGATTTAGGAAATTCAATTCAAAACCCCTAGGTGATTTTATGAGTTCATTGAAAAATGTAAACTTATGACAGTCGTGGGAAGGGCTATCATTGACCTTCTTAGAACTCGAGAAACCCCATGGATTGGAAAAAAGAATCCAAACCAAACACAGAAGTGAATTGAAGGCCTAAGAATATCATGGAAGTGATTTAGAAATATTCAGGAAGGCTTTGGAAGAGTTGGGGTAATTTCACCAAAAACAGAGTTCACAGGCCTAAGCAGTGCACATGGTCAAAAGAGATGCTGAGCTTCAGGAAGTGATTTTGGGAGCTCTAGATGGAGTTAGGAGCCAAAATAGACATATTTAGAAATGGAATTATAAGCCCTACAACATGGTGAAATCATATTTTTCACAACACTTTGACGTAATAGGTTTATAACTTATTTTTTCCAAGCATAAGTAAAGGACTAGATCAAAAATATGATTTTAGGGATTAAATGGAGGAATAAAGATATGATAACCCCACCATTGGATTTAGAATGACATTTTCAGTCAATATCATATAAAATTTCACCAAAAACGTCCATCAGGAGCTCAAGTTATCACCATTTCAAGTTGCCCTCTAGGAGCGAGTTCGGGAGTTAGTCAAATTTGATGAGGACATGTGTCAGCTCCAAGAGCCTGGTGCAATTTTATGTCCCTTTTATCCCTAAAAAAAAGGACATGAGGGACATAAAATGCACCCAGCCCCTATAAACCCTCTGGTCACCCATACAACCTCTAGGATTACTAGTTCAGCCCCCAGTTGCTTGCGGGAGCTCAATTACCTTCAACCATCAGATCGTTGCCAAGTGTCAAGTTGAGACCGACTATGTAAAATCATGACCCTCATGTACCAGTGGAGATTCAGTTTGGGTATCATTCTACTTCATGGACAACATTGCTCTCGATACCATATAGAGGTCATGATGATGGCATGGGGTTTCTTGGTTACTTTGGATTACACCGATCCTTGGTGGATGACAGGGTGAGGTAAAGAAACTTACGGCGGGGTATTCAGCTTCTGCAGTAGGATAGGATAATGCTTGGGGTTAATAATTTCTTAGGAAGGGAGGACTGTAATGTCCCCTTTTCCTACGCCAAAGGCCTAAGGGCCAGGTTGAGTCCAAGCCGTGGTCAGACCCAAGGAGCTGTGGACACTGGGAGCTATGGGGAGGGGGCCACGTGGTTCTAATAGTCTAATTTTTTGTTGAGGGTCACTTTTGGACCATGGTGAATTAAAGGGGAAAATTAACTTAAGTCACTTTATTTTATTTGCCCCTCTATAGAATGAAATGCGTATAGGGTCTGTTGGGGCTCTTTTTCCATGGGGAAGTAGATAAGGAGGTGGGGGAGAAAGGAAAGGAACTTTTGTCGCTTGCATTTTAGCCTCCTTCACATGAAGCTGTTGTTGTTGTGCATCTATAGCTTATGCAGTCAAATCCCACAGGGACCCTAGCTTCGGTGGTGAGAGACCCATCCCTAGTTAGCAGGGCATTCTTTGGCAGTGAGAGATCTACCCTAGTCTATCATTTTGGAGTTGCTTCCAGGGCTGTGTGGCAGAGACATTATCAGAGGTTTAAGATGAAGGATTTTGAGGGTTTTGAGGGCATTTGAGGAAGACAATTAGAGGGGCTCCAAATCAGATTCATGGCAGCCATTTGGGTTGGGTGTGGCAACACGTTGAAGGGGCCTCCATCATTTCCCAACCCCATTCCAAGAGAGGTGACTTGCAACCTTTATTTGGGGGTTTTCCAGTTGGTCATTTTCAGATCTGAAGGTGGAACTATTATTGCCTATATATGTTAATGTTATTTCCAAATACCCTTATTATTGCTCTTGTATTTAGAGGGTTACGAACCTCTGAAGTTTTCTAGCTTCCTAGGGCATTTTGTAATTTTTATAGCAGTAATATATTATTCCAAAAATGTTTTCACAGTGTTTATTATTACTGTTACAAGCTTCCCTCAAAATTTCATGCACTGTGGGCAAATATTTTTTGTGATATCAATTTAATACCATTCGCTGTCCTAGCTGGACATTTTCAGTAAAAATCAGAAATTTTACTATGCTGCAATTTTTCAATATTTTGTGCATTTTTAAGTGGTATCCCATATGGAATATTTCACCATTGTCATGAAATAGAAATTCAAAGAGATCTTGCAAAAAAGTACACGAAATAATAAACCATTTTTTACAGTATTATTCATTCTTAGAGGCCATAAAACTCCATAATCAGATCTCTCATTCACAACAAGAAGTGTTCGCAATGAAGAAATCTATTTCTTTGCACAACAGAAGAAAAAGTTGGATTTCCCGTTAAAATGATAACCAGTTTGAAGAAAAATTCAACGGAGGAACAAGAATAAAAAACCCATATCAAAAAAGTGATTTTCATCATGAACGGAGGATAAAACTAGACCTTCAATTTTCCAGGTGCATCAATGGCTGTTGTGTTCAAAGGTACCACCATGTCAGAAATTTAAAAGTTTAAAATATCCCAAACTATTGAGTGAGTAGGTACAATATTTAAGAGAGGCGATATTAGGCAAAAACCCATATCAGAAAACTTAGTTTCACAATGATCCCACCACTAGAAGTTCAATTTCTAGAAATAGTAGGTATTCTACATAGAGAGCTTCCATTTCAGGAAATTCATCAATTGAAGAAACTTCGAAAGAGGAATTGAACACAAAATAAGTGTTACAATGAAAAATTCATCGAAACATTATCTTAGTCTAAAATTTACACTTACTAAAAATAGTAAGTGGTCTCACGAGAACCTGCCAAAAATAGAAAATTGATCCAGAAGGTGAGAGAAATGTAGGGAGAAAGGGAAATCCTAGTTGCAACATCCAATTGAGGTTCAAGGCAACTGCTTTTTCATACTTACTAAAAATAGTAAGTTGCTTTTTATGAAGAAACCATGAAGTATAAGTGGACATGACAAAAGCTGACACAACCTTTCACTTACAAGTATGAGATAGAAGATAGTGATGTCTCATACATGGATCTCATTGATCTAAGGGCTTTCATGAAAGCCAAGGAATGAGGGAAGATTAAGGATCAGGTATTCACAAATGGATTGTTTGCAGCTGCAGGACACCCTGTGTCTGTACAAAGCCTTGAGTTGGTCTTGGCTTGCTCTCACCAATATGAACCGAAAACACAAACAATTCAAGCTAATAATGGTACGATAATGGTGGTCATCAGTCCCAGAACCATCTCACTCACTCTACAAATCCCAAAATCACCGAGCATGGTTGTCATCTCAAAGGACAAGGCATTGCATAACTGGGAAACGATGGATGCATATGTGTAAAGGGTTGCACATGGTTCGTGGATGGAGACAAGGATAAATCCCTCAAGAATGTCCAAGACCCTTCTGAGGTGTGAGTTCCATGAGGGGTATTCAGATGCAATCACCCTCCTCAATAGGGTGATGGGAGAAGAAAACACAAAAGAATTCTAGGAGTAGATGGGCCTTTTCATCTTGACTGTGATAGAAGGAAAGTAGAGAATTGACTGGGGTAGATCATCAGTGAAAATTTACATCTAAAACTACTTCAGGTACCCATGATGAAGAAGTTTGAAACAATGCTAAGAAATAGTGTTCTACGGGATGAAGTGACAATTGAATCTAAAATTCTGTAGATAAAGGCTAGCTTAATATTGCAGTAGAGTTTATAAGTTATATACTATCTCCATACCCAATAGATATGTCAGGCTATTAATTGACCCATATAACATGCATATGTTCCCCAAACGTCACCAAATTGTTGTCTAAAATAGTACCCATATTATTTGGACTTCATTCGAGTCATATACTCATGCGGCTTCAAGAAATATATCTATGGAATGAAGGAACTTAGTGTTCTGTAGATTTTGTAAAATCCGCATAACAAAGGAACTTCACCACGTGGAAATAAGCCACAAAACAAAGGCTAAGTACCATGCAACATTGTGAAGGAAGATAAGTGAAGTGTGGAAATGATAGAAAAATTTGATAGTAAATGCCGCACAAGTTGACGTATTTTGTGAAGTGAAGAAAATCCGCATATTAAAGGAACACGTAAAATTCATGGTTATTCATGGAATAAGGAAAATTGGAAAAATTCACAGAATAAAGAGTTTACGATATAAAAGAAGCTGATGCGGAACATAGAAGACTCCATGGAATATAGTGTACTCTACAGGAGGTGAAGGTAATTTCAAAGTTAAGGGTTGTTCATGAATCAAGTTGGAGATCAAAATGTATCTGTGAAGAATATAAAGGTTCACCAAATTAAAAAAAACCATGAAAGATGAGATCAGAGTGGCAGACATCAATTTTTTATAAAAACACAACAAGGTTGTGCCTAATTAAAACTAGGTGCTCAACTACTCCAACAACTAAAATTTAATTTTGAATAACACCATCCTCCTGCATTGGTGATCTAATGGCATGTAATTCAAGAATTTTCAGGGACCCATACCTAGCCTACAAAATCATTGGTGATTGGTCCTTATTTTTGGCAGGGTGATTAAATTTATTCATAACTCGATGTGATATTTTTCCTCTTCCTCTCTCTAAAATTTCTATAAATGTAAGTGTGAAAACACATGTAAAGGGTTCACTTTTTTGCTAAGTCTGAGGGCTCCTCCCTTTTGGTCCTAAAGTTTTTTCTCAAAGACCTAAGTAACGCACTTGAGAAGATTTCACGCACCTTGAATCTGTTAGATTTTTAATGGATAAGTTCTTGATATAGCATGCAAGTGCAATCTCTTTCCTTTGAATGTATTAGTATATAATATGAATATCTCAATTATTTTACCTATATTGAATCTTATTATGTCCCATTCTTTCAAAGTTGTGTGTGCATTATCTTAGATCGTTGTATGAATTACTATATATGTGTCCTTGGAGCCAAAATAAAACCCTATTCTAGTTTGGTGCATCACCTCTTTTTATTTCAACATTTATCTCTTAACCCTGACACCTTGGAATACTTAGGATAGGATTAGATATCAATTGTTTAGTGCTGGTTATTTAGTCACAATGAGCTAGGATAGAAGGAGCTAGCCTTTTATGGAGATTGATGTTCCATAGGGATCCGAAATAACTCTACTTCATTAGAAATAGTCATCACAAAGAAGGAAAACAATGAAATGGAGGTTCTATATTTTAAGTAACAGGACCGCCACCTTGCGTAGGGCAACAGTTACAGAACTACCGCCCAACTAGGGTGGTGGTCCCAGAACCGTCAGTTTGCACAGGGCGGCAGTCCTGGCCATTATGGACAGAAAACAAAATTTGAAACTAACAACCTTTGAATTTGAAAGGATGTTCGTTTCTCTTCTCCTTCATGACCTTTCCCATTCTCTAGTGCATGGGAGGACATGAGAAAGGCTATAAATACATGATTGTAGAAGTGTAAAAGATCATCGAAGCATGGGAGTTAGTGAGGAAGAAATATTAGTGTTGGAAATTATATTTTTGTAGAAGAAAGGAGTGTTGGACAAAGCAAGCAAGTAACTGAAAGGAAGTGTTGACATATTATCTACTTCTCTTTCTTACTTATTGTAAATTCTGTACCTATTGATTTGAATTGGCCAATAAAAGTGGGAAGAAAGAGCAATTTCCCTTCCTGACTGGTTTTTCCTCCATTGGAGGTTTTCCAGGATAAAATTGTTGGTGTTATGAGCTTATATTATTTCATTTACTAAAATTGTTGATTCTAAGCACAATAGTAATTCATTCACTAGCTATCTCTATTATTTTCTAACAGAAAGTAAATAACAATGATTAATTTGTGATTTTTGAATAATTCCAAAGTTGAAGAGTTTACAGATCATTTTGGTATCAGAGCTAACAAGTATCCAGGACTGTGGTATTTCATTCTTGAATTTGTATGATAGTAACAAGATCTAAAGGCAAAAAAGATTTACCTTACAATCTGAAGATTTCTACAAAGAAGTGGAAACAAAGAATTCGTGGAGAAATGGAGGAAGAGAACTTGGTCCATAGAATTGAGATGTTGGAGACCATGATGGATAGGATGTTTAGAAGGTAAGAGGAACTTGTAGATTTGTAGAAGACCGCTTCTATCAAGCAAGACTCCATGGACTCGGTGGTTCGAGGCTTAGTAAAAAATTTTGGTATAGGAAAGAGTCACCATGAGGAATATTATGGGGAAGAACATGAAGAAGAGACTTCTAACACAAGAGAAAAGGTAAAATCTGAACAAACTCCTTTTAAAGTTGAGACTAAAGTCAAAATCAAAAGCTTCGAAGGACAAGTAGATGAAGAATTACTGGATAAATGGTTGAAATAGTTAGAAGTCTACTTTAGCATCTATAATGTCACTGAGGCACAAAGGATCACCTTTACGCGTCTCAAAATGGAGGGACATGTTCTAGTTTGGTGGGAAACTCATCTAACTACTCGTGAAAAGAAGAAATGTCCTATTGTGAAATCTTGGCAAGAATTTAAGGAATTACTTAGAGCTAACTTCTATCCTATTGGCCATAAAAATGACCAAATGATTAAATGGCAGTATTTTAGACAAGGCAGTGGTCAAAGTGTGTAGGAAAATACTATGGAGTTTTGGAGCAAGCCATGTTGCTGAACATGGATTTGGAGGATGAGGATATTCTGACCAAATACTTGGGAGGACTTCACACTCACCTTCGAAGAAAATTCATCTCCATAAAGCCCAAAAATCTCAATGAAGCATGTGTACAAGCATAATACATAGATGATGAGAAAAAGAAAGGAGAAGGAGAGCTGAGGGTAAAGCAGTCAAAAAATCAGTAGAAAAAGGATTATGGGCAAACAAGTAACAAGAGTAAGTGGAAAGGGAAAGGTAAAAAATCTGTCACTACTTTAAATACTTGTAAAGATCCCAAGAATTTTTACAAGAATTGTGATATTAATGGTCATATTGATGCTACATGTTGGAAGTTGCATCCAGAGTTACATCCGAAGAACCAAACCAAGGACTCCAAGAAGTCCATGATAGCTGTAAAGATAGAAGGGGATGTGGAAATTAAAGATGACTTTGATGTAGAAGAAAGGCTTGGATGCATGGCCACCAACATGGACAACAAAGAGGAGATGAGTAGACTATTCCAGATCAAAATACAGATCAAGAGGACTAAGGTAAATGCTTTGGTTGATACCGATTCTCAATCTAACTTGATTTCTGAGGCAGTTGTAAAGAAGCTTGGTCTTGAGACTTACGAGCATCCACACCCATATCCTTTGGGTTGGGTGAAGAAGGGTGTTGAAATTCAGGTAACAAGAAGATGTAAGGTCAAGTTTGGGATAAATTCCCAATATATAGATGTTTTTAAAGCTGACGTTATTCCACTTGATGCTTTTGATGTGGTATTCAGGAGTACTTTCTTGTATGGTAGGGATGTTATCTTTATGAGAAGGGAAAACCGGTCAAGAATGGGATCGGCTACAACATCTAGGCACACCAGTGTAAGACATAGGTTACTATGGTAAGTGCTAACCAATTAAAATGACTTATTTAGTCAAATCATAATCAATTTTGTTTACTTTTGTTAAAAGATAAACAAGATGGGGTAGAAGTTTCAGAGATTTCTAACCAAGGAAAACAAGATTTGGATAGTAGTATTCAGTCCTTTTAGGAAGTATTTCAAACTCCTAGTGGATTACCACCAAAACGGGAAGTAGAGTATGAGATTCAGCTATTTCCAGAGTCACCTCTACCGAACATCAGGTTGTATAAGAAATCCTTACTTAAGAGTATTGAAGTAAAGAAACAACTCTAGGAACTAATAGACCAAGGGGTAATACGTCCGAGCACCTCACTGTGTGGTTCACCTATCATGATGCTGTCAAAGAAGGATGGTTCTTGGAGAATGTGCATCGACTACCACACTTTGAACAAGATCACCATAAAGAAATGATATCCACTTCCTTGTATAGATGATCTCTTGGACCAGCTTCAGCATGCCAAATTTTTCACGAAGTTGGATCTCAAGTCAGGTTATCACCAAGTCAGGATGAAGGAGGATGATATATGGAAGACTACCTTCAAAACAAAATAGGGTTTGTATGAATGGTTAGTACTTCCTTTTGGATTATGCAATGCACCCGCTACATTTATGAGATTGATGAATGATGTATTGTAGGATTTCATAGATTCATGTTTCATTATATATCTAGATGATATCCTGATTTTTAGTGCCAAATAGGAAGAACATCTAACACATTTACAACAAGTCTTGCAAGTTCTCAGGGAGAAACAACTGTTTTATAATTTGAAGAAATGTGAATTTTCCAAACAGTCACTTGTCTATCTTGGGAATTTGGTTGGAGGAGGAGAGCTATGAGTGGATCCAAAGAAGGTGGAAGCCATAAAAAATTAGCCGATACCAACAAAAGCCACAAAGACTAGAAGCTTTGTGGGAGCAGTACAATACATGTGGAAGTTAATTATGGGTTTCTCAGCAATTGCAACACCTCAAGACACAATGGCCACAAAGAGTAAGGGTTTTTATTGGGGTAAGGAACAAGATAAATCCTTTGAGTTATTGAAATACAAGATTAGACATGCTCTAGTACTTGCTCTTCCTAGTTTGCAACAGCCTTTTGAAGTAGAGACAGATGCCAATGATTATGCTATGGGCATAGTGTTGCTTCAAGGAGGTAAACCTGTATGTTATCATTCTGAAACCTTCACTTCAATACTTAAAGGATATTTAGTATATGATAAAGAAATGTATGCACTAGTTCAAGAAATTAAAAAAAAGGAAACATTATTTGTTGGGTAAAGAAACTATTGTGCACACTGACCAAAAACCTCTCCAGTATTTGCAAGCACAGTCTAAATTGCAGCAAGAAAGGCACTACAAATGGATGGGGTTTCTTCAGCAGTTCCATCTAGTGATCAAATACAAGAAAGGTAGCACAAATTTGGTGGCAGACATGTTGTCTAGGCCACCCACACAGGAAAAGTTCTCCTGTTTGGCCACTATCTCTCAGATTGAGCCCATCACGAAGGAAGCTTACGGAGAAGCATATGCCCAAGATAAAGACTTTGGGGTAACATTTTAGAAGTTATAGTCCCAAGGGGCTGAAAAGATGGGGATTGAAGACTGTTATCTCAAGGATGGGCTGCTCTACCGATGGGGGAAACTTTGTGTGCCTAAATAAGAAAGACTTCTATTGATGAGGGACACACATACCTTGAAAGTAGTGGGACATTTCAGTGTTGGTAAGACCCTAGCCCACTTGTAAAGGTATGTATATAGGCCCAACATGCAAGAAGAAGTATCAAAATTTATTCGTGGATGTAAACTTTGTTGTACTAACAAGCCTAAAACCAGGAAGGAAGGTTTTTATATGCCTTTACAGTACCTACTCATCTGTGGGAGGACATTTCTATGGATTTTGTAGGAGGATTACCTATGTCTAAACATGGCCATGACTATCTCTATGTTGTTGTGGATAGATTCGGTAAAATGTGTATTCTTATGGCATGTAAAAAGATATTAAAAGCACATGAGGTAGTAGATATTTTCTTTGCTAATGTATGGGTGCATTTTGGTTTGCTAAAGTCTATTGTCTCTGATAGGGATTCCAGGTTCTTGGGGAATTTTTGGACTACTTTGTGGGACAAGATGGATACTAGGTTACAGAGGAGCAAAACTTTCCATCCATAGAATGATGGATAAATAGAGGTGGTAAACAGGACTTTGGTACAGCTGATCAGAGGGTATAACAGTAAGTACCCAAGGACTTGGGACGAGTCCTTAGCCTACATTTAACATTCCTATAACTGGGTAGTATACACATCCACTATGAAGTCACCATTTGAAGCATGCTTAGGATATCTACCTACAAATCTGCTGGACATAGCAGTTGGACAGTAGGATGAGGAGGATACATGAGACACAAAGGTGACTAGAGCCAACAAGTTCATTGAGAGGATCCAGAAAATCCATCTCAAGGTCAAAGAATAGCTAGAAAAATCTCAAGGAAAGTACAAAGATAGGCATGATCAGCATAGGAGGGAACACAAGATTCATGTTGGAGACAAAGTTTGGCTTTACTTGAGCAAGGAGAGACTACAAGGTCAAGCACATAAGCTCAAGCCACTACAATATGGACCCTTCACCATATTGGAGCAGGTTGGGGAAAATTATTTTCGACTTGATTTGCCATCATTCATGAGGATGTACTCTGTAGTAAACTGTGAGAACTTGTACCTATATGAGCCATCCATGCTGGATAAAGATGAAGAACAACAGTTGCTACCTTCCATTGAGGATTACATCTTGGACTCACAAGGCGAATTGGAGGAGGATGTAGTGCTACAACAGAAGGTCAGAGAGACTAGAAGAGGTCCACAGGAGTCTTGGAAGATTAGACTAAAAGGAAAGACACCAAGGTAGGCCCGGTGCTACTCAAAGGAGCAAGAGAGGGATTTTTTCCCTCATTTACTCCCCCACTAATCTTTTGTGGGACCAAAAGCCTCCTAAGAAGGGGAGGTGTGATCCATAGGGATCCGAAATAACTCTAATTCATCAGAAATAGTCAACACAAAGAAGGAAAACAATGAAATGGAGGTTCTGTCTGCTAAGTAACAGGACCACCACCTAGCCAGGGTGGTGGTCCCAGAACCGCCAGTCTACACAGGGTGACGGTCCTGGCCATTACGGATAGAAAACAAAATTTGAAATGAACAACCTCTGAATTTGAAAGGATGTTCATTTCTCTTCTCCTTCATGAACTTTCCCATTCTCCAGTACATGGGAGGACATGAGAAAGGCTATAAATACATGATTGTAGAAGTGTAAAAGATCATTGAAGTATGGGAGCAAGTGAGCAAGAAATCTTAGTGCTGGAAATTGTATTTTGTAGAAGAAAGGAGTGTTGGACAAAGCAAGCAACTTAAAGGAAGTGTTGAGATATTATCTACTTCTCTTTCTTACTTATTATAAATTCTGTACTTGTTAATTTTAATTGGTCAATAAAAGTGGGAAGAAAGATTAATTTCCCTTCCCGACTAGTTTTTCCTCCATTGGAGGTTTTCCAGGATAAAATTGTTGGTGTTATGAGCTTATATTATTTCATTTACTAAAATTGTTGATTCTAAGAACCATAGTAATTCATTCACTAACTATCTCTATTATTTTCTAATAGAAACTAAACAACATCGATTAATTTGTGATTTGTGAATAATTCCAAAGTTGAAGAGTTTACAGATTAATTGACCTCAAAAGGAGTCATTAACTCAGACTTTAGAGGTCTTTCCATGTTTCACTGAGGTGTTGAATCTGGTATATTCAATAAGAGTATAGTCTTGGGCGAAAATAGTCTCCTCTGGCATATAATATGGCTCCTACCTTCCCTCTTATAATTTGTGCACTTCTACCTAGACTGCACTTATGAACTCTAATATATTATACACTTATCTTTATTTCTCAAGGAATTAACACTTTAAGTAGTACCTTGTATACAACATATTTTTAATTCTTTCTAACCATTTATTTTGTGCAAGGGCTACTGATGCATTCTCCTCCTGAGAGGGTACCTTAAGGGGCCCTCCAGGATTGGGGTATGATCGATATTTGTCACATGATAGACTATGAAATTTTAAATATTTCGTTATTATCCTTAATTACCCTATACTTTCCTCATTTCTTCCCTTTGTTCACACATTGTATTCATTTTTTATATTTACCACAATAATGCTTGCTCTCATTCATTCATGGTATTTCTACCAATTTTGGTCATCTTGGTTCATCGTCATAACTATATTATGTATGTGGCTTCCATTCCCCATTGTTTTACACCTTTGACCATAGGATTCCCCCAAAAGTCGACACCATAGACCATGGTAGATGGTGTTTGTTCATGAATTTTCATTGTTGACATTATTGACCATGGTAAATGACATTCAAATTTATCAGGGCTGACCACATCGACCATAGTAGATGGCATTCAAAATTTTTAGGGACGAAAACATCGACCATGAACGATGTTATCAGGTATTTATACTCCACCATATTGTCATTTTAAGATCATCATCATTCATTATCACTTACATACTTCACATATTCATACTAGGTCACACTTATTTGTGGGAATTTATGTCTTGGAGCTTACCCTCTTGTATTTGGCTCACCATAGTGAGTTAGTACTGGAGGTCTTCTTGTTGATATTTCCACTTCTCTTCTCATAGTGGTTATCTCTCGATGTTGTTGTCTCTGGGGAGGATTATGCATCAACGGTCACACTGTAGGTAAGTATTTCTAACCCTCTTTGTCCTTTATCTTATTCTTATTATTGTGGATGATTGATCATTCATTTCTATATAACAAAGTAGATGTAGGTTTACTTTGATCCATTGTTTTGTCTTATTATTATGCCCCTTGGATTTATCCCCCCCTTGGTTATTTCCCTCTTTATTTTAGAGTCCTAGTAGGATACCTATTTTTATCTTAGTTGTAGGCATTGGAAACCTATATCTATCCTAGGGATAGGGATATTATCCTCTAGATTTATGATTTTAGTGCTCCTTAAGCACGTTTGTATTTACAAAATGTGCCTAGTCTTAGATTGGATCCCTATATTTGAGAACACAGCTGAGAGCCTTTGGTAAACCCAATGTGAATCTTACTCTTCCCTAAATTATGTCATATTCACTCTGATCTCTAATTTTTCCTAATTTTTATGTACCATTGACCCATGTGTAGGACCCTAATACACAATTGATATGGTCTAGACTAACATCATTTTATCCTCGTGCATTTGGCCCATTTTCCCACTTTTTGCATGATTGATCTAGTTAGATGCTCACCTGTATCAACCCTTACACCATCAGACACTATGAATAATCACACGATTGATCTCATCAAGGTTTTTATCCTACCTCACATTACCATATCTCTGACACCATCGACCCCTATGAATATTTGTATGACCAATCTCATTAGGAATTTGGGGAAAATCTATCTTTTAGAACCATATCCATATTTTCTTCATGTCTCCTCTTAACATTTTTCTTTCCAATCTCAATCTACTCAAGTTTCCTACGGGTTGTTCTTTTACTCTTTCTTATATGTCAGACAATGTCACTGCACAACCAACACTTCCTAAACCCATTCTTACTTCCATCAGGATTCACCCCATTAATAACTATGACTATACATTTTCTTCTCCTCCTGATGCCATTAACTTGTATAACATAACATAGATGATTTCATCTGAACATATTATTTCACCTATCTAGATTGAAAAAATCAACCACTTTGGGATTATAGGGTCGATCCTATCTAAAATAAATCCTTCCCCTCCTGACGCCATCAGCCCATATCCTCCAATATAGTTAATCCCATCAAAACCTAGTCTTAAATTTGATTGTAATGTGATAGAAATTTAATTGATTGACCCTATAAAAACTTTCAAAAATTTGAACAATAATGAATTTTACACACCCAACAAAAAAGGGTAACTAATCAAAGTTTCTCAAGTTATATGTCCCATAGAAGAGCCAATATTGAAACCTCATTCAAAACCTGTTAGTCATGAAAAAACTCCTATAAATGAAGCAACCCACAATAAATCACTAAAAAATCATTTACAAACTACTAATCTCAAGGTTTTTCCCTCTAGTGGCCCTAATCCACCACTTGATCCTAATCTCATGATTATTAAGTGCTTGGATCAAGTGACCACTATGCAATCTTATACCACTTCTAGCATCCTTTAAATATAAAATCATATTTTACAAATGGATTCTTAGCCAACACAATTTGTTACAGGTCCTAATCAACCTTCAATACATCCTTTTCCTTTGGATGCTAATGGGAATCCTATCCCTCCTCCTAAAATCTATAATAAGGTGCTTTAAATATTGCAAAATGAACCCCTAGCTCCTTACATAGATTTTATGTATATATGAAGGATAACTCTAGCCATTTCTTATGATGGGTCGACTGATCCAACCATATATGCTAAGAACTTTCAGAATATATATATATATATATATATATATATATATATATATATATATAGCCTGTACAAAAAATTGAAATCAATATCTATGCTACAACCAAGCTCCTCAAAAAACCCTTTTTAGGAGATGCTCGAGAATTATATAACCAACTCCCTTCACATTCTATTATTAATATAGAAACTTTTTTCCAATCCTTAGTGAAGGAATTTCAACAACATGACCTTCTTGAAAACACATTTCAAACTTAAGTAATTTTAAACAATCTCCTAACAAATCAGCTCATGATTTCATCAAGCAATGGAAGATTTTAGTTAATCAAGCTAACCATTATCTTGATAATCAAAACATTTTTGAACTCTTCCTTAAGTTTTTTTTTCCTAATCTCTAATATAAGGTTTGAGCCTTATCTCCCACTATATTGAAAGACACTCTCGAACAAGCCAAAAAAAATGATTACCTTATATGAGAATTTAAAATTCCTCCCAAGCTCTCAAAATCCCTCAAATAAATGTATAATGCTATTAAACCTCAAGCCCTTTCTAAAGGAAAATCTATCACACATTCCTCTTCAAACAATGATACTTTAAATGTTATTTCTTATAACCCACATCACTCACCTTTTTCACATGGTGAACTATTACAATTTATCTGCATGCCTCATGTTTCCCCCCTACTAAGCAACCAAATTCCTTCAATCCTAACCTCCTTTTTTTGGTGGCACGCCACTATTGGGAATTCCCATGAGGATTGTAGGGATCTCAAGAAATTTTCCACTGATTTATTTCCTGGACCCCAATTTGACATCGATTCTATTAGCGAAGAACATTATGAGAAATATTAATCCCTTTTGAAAGCTCATGAGAGCCACTAATCTAGGAACAACCATAATAAGGAACCTTTGAACTACTTTGTAGGTACTATTGAAGAGTATTATGATTATAATTACCTCAATTCTCAATATGTTAACGTAGATAAACTCAACTACTGGAAATTTTTTTTGCATAAAGACCCCATATAAAAACCAAAAAAACCTTCCCTTAATGATAAAAAATTGATTGATACTTCTCACAAGAAACCTAATGATGAGCTTTCTCTCTCAATCGAGGCTCATCCCAAAACCAAAATAGAAATGGGTCTCATATAACTCACAAAATAACATTATTTTCTCATCTAACTCACCTAACTTGCAAAAGAACACTATTTTCTCTCTAATAAAAGTGGATTTAGATGTAGTTTTAAGAACTGGTTGCTTATTTAAGATAGAATATAAAATATACAATATATTTGATTTGTTTCTTATAAGTCCATTTGCAATCTAATTGTTATCATTTCTTCATATTTCTTGCAAGTTGGAGTGTAGTATTGTGTATAAATAGGCCATTTAAAGATATTAAAGGATGAAGGTTGGAGGCTATATCACTTTGGAGCACTATGGAATCTACTCCAAACCATCTTTAACTCCAAAAATGGCATACAAGACTTCCGCTAAAAGCACAATGTTAAACTAATTTTCTCGCTCCTGTTTTGAATTAGTGAAATGGTAACAAGAAAACAAGAATATCCAATATGAGATAGTTTAAATCTACCTCTAGATGAGATGATTATGGATATGGGAACAAAAGATCCTCCTTGCAGCGAGCTCGATTACCTACACTACAAAGAGAAACTCAACAAAAAAGGATTAGCAGATAGGATGGTGAGTTAGCTGAAAAAGCTAGTCCTGAGAAGTGAAAACTTCCTAGGATGGATGTCAACCTAATTTTTTATAAAATATATATAAAATAACAATGGATAAGTGACAACAGAATCTGAACTTGATACAAGAAATTAGAGATGTGCAAGAAAAGACAAGATGTAGATCTGATTCAAATAAATGATATTAAACCAAGCCTGATTGGGTGGACAACGACCTAAGAATGACATGTACAATCGATGGTGACTAGGATAGTGTGAGAAGGACAATACATAAAAACAAACTTGAAAGACTTCCTAAAGCTTGACCTGGAGATGATTTGAACTGGGGATGATGCTGAGCTGTTGTGAGAATATTAGATCTGATGAAAACAGAAAGTATGCAAGAAAATTAATGAAGGATGAGAGCTACTTGATTGGATTGATGGTGAATGGTCCCGATCGACCCTGACTAGACTCGGTGAAGTTAGAATCTAGAGCTATAGGTATGCAGAATGACAAGATTGGAGGGTTTGAAATGCTGTACGATCAGAGGGCAGGTGACTAGAAAAGTGAATGATAGAAAGCTAAGTAAACGGGATCTAGGTCGATGACGTATATATAAGGTTGATGATGACTAGGAGTGATATAGGGTTTAATGGAAAAACATGGGTGAAAGTGATGATCTACAGATGGGAATGAAGATAAGAAAATGTAGAGACGAGACTCAGGGATGACTGGTAGACCTGCAACAAAGATGATAAGAAAAGGTGATGGAATGTCAGTGGTGGATCCAAGCATGCAAAATAGAGAGAGGGCTTAAAATATCCAAGGGTGAAGTACAATATGTTCAAAATAGCTCCAAGATGATGATAACAATTGTAAAGAAGGTAGAAAATCACAATGAAATTCACAAAATAGATTAAACTCTCAAAATTACATCTTGGAAGGAGGGGAGTGGGCGTATTTATAGGGTTGACAGAGATCTGGATGGGTCACCAGAGACTACAACAGACTATTTATTTGGGTGGTATAATGATTCCCAACTCAAGGAAAAATGGGCCTAATGAGGGCAGATTAGGGCTTTAAGGTGATTAGGATGGTTAGGGTTGTCTAGGGATGATAAAATGTAGGTGAGTGATAAGAAAATATTAAATAAAGGAAAAGGGGAGGTGAAATTATTAAATGAAGGTGGTTGGGTGATTAGGGATAATAAATGGATTAGAGGGTGATTTAGGTCTAATTAAACATGATTAATGATGTTTAGGGAAGATAAATTAATGGTGGGCTTAAGATAAGATTAAGGTGGAAAATGATAATTAAAATCAAATTAGAAGGGAAAGGGGATTTAAATGGGAAGAGATGTATATATGTTATAACGATAAAGAGAGTGAACACGGGGTGAAGGGACTAGTGAGACCAAAATTTGGTGTTACATTTGCCCCTTTTTGTCAAGTGGTTTGAGCAAGCAAAATACAAGACAAAAAAGTGATGAAAGATGATTGACGAGTCACTCCCCCTCAAACTAGGGATCAACATCATGAAGGGGAATCAATCACGAGTTTGAAAGAGATAGATGAGAAAATATGTAAAGGATGAGAAAAGAGGAAGGAAATGATGCCCCAAGAGGAAAAAGATAAGAAGTACAATACGACATTGACTTGGGAATCACTTCGGTAGGGAATGAAGTACATCCTCAATGGAGATGATAGAAATGCCCTACAAACTTGTGAGTCTGAAAAAACCACTATAATATGGAGGTAATCTAATGGGAATCCACTCAAATGGATGTCCAAGCCATAGGACCAATGAGACAAAGGTAGACACCAAAATATGGGCAAGTAAATGTGAGGATAAGTAAAATGTGATATCCTTCATATATGAGGAATTGATGAGATATGAGTCTTAGTGGGACAAAAAATAAAAGATGGTCATAAAGGTGAAATAATGGTGCCCCAACAAGGAACACAAAGATGGCCATAAAGGTGATATTTTTAGGCAAGCCACACAAGGGAAGCAATAGTATGTTATGGGTGAAACACACAAAGAATAAGTGGAAAAAAATATAATTTATAAAAGAATGGTGGATAAGACAGAAAAAGAGGAAAATATTGTTAAAAAAGAGGCCAATTCAATGACGACCCGAACAGGTTAGCGGTGATCAGGAATGGGTCGATGGCGATCGTTTAGTCAATGGTGACTACTGGTGGCACGAATATTAAAGTGGTAAATTCAACCGAGCAGGATCATTTACGTTGTAAAAATCTGACGTCAAGAGTTGATAGGTACAAAAGGATACAATTTGAGAGTAATGGAGGCCAATAGAGGAGGGAGGAAGTACTAGAGGACATGGAGAGTGGTAAGTTTGAAACCCCAAATTTGTTTTGATGTGCTTTATTTATTTATTTTATTTGATTTCCCTAGATTTTTCACAGGTGACAAGGGCTGGTCAGTGGCGACTCGATGGGTTGCCATCGACCGTAGGAAAGGTGATGTCTACCTGAAGGGGTTGACATCGACTTAGGGAAAAGCATCGTCGACCCAAAATGGGTCAACGTTGACTGGATAAGGGTTAGGAAATTTTAGGTGAAAAATGATGAATTGTTATTAATGGATTATGATGAGGTTTTGGTGTGATCAAAGACACACTTTACTTGAGAGATCGGGTCCCAACCATGATGGAGTGGATTTAAGTAGATGTGACACATGATGAGTGGAATCAGATGGATGCCGTGGGATTATGTGGCTTTCACCACTATCAGAGAGTCCATAAGGACATAAGGATGATTATTGCATTGGTGAAGAGATGGGATCCTTGGACAAACACATTTTAGATAAGGATAAGATAGATGATGGTGACACTGGAGGACGTGTACCACATAACTAGGTTGTTTATTCAAGGAGAGATTATAGTTCCCATCATAGTAGAGAGGAGGCTCAGAGTATTGACCTAATTATTTGGAGGAGATACCACAAATATTACATTTATATATAGGTCATTTCATATTGAGACTAGATATGAGCCAGCTTCGTTGGGAAACCAACTAATTTTCTTACTGATGATGGCCATCTCATGGTATGCATTGCTAGACTCAAGTGGAACCGAAGTTCCATGGGCATTAGCAGGAGAGGTTACATATATTATGGAGTATGGGAAAATATTTACATTTGGGGATGCCTTCCTAGCGTAGGTTTATTATGAGATGAGGGTGTAATTATCATGGTGGCGATCTATCATGGATGTAGGGTTTTTATTGTATTGCTAGGTATATGAGCACATAGTGGTAGTATGACCACAAGGATTGCCATGGGTGATTAGAGACCATATTGATCTTACGGTTAGATTTGTGAGATGTTGCATAGATCAGGTTCATGGAGAGAGAGGTGAGTGTGGTGGGGAGTGGTATGTGGAGAGATTAGGGAGTTTGGAGATAAAGGACGTTTAATAGAGGCCCTATAGAGACTTTCCAACATGGTTGAAGGTAGCTCCACAGTTAGTGGACATGAGGAGAGTGAGGTGGATTCAAGGGTGGAGGCTTGAGATGATAGAGGTGGTATAATTCTAGTGGGTCAAGAAGTAGTTCAAAGTGATACAGATGACCGTTGGGGAATTGATTAGATTCAGGCGAGATGAGAATGAGAGGGAGAGCCATGGGATGATAATGATGATGTATGTGTTGGTAAGGGACATGTAGAGTGGTGGACACAGTAGTGGGCCACCCAAGCAGTGGAGGAGAGGGTGCAGGTAGGTGTGGATGAGGATGAGGTGGTTCCGGCAGGAGAGGAGGAGGTAGATCCTGGAGTTGGAGAGGGTGGGGATAGAGGAGTGACTATGGATGTGGCTAAATTATAGGTGGAGTTAGATGTGATGCGGCATGAGAGATTCACAACACAACATGAGGTAGTGGGGGTTTTCTAGGAACGTGATGTTATACGTCAGGAGAGGGACTTGGAAATTCAACATCGAGACTGCTATAGGATGCAGAGAGAGGTGTACCGAGTGAGATATAAAGATCGTAGATCTATATTCGTTATGGAGTTAGGGAGTGGGGAACAACGGGCCTCACAGGGAGTTGGTTAGATGACATTTCCTAAGACCGTATCGATAGAGCAGTACTAGTTATTGAGTGAGGAGGCTCACTACTATGAGTGGATAGTGGTGGCTAGGCTACCTAAGGTGCCATAATATGAAACACATTTGTCCAAGGAGAGGAGATCAGGGAGATTAGGATGCTAGGAGGATTCAGGGAGCACTATCAGTGTGATGTAGCCTAGGCATGATGGAGGTCCAGACAACGGACCAGATTGTGGACAAGGAGGAGGACACGCTCCCTTGTATTAATATGAGTTAGGGTCCACACTTACACTACCGGATCTGTGAGTACACCGTGTTACTAGGTAGATACTTTGATGATAAATATTTTTGATGTATATAATTTCTGAGATAGAGCCCAGTTGAGGCCTTTCCAACATGTATAAACTCTTTGGATGATGTAGTGTGTGTGTGTGTGTGTGTGTGTGTGGTTTTTTCATGTTTTATTCTATGTTGTGTGATGATTTAATTATGCTTATGTTTAATGTTAGATGTTGGATCATGATTATGGATGTAATGATTTATAATTTCTATGTATGGACATGAGAGCTATGTAAGTAGAATATGGATTCTTAATTGTAATGTGATGTGATATGATAGATTAGTCATAGATGTATGTATAGATGTGATAAATAAATTTGATATATAGTCTATTAGAATAGAGAATAGATGATATGACATAAACTATATGATAAATGTGATGGATTATATATATGTTGAAAAGAGATGATATGATGTGCATGATTGTGAGGAATATAATGGTCATGATCTCAAGATCAAATGTAAATGTGATTGATTTATATATATGTTGATGATATGGTATATGATTATATGTGATTTGAGGAATATATTTATGGCTATCATGTGGAAGGGAGAAAAAAGTATGTGAGGAAGATGATGATATAGACATGGGTGATAGAACCAAGATAAGAGGGAGATACTTATTTGAAGAGATGACCAAAGAAAATAAATGACACTTTTTCATAGAAAGAATAACAACATAGGAGCGATGCTTCGCTGGACTAGATTGGAAGTAAAAATAAAAGGGAACCAAATACAATAAATTCACTTACATCCATAACAGGTGTTAACACATGGAAATAATAGTCAGTTATTCATACTAAAGATCATGAGGGGAAGGGTGGAGGATGCGAACTTATAGACCTAATGTTAACACAAAAAAGTGAGTTGTCAGATGTGACTTGTACGAGGGAGGATAGGTTATCCTTAGTTAGTTTTTCCTATGTCTATGTACCACAGCTCTAAGAAATATGGTGCAAACTGATCGATGTGGGAAGTTTGCTATATGAAGAGAACGATGACCAATGTGGGAAGCTTTCTTAGGATGATTTCTTATGAATTTTATGCTTTTGCTTTTGAAATATTGAAGAGGCTGATCAATGTAGAGAATCCTTTACTACCATAATATAAGATGGTATCCATCCTTCAAGGGAATGGTCTACATTTTTTATTTTGATTTAGAATATTTGTAGATTTTTGCTTTTCTTTAAGATGGAAAGATTGAATGATAATTGTCCTTCGAGGGCATCAGTCTATAATTATTACACATTTCACTTTATTTGAAAATTTGGATCCTTAAAAGGAAGAAATCTATTTTTGAATAAGATTAGCTTTTAAGATGAGACATCCAGAATTTTTGGACTCTTTTTTTATGGATAGGGTTTGGAATAGCTAGGTAAACCACTTAGGGAGGGGATGATATAGATGTACAAGTGAAATCCTATGGACCTTTATTCTAATGGCTCCAATAGGTAAATAAAGGAGGATATGGGCGTTAATGATTATCGAGGTTCCCACCTTGGATGAGGAAATTTTCCATAAGGAATATGCTATGAGAAGAGCCGTGGTGTCCATATTCAAGGTCATAGACATGATAGTGATGGTAGACCACATAGCTCCAAATAATTACGATGAAAGATGGAATAAGATAATGAAGGAATCAAGATCATTGATATGACTAAGTTCATGTTAGTAGGAAATGATAATAATAGATAGGACCGCAAGTACAATACCTTAAGAGGTTTTGTTTCTAGTTTACCATCAACGAAATGTCAAATGATAGGCTCCATACCCATACTTATGCATGATAACATAAATTACGATGGACATTTGGGAGAAAATTTATCACATTTACTTCTTTCTAAAGTAGTGATAGTTCTTATTTGATTTAAGGAAAATATCACCAGTATTAAAGTCACGTTGTTTAAGGTGTTTTTTATAAGCACGTTTGATTTGCTCTTGATAGATATGGTGATGCTCAAGAACTAGAACTGATACAGTTCATCTAATAACTTCAAGATATGCTCATATGCTCCTATGGTGATATTCTTCATAAGAAACAAAGTTGTGCAAAGAGAAACACATAAAGATGGGATTTGGACTTCAAGAGGAAGGAAGGATTTGGATCCATTAACATGAGAGATAAGGGAGAAGTACCCATAGAGGATGGGTATGCTAGTTCGATAATACGCCAAAAGGGAGAAAGGGATATGAAGATGCCAATTACGATCCTGATTTATCAATGGTTTTTGAAATAATGTTATGAAGAGTCTTGTTTTTTTCTTTAGCTTGGTCCATTATCTTGAGGATAATATGGGGAAGAGAAGCTATGATTGATATTGAAGAAATCATGCAAAGCTTCTTAAGATATTTGTTTTTAAAGGACTTTCTCATTGTCTGTGATGATCTTATGAGGAACAACGAAGTGGCATATGATGTTATGATGGATAAAAATTAATGATCTGGTTAGCTATTATGGTATGATGCAAGTGGAATGATCTTCCACCCATTTAGTAAATTATTCGATTAGCAATGATGATGGAATGATGGTGCTGAGAGGAACGTAGATTGATGAGGCCAATGAGGTTGAGTCTCCATTGTGAAAAAGGACATAGATCCTGAGCTAGCTATAAGGTTCTAGATATGAATGTGGATTATATTATAATTATATTGGACATTTAACACACTTTCTTGACATAGTCATTCAATAGTACTCTCAATTGAGAGAATGACCAATAAAAACTCATACGAAAGGACATCACTTGGTCCATAACCAAACCACTAAAATGACCACCATAGATACCATTATGGACTTCTTGGATAGTGTGGAGTAGATTCATGAGGATTTTAAGGCAATTGAAGAAGGATATAATCCTTAGCCCACATATGCTTGTAAAGGATGTCCAGTCAAGGATTACATAGCAGTTAGTGCATGTTGAAGAAATGATCTCCTACCATTTTTGGATAGGTGGGAGGGAATTTTAGATTGAGATAAGATAAATCAAACAATTTGAGAATACTAGATATCTAGATTTATAAGTGTCTAACATGATTAACACAAGGGAAGTTCATGGACATGAGACGATTGTATCAAAATGATGAAAAACAACATAGAGAGTATTGATATTCTTCTACTTTACTCATGGGACGATGAGATGCGAGAGATGCCATAGTGTCCACGAAATGATTAGATGGTTGATGGACACTTTGGATGGCATATAGAGTTCAAAGGATTCAAGAAGAAAATTCAACAATTTCCTTATACTTTTGAAGGATTTAATTTTTACATTTATATATTCCTTTGACTTGGTTGATGATAAGTTGAGAGTCACTATATATATTAAGGATTTATATGCTAAGCATGATAGTCTATTTCAAGACCCAAGATGAGGACATTCATACTCATCCATGTTATTGGTGCATTTGAAATTTGATCTTATAAACTGATGGAGGATGGGAGTATCCCAAGGAGAAATGATGATGACACATAGCTGCCTCCCCTTGCTCAACACTTAGAACCATCAAATAAGAGCTGTCATTTTTTATAGGAGAAAACTCATGTGAATGATGGTGAAGATGGAATCATTTAATAAATTTCTCATGAGGCAGGATGATTAGCTAGAAAGAGGGGCTTTAGCTAGCCAATCAGACGATGGCTTGGCCCTTGATATATTTATTGACAAATGAACTCTAGGTCGAAACTCAGGTCATGAGTATGAGCCATCAAGTGATGCAGTCACTATGATAAGGCTTCAAATTGCATAGTTTGAGGAGGATGAAAGCTAGTGATTAGGATAGGTCTTATGATTGAGAATATAATGATGGAGCTTAGAAGTGGTGAAAAAGAAAAGGGCATAAAACAAAGCTTCTCAAATTCAATGTAGTGAGTTTCATATGTCATGAAGGGTGTAACTGATGTAATATATGACATGTTCTCCTTGTCTTTCTTATCACGGTGTGCTAACATGGAACCCAAGGCATGATTAGTGAAAAAGATATAAAGATAGAAATTCTCACCCTCATGTGGAGGTGCGTGCACAGGTGGGGATAGAAGATATTTTTTGAGATCATCAAAGGATTTTTGGTAGTTATCGTCCCAATTAAAGTCGATATCTTTTTGAAGGAGATGGTGAAAGGGTTGGAAACAGACAGAGTGTTATGAGATGAACTGATGGATTGATTGAATCTGACATTGAAGACTACAAACTTTCTTTATATTAGAAGGAGAGGGCATCTCGAGGATGGCTTTGATTTTGGTAGGGTCTACTTCAATACCCCTAATAAAAATGATGAAGCCAAGGATTTTTTCAGTTAGAACTCTAAACACACACTTGGTTGGATTTATACAGAGGAAGACCTAGATAAGATGTGTGAAGAGGGTTTCAAGGATGGAAATATGATCTCGTCGATGCTTGAATTTACCCAATAGATCATCGACATAGTCCTCTACAGTCTTGTGGATAATGTTGTGAAAGATGTATCTCATAGAACGCTAATAGGTGACCCCCAAAATTTTCAAACCGAAGGGCATGACATGATAATAGAAGGTCAACCAAGGAGTGATGAAAGGATTCTTATGCTGGTCCTCTGGTGTGATTAGAATATGATTGCACCCAGAGAATCCATCCATAAGAGAAAGCATCTCATGAACAGCCGTGAGGTCGATGAGTTGATCGATATTGGGAAGAGGAAAGTCATATTTAGGGAAAGAAAGATTTAGATCTCAAAAATTAGTGTAGATACAAAAATTGCCAGAGGCTTTGGCAATAGGTACAATATTGGAGACACGTTGTGGATAGCTGATAAGAATGATGAAGTTGGAATAAAAGAGGCATTGAAACTTTTCTTTGACAAGGAGGGAAACACGGGGATGCATGCAATGAAGCTTATGTTTGACCGACTTAGTGTTACAAATGGTGACGATGTTGTGAACGATGATAGAAGTATCAAGACTTGACATGTCGGTGTATGAACACACAAAGGCTTAACTGTGCTTAAAGTGGTAAAAGATTCAAGCTCTTGTAAATCAAGGGATTGATTGACTTTGAGGATGCAGGGCTACTACAGAGTCCCTATGTTAATGTCGATGGTGGAATCATTAAGAGAAGTGGATGTTTCTAGAGGTAAGGTCTTATTAAGATAAGAATTTTCTACCCCCATACAAGAAATGATGGAGTTGTTGTCAGTGCACTAAAGAATGTCAATGGTAGGGGAATATTCCTCTACCATATTAGAAAAGCAAAGAGGGAGGGACCTAGTATCACCTTCACATTGATAAGTGACCGGTCCCAAAGTGATGGCGGAGATTAAAAAAAACAAAAGGAAATGGACATGATGTCATCTGTATCCATAGGTTCATTAGATGGAGAAAGAGGGGGATCGATGTTCATGAGAGATGATGAAGAAGGTGCAAGAGAGTTGGTAAATTGTTCTTTAAAACCCAACCTAAACTTCTCGTGAGGCTTACAAGATTGATCAATGATGAGGTCATGATTTCCTTGTTCATCATTGATACACACAATGATAAAAAGTGGGAGGTCATTATCTTCAGGTGATATGTTAGGAATTTTAGAGTCGTCAAAAGATATAGTACTAGAAGCATCGAGTGCTCCAAAGAGAGTTACGAAGGCTTAAGTCTCATCGCTAGGGGTATGGACATGCTTTAGAGCTTCCATGAGAGCTTGTCTATGATAAGGGGAACTTTGGATGAGATCATAGAGTGACATCTTGACTAGGTCCCTATGAATATGTTTCATAATACTTTTTTCAATGAAAAAAAGTTGCGGGGTAGCCAAGATTGAGACTTTGGATTTTAATGAAGAAGGGGGATTAAGCTCACTAGAGGGAGCAGTGAAAACAACCTTTGGTTTGGATTGAGGAGGTGATTGAAAATCAACGGGGTGAGAATAATTGGTGATTTGAACGTTATTGATAAAGAGAGTAGGGCCTTCTTTGGGTGAAGTAATATTCGGAGGAGGAATGACAACGAAGCTTCTGGATGAATTAGGATATTTAGAAGTCTTAGTAAATGAAGATTGGGGTGGAGGAGTGGGATTCGTTATGGATGAACTGATAGAGGGAAGAAGGTGATCCTCCTCTATGAGAAGATCATCTTCTATAATGAGACTATGGATGATAGTTTAGAGGGACTTGTAATGTTCAGTATCATGCCCAGGGGTATGATGGTAGGGAAAAAGGACGTTATAATCAAACCATGATGGTTTTTTTCCACGCAGATCAAAATATTTGATGGGGGGAAGTGTGATTGTGGACTCTTGAATTGGACGTTAAAGGATATCTGCGTGAGAACCATTGAAATTTTTTTAAGAATGGGTGGTGTGGATCATAGATGACTTAGATTTAGTGGTAGTAAAGGAAGGAAAGAGATGCACTTTGCTTTTACAAGGTTTGATGGGTTCCTTTGATTCAAATTTAGATGTGGAAGAGGAAGTGGATGTTTGTGATTGAAGAGGTGGACTGGATGAATTAGATTGGGGTTTGATGATTGGAGATTTGGATGATTTAGATTTTTCTTTGACAGTTGGAGATACAAACAATGTTGGAGGAGGATCGAATTTGGAAGGAGGACTAGATTGTTTTGTTTTGGATTTTTTGATGATAAGAGGCGTGTATGAAGGGGTTGGTACTAAGATAGATGGATATGTCCCTAAAATTGATGTTATGACATTAGATTTCTTAGGGAGGTTAGAATTGGGAGTAGGGAGCTCCAAGTTTTTGTGTGGGTGCGTGAGGGATTTTTGAATGGGAACACCAAGGTTTTTAGACTTTGTTTGTGAGGATTTACCTTTGGCAGGAATGAAAACAATTTTAATAAGAGGGTCTTTAGAGGAAAGCATGAGTAATGTAGATTGTGTTGTACATGAGGATATTGAAGATGGAAGTGGTTTTTGTATAATATGTTTGATGAGATCAAAAGGGGTTGTATATTCCATAGGTCTATGGTTTGATATGGGAAAGCTGTGGAAACAGAAAGGATGTAAGAAAATTGATGGATTTGATAACTGATGATAGGCTCGATGGCAGTTGGGTTGGGTCAATGATGACTAGGTTGGGTCGATGGTAGCTGGACAGACTTAATAGGGACTGGGTTTGGGTCAATAGTGATTAAACTAGGTCTGGAGACTAGTTCAAGGTCGACGGAAATTAGACTGGGTCGACGATGACCGGGGTAAGAGATGAGAAAGAAAAAAACAAATCCACAAGAATACCTAAGCTCTCAAAAACTACATCCTAAAGAGGGGGGTATGGGTGTATCTATTTGGGTGGTGGAGGATTGATCGGCTTGAGAGAATGAGCCCCTAATGAGGGAAGATTAGGGCTTTAAGGTGTTTAGGTAGGTTAGGGTTGCATAGGGAGGATAAAAGGTGGTTTGGGGGATAGGAAAGCATTAAATGAGGGTAGGTGGGAACCTAGGGATGGATAAAAGGTGGTTGGAGGGTGGAAAATCATTAAATGGGGGTATAGGGATAATAAAGGGGATGTGATTAGGATAATAAATATGATTAGGGATTAATTACATGGGATTAAGGGTGAATAAGGGGAAATAAAATAAATTATGGGATAAGATAGGAAAGTGGGAAATTTGAATAAATGGGATTTATGAGGGAAAGGGGAATTCGAATAGAAAGAGAGATATGCATGTGCAAGATGAAGATGAAGGGGAGCAAACACATGATGAGGGGTAGCAATACCAAAAATTGCTGTCTACACATAATAATCATACAATTCAAAACTAGAAAAGTACAAGATCTTCGCTTAAAGTGTAGGAATCATACAAAGTTGAGACTAGAAAAGTGCAAGACTTTTGCATAAAGTGCAAGACTCATACTTCCAATCTCAGGACTCATAACAAAGAACTACAGATTGTATTGCAACAACTCTACATTGTTTTGTGGCAACTCCAAACTTCATGAGGAAACTTTAAACTGGTATGTGGAAACTTCAAACTACCATAGATCTAAAAGCATTTTTTAAGAAAGCACATGGTGTTCTAAGATACAAGAATAAATCTATGTTTGTGGTATTTATTGTAAATATCTTCCCCCCGGGTAGATATAGACAAGCAGAAGAATATGGAAATCAAAGAAAATCAGAGCCCGATTTTTATTGCGTCACCAATAGCCCAAGGTGTAGGTAAAGGGCACATGAAAATGGATGTCGACATGAAGATAGATGCGCCAAGGCACAGGCAAAGGGCGCATGAAAATGGATGTCAAAATGAAGATAGATGCGCCAAGGCGTAGGAAAAGGGTGCATGAAAATGGATTTCGACATGAAGATATATGCACCAAGGCGCAGGTAAAGGGCTATTGACACACACATGAATGCGCCTATGGCACACCTTCAGGAGGCGCAACATTTTGAGCGCTGATAGGAAGCAGACCCTGACGCAGATATTCAAATGGCCATAAATTTTGACTGGGAGCTCGGATTCATGCAAGGTTGGAATTTTTGGAAAGATTACGAGGTCCTCTATCCAACTAAAACTAGATATATTTAATTGGGTGAGAAAAAATTCTTAAAAATGCAAAATACTGTTCGCCACTTTTTGGGTTCGCTAGGGTTCTCACCTACCACCATAATGAGATAAATTAAATGCAACCTGGAGGTGGTTGGGGTAGATTTGGTTTTCCTCTCTCTTCCCTCTCTCATTCTTCCTATAAATTGTAAGGAGGGGATTCTTTCTAAAGGTTGGACATTCTTGTTTTTCCCCTCCCTTCTTCTCTTTGGCAGGTGAATCTGTGGAGTTAAAACCTCCCATCTAAAACTGTAATGCAACTTTGCCTCTTGGCATTTTGTAGTGTATTGTATCAATCTTTGGAGCAAATAATGCATGTCTGTGGATGATTCTCAACCCTCTCTGTGTTCATTTGCATCCTCCTGATCTTTCACTGCAAATATGGTTATCTGTGCATGATCTTACATTGCGTTTTTTATGGTTTGTGTTCATTGGCAAGACAGGTGTTCTTCATTCCTCGGTGCATCACCTTTGTAGTTTAGGTTTTATTTTATGCATCTTCTTACCCTGTCTCCTTGGCAAGTTAGATTAGGTTTTTGAGTAAATCCTCTACATTTTTTATGTGTGCATCTAAACAGAGGAATAGGAACCGGCCTTCATCCGGAGAGCTTTTCCGATTTCGCAAGGTCCCACACTTGGGAAAAGCTCCATGTTATGCAATCGTACTAAGAGTCTTAACTCATCGAGTTGTAGAGTCCCAGGGGTGCTGTAATTCAACATCAACAGTATTATGATTTTGAGAAAAATGTACAAATGATATTAAATGGCCATATGAAAGGAAAACAATCAAATCCAAAAAAGTAGCATTATCCTACTTTCATGATTATGATGAATGAATAATGGCATAGTAGTAGGTAGTTAAGAATAAATTTCTTCCAAGTTTGTCTCTTTGACAAGTGGAAGAAGTAGTCAAGTTACAGTCTCCCTTGTTGTGCTCCTAGTCTAATGCGACAAGTTATAGAATTCGAGAAAAAGTAGTTAAGAATAAATGTCTTCCATATTTATCTCTTTGACAAGTGGAAGAAGTAGTCAAGTTACACTCTCCCATGTTGTGCTCCTAGTCTAATGCGATGAGTTATAGAATTTGCATGGAAGTAGATAAGAATAAATGTCTTCCACATTTATCTCCTGAGCAAGTGGAAGATGTAGTCAAGTTACACTCTCCCATGTTGTACTCCTAGTATAATGGGAAAAGTTGTAGTGTTTGAGTATAAGTAGTTAAGAATAAATGTCTTCACGTTTGTCTCCTTAGCAAGTGGAAGATGTAGTCAAATTTTGCCCAATATTATAGTTAGGCAGTTGTATATTCTTAGAGTATTGACAAATTGATGAGCTATAAGTACATCTTCAAAAAACTCAATGTAACATGAATGATTTTGTAATATCATTTTTTATTAATAAAATCTATAGTTTGAGTACCTTGACAACAACTTGTGTTTAGTTCTTGACTTGAATTTGAGGGAAAAGGAAGGTCCCACTTTTACCCAAGGAGGATGATGGTTTACTATTTTATTAGAATAGGATTGTTATTGTTTATTTAGTTGGATTTTTTAAATTAGCATTGTGTTTTTAATTTAATAATTTTGTTTGAAACTTCTCTTTCAATTGTTTACTTTTATTTCTTTATTTTCAGTTATTTATTTCAATTTGTTAACTTTAATTTACATTCCATTGTTAGAATAGTTGTTGAATTTCATTTCAAGTATTTTCAATTCTAGAGGAAAGAAATGGTAAATCACTATTTCCTTCAACCCATTTTGTAGATAGCCTTGGACACCGCCCTAAATTAACAAATCAATTAGATTAACTAAAAAAGATATAACAACCTTCGTCACTACCTCGAAATCAATTTTCTCCCTTTTAATAATCCAAGGAACCTCCTTGTAATGTTTCCTCCTCTAGTCATAATCATGGTAACCCCCTTGACAATGATGAGCTTGTTATCACACACCTCTTTGTGGACCCACCATCCCCACACTCTTGTAGCAAAATGGGGGTCGTATCCCATGATAATACCTTTGACTCCGACATGCCTAATTATGATGACCTTATAACACATTCTACTTCACCTATACTAATGAATACTATAACTTATCTCATGCTAAATCACACCATTTAGATGTTCTTCCCCACCAAAATAGCTTGGAAAGAATGCATATATTTACCAATAATACCCACATGGTTGACACTTCTTTTGGGGCATCTCATGGTGCCACTTCTTTCACCAAACCATATTTTTGGGCACCTTATGATTCCCAACCTCCCTTCAAATAAAAAATTCAACTCCAAGTAATCTTCAAATAATAAAATCTTCTCTTTAACAACATTCTTCAAATTAATTACTTCATCAACCTTTTATCTCAATTTTTATGCTCTTCCTTCTTGGGTTTATCTTCCCCATTTCTTCCTACCTTGGATACTTTGATAATCTATTTGTATCTCTCTTCATGCCCGTTAACTCTTCGCGTCATGGTTAACACCTTTATCACACTTTACCATCCTTATAACATCTGCCCACTGGTTGTTTTGCACACTTTAACATTGATATTCACCTCTTGGCTATAATTACTCTCATGACCCTCCTAGCTAGTTGATTTATGTCTTATTTTATTGATTATCTTCTAGTGTTTCTTTCATTATTGCTTATTCAGATTTCTAAGTAGCCATTGTGCCCTCCATAGGCAAGTTGAGCAACACTGACATGTAAGTTCGAGGTAAGTCTATTTCATTTAGCATTTCATTGCTTCATTTCAACTATTTCATTTTAGAATTTCCTTTCAATTTTTTGTTTCATATATATTTTCCCGAAGAACATCTCACATTTTACTATTATGACACACAATGATCTTTGGTTGAGGCATATGTATAAACCATATTTAGACACTTGCTAACCATTTATTTTGTGCAAAGGTTTCTAATACATTATCCTCCTGAGTGGGTGTCTTAAGGGGTCTACTAAGATTGGGGGTGTGATCGGGCTTGGTCATGTGGTCTAGACCACAAAATTTGAGACATGTCACTATTAACCTTAGTTACCCTATACTTACCTCATTCCTTCCCTTTTTTCACATGTTGTACTCAATATGTATAACTTATCACCATTATGCTCACTTGCTCTCATTCATTTATGGTATTTCCACTACTTTTGGTCATCATGGACCTTCATCATAATTATGTTATGTCTTTGGCTTCCATTCCCCCTTTTTTGCACCTTTTACCATAGGATTCCCGCAAAAACCAACACCATAGACCATGGTAGATGGAATTCAAATTTTTAAGGCCAAAAACATCAACCATGTTGGGTATTAATACTCTACCATATTGTCATTTTAATATCATCATCATTTGTTATAACTTACACACTTCACATATTCACATTAACATGCACTTATTTGTGGGAATTGAGGTCTTGGAGGTTACCCTCTTGCATTAGGGTCACCATAGTGAGTTAGGACTCGAGGTCTTCTTTTAGAGGTTTCCCCTTCTCAACACATGAATATTCTCTCTATGCATGTTTGTCTCTGGGGAGGATTATGCATTAATAGTCACAATACATGTAGGTATTTCTAACCATATTTGTCCTTTATCTTATGCTTATTATTATGGATTATTGATCATTCATTTCTATAGATTAGAGTAGATGTAGGTTTGCTTTGATCTATTTATTTTTCTTATTACTATTACGCCCCTTGGATTGATCCACCCCTTGGTTTTTTCCTTCTTTATTTCAAAATCCTAGTACGATGCCTATCTTTATCTTAGTTGTAGACCTTATAAACATATAGCTATCCTAGGGCTAGGGTTATTATCCTTATATTTATGACTTTAGCACTCCTTGAGAACATGTGTATTTGCATGGTGTGGCCAATCTTAGATTGGATTCCTATTTTTGAGAACCCAACTAGCAACCCCTCTTTTACTCGTCGTACACATCTCTAGTTTTCACGTGCTTTTGTTGTTCCAAATTCCTCTTCATATAGTTGTGTTTTATTAATGATAATTTCCTCCACATAATTTTAAAAAATAATAATAGTCTAACTATATATATTTTTATAAGTGGAATTAAATCATAAATCTAATGCAACATATTATGACATTGCCCCATTAGAATTTTAATTCCTTTATTATACACATAAAGAAAAAACTTACTCTGATACCAAATGTAATTTTGGATCAAATTGAAAAGAAAAGAAAACTAATAATCTTCCTCAAAGTTTTATTTATTTAGAAGAGTACATATATAATATCATATCTCCACACATCAAGGAGATTTGAAATTATCAAAATCATCCATAAAAATCTCCCACAAATGGCCCTAATATTTCATGACAACTATTTACATGAGTTGTTCAAATAAGTCACACATAGTTATTATCTCATACAAAAAATTATATATAACTATATATCTCACTCACACATTATTACCACAAATATTAAACTAATGATTTGAGTACTAACTAGTAATTGCTAACATAAAACATAGTTTCTTCACACATATAACTACTAATAACACTGATCAAGTCTTCTTGCTTTATGGCGGGCCTGTCATGTTATCTTTTTATGTCATTTCATAGGTCCTAATGGATCCGTTAGGTGTTGATTCATTTATTTTACATGTTACTCTGCCATTCATGGTTATGTTCTTAGCTATTGATTTCTCTATATTACTAGATATTTTTACTATTTGCGTACCCATGATGACATTTATTACTTGCTCTCTAATGATAATATTCGATTCACATTGTTTATATCACCATGTTTAGTTTACATGTTATAATGGTTCACACCTTAGATGATTTGGCTGCATATTTTTTGTAACTAATTTTCATTTAAGCTTAATGATACACTGTAGCATCCATCATCTTAAAAGGGGGGCATATTGTGGATTTTTCAAGTAATTCACATAGATCATAGCCATATTGTCACGTGATAATATTCACATAGGTTATATACATTTAAGTTAAAACATGTTTCATATTAGTTTTCCATGGGCTTGGGATTTCCCATCAGTAAACATTATAAATATTTATCATGTTTGCATGGATTTGCGATGGACCATCACTATAGATTACAAGTTCACACATGACATTTAACATATCTACATGGAATTGGTGGAAAATTTACTCATAAATTTAGATACATTTATGGAACTCACTCAAGATCATATGATATTTACATGTATTTGGATCAAATTCATATTACAGATTTAATTACACTTATGAAATTTAATCAATTATATCAACATGAATGATCTTCATGACCAATTCAATGTTGAGTTAGTTGCTTAGTACTCGATGGCGACTTAGCTACATAACACACGATGGTGACATAACTACCTAATACTTGATGGTGATACTGAAGGAGAATAAGAAAATGTGGAGCATGAGGATCATGAGGGATGATGTGAACATTGACTGAGTTGCGATCCGGTAGCATGACAAGGTCCTAGGAAGGAGCTAGCATCAACCATAACATGCATGCAAGGATTCAAAAAAGGGGCAAAATCTCATTACCATCTCATAAATCTAAATGAAGAATGGTGTACATATAGAGGGTGTTGCGTAATCCTCAGTGTTGTAATCATGACCTCTCAAGTGGAGAAGGGGAGTTACATTCCTAAAATGGAAAGTAAATCCCTATGACACATATAACACACTGACACATAAGGAATCCCATGATGACCCGACATGACACATAGACCTATGACCTCACCTAACTGAGATGACATGCCATGTGGTGTGGAAAATGACTCACACCAACACTCCCCCTTCATCATAACTTAGGATGAGGTGGAAAGTAAAAAATGAGAAATGGGTCCCAACACTAAATCCTGATGAGGCACCCATGAACAACAAGGATCTCGAACAATGGAGGAAAACACAGTGGAAAAAACATCCACCATAAGAGATTAAAAAGCACACTCTCTAATCTAAGAAAGATGCCAAAATGGGTCCCAAACACTGAGGAGTCTGATAAGGTACCCATGTAACATAAAAGAAATCTCTCATAAAGAAGAAGAATAGGGAGACAAAAGGAATGCAAAAGATTCCATGAATGGATCTAAACTCTGAAACTCTAGGAATTCTCTCATAAAAGTTTCGATGACGTGGTCCTCTGCCTCTAGACTAAAGAAGAGCCGCCCATATCAAACTATATGCCTGCCCTTGGGAAGGAGAGAAATGAAGTGCTGGAATTCCACCCACTCCATGGATGAAACTGAAGGCAACAACACAAAGAAATCTGAGTCTGGTCCATGGAAGTGTGACATAGTTCTAGCAAATGAACACCAAAGAACTGAAGGTAATGCAACAAGCGTATAACTATCAGAGTGAGAAGGGGGCATACTCCAAATGGATTCCCAAGTTATGTGAAGGCAATGTAACAACCCCCACAACAAAAAGAGGATCCACAAGAAAGGGTGGATTAATTAAGGTTTCCTAAAAAGTGTAAGTGATAAGATTCCCAGAAGGGGTACTCCTAACAAAGGAGATGAATAACTCCTCCGAAACAACTGTAAAAGGATGAAGAACATGTACTACATCACAAGTGGATAATGTGAAAAAACGGTCCCAAGGTTGGACATATACTCATCCCAATGAGGGGGTTTGACAAATAGAAGAGTTATTTCAGACAGGTATGAGTCATCCATGTATAAAGCAAGAGGAGTGGGAAGGGGCTCACACACTAGAAGTGGAAAGGAGGCCAGTGCAATGATTGTACAAGGCTAAGAATGGGACTGCTCCATATCTGATGGGAAGGAAGGAGTGTTGAAATACTTTGGAAAGGTGAGAGGAGGAGAGGAGTCCTCTGTAGTACTCTCAGCATCAGAACTAGAAACACAATCCTCATAATCAGAAGTGGAACCAAGCGAGTCTGTGCCAGCAGAACGATCATCACATGAAGAAGAAGAGGAGATAATTGAATCAACAATGGAGATAGTATGTGAAGGGCCTCCAAAAAAGAATGGAAGATGCTCCAGATGTGGTGGAGAGGATCTGAGTTTTCCACATAACTGCAGAGAGGTATGGAGATGGACAACATCAAGTGACCAAAGACATGGTTGCAAGTGTTGAGAGAGTCCTCAAAATGATTGGAATCAATGGGTGCATGAACTGGCCCAAACAAGAAGTGTATAAGACCCTTGTATGAAAATTAGTGTTCCATAGAAACATGTCATGATGTGTAATTATCTTCCCAATAAAATGTGGCAGAGGTTGTAATGAAATCGTGTGATGCTCAAGTATGGAAAGAGCATCCTCCATGATGTAGAAGAGGAAGCAAGAAGTACAAGGTGCACAAGAAGAAGGGTGAAAGAATGCAAGACATTAGACTAAGCCGAGAATGTGTTTGTAAGCAATATGACACCCGAGAAGAATAGTGATAACCCCCTATCCGCAACACTTTATAAGCAGTGTGTGATTACAATAGGATTTGTTCGTGAGAAGTTAGATAGTTGACCACTCACCTCATAGTAGGTAATGAGCCGCATAATAGTGGAGGCCACAAGAAGTCCTAAACATAAGTAAAGTAACGACACAAAATCAAGCACAAAGGGTGAAAGTAAGAACAAGGGATTTGGGCACACTACTTAGTGTGAGAGAAAAGGTGTCTCACATTGTGAAAGAGAAGGCTCTCTTGCCACAAGGCTATGGCAGATGCGTTCACTAGCCGTAGTAGAAGAGGAGCACTACAATGAACGAGCCAGAAAAAGTGGCTGAGAAAGCCCAATAACCCTATATAGTGATCCCAGAAAAAATCCCTCCTCCTTATTATAATGAATTTTTATTAATTTTACCCCTTATATTGCTTATATAATATGAAAAGGTGGAAAAACATGTGAAAAATCCAAGATGGAGGAGAAGGAGGGTCCTGGAGCAAAAGGGATGCAAATGGGTAGGCAGCTCGGTGAGATGGCCGAGCAGTTTGGACTGGCGAGTTGAGAGATGACTTGGGAAAGCTAGCTCGTAGGAAGGGCGAGTGGATGAGGTGGACCGAAGAGCTGAGGGTCAAAGTGCCGAGTTAAGCCATGGAGTGGCTTGGAGAGTTGGAAGCTCGTGGAGGTTGGCGGTGTAACCATTGATGGAGGGGTCCGAGTGGGGGTGCCACATGGAGCTTGAGGTTGCCGGAGGTAATGCCGAAGTGGAGCAGATGGGGCCAACAAGAATAACGGAAGCTAGTTGGAGAAGAGGATAGGCGAAGGGGGTTGGATCCACGTGTCGAGGCAGGGAGTGTCGAGCTACCATTGGAAGTCTATGCAGTGAACACAAAGTTGAAACGGCTCGGGGGGAGCGGAAATCCAGATGCAGAGTATCAATGCAACTAGACAAATCTTGAACGTAGGATGGAGAATAGGAGATTCTAAACAACAAACTAGAGGCGGGGTTTGGGATTCATATGGAGCATGATCGAAATGTAATGTCCCAATTGGACATATTTTTACCCCTAAACAAATTTTAGGCAATCCCAAACACTAAATGCAACTTGTAGACAAAATTCCATTAAATTATCATGCAGATTTGAGTTAAATAGGGGAAGTGCGACTAGTTTAGGTGAAAAACCCACACTAATTAACAATAAAAAAATATATCTATTCACTAAAATTTGATTTTCTAATTTTTAACAGCGAATGCAAAAAGAGAAACTTAAATTTTAAGAGATCAAATACACTGAAACACTGCTAGAAATCTGCAATATATTATAGCTGAAAATGAAACTTTTAAGCATCCAAAAATTCAGAGAACGAGCTGATTCAGCCACTAAAATCCAAATTTATTACTAGCTTCCAAAATCAAATCCAAAAAAAACCTTGAACATACCAGATTTGACTAAAAGTGGGTCGTTCCTCTAGAGATAAATAAAATAACACTACTGCAATATTTCTTCAAACCCTTGATATAAATATCTGCAAAATACGTTCACAACTGCTGGAAATAACTCTGAAAATTAATATAAATCTTTGCAAACACCATAGAATCCCTTGTGTAGAGATCCCTCACATTCTTTAAGAGGGTTTTCGTCCTTGGAATAAATTATGCAAAAGCTCAAGACTTGGATGCAAATTCAGAAAATGTCAAATGATCATAGAATGTCTCCAAAACAAGTCGACTTGTCCTTTTAAGGAAGGCAGTGACCCAAAGTGGCCACACATGAAACCAATCACCTTTCTCCTCCATTAAATGTTTTCACCCACTTGCTTCATTTAATGTTTTCCACTTACTGTATTTAATATTTTTCCTTGCTCTCATTTAATATTTTCTCTTGCTTTCATTTAATATTTTTCTCATATTAAATGCCTTTTTCCCTCCAAATTGCCTTCCTAATGCAAGTCGCATTTTCTTAGAAGGAATAAATTTTTTCCCATTAATTTTTTTTATTTTTCTATGCTCTTTTTCCTCCTTAGTGCAAGTCGCACTTTTCTAGAAATACACAATTTTAGCTAAGTGCTTTTATTATTTGGTTAACTTTTCTGTTTTTATTTATTTATATTAAGTCTATTACTTTATTATAAGTGCTTTTTATAATATTTTATATATTTTTTGCACTTTATAATAAAATAATAGAACTTAAGTCTCCCTTTAAAATTCTCCTTAGCCATCGGGAAGACATAATAGGCTAAGGGTCTTCGACTGGGAAGGGGATATTACACGGAAACACAACAGGAACCAACGTAAGGAGCTATGCACAAAGACAAACGAAATGCAGAATGAAACCACAATGCAGGCTCGAGTTGGACTTCCAAACAAGGGCTCAGGATCCACATGAAGCACATCTAGAAATGCTAGAGGGTTCATGCACAGGTGGCTGGCTGGGAGTCCAAAAATGCAGAGATATAGAGACTTAACAAGATGCAGAGAGTGGCCGATGCAAAAAAAGTAGGGTAAAACTGATCGCTCCAAGACAAGTTAACCAACCCTGATGCAAATCCGAGCTGATGCAATCTATAGTAAGTTAGAACTGTGAGTCAAGCCAAAGGGGTGAGCTAAAGCAATCTCGGTTTCCATCTCAATGAGTTGGGTCGAGCTAGGCCAAAACAACAACTCTGTAACTCTAAAAAAAACCTCGAAACCAGCGCTTTCAAAACCTCACTGCAACTTGAAACAATAAAACCACCTCTAGAACTACATGCAAAGGCTGAAACCTCAAAAAACATGAACATGCACCATGAACAAACCTGAACAATAGATTTGAATCATGGAATCAATGCAATGAAGGCACGAATAGGATAACCATTACGATATACACACATGAAACCCAAAAAAGACGAACGGAGAGCTAAAGAGAAATGGTAGATGGAAAGTAACATGAATCCCACAACATGTGCTCTGATACCATGAGGGAGAATGTGAAAAACTTGAAGCACGAGGATCATGTGGGATGGCGTGAACATTAACTGAGTTGCAATCTGACAGTGTGATGAGGTCTCAGGAAGGAATGAGCATCAACCATAATTTACATGTAAGGATTCGAAAAAGGGGCAGAATCTCATTACCATCTTATAGATATAAATGAAGGGCAGTGTACATATAGAGGTTGTTGTGTAACCCCCAGTGTTGTAATTATGACCTCTCAAGTGGAGAAGGGGAGTTGTATTCCCAGAATAGAAAGTAACTCCTTGTGATGCACTGACACGTAAGGAATCCCATGATGAACCTACATGACACCTAGACCTATGACCTCACCTAAGTGAGATGACCTGCCATGTGGTGTGGAAAATGACTCATACCAATAGTAAAATCTCAATGTTATCTCTTACACAATGTTCTCACACATTCCCTATACAAGTACACTAGGGGAAAATTAGGCGTAGTTTCATGTTTTTATAGCATTTACACATATCAATTTTCATATGCTAGTTTTATACATCTCTCTTGAGCTTTAATACATATCTTTGACATGTGATTTACAAATTTTGTATTTATGACACGAGGGCACACTCTTTAGTTTACACACATCACACTCCTTAAGATCGAGGAGTAAAAGGTTTGCACTTTCTTATTTCTTTTACTTTTGATTTGACTCTTTCATTACTATATCAAATGTGGGGGGTTATAGTACTCGAATTTTGGTCCCATGACAATTGGCAGTAATCCTTTGAAATTTATCCCAACATTATCCCATTTACTCATTTATCAGATGAGTTTAAAGCATCATGTTCAATACTACACTCTAATTCCACCAATTCATGACTTGTTCTTCAGCTTAATGCCTCAAACATCAATGCACCTTATAGAAAACACATCTTTATACTCTCACCAATCCATATAATGTCTTAGATTAGATTCCATCCTAAGTTGGGATGTGTCTGTGGGAACAAGACAATTTTAGCTGATGAATCTATCCCAAGGCCAACGAAACTATACATTGTACTTGTAATGGTCATCATTTCAAATGCACAATCTACCTTAGTCGATTTAGGGTCGATTGCGTGAGAAATAATTTACACAACTCATCTATATAAACATGTGCACCTTAATGTGTTAGGGGCATCTAGGGATCCCATATCCAAGCGTGCTCTAAGAAGGCCTTTAAGCTCAACATTTAAGCATCTCTCCTTTAGAGCACATTAAAAAAAGCTATGTAAATATGAATGCATCCATCATATGTGCCCTAAACCATATCATGCACTACAAATCAAGCCAATTTTTTATGGCTAAATTAGGGCTCCATCTTTATTTGCACTTTTCTAACCTCCACTCCACCCTAGGACTTAAAGAACTACGTGTGGCTTAATCTTGATTTCGTGAACAAGTACATAGCGCATCTATCCTCAAAATTAGTGGGGGAACATTGAGGTGAGTCCAATACATATGATGAATAAATTTTTTTTTCAGACTAACAAGTCTGGAAGACAAAAGAGAAGATACTTGTAGACATATATGAGTCATTATGAAGATCCAAACACATATGTTAGGTCTAAAGACATAGATGAAGCATGAGCCAGAGGAATATTACAAATCAAAGTCGTAGAGGACATATTTATCAAATCTAATAAACCTTCATATGGAGAACCCGTCCACAGACAAAAGAACCTATCCACTCATTTCCAAGCTCCCATAATTTACAGATAGATTTGTGACACCTTGCAGAACATCATCATCTAGTTTTAAATCACTATCGCGTGACTTGATCCCATCTTGGGTATATATGTTCCAAACCCTAACCCTAATTCCAATTGTCTATTTTCTAGAAGTGTGTTTGATATAATAATCATAATTTCATAATCTAGGACTATTGTATTTATATTATTTTTCCATTTATTGTTGTTGATTATCTTATTACAAATTCATGTAATGTTTTAATGAGATTATCCCTAGAATTGATATTGTGTACCATACAATCATGACAATTTTTTTTGGTATCTTGTGAGATCCCTTAGCCTCAACAACCTAGAAGGTTGGTATTTGATTTAACAACCCAAAAAGTTGATATTCACCTCGATAGCCCAAAAAGTTGATCTATGGCCTCATTAACCCAAAAAGTTGATATCCGACTCTAGTTGTTCTAGAAGTCATAATTCTTCAATTGAGAGTATAATTCTAGCATTTAGCACATTTACATGACCTATAAGGCCATTTCTTCTTATTAAACCAGTGTTAAGTTTCATTGTTATCCAAATAAGGGCACCCTTCTTCACAATCAACACTTACTTCACATTAGGACATGTACCCCCATAACACACTTCAATATTAAACAAATTGGTAGCATAGTTCGACATGACCAATGTGTGTAGTTGTTCTTGTGAAATTTTCATTTTATGAAAAATATTCAAACACAAATTTGTAATTGTTTGTAAAATTCAAATACAAATATGTTCACACTTTTATTGGGCATTTATCTACACCTATTTTTGCATGTTTTCCATGTGGATTGACAAAGACATTAAAAAGATTGCATCACCATCCTATGATCGAGATTCACAAGGTTTGAATTTCCTTTTCTCCTTTTAATAAAGTAGTTGTCAATACTAGATTAAAAGAGGAGGCAATCTATAGTACCCTAAATTTGGTCCTAACACTTGGCAATGACACTTTTTGTACTTATTTTAATGCATAATCCATTTACATACATTTGACCAATTTCAGTCATTTTTTACTCCTCTCACACCCTTTAAACCACTAGTTGACAACCCTTATCTAGTTCAACTTATTAGAATCACTTGGAGTTTGGCCATTGAACATTTGTCTAGATCCCTCAACATCTCTACTTTTGATTTTTTGTCACTCAGACAAGATCGGTCCCGAACTTGTCCACCTTCCGTGAACTCATCTTCCCATAATTTAACAGTAACATTTTCAAATGGGTACCTTGGCTTAGTTAGCATAAAAAAATTCTAGGGTTGATTGAGCAAGAAAACTAACAACATGTCATCTATAAATACAAAAAACACCTAACCTATTAGGGGCATCTAGGATTTACGAGGAAGAAGCTAGATATCATTAAGATATGTTACACTCTTTGGAGCACTACATGTGGCTTGATCCATCTTCAGAGTATTGATATGAAAGTAATACTCATCACATTGTAGGGGTGTGGTGAGGCTATCAAGCTCACTCACACTAATCCTTATTTCAGGTCAAAGAATAAAAGCTAGGGTTTTGAGTAAAGAAGCGACAACATTTGATTCAGTAACAATTATTGCAAGATTCCAAACCTAAAAAGTAGATTTACAGATATAAGGAAAACCTTCACAAAAAGAGAAAATAAACACACATTTCTAAAAAATGGTTAGGATGCCTTCAAACCTATACATGTCCTGCCCAGGCACATTCAACGATGAACCTATCCAATACACAGTTGCATGTCCTGAATTTTTCTTATCACATTGAGGACTATCTTTCTTATCTTTGCACATCATTAGAGAAATATTTTCCTCTGTCTACATATTCTAATGAGTTTTTTTAATTCCCTAACCCTATTTTCCTTTTTTCAAATTCTAATGAGAATCAATACTTAGCATACTTTTAGACTATTGTAGGATTTCCTTTATTAGTCTTGAATTAACATTTCCCTTTTATTTGGATTGTGCAAAAACCTAATTTACATATTCCATTTACAACGAATTCTAGAAAAGCAAGCAAGGTAAAGGATTAGGGTTGTCTAATTGGTTTTCCGGTTTTTGAGAAATGTTAGAACTATATTGATATTGTTCTCATTGTGCCGCTAAAGAAGTGCTATAGTTGTGGTCAAGGTGCTTCTCTTTTGGGAGATCTATTGCCATTAACGCATTTATTCGGCCTCTTTTCTAGAGCCTAGCCGCTTGGCTGGCTTTAAATATGACTTTGCTCGACTCTAGTCCAGTTATTTCAACTGCGACAGAGAGCGGCGATTCTGCGAAAAATGGCTCCGGGGAAACACCCACGCAAGTTCGTGCCGAAAGTATTCCACGAGGTAATGATACTTCCCCTGATATTGTTTTACCGCTTTCAGAATTTGATTCCGCCTGTAAATGGCTAGAACAATTCTGCTTAATAGGTTATTTTGTTGGAAGGACTCCCTCTGAAAGTATGCTTAAATCGTGGGTCCAAACTGCTTGGACGACGCATGGTATTAAACTGGAGTCTATCCAGAACCTAACCCGTGGTTTTTTTGCCTTCGTTTTGCTGATCCTAGTCATGCTTCCCTTATCTTACATAAGCAACAAACCTGGTATGTAAGAAGCTCCCTTCTGGTTTTGTCTCCCTGGACCAGGGATTTTGTAGTCTCTGACCAGATGGCTCTTAAGGTCCCCGTTTGGGTTGAGTTCCCAGGGCTTCCTATGCCTTGCTGGCATTTTTTAGAGCGTATTGCTGCCACCCTCGGCCGTGTTATTTACACAGAGCCTAACAGGTTTTTTGCAGCTCGTCCACAGAAGAGGGTTTGCATAGAACTGGATCTTTTGAAGGACCTGAAAGAGTCCATTGCCATCCAGGTTGGTGATGTGTATTTTTCTCAGAAGGTGGTATACATCAATCTTCCAAATACTTGTTTCTGTTGTCAATCTTCTGAGCATAAAATTCAGGACTGTCCCTTGTTGGCCGCTTGTTGAGCCACTTCAAAGCCACAAGGCGATCCTCGCCCTCAACCTGAAGAGGAGGGATGGCACACAGTGGGTGGCCGAAGAGCCAATAAGAACAAAGCCACTCTTGTCGGGCCTTTGCAACCTGGTTCAACTATTCAAGCCGGTAAGTCAATTCCAAATGCCTCCAGCTCAGTTGCAAAGCAACCTTTGGATACCAAGTTGCCTATGGTTCAAACGAAGGTTATGGCTAGCAGTATGGTTGGTTCCTCAAGTAAATTAGCTCGTTTGGCTTCAAACACTCAACCTACTCTTTTACAGAATGAGAGTGGACTTCAACCGTTACCAGTTTCTAACAAAGTGGTTTCACCACGAAAACAGGCGGTTCGGCGTTCTCGCAGCCCTCCTCGCGAGCTCGAGGAGGGGGAATATAGCCCTAACAGCCGGCGGGCTACTCAACTGTCTGATTTCTTTACAGTTAACCAACATCAGTTTTTGCAGAACAGTTTTGGGGCCCTTGATGGTTTGAGTGAGCTAGACTCAGAAATGCATCTAGACAATGTTTCCTCATGAATTGCTACTCATGGAATGTTTGGGGTCTCACAGACTCCACTCGCAAATACATAGTGCGAGATTTTAGGAAAAGCTTCCCGGATATGGATATTCTGTGTTTACAGGAAATCAAAGTTACAGGTTTTTTGCTTGATTCTGTCGCCAAGACTATTTGGCCAGACATTTAGCTATCCCTAGCAACCATGCAGCTGGCAGAGGTGGAATGATCACATTTATTTCTCTGAAATGGCGGCCGCATTATGTCAATCATGGATGTGACCCTGACAACCACATTCTCTGGGTGCTATTCAATATTGAAAATCTCTCCTTTGGGATTATTAATGTTTATGCACCCAATGATGCGTCAAAAAGGATGTCACTTTGGCGGTGGGTGGCTGACGACCTTCCAAGTGCCCACTGGTTAATCAATGGGGATTTTAATATGGTTGAGCATCCCAAAGACAAAATGGGTCTCTTACCCATGAGATGGCCAGCTGGCGAAAGGGAAGCTTGGTTTTACATGCGTAATAAATTTGGGTTTTATGACCCTAATTATTCACGTCACACCAACGCATACTGCCATGGTACACTTGGTCTAATCTTAGAAATGGCCAAGATAGAGTTTTTAAAAGGCTAGATCGTGCCATGATCTCGTCACAACCTTTCTTTAAATTTGCCAGTTGTTACTCTCTTTCGGTGGAAGCTTTACCGGCCGTTGTTCTTTCCGACCACATTTTGATTCGGTCAGATTAAGTGGACTTTTCAACTGCCAAAAATTAAAAAGACGCAGTTTTATTTAAATACTGCTTTACTACATCATGAGCCAACTTTGGCGCACATCCGCCAAATTTGGAACCTTGCACCTCGCCCTCTTGGTAGGGTGGGTTGGATAAGTTGGTGGAAAGACACTATAATTCGGCTCACTAAATTCCTCCGGATGTATGGTGTTCAGCTAGCTAAGTTCCGGTGGCGGGCCTATTCCACCACCTCCACCGAGCTGAGCCGCTCGACGGTGGCGCTTGAACAAGCTCCTTTCAATGTTACTCTGCAACTCCAAGTGGCGAAACTGCGGCAAAAAATCCACATTGCTGATGACTACACAGCTCGGGGTGCTCAGATTAAGGCTCGGCTCCACTGGCTTAAAATTGGAGACCGAAACACCAAAGAGTTTTACCAGCGGCTTAAGGCCAAACACATGAACCAACAAATTTCTGCCATTATTGATGTTGGAGTTTGGATTACAGACACTCCTCAGATGGTCCAAGCCTTTGTTAGGCACTATGTTTAGGTTTTCAAAGCCTAGGACGAGTCTCCTGAGTGAAAATCCACGCTCTCTGAATGCCTCTCAGTAGTTCCTTGCAAGCTTTCACCTGCTCACAGAGTTATCTGTGACAGATTGCTTACTTTAGAGGACTTATATGAAGTTGTTTCCCATATGGCCAATGATAAAGCTCCTGGAATTGATGGCTTCCCTTGCGAGTTTTACAAAGCCCTTTGGGACATGGTAGGCCGTGATCTGCTGCAAGTCTACCTCGAGGCTCTCCACTCAGGGTCCCTCGGTGCCCTTATTAATAGGGGTCACATAAAGTTCATCCCTAAAGCAGGAGACCCAGAGCTCATCTGTAATTGGCGGCCGATTACCTTGCTCAATGTTTCATACAAAATCATAGCTAAGGCTTTAGCTCTTCGGCTTCGGCCCATTTTGCCCATTATTGTCAGTCCTGAGTAGACTAGTTTCATACAAAGCAGATACATTCTGGATAACATTTTGGCTGTCTAGGAAGGTATGGAGTGGGCAAGAAACTCTCAACAGCCAACCATTTTTTTCAAAATTGACTTTGAAAAAGCCTATGACAGGATTGAATGGCATTTCATTCTTACGATGTTAGAAGTGCTTGGCTTCGGTTCGGTCTTCATCGCCTCTGTCAAAATGCTTTTTTCAGATGCCACGGCCTCCTTATCTATTAATGGACATACTTCCGAGCAGTTTGGGATTTTTCTTTCTATCAGACAAGGTTGTCCTTTAGCACCTGCTCTTTATGTGCTAGCCGCTGAAGGTTTTGGTTTCCTTCTTGCCCATGCTCGTGATCAAGGGCTTGTGAAGGGTATTCAACTCCTGTTTGTGATTCCCCTTCAGCTTGTCAATGGGCATTTTGCAGATGACTCCTTCCTCACTCTCCTGGAGGGTGAAGTGAATATCAACAATGCCATGCAATGTTTGGATACGTATTGTTTAGCTTCAGGTTCCAGTATCCAATGGAGAAAGACCCAGTGCTTCAGGCAATCTTTTCTCCCTAAACCTGGTTGGCTGAATCGTTTTGACTGGAAGTATATCCAGCATGGAGAAATTTTTAAATTTCTGGGCATTCCCTTTGCTTTTGATGCTTCTCCCAGTCAACTATGGCAATATGTTATTGACAGGGTTTCCCGCAAATTGGAATACTGGATTACTAAACCCCTTTCGCTTGCAGGAAAATTTCAGATTTGCTCCAAGATATTGGCAGCCACACATGTTTATTATTCTTCTTGTTGGGTGCCGGCTAAAGCCTCTTATAAGAAACTGGAGAAACTTCTCAGAGATTTCCTTTGGGCTAGCTCGGACCTTGGCAAAGGCTTTCACAGAGTTTCCTGGGAGTATTGTTGTCTCCCTAAGGATTCTGGAGGTCTTGGTCTGACTGACATTGGCCGCCAGGGGTCTGCTCTTGTAGCCAAGTGGATTATTCGAGCCTGTGCTGGCAACGAAGCTTGGAAAGTGTTGATTCGCAACTGTATTTGTCAAGGCTCCCCACAGGGGCGTAAAACTTGGCAAGGGCTGGATTTTCATAGCCTGCTCATTATCAAAGCCCCAGTTAAGATTGTGGGCACTTTTGTTGTCAAAAGCATATGGAAAGCTTGGGAGCTGCTCAAACCCTTTTTAATCTGGGAAGGGGATGGATTTAGAAATGGGCTATCCATTAATGACCACAACATTTGGTGGTCTCCTATCATCAATTTTCATGATGTGCCGCTTGCCCAAGTGCCCTGGGTTCATGCTCTTAAGTTGTTTCGTCGAGGCTTGCGCACTCTCAAAGACATCTTTTGCAGGCAAACCAGATTACTTCTCACTTGGCCTCAAGCTAAAGTCAAGTTTCGACTTGCTTCTGCTGACAGAGAGTCTTATCAGGAAGTTCTTGATTCCATTCCTACAGAGATGCTTCACAAAGTTGGTGTCATCTCTCTCAGGCCTTGGTGGAAGGATTGGAAATGGTTTCCAGATACCCCTTTTTTAAATTACTCCCCAGGCAAAGGTTATGCACTGCTCACCCCCAGGTTGCCGATGGTGGCCTTGCTTAACTCCAGATGGTCCATCAATTCTGGATGGTCATCCTGGGAAGCTAGATTTCATACTGTATGGAAAGCCATTATTCAGCCCAAGTTAGCATGTTTTGCTTGGTGTCTGCTTTATCAAGGCCTTCCTCTTGGGCATAGATTAGCTCATTACGGGATAGCTCCTCGGCTATGCCCTTTTTGTGGTCACATTGAGATGCTCATGCATCTGTTCTGGTACTGCCCAAAAGCTCAAGCTATTTGGGCTTGGATCCATGATTTCTTTCGGCCGTTTAGACCAGCTCAATTTCATTGGCAACATATTTTGTTGGGGGATTCTACTTCCATTCCCCATGCTTTTGCACAAGTGTGGCATACTTTCAGAGTGGAGATCCTTTTTTTATATGGAAAGAACACAATTCTGTTGTTTTTGCTAATTCTGCAGTATCTTGTATTCTTTCGCATTACGATAAGGCCATGCTTATCTCGAATGTGTTCTTACAGATCCAGGACCAGGCCCGCAAGGTGGAGCTGGAGGTGCGGCACCTACAGACCCTTCTGGATCATTGGGCCAACGCTCCTTGCACTGTGGCACGGGAACCTCCTACCTCCCCTTCTGGGAGTGTTCGTCCAAGAGGGCGTCGTGGTCGTGGCCGGTTGGTAGACCAATCGCATCGTCATCGCTCTCCCAGGTAGCAGCCCGAGCAACGACGTAGCCCTGTTAATCGCGGTGGTTGGGGGTCCCCTCACCGTTCTGTGCAGCATGGTGGTTGGGGTTCCCACCACCACTCCCCGCCTCCTGTGCAGAGAGATGGGTGGGACTCTGGCAAAGTTCCCAGGTTGGCTCTTGCTATTTCTCCTGCTAGACAGAATGAAGAAAAAGATGAAGAAGTTGCTTCAGGTGGACCGCCCCTTCCGGATGGCAAAGATCTTCCTGGTAGTAACTTGGAGGACAAGGGGCCACCACCACCCCCTGCCCCTATGTTTGTTGCGGCTGCCTAGTTTTTTATGGTTTTCTGGATGCCTTTGTGTTGTTAAGTTTGTTGTTGCCCTTTGGGCTTGATACATTAGTCTCCTAGCCGTCACGACTAGTTTGATCGTGGGGTGTGCCCTTTACCACCCATATTTTTTTGTGGATAGGCTGTAATATTTTATATTAAGTAATATAGACTATTTCATCCTTCATCGAAGTAGACTGTTGAATGCATCGTGTTTAATACTTATACTTCTTTGTATGGAGGATTTTCCTGCAAATCCATTTGCTCATTGTTGTCTTTCGCTGATTTATTGCCATTTTACTTGCCTGCTTCGGAATCAGTTGCATTAGTGGGCTTATCATGCACAGCCAAGGCAACAAGAATAATCAGAAGGGGGTAGCTGATGGTAGTAAGAGACCAGTTGATTATTAGCTCTATTACCGGAGAAGTTTTATGTGCATCAACCTGCCAAGCAACTGCTGCTCCTGCACTCTGCACACCTTTGTAGAATCCACTGTATCTACTCAGAGTCTGAGAGTCATCAGCAAGAGCTCCAATCATCCAATAGACCAAGGTTTGGAATATGGCATCCAGAAGTCCATAGGAAAAATACAGGACAAATGGGCCTCCATAAGAGGACCCAGAGTCCTTAAAATCAAGATTAGGGGTTTCCCCTTTGAATTTCAGCTCATTGGCGAGCCCACCTCCCCATATGGCAGTTCCAAGCAAAGTAACTACACCCACACCCATGTATCCTCTTATCTTCCTGCTGTGAGAACCATAATCAAGAATGTACCCTATTCCCACAGATCCCAACATCTGTGCACCCCAATAAAACACATTGTTGAATCCCTTTGTTCTTATCGTGAACAGTTTACCATTAACATTATTGAATTGGTAGGTGTAAAAGAAGTTACTAGCCCAAGCAGGAGTGAATAGCAGCAGCATCTTCCAGTTCAAAAACAGCTTGAGAATCTCCATCATCTCAGTTTTGGGATTGGAATACTTCATGATGGTAACCCTGGTTCCATCATTCCTGACCACTTTATGGGGTGGGAGCAGGGTTAATGTCAGAAGGGTACCTAAAGCCATGAAGCACATGAAACCAATGTATGTTCCATCATTCACATTCCCTGCAGCCTTGTGATAATTTGATATAAAAGGAATGAAACCTCCTACCACACCTCCAAGATTGAAAATGCTCCAAAACAAGGATATGTACCTTCCCTTCTTGTCCTCAGTGGGGTATGAGGTCATGATGGCACCTTGGCCTGCCCAAAGCAGACCTGCTCCAATACCCAAAACCGCCCCTGCAATTATAGCAAATAATTGATGCTGGTAGTGATTGTAATAGAGAAATGATCCAGCATAGAGCACATAGGTGGAACAGCCTGCAAAGAGAGTCAGATGAGGGCCTAGTAGGTTGTAAATCCCTCCACCCAATATGCCAAACACTGCAAATGTTGTGTAGAGAGCAGTGTTGGCATTGTTCGCTGCGTCTGTATTCACCTGTCCTCCACCCCCCATTCCTGAGAGAGCATTGAACATGCCAGGGCAACAGAAACACACCAATCCAATCAGGACCACCTGAATAACAGGGGAATTGTAGCGAAACCCTTTGGGAGGAACCCCTTCAGCTGGTTTCTCTTCATCATACTCGCCCATGACAGATATCAATCTTTCAGAAGCCAAGACTGCAGGAATAGGTGAAGCTCAACAGATTTCTGCGCCCAAAAAGGATTTTCTGGAGCCCAAACGCCCAGAAACAAGAATTCCTCAACCTCCAACTTCACATGCAAAAGCCAGGTTTTCTCGTCAATCCAGTGTAGGCTTGCAGGAATTAGTATTTCTGAGTGCTGGAAACCATAACAATATATTAAAAAAGAAAAACCTACTTACAGATTGTTGCAGCCTTGCAAGGATGAAGAATCCCAACAAACCTACTTGTAGATTCCTGCATGAATAAATTATAAGTAATTTGCTTGTAGAGGATGTGCACTGATCGCAAAGAATGACAAATGGAACAGAAGAAAATACATCTAAAAGGTAAGTAAAAAGTTCCAAACAAACATACAAAGTAATGTATTCGAAAGCTCAAACCAGTAACTACAGCCACATTCAGATTGCTAAAAGAAACCGGTACCCCTGATTTCCGTGATTCACTGGAACTGCTGAAATAGGTTGAGAAGCATCACAAACTGAGCAAGACTTATGTTCTTTCAGCACAGGAATGTCTTAACTGGTTTCAAAAGATCTGTGGGAATAGGGTGTAAAATAGAGCTATATATTCTTGGAAACATTGACCTCTGGCTGCTCAGTATTTTGTATGATAGTGTGATTTCGTCGTCAGATTAAGCTGGCTAATGAATGATAATTGTTTGCGGAGAATGAGAGGTGGGAGGAATCTGAGGAGAATTATGAGCACATCAACGGTTTGTATCTGCTCCAACTTTGTGGGAATCACAATTGAAGGTGGGTAATATCGGCTCGCATAAAGATTTCCACGTCAACTACTTAGGTATCGGCCGGCTCTTTTGTCGTCTCTTATCAGTCGACTTTTCTTCTCGTTATTTTCGCCAACAAGGACAATCCACCACGGAGTGCCAAGACTGCAATAGTTTAGTGGGATTATTTTATTTCTCTATTTCTATTTTATAAATTTTTTACATTGTAATAGTGTTGTTCATATAGTTGTATTTGGAGGCACCTAACACTGGCACCAACTATATAAGAGTAATTAAATTGGATGATTATTTGTGTATTTGTGGATTATTAGTTTGAATTAGGTATTATTGACATGTTTATCAATATTTTACGGCTTTCAAATTTTTTTCTAATACTCTGTGTAGGTTCCCTTCTCTCCTCTTCCATTTTCCTCTCACTCGGGTTTTATGTTCAAAGTACCTAAATGCCCCTGGGTTTGTCCAAAGCATTAAGACACTCCTTGATGTGGTCCCATCCATCTCTTTCCTATATGAAACTTTTCTATCTTTTTTTTGGGCCATTAGATGTCACTTTGGGTGTAATATGGTCTTAATATGAATTCAATTGTCTCTAAATACAAAAGCATTCTAGTTCCCTTATTTATCTATTATCCACAAAAAAATATTGAGCAATTAGGAACATCTTATATGAAATCAAAAATTCATTAGAGAATTCATTAAAGCACACAAGTTTATCTTAGACACACACCACACAACATTCATTTGTATGCTATTGGATTTATTCAAATTATTGAGGTTTTCTATTTTCTATATAAATATAGTTTTGTTATTCTTGGGCTTAACTCATGCCCATATACAATTTTTTCCACTTAAGTTTTCATGAATTATTTGTCAATTAACGCAGGATGAGAAATCTGTTTCACACATGATTAGAGCGTAAGTGCAAAAAAACTAAGTGATGTTCTTAAAGACCAAAACTAGGCGAACATAATCATTCAATTATTTTGTACTTTTCTACATTTTTGTCTAGAACAAACCAATGATCTAGATACATTGTCAAGAGAGTATACAATGCTCATGAGAGATTCTTTGTTTGTCACTAAATGTATGGTCAATAATCCTTCCCCTTCTAAGCAAGCATTTCCATTGCTAAATTCTAACAAGCATCACTAGATTGTAATATAATTATATAATCTTAGATATTGCATGTCATGTCTCTTTTTTGGCTTTATACTTGATTGATTACGTTATAAAATCCATATAATTGTACATTTTTCTATTTAGTCTTATAAATTGTAATTCGATATTTGTGTCACAATCTAGTGAAAATTCATACACTTATATAGTACATTTTGGTGAACTTATGCTATATTATACCCTTCTAAGATTGTATCTTGCTTTATTCTAGGTCAAATATGAATTTATATAATTATTTAAGGGTTATTTCCATTACATGCAGCGCTGAGATTTGATGCCCTTCTCGGACGTTTTTGCCTATTTTAACTGTATTTTACATTTTGCAGAATTGTCACCCCGTCCTTATTTGACATAGAAGAATTTGGTAAAATCGTCATTATTACTACAAACACATTCAATATAAATATAAGTGCAACATTGCATATATATTTAAATAACATATTTTACTGAAAATGTGTTTATATCAAACATATAATCCCTGAAACTTACCTGACACTTGTAAATACAACTAAAAATAATAATGTATTTTTTAAATTATTAAATAAAGAAAATATATTTGATAAAGATGGACGCACTGTTTAAAACTTGTTAACATCATAGATTTTTGGTTTGACAGGTGGAGTACACCGTCAAATCTCGTCCATGATTACATGCTCTTATATCCAATAGTCCTACCTTCCTTGTACTTTACCCTAAACTCTAGGCTAATTATTTTTGAAAAACATTCAAACCTTAGGGTACTTGCATAGGCATGTACGTTTGATGTTTGATCTGAATTGATGACAAAAAAATTGATTAAACTTAATGATCAAACTAGGAAGAGTATTAAGATTAATCAAGATCCTATCAATTGTATTGTAATTTATAAGGTTAATTCTAGATCTATCTTGAAAATGAAAAAATAATCTTAACAAATAGCCAATACTATTTTGGAAAATGTATTTAATGTTACAAATGATGGAATGATGTTCCTTTGAATGATGATGTTGTGATTGGATCTTAAATTAATAATGATTGTGAAATAGATCATGATAAAAAAAAGCTTGGTTAGATGAATAATATAGGGATTATAATATTGCACATTCTAGAGCATATGTCTTGGAACACCCTAATGAAGTAGCTTGATTACCAAATGCATTCAAACATTATCATCTATAATATGTAAATTAGGTTTAGAGCCTACACTACTACATATAGTGCAAATAACACCATGAATTGTGTCGAATTTGCATCTTTTTTGTTTTTAATTTATTCTCAAGTTGTGACACAAAAAAGACACAAATGCATGGTGTAAAATTTGTGCCACAATTGCACCATAGGTGTGAAAAAGGTAACTCTCGTTTCCCATTTACATTTATTATTAAATTATGGCACGTCCCTTTTTTTCATTATTTTAAAATCCCTCAATACGAAATTAGGGCATTTTAAAGCACATAATAAGAAATTAGGGTTTGTGGCAAACCATTTTGCTCTTACTATCACACTTTGTATTTTTGGGAGAAAATATATTGTTGAAATTCATATTGAAAAGTGGAGGATTAATTTTTAGACAATAAGGTGAGGAATTTATCGTTTTGACATGGTTTCTCAAAGAAGATATTTTTTTCAAAAGATTACAAATTTGAATGGAAAATAGAAATATTCTTTTTGTATAAGACAATATTTTACTTTCACCTTGAAGTGTTAATGAGTGTAGAAAGAAATCTCTTACATATGTCTTGCATGCAATTTTAATGACATAGTATTGATAAATATCCAACAACATAGTTGAGACATTGTAAAGGCCTCATGTCTTTGTTACTTTGAGAAAAATTGTTCTTCCAAGCTCTTTCTCTAGAGTGTGCCTAAAATTTCAAGGTTATTGGATTCTTTTTGTACAAAATGACTCATTTTGGGTTAATGGTGTATGAAATTTGCGTTCTTTTGGAAAAATATGCAGACAATATGAAACGTTAGTCACTTAGACATGCATGCATAACCCATTATAACCAAATAATACTTGCAAATGATGAAGATATAGTTTGGTGCTCTCCCACCATTCTTGGAAACTATCTTTATAATTTTATTTTTCTTTTATATTTGCATTTGATATTAAATTATGGTACATCACATTGTAAAAAACCACAATACAAAATTAAGGCATATTCAATTACATAAATAGAAATAAGGGTTTGTAAAAAACTCATTTTTCTCTTGTTATCACACTTTGCATTTTTACATAAACTTACAATTGTTTAAACAAGTGGCTTACTATTTTATAGATATCATGTTGTCATCCAATAGGTATACAACATCCCCTACACAGAGGTCAACTTCGGTAGATCTAAGTTCTTCATCTATATTGAGATCTACTTCTCCACAACACAACTCTTTATCAACGAGTATAGATGATGTGTATGAGTTGGTAAGTAATCAAAATTTTGCATAATTGTTTTTAATTTTTTATTTCTATTTATTTTAATTTTATGTTAATATAAGTTATTTTATTTTAATTCTATGTATAGGGAGAGTCATCACAATTTCGTGGTCTAGGTAGGGGTCGAAATAGAAGAAGTTGAAGGGGGCATACTGGTAGAGTGATTATGGAACCACATAGTTCTTTCTTTGAGGTAAATTTATGTTTTAATATGTTGCATGCAAATGAAATCATCACAATATTAATGCACTCTATATGGATATTGCATTATATTAACTTAAAGTGCAAACATCTGAGACTAAAAATTTAAATAGTGACTCTGATGTTGAACGAATTTGACCAAAAAAAATCCAAAATACATCTTCCCACCGTGTCATCCCAATGATTAAATATATCCTAACAACATCACAAGGGATCATAAATCTCATCTAAATATACTTCACTCAAAGGAAATAATGGGGTGTTGGGAAAAATGTACACTTTTTCCTGGTACTTATGATGAACATCTGGAAGATGGCATTGGGATTTGGTTCACCATTTATTTGATCATAATCATGAGGATGATTATGAACAATAACATGATGACGATGATGATGATGATGATGATGATGAACAAGAAGAGAAGTATCAGGAAAAAGAGAGGATTATTTTGAAATTTTCTCAACCTCCTCTGTTTACGTTGGGAGATTCCAAAACATCATTGTTGAGTGTTATATTGGCATCGATCTAGACCCAATTTGGCATGTCACTAATTTGGTATGTATGAAGTGAGATGTGGGTGATTTGTTATTTTGATAAACGTCAAATAAGAATTACTTTGGTGTATGAAACTTACAATATTAGGCTTGAATCATAATTTATAAGTGTAAATAATTGTTTATGTCAACATGAAACAAACACTAATTTAATGTATATTTAAAATAATATGGGTTGGGCATATTCTTCGCCACAACAACTGCCTAGATGGAATGTACCTCCATTATAAGCACCCTATGGAGGATATCAATGTCAGAGCCAAGGATGGAACGCCCTGCAAAGGTTGTATGGTGTGTAGCAAGGAGATTACCAAGGCGGGTTACCAACAAAGAAGGATGGGAATCCGACCTCAATGATAGGGAGAAATTTCTATCTTTGCTGAGAACCAAATCACATTACATGAAATTATCCTTGGAATCTATAGTGGGAAGTGTTTTGCACATATTATACGGTGCAAGAACATAATAACACAGAAGACTATCCCACATTGGATACATAAAGAAATGAAAATCAACTGTGCAATGTTAAAATGATCAATTTGATCCCAAAGAAACTGAAAGTCTCCAAATTGTTACCAAATCATAAAGAAAATAACAAAGCTTGGAATATGTGGAGATTCTAATGGAGCTCTAAATATGACGAGCATACAAGGACACTTACTATAACCTAAGACACTACTTGAAAAATTCAAAGGTTTTCTCCACTCAATCTAGAATAGAGATGTAAATACACAAAATACGGGGAAGCATAACTCACATTTTCATATAGATGATGAGAATTCTAAAAAAGGAAGAAATTTTTGCTACACTGCAAGATCTATTGAACATAGTAAATGTATAGTGCCCACTTCCCTTTGACACCTTTTGAAGCTTATGTTGATACTATTGATTTCACTATAGACATTACTATATTTTGATTTAGTATGTTGTTAGACATTGGATTATGCATTATTGTGAATTTTGATTTGATTATGATACATGATGATCACTAGAGACACCTCACATGTGGATGAGGATATATTATTTGACATGGATGTTTTATGGATATTGCTTAGACATGTGATTTTGGATATTATGAATAGATCTAGAAAATGGATATTTTATGATACTGATATAGTTATGGATTAAAAATACAAATGATGTAGTTGTTACTTTGATATTGTTGTGATTCATTATATAGTTGATTTAGTGATTCTATTTGTATCATATTTGATGTTCTGATATGGCCACGAGGCCGAAGAAGGTATTTGTATTTTACAAGTTAAAAATATCACAACAAAACATCGGGGATCGGAGACCAACCAAAATAGAATTCTAGGTGAATTCGACAAGGTCACCATGGCAACTTGTTTTATTGTGTTGTGTGTTGTTTTGTTAGAGATTACCATGGGGGGGAATCATCTTTATATGTGACCATGGGTTGTGTATTTTTGTTGATATGGTTAATGTTTATTTATTGTTGTAAGCATTTTATTTGTAATGTATTCTCTTCTTTTAATTAATTAATTGTGATAGATTAATGTGAGGAGATCATATGTTTAAAATTTAAATAAATTAAATTGGGATATGGAAAGTAATTATTAGAGTTGTTGGCTGATTGTAATTAATTTGTAAGGGATGTGTAAGATGTGTAAGAGCTTGTGTAAGTCAGATTTTGGAGTAAGAGATACTCCACCTCCATGAAAATTCGAATTTGACCTTGGGGGATATTTTTGGAGTCTTATGGGACAAGTAAAACTTGTCCCATGCCTCTAAATTTATGTTACCAGCCATACTTATGGTTGGGGAACTGATTTGTGACTTTTTATAATGCATTTTATTCATCTTGTGCATGTTTTTAATTGCACTTTCTTACATTTTAATTTAATGGTTGTCCCTTGAGGTGTGGGCTGTTTTGGAGTGTGCAAGTAACTTGTCATTCTTCACCCACCTCTTTATTGAGCCTTGGAGTTTGGAGTTTGTCTTTTGTGTTTGATTGTGAGAATGTATGATGTGGAATCCTACATGGATCCAGATCATCCTCTTCTTTCCGTCTTCTATATATTTCAAACCCTCTTCTTGTTTTGGTGTTGTTGAACCTTTTTGCATTCTTCCTTGGGGGCGCATTTTCTTGTGGGAGATCTTATTTTTTAAGAAAGTTTTGGAGATAGCTTTGTATGCTTTGAAGCTTGTCGTTTGGAGTTGTGTTATTGTCTTGGAAAGCTTGTTGTTTGGAGACCAAATAACCATGGAGAGGTAGGAATTTAACTCTCTTTTATTTCTGCTATTTTCTTGCTGTGTTGTGTGGAAAATGCATGTTTTGTTTTATTTGTTGGCTGGTTGGGTAGACTACCTTAGGGAAGGTGTAGGAGAAGGCTATGAGGAATTCTTGTGGGGGGCATAAGGGAATGCCATTAGCATCAGAATTTTGTGGAGGGATTTTGGGTTTAGGATCCACCATGGAAAAGAAATAGCTTGCATTTCTTACTTTGTGGGGGGCATAAGGAAATATATGGGGGGGCATAAGGAGGGATTTTGTGGGGGGCATAAGGAAATGTGTGTGATGAATTACTTGGTAGTCTGTATTTGGTGGATGCCCAATTCCCAATTGGGAGGCATAAGTAGATTTTCCCATAGGCATTGCTCGTTTGTATTGCAAGATCAAGCTTGAGTTATGTTTTGAAATGTTTTTAAATGTAGTAGTGAACTACTGTGTTGTGTTGATTTTTTTTTTTTAAATTTGTATGTGAAAGAATGTTGTGTTGTGGAAGCCAGTTGTTGTCATGGTTGAATTGCATCTTTTATTGTAATTTGGTTGGGGCTTGGGAGCCAATGATAAAGGAAGGCTTCTCCTTTCATTAGATGTCTTGGTTGGGTGGAGAGTGTTGCCTTTCCCCTATTTTTGTTTTGATCCAGTTAGAAGATGAAGAAAACTAACGTGTTGTTGTTTTGGAGCAAAAAATTTGTACAGTTTGACAGTCCCTTCTTGTGAGCAAGTTTTTTGTAACCCTTCCCACTTTGAAGTGGATGATTTGTATAATTATTTGTAATGAGAAGATACTTGTATTGATGATGAAAGATTGAAATTGAAATGTGAAATGTAAAGAGTTATATTCCATTCTCTGTTTTGAAAAGGAATGTGCAGAATGTTATATGTATTATATATTGTATTTTGAAGTCACAAGAAAGAGATAAATTGTAAAGTTGTTGAAAATTAATAAAGGAATTGCAAGTTCATATCTTATTCACATTGTTGTAATTGAAATGGGAATATCAAATGGTGAGTGAATTACTATGGTGAATGGAATCTTTGTTTATTTGCAAAGGAAAGAAAATACGCATGAGAGAATTATATTGCTTGTCTTCTTTTGAAATATATCAAATTGGGAAATCAGGTTTTAAAAATCTCATGTGGAAATGATTTGTTAGAAACAACTAAGTGCAATGGACTAGTTTAGAAACTATATACACATTTAAATGATAAAATTGATATACAGACTTAAAAGAGAAAGATCATTGTTATAAAGTTTATATTAGCAATTCATTTTAATAAAAAAGAACAGTTCGAACCTACACACATTAATTAGCTTGGAGATTTTAAAATTTAGTATGCTTGTTCACAAATGAACCCAAATTGACAAATAAAACTTAAGAAAACAACTTAACCATTGCTAATTTGAATACAATCCCTCTAACAGTCGTTTTTCTGTCATTTGTTGGAAAAATACAATTTTGAATCAATTGGACAAATCAACTTCTCTAAAACACTCTAAACCCTCCCTAGATCAATCCTCCATGTTTTTTTGACATGTTGAGTAAAGGAGGAGACCGAATTTAATCAAAATTGAAAGTTGGAAATTACAATGTTACATATTAAAAGCCTGCAGATATTTTTTGAAAAATTAACCCTCTAAACTTTATCAAAATATAAATTTTATGCTTTTTTACAAAGAGGGCATCGAGATCTTTCCAAAAATTCCTTGTTTTCCCAAAACCGAGCTCTCTAGCTCAAGTTATGGCATTTTGAAGTTTTTGTGCCTTGGCGGGAAAATTTGGGAAAATTTTCCCTAGCACGCCCACAACCCAAAATTTCCCGTCATTGTGCCTTAGAAAATTTTTTGGAAAAATTTTGGTTCGGAATTTTTTTTCTATTTTCCTTTGCCGGCCCGTAGCCAATCAGAGGGTGCCACGTGTCCCATTGGAGCTATGGTGGAGGCGCAATTACTTTTCATCCCTTGACCCTTTGAAAATTTTGGGAAAAATTTTCACTTTAGCCCCGCTGGCCCACAGCCAATGAGAACGTGCCACGTGGCACCTTGGGGGTGGCAGCGGGAAGGGTGAACCCCTTGTCTTTTTTATTTTTTGGCCTTTGGAAAATTTTGAAAATTTCCCTCACGGCTTCATTTTTCCGCCCCGCCTTGGAATTTTCTTCATTTCATGGGCATGCGGACCTACACACCCCTTTTCCCCTTTCGTTCCCCCTTCGGCAAAATTTGGCAATCTTCTCCGCTGCTCCACCAACCCCTTACCCCTTTTTTGCTTTGTGCCAGAACTCGACACGTGTCCACCAAGGACCCGTGGAGGCGCGAAAGAACTTTTTCCTTTGTGCTGCGTGATGGGAAAAATTCCCCAAGCCGCCCCACGACCCGCCAACCCGTTGAAGGTGCTTTCCCCACCTCTTGACACGTGTCCCCCTAGGAGAAAATTTGACCTAAAAACTCCACCTGCTCATATCTTGAGTTCTGTAAGGAGTTAGGAGGACTTCTTTATATCACCGGAAAGGTGAGAAAAATTCCTATCCAATGGGAATGATTTAGGGAAATTTTGTAATCATTAAGTATAAGAAAAATACATTTGAAACTCAGAGCTTGCTAGAGAGTGGGTATGGGGGTAAATTACTCCCTGAACCTAACTAAAACATCTAACCCTAAAATTGGAACCTTGTGAACTTGATATTAGTTAATTAAGGAAATGTGTGTTTTGGTAAAATTGGTTTTGTTTTGGAATCTTCTAGTGGCAACAGTAGTCTTGCAACTTGGTTGTGGACACTTCTTATAAAAAAAATTATCCCATAATTTTCTAGCTAACCCTAGGTTGTTTCTTGGGTCTCAAGTGGTTGTTTAAATGGGCACTACAAAATGAGGATATTTCGTATAACATATATAACTTACTCAAGACTCTATGAGAGAGTGCATCAAGTGTTGCAATTCAAGCAAATAAACATATTTGGTATGTGAAGACTAAGAATCCATGATATGTGGATATTCAATTGAATGTAATCATAGGAGGATATGAAATAAAAGATGTGGTGTCTGATTTTTGGAGCATATTCAATATGATGCCATGGTCCAGTTGGGAAGTTATGGGAGCTCCAATTTTGGCTTATATTTTTGTTACTCTAAGCCTCACATATTATAAGAGAGTATATCCAATTGGCCAGCTTGAGGATGTGGAAATATAGGTGGGATGCCTAAGTTTAAAAGGGGACTTCGAGGTGATCAACATGAAAACTAATGAAACACACTATCATGTGTTAATAAGGAATAAATGGGCATATGATGGCAATATGAAAATCAACAAAGTAGCCAACTAGATGGAAGCACACCTCGATGACTCTATTATTGTTATTCTAAAGAATATGACGAAAAAAAACCATACATTATTCCTAAAGAACCTATGTCTCTATATGCACATGATGTGGAAAGTTGGTTTATGGTCAAACATTAAGAAAAGGATACAACTCACATTGCAGAAAAGAGAGGGATGCATATGAGTTCAGGAACTAGGAAATTCTTGTTACTATTGTTAGGAAATAAGGGATAAAATATGTGGAATAATCCCTCACAGAATCGCAATAGTAGAAACTAATATGCATAAAATATTACAGATCTCAAATAAAATTTCAGAATAAAATAACACAACACAAAGAGACAGTATTTAACGTGGTTCACCTAATTTGGGCTACATCCACCAAGAATCACTTGTTCAGATTTTATTACAAGCCACCGCTCTCTCAATACAATACCCAGATCTTTTTGGAGCTATGCTCAACAAACTATACATAATTCACATCAGAATTCAAAACATATCTGCAATGTTACATGTTACCTACCATATGCACAAAACCATATAAATAGACAAATGTTTAAGCAGTTTTACAAAACCATGGGTATCAAAACCATGGGCTAAAATTGTCCCATAAACCTATGGTTCAAAATCCCACTCATATGAGAAAAGCACGTTTCCCAGTATATCAGGCACGTTTTAAGGCCAAAAAAAAAATTCTTGGGGGTTGCATCCCCAAACCCCAGCGAGACAACTGTGGAAAGTGTACAGTACTCTTAGTGTACATTCTTCAACACTTTGTCACATGAAAATAGGCTCCACAACCTAACAACTATGCAAACTAATAATCTATTAGTAGATGATGAATTTCAGTACGTCATAATGTCTCTAACTAAGTCTGAGATATCTTATTTATATGTTGCACAACATGATTAAGATTATACTGAGACAAATGGAGAAATCCATATTCCACGGGAGCTATGATTTTCAATTGGTGGTGATTCGGATGCAGGCTTGAACTATTGGATGCATAGAGAGTATGAGTTAAGGCCAATGAGGATGGTTTAGGTAAAATAAAAATGAACTCTGGAATTATTTGACACCTCTAGTATAGATGAATTTTTGGTTGAGTTTCATAAACATGTACCTCAAGAATACATAAGGATCAATGCACTAGAATATGCACTAAAAATAATAATAGCCACATGGTGGGCCATGCACTAATCGAACCTTGACTGGATTGAAGTAACGGGCATGATGCATTCAAGGTTTTCATCACCTACCAAATTAACTAAAGATTGGCTTAAGTACTGCGTAGAGAAATGTATAGAAATTCATATTTAGGAATGCATTGAGGCTTGGGAAGTACATGAAATTAAACCTAGGTGGTAGGTGCATATCTCAAGAAATATTTACGCCATTGTTAAAGGATCAGAATTTTTGTAATGAGAGGAGGAGAGAAACACACAATCAGGGATACGTGCAACAAGGCTTCATTCAAACATTTACGTTCAAAGTTAAAATCCCATGGTAGATGCAACTCTTCAAAAGATCAAAAAATTCTTATGTCATTGAACTATTGACTTAGAAGGGGGAGTTGAATTCCTAAACCCTAGAGAAACTAATTAGAGGAATTGTGTAGAAAACAACAACATGACTGAAATAGTAAAAAGGGAGATGTATCACAGAGTAGAGATGTGTCATATAGTAGGAGACAATAAGGAAGAAAAGAAGAACTCGATGATGATGAGGATATGGAATTAGTTGGAATGTTTGAACCGAAACATATTGAAATTGTACCAGTTGAAAAAGAATTGTGTGACGAGGAATAAAAACATTTACACAATCTGAGTATAGCATAAAAAGAAGGGCCCAAAATTTTAGAAGACGTCCAAAATAAGGGAAAGGATAAAATATACGATGAACGAGTGCACATGAGGTTAAACTACATTAGAGCATAAACCATAATAAAGTTACCCAATATTAGAGACTATTGGATAGAAAAATAGATGTTTAAGAATTTTCAACTCTTTTAGGATTATGAAGATATGTTCCCATACAAATTCAATGAAATCAAGGTAGTGGATCCATCATTAGGAGAAATGAACATCAAATTAAAGGAGGGAGCAAAGTCTATTAAGAAATGGCCTTATAGGCTGAATCCAAATGTGAAGGAAAAGGTCAAAGTAGAACTAGACCACATGGTGGAAATAAGATTAATCTATCTCTAGACATAAAATCACGCACTTGGGTACATTTCTAGGTCCTAAAAGCATGCTAGCATTTACATGATTCCTAAGCAAGAAAACTAGCAGTTAATAACTATCTTTGGTCTCTTGTCTTTGTATATGGTTTTCTATTTGGTCTTACACACCTTACAACCCAGTCAAAACTTTACTGATTTATCTTTTATGGCTTCAGACACTAGTGCCTAGGTGTTCCTATCCCTCGCGGGAATTGTTGTATATATCTTCCCCCTGGGTAATATAGACAAATAACGGAAGAATATGGAAACCAAAGGAACTAAAAACCTGACACTTATTTATGCGAAAAATTCGTGCCCTTGGCGCAGGTAAAGGGCGCATAACAAGAGGTGTCGACATGAAAATGGATGCACCTATGGCGCAGGTAAGAAGATGTCGACACGCCAAAAGTCACGCTGAAGGCATAGGTAAGAGGTGCACAACAAGAGGTGTCGACATGAAAATGGACGCGCCCATGGTGTAGGTAAGAAGATTTCGACATGCCAAAAGTCGCGCCCTTGGCACAAGTAAAGGGCGCACAACAAGAGGTGTCGACATGAAAATGGATGCACCTATGGCGCAGGTAAAAGGATGTTGACACAAATATGGATGTGCCTATGGCGTAGGTAAAAGGATGTCGACATAAGGATGGATGTGCCAAGGCACACCTTCAGGAGGCACAACATTTTGAGCGCTGACAGGAAGTAGACCCTGACCCAGATATTCAGACGGCCATAACTTTTCACAGGGAGCTCGGATTCACACAAGGTTGGACTTTTCGGAAAGCTTACGAGGTCCTCTATCCAACCATGACTCTTAAAAATGCAAAATATAGTTTTCCACTTTTTGGGTTTGCTAGGTTTCTCACCTACTACCATAATGAGATGAATTAAATGCAATCTGGAGGTGGTTGGGGTAGATTTGGTTTTCCTTTCTCTTTTCTCTCTCATTCTTCCTATAAATTGTAAGGAGGGGATTCTTTCTAAAGGTTGGAAATTCTTGTTTTGCCCCTCCCTTCTCCTCTTTTCTGTAGGTGGATTTTTTGGAGTTCAAACCTCCCATCTAAAACTATAATGCAACTTTGCCTCTTGGCATTTTGTAGTGTATTGTATCAATCTTTGGAGCAAATAATGCATTTCTGTGGATGATTCTCAACCCTCTCTGTGTTCATTTGCATCCTCCTGATATTTCACTGCAATTTTTGTTATTTGTGCATGATCTTGCATTGCATTTTAATGGTGTGTGTTTATTGACAAGACATGTGTTCTTCATTCCTCGGTGCATCACCTTTGCTAGTTTAGGTTTATTTTTATGCATCTTCTTACCCTCTCTCCTTGGCAAGTTAGATTCGGTTTTTGAGTAAACCCTCTGCATTTTTATGTGTGCATCTAAACAGAGGAATAGGAACCGGCCTTCATCCAGAGAGCTTTCCAGATTCACAAGGTCCCACAATTGGGAAAAGCTCCATGTTATGCAATCGCACTGAGAGTCTCAACCCATCAAGTTGTAGACATTCAGGGGTGATGTGATTATCTATCAACAAGCACCCCTGACCTGTTCATATCTTACTCACTTTTTTTGGGTCTCTTTTATCTTTTGGGCATCTTTTTCACTTATGGGTCAGCCTTCAAGTTGTTAATTACAAATTTCAAACAAGGGAATCATATAAATACATAGTTATGTGTTCAAAATTAGGACCAAACACTAAGCGTTACTATAATCACCTAAGCTTGCATTCCAAAGGCACTAATTCACTTCAAAGGCATCCATCTAGCATCCATTCAAGGGATAAGGGATGCATACTTCTGTGTACACATCACAGGAAGGGGAAGTCTATTCTATTCCATACACACATACTATTACATTGCTACATTCTAGCTATAGCCTACTATCAAGTGTAACTTGCACAAGGGCATCCTAGGGAATTATTTCTACACTCAAACACCAGAACTATATGGATTCTGAGATGTAGTGCAACACTCAGTCATAAGTTCACTCTCAGGGTGACCATTGGGGTCCATTTGACTCCCCATTCTCCATTTTCCTTTTTAGGTTTGATGTGGTTTATGGGTACGTGCAGGTGAATTTATCTTTTATAGGTTACAAGAACTTTCGGTGATCAAGAAGCAAACATCAAGTGAACAATAGGGAACAATTGTGAAACCCTTGCAATACAACAGATTCTAGATCCTAATCATTTCCACAGTCACAGGTACCCATATCCGGTCACCAACACCCAGGCACCCCTGTCTTGCTGCGGGTACCCCTGTCTGACATTATTCCCAAGTTCCAAAATTTATAAGGAGTGGCTACGAATTTGTTTGCATTCTGTTCAAAACTTTATCCTACCTAGATCACTTCCTGTTCACTCAGAAATAAGCTAATTCTTCCTAACTCCATCACTTGTTTAGGGTTTCATACTTTACATGTTAGTTTTCTTATGTCATTACTTTATTCTAGCATTTATACATCACTTGTTACAATAAGTTGCTCTGCAATTAGATTTAATCCAACTTAAATTAAATCATTTGGTGAATCTGAAGGTTCAAACCCTACCTTCTAAGAATGCATAATCTATCCCCTTCTTCTGAATTCATGGATCGATTTTCTTATCCCTCTTATACTCACACTAAGGTTTCTGGCATGGGTGCCACCATTGCTAATTTTATGTAAGTTTGTACTCAATATCCTCCTCACTTCATCACTTCAATGCCTGATCTAACCATCAATGTAGTCACCACTCGCCGCACTCATCCTCCTATAACTCCACATGTCTTTGTTCCACCACCTATTACTCATACAGTTCCTACCACCACCTCTAAGGGTTATGAAATCATTGAGAAACTAAAGAATACACCAGCCAAAATCTATCTTTATGATTTGTTGCGCAATGCACCTAATTTTCATCATACATTAGAGGTCGCCCTTCATTCCATTCACATTGAAAGTAATAATTTGCATGTTGCCTTTACTCACCTCATTCAATCCTTCAATAACCTACCACATGCTATATCTTTTAGTGATGAGGATATTTCTCCCTCTGATGTTGACAATCCCTTTGCACCTTTGCTTATCACAGTTACTATTGGCTCCATCTGTATTAAGCATGTAATCATTGATAATGGATCTGTTATAAATCTATGTGCTCTATCCATCCTCAAGAAAATTGTAATTTATGATGATTTAATTAATAAATGCTCTCAACTCATTTGCAGTTATGATTCCACTACTCACACATGCATGGGCACTATCACCTTACCTCTACAAGTTGGGCCTAAAATTGTTCCTAATTTATTCCTTGTTATCAACGCCTCATTCCAGTTCAAGTGCTAACTTGGTAGACTATGGATTTGTAGACACCCTAAAAATACATACATATTTATATCTCGCTGTTATCTAGTTAGAATTGATTAAATTAATTTTGTTCTACCACAACACCCCCCTTTGAAATTAATTAAATTAATCCCATTGATTAAATACCCCTTAAAAATTAATTAAATTAATTCTATTTCCTAATTCACACTCCCACCTCTTAGAATTAAATAATTTAATTCTATTATTACTTTGGAATTAATTAAATTAATTCCTACATCCTTCTAGCTAATATAATTAAACATTTAATTAAATAAATGGTCAATTATTCCCTCACAATTAAATACTAATTAATTTAGTTATTTAATTAGTTCATTTTATCTACTCATGCTCCACTTCCAGAAGCCTACAATGGTGGGGGTAACAATAATACATGTGCAACCGCTTTTTGGATGAATTCAAAGATAATGATTGCCCCTATAAATCTGCAACTACACATATATGGTCATCTTACTATTTCATGTAATTATAATTATTACTTGTGGAGCCTATTCAACCCAAGATCCACTTCTCATGGCCTCACCCTTAGCTATAAAAGCTATCCATTTCCTTTACCATGTCATCCCTATATTTTTGAGCAAATTGCATCCAAATTTTGCTAATTTGACATCCACTTCCTTGTGAAACGTTGCTCATAGCATCTACAAACACATTTGGAAAACATTATTAAGATCATCCACAATCCAAATCTTTAACAAGACCAAACAAGTCCAAGTGCTTTTACAATTTTATATTGAGGTTTACAAGAGGTCTGTAGTGAAGGTAATTTGTGTTTGTTTGTTTATCTTCTTTGTCTATGATTTTACTTGTTTAAATTTTGGCATACCCGATGGGATGAACCCAAGCTATTTATTTCATTTTAGTTCATTATTTTGTGATCTAACTTTATCTTTGTGTTTCTTGGTTCTATTTAACATCGTTGTTGAATTTTTAAGTTCTTGGGTGGAGTAGATAAACAAAAAAATAAAAAAATAGATTTTTTCCATATTTTAATGTTTTTTATTTTCTAGAACTACACATGCTAGTGTGCATGATCTCTGCACTAGCGTACATGCGTGTGCGTTAGCATTCATTTGCACACTTTTACATCATTGTATGCACACTACTATTACAAAAAAATAGCTTTTTTACACTCTTGAATGCTAGCACACCCAATTGAACGCTAACACATGCAATAAAAATCATTTGTTACACTAGTGTGTATATATTGCACACGCTAGCGTTTCGCTTTGTGAATTAGCATAACACATCTTCTGGAAGCTATAAATTTGTCTCCCAACCTTGAAATGAATCTATTTTGTTTTTATGGAAAGGTCTTGAGACGAACTATGCAATGGACAAATAATTTTTTGATTTAAACTTATATAAAATTTATGATTTACTTTCTCTTAACACTTATCTTCTTTTTGCATGTTAGATTGATATTTTTTCTCTAAACCTCTCAATCTTGTGTGTAGGTTTCCATATTTGTTTTCTAAAGGAAAATTGATAAAAATAGTGCTTAAATTTGAAATATTTTACAAAGTTTTTTTTTTTGTCTAAAGATAACAACATCACGTGTATGCTCTTTCCTCACACTTTTATAAGTGATCTTCGAAATCAGAGTATCATTTTTAAAGTATTTTTTTGAGGAATTAACCTTTTTCTTTTATTAATCAAAGTGATTTTCACATGTATGTTCTTTCCTCGCACTTTCTAAGTGATATTGGAAATTAGAAATATGGTCTTACTTCTTTTGTCTTGTCCGCTACCTACCTCAGGAAAAAATTCTAATTTTCATTTGTAGGACCGACTCTAAAGGATGTTATTGTAAAACAAGTTAAAACTACTAATTGGAGGTTACCTCGTTCATGTGCTAAAGAAAACTAGTAATAATTTATGTGCAGGGAATATTTTTAATCAAGATAAAATGAACCATTCACAATGTATTGGTACGTGTGGTTAACAAGGTTATTTCCTAACTACTATAATTGTGGGAAATTCTTTGGCATAAGCCATAAAAATTATTTGAGGAGTACCACAGGAACCCCAAAGTAGTAAGCACGTTGAAGGATTTGGCTAACAAAACAAATACCTTTATCCTACCTGACTAGTACACCTTGTGAGATTAGAGTCACATATATCCTTAGTGGTGACCCCAATGTGATTCCTTTGAGCAAGATATTTGCTCATTGTTTCAAAGGGGCTAAATTAAAGCTGATAGTTAGCAATAGCACCGCGCTTGATCGGGTATACTGTTGACACCTATTTGAGAAAACCGCCTATGAAACCACACACTGTCCATTCCAATCTAAGGTAGAGTCCAAAACATCCATACTTTAAAACGTTTTTCACTTTTTCTTATCTCTTTTTGTTTAGTGAGTTGTGTTCCACACTCGTATCTTACGTTCTCACTTTTTTCTAATTTTTCATCTTTCCCAAATACTACTTATTTGGGTTTGTTCTTGCATCTTTGCTACTTTACCAAATACTCCTTATTTTTGTTCATTCTCCCATATTCAATTTTTCCAAAATACTCCTTATTTGGGTTCACTTTCAATTCTCTTTCACCTTTCTAAATACTCCTTATTTGGATCCACTTTTGTCTTATTTTCACCTCTCTATAAAAAAAGTATAAGTCTTGGGTTGCGGACATCCATATCCGAATTTGAGAACTTTCATTCTTTTCCATCTAAGTCTTTACGTCGTGATACCTGATTTATCATGGTCAAACACCCTTGCAATCACCTTGATTTATCATCTTTATAAGTATTAAGTTTGACATTAAATTGTTGAGATTTAATCATTCCATCATCTTACGTCGTCACAATTTAACATTCACTTTGTTGAATTGTCAACATCTTCAACACTTTTTAACTCATCTCTTTTAAAGAATTCAATTTTCTATAATTTGAAATCCTTAACCAATCATTCTCCCCTTGTATATCACATTTTATTATTATTATTGATAAATGGTTTTAAAGGGGACCATACCCCGAGGTACAAAAGAGGCTCAAAAGCCAGATGAGAAAATACAAGATCAGTGGTTTTTTGACTAGTGGGGACCACACCCCATAAAATCCTAAGAGAGCTAGATATTACAATGAAGAGCAAGGTAGGGTCAAATTCCTAGCAAGGAACCAAGAAAAAGAAAAAATACAGCCCAAAAACAACAAAACAACAACTATAACATCACAACAAAACAACACTGAGACAAAACAGGGCCAATCATAAAATTGACCTTGAGACAACTACTTAAGAAACTTGTTGAAGACCTTTTGGGCCTTCTCTATAGCCCTAAAGAGATCGATAGTTTTTTGTAGTGCAGGGTCTTGACTTCTTGATGCCAAAGCTTTCATCTTAGCCTTACCATCCTTCCAAACTTCTTCAGAGATGCCATTGATGTCACAAATACGCTTAACCTACAACTGAATGAAGTTTAACATGGCCTTATGCATGGAGAATTGATCAATCTTCTTATTGATAATTTATTACATTTCACATATATCACATTCACTTTGTCGATATTCAAGATTTTCATCATCATATTTTCACCTCTATATTTTGACATTCATGTTTTCATTATTTGAGTTCTCTCCTTCCATTATTTAGTCTCCTCTCTTAGTAATTATATTGTTAAGGGTTGAGCACCTTCACATTTCCTAAGTATCTTCCTTTAAGACTCTTTTTGTGAAGAATTGATCATTTTCATTGTTTCTCTAAGTCTCCTCTTGTAGCACTCATTTGGTCACAAGTTAAGCAAGCCAACCTCTTTCACCTCTTTCCTCTTTTCATTCAATTTGTATAGGATCAAGAGGCATTTAATTCCTTTTTCATCTCACTTATCACTTGTTTTTTAGGATTCATCTAACTAACGTTTCAATCCCCTCTTCTACCTTAACAAAACTCATTTTGTTAAGTGTTGTGAAATCACCCCCTTTCGTTTCTTTTAACTCTCACCTTGTTAAGATTTAAACATTTTGAAACTTTTTGTCTCTCTTAACACTCTTTTCATTAATATTTGATCACTTCATTTTCCTAAGCCTCCTCTTTTAAACATCCATTTAAAAGTTGAGAAAACTAACCTTGTCAAATTCTCGTCCCTTTTGTACATTCAATTTGTCAAAAGTTTGAGCACATCACTTAAATCTTACATTACACCTTCTATCTTAGCATTCACTATGCTAAGGGTCAAGCTTTCAAACCTTTTCACCTCTTCCATCTTAGCAATCAATTTTCTAAGGGTCGAGCTTTCAAACCTTTCCGCTTATTCCATCATAGCATTCACTTTGTTAAGGGTCAAGCTTTCAAACCTTTCCGCCTCTTCCATCTTAGCATTCCCTTTGCTAAGGGTAGAGCTTCAAACCTTTTCCCCTCTTCCATCTTAGCATTCAATTTTCTAAGGGTTTATTTCTTCATCTCACATTTCTTCATTCTCCCTCATTGTTCATTACAATGGTGGATTCACACACCTCATCATTTGCTCAGGAATGACAAATGATGAAAGAATCCATTGCAAGTATGAAAAAACAACGTAAACAATTCAACGTTGATGAATTGTGTCCTTACCCTTTTGGCATGGAGCTATTACACACACCAGTTCCAAACTCTTTCGAGACACCCAAATTCGACAAATACAAGGGCAAAAATGATCCTATAAAGCATATCAAAGAATTGTTTATAGCATGCCACAAAGTGGCATATAACGATATCTTTATCTTGTGCATTTTTCTTAGAAGTCTAGGAGGAAAAGCTTTGGACTAATTCTTACACCTTATAAGGGCATCTATTACCAACTTCACAAACCTCTCAGAGAATTTTGTCAAACATTTTTCTTTCAACTTCAATCAAAATCATAATAATAAAAACAACCCTAACAGTCATCCCGATCAATATTGGTACACCAACCGCAACCGCAATGTCATCAATGATGGTGTTATGGATAATCAAAACTTGCACAATATGCATGAACAATCAACCAAAAATCTAATCATACAAACTAGTGAAGACATCACTCTGCACAAATTTAAACGACAATTTACACCCCTCAGAGAAAGTCTTTCTAGTGTTTTTCAACAGCTAAAAGGGGATAAGATGATAAAATATCTTCTTATAAGACCTTGGGTTGAAGGAGAACCTAAACCATATTGGTAAAAACCTCATACATATTGTGATTTTCATTATATTGATGTCTACTCAATAGATAAATGTGTGTGTTTTAAGAATTATGTTCAAGAATTAATTGATGACAGAGAGATCTTTATAGATATCGACGATAAAGCTATCACAACCAAAGACATGTCAACTACTACAAATTATCAAGAATATTTGAATGTTTTTCCCACTTCTATACATACTGAAATTCAACAATATCACGACGAAATTCAGGTATCTCTCAATCACAACCAATCTATCTCTTCTACAAATTTTCTTCCTTTAGTCCCAACAGACACTAAACTTATTTCAGAAAACAACCTTCCAACATCTAAGGAGAGCTTGAACTTTTTTCAAGACTCCCTTTTAACCCTTGATATACTTGTAGACACTATAGAAGAGGGTCCATCATCAAGCACCATTGAGATTGATTCTATTCTTTCATTGTTGGCTCCTATTCCTAATATCTCTAGTCTTGTTGTAGAAACACAACCACAACATGTTTGGACACTTGCAACAACACAACCGTATGTGTCTACAATCCCTCAAACAATCACTCTTACAGGAATCTCATCAAGGATGACCCTTACATCTCAAGACATCTACATGCGTACACTCCGAGAGGTATGTATACCTAGAAATATCCTTATACCACATTTTCAAGCTCTAATCGCAAATATATCATCAAAACCATAAATCCATTTCCTCGAAGGAGCATAATCAAATATTTTATTTATATAGCCTATAAGGAGCCTTGGGTGTACATCTAGAGATCAATCCTTCTTTCCTTGCAATCTTTCACTCACAGGTGATTATGAATCTCAACATATTCCCAGCTTTGACAATCCTCTTCTAACATCACATTAGTCTTCTGATCCCATAAAATACTTATCTAATCAAATATCCTTTGACTTGGCCCTTGTCTACCCAAGTCTCGTACTTCATGACTCATTGAATCTTTAGATTCTCTCTTTTTGCTTGGACCTTTTCCCCTAAGTCTTGTATCTCAAGAATCATCAAATTATTTGATTCTCTCCTTTGAATTAGACCTTATTTTCCCAAGTCTCGTACTTCAGGACTAATTGAATCTTTGGATTCCCTCCTTTGACATGGACCATGTCCTCCCAAGTCTCATATCTTAGGACTCATTGAATCTTAGGATTTTATCATTTGAATTAGATTTCGTCTGCCCAAGTCTTGTAAATTTGGACTACTTCCATCTATCATTGATTGAAAATATTTTGATCTTCTTGTTTGGCTTGGATTTCACCCACCCAAGTCTAGTAAGTCAGGACCATTCCATTTTCATAAACATGGACCTCTCTTTTGATGATTCCATTACAATAACTCATCCATTAAAATTTAGAAAAATTCAAAAGTATAAAAATAAAAATAAAACTTTGTATTAAACCTTTGCTTAAAGCATTGTTTGAAAATAAAAAAGTGGAAAATCAAGTGCAAATAACATTAAGTATTCCATCTGTTGGTCGATATATTAATCATACCATTATCATATCTTTGCATTCTTCACCTATCACAACACAGGTTAATCTTGTTCCTATTGGGCATTGTATTTCTCATCTTTATTATGGTTTCTACCATTTCAGGTCTTTTTACCCATGGTTTTGTCTCGAATCTTACTGATGGAAAAATCCTCATTTCAAATAATCTCTCTCTTTAACAAGAATCACTAAACTTATTTACCCGAACCTTTTTGATCATCCATCTTAGTCTACAGTGTTGAATCCTTACATCCTACTAGTCGCATGTGACTGAGACTTGGGGGCAGAATGTTCCTTCCCAATAAGCACATAATTGACATAAAAGACAAAATCAATCTAAAAATACAAAAATAAATAAAAAATCAATCTTTACACCTTTCCTCCTTCACATTATTTGGTGACGAGCCCATACTTCTTACTACTAGTATGAGACTGGGAACAGAGGAAGATGTCCTTACTCGCCTTTATTTTTTCTTCGGTGTTGAGCCCTTATCTCGTAGTGGTGACATGGGGCAACATGTAGGGGGTCCTTCACAACAAAAATAATCAATAAAGCCTTTGTCAAATCTGAATCAAAAGTGTTTAATCATAAACATCTCAAGAATTAATTTAGTTGCTCATGTTAAGAGAGATAACAATTCCTTCAACCAGATTTTTCCAATTAATAGGCCATATATTGATCTAAGTTGAGTCAAAACTATAAAGTAGAATCATCTTGGAATTAGTCAGATAATATTAACTGAATATGAGTTACATTCTTCTCACGTGGATCATTGTTACACCTTGTGTTGTAGCATCCATTATCTTCACTTTCATATCACTATTCACCTTGTTATCATTTCCTTCTTGGCTCTCAGTGATGAGCCCTCACATCTTCCTAGTTGTGTGGAGTCACGAGAAGAGTGAGACATCCTATCTTTGCATCATCTACATTTCTACCAATGGAATGTAATGCTTCTAATTTTTTGCACTTGTGTTCCAGCTGTGCAACTCTTTACCGAGTCAAAAATATTAAAAAAAAACATTCAAATATGTTTCACAAAATTCAAAAAAACTTCGAATATGTTTCCACAAAATTAAAAAACATTTAAATATGTTTTCAAAAATACAAAAAGATTCAAATATGTTTCCAACACCCAAAAACCTATGCTTCAAAATCAAAACCATTCAAATATGTTTCTCAAAATTACAAAACATTCAAATATGTTTCGCCAAACACAAAAACAATATAAAATTGTTCGAAACTCCAAAAATAGTATAAAATTGTCCAAAATCGAAAAACAATATAAAACTGTCAAAATCAAAACATTCAAATAATGTTTGACCAAATTTTTGCAACTGTGTAACACAGTTCAAAAATTTAGCCATTTGAGGGTGCTCCTCATGATCGTTCTAGATCATCTTTCGATAATCATTTTTATTGCTCGTGGTGTATATCTATGCTCGAGGAAAGCAATCATTTACCCTTTCGCAATATAACTTTACTTGGGGCACATTTGGATTTCACATTTTAATCCAATACAAATCAAACTTCAATGTAATCCGATAAGAGTATCTTTTGGAGTATCTAAGCATCACTTCGCTCTTCGGCCCAATCCAATCCTATCGCATTCTAATCTATCACTCAGGGGCATTCAAATATGTCTAGTTATTCAATGTGGAACACATTCAGAGTGTCATTAGACATCGTTATTACAAATTGTGTTGTATTATTGCGGTTTGTCAACATTATGATGATGCTTTTGCTTCTTTCAGTATATTATTTTATTGTACTTTGTTTTTCTTTTTTGTAGACCAATCTTAGGAAATTTATTTGCATCTTAATTCACATATAAATTTGGTGTGGTTCTTCATGTTCATATTGGGATTGTTTGCATGTTTTTCTTGTGTCTTTGAATGCTTTCACATGTCATGTTTTCGTCTTGGCTTATTAAATAAGCCATTGTGTGTTTTCCCTTTTTTGTATATTCGGGTTTGTTTATATTTCTTTGTATTTCTTTCTCAAAAAATTATAAAACCATAAAAAATCAAATATTTCAAAAATCCAAAAAAAATAGAAAATCATAAAATTTTATGAACAAACATTCACTTTTCACCGACATCCTACAATTGGAAAACCCTTGACATGAATCTTTCAACAATTCAACAAAATATCGATAGAGTCATACCCTTATCTACTAACCTAGTGATCATTCCAATATTACAACTATCATTTTCTTCCCTTTGCATGATCACTAACTCTGTTTAGGGCAAGTCACAAAATTGTTTTTCCTTCACAATATAAATTTTCCTGGGGAAATTTCTTTCAGATCATTTGTAAAATGGATCCAACAAGAGTGTCATGAGGAGTACCTTTACTCCGATCTTCAGTTTGATCTTATTCCCACCTTGGGGGCATTTGAATCTGTTTAATCATTCATTGTGGCACACATTAGGGGCATAGCTGATTGTATTCTTTTTCAAAGTTGTGTTGCATTGTTGATGTTTACCTTCTTGGACCAATTACAAGTAGTGTGATAACATCTTGGTTCCTTTATAACACAAATACTTGCATCTATTGTTCATATTGCGCTTATTTTCCTTTTTATATTTTCTTTGGTGTGTGTGTGTGTGTGTGTGTGTGTGTGTGTGTGTGTGTGTGTTTGTTTACGTACATCTGGGTTAACCATCTTGATTCTTTAATAATCATGATGATAACTCTATTATGCAATAGAAAAATAAAGTTTTCTCTTATATTCACATTCTCCGAATGACGTTCATGCCACGAGCACACTCCTTCCTATCATTGTTCACTCCTCCATTTTCCTCCCATCAAGCAGTTGTTCACCACTTTGCTGCATCACCCACCTGCTTGAGGGGGCCTTCCCTTACCATCCTATCTTTTTGGGGAATCCAAATGCTTCATTGTTTTCCACTCGCTAATATGCATGCATCTACTATCTTTAAAGCACCATTACTCTGCAATAGCACTTTAAAGAGGGGAAAATGTAGACACCCTAAAAATACATACATATTTCTATCTCGTTGCTATCCAATTAGAATTAATTAAATTAATCTCATTAATTAAATTAATCTCATTGATTAAATACCCCTTTAGAATTAATTACATTAATTTTGAAAGGAATGATAAGAATATTGTTCCAAGCCGCGATCTCAGATGTTAATAACACACCACATTAGATTTGTAAAATAGAAGGGATAAAATACCATATATGGAAACCCACCATAATCCATAATGCTCAATACATTACAATACAATAACTTGAATTACTCAATAAGAAAGATGTACATATAAGAGGAGGGAAGTGCAGCTACTACCTAAATCAGTGGTGAAGAACTACCACTAACTGATACTGGTAGTTAACTTCAGAAGACTAGTAAGTTAACTCCACATAACTGAGAAGCTAACTCAACACAACTAGTAAGTTAACTCCACACAACTAGTACACCTAAACAAGCTAACCCAACAAGTGTAAGAATTATCCTAATAAATAAATAAAAGGATAAATAATATCCTACACTAACACCCTCCCATAAGCATAGCTTAGGTGGGTGAAATAGAAGGTGGGTCCCGGAAACAAGGCCTGATGAGGTACCCACGTACAATAACTGAGAAAATTGGACACCGCAAGGTACCTGTTGTCAAAATTTCACCCCCCCAGGGTAAATTTCGATAACATGCATCAGAGTTTTGCAGTTCCAGGCAAGTAGATTGAAACAGGAAAAATCACGAAAAATGGCTAAGTCCTAGTCCTAGGAGCAGTCGGGACATTTGGGACATCTAGGCACGGATCGGCCGAAAAGCCTCCAGGCGGCCTGTGAAGCAAAGGGACATCTGGGCCACAGGTACGTGCGGGACGCGAAATGCCCGAATCGGCCGAAAGAAGGAAAAATTTGCCCAAGTCTTCATCCGGGACAAACGGGACACAAGTACGCAAAGTACGCAAACCGGCCGGTTTGGCCGAAACAGAGAAAGTTCGTAAAGGGACATCTGGGCCGCAGGGACGCGAGGGACGTGGATAGCCGAAAAAGCTGAGAGCCAATCAGATTGCGCCATGTGTCATTGGCAAATGAGGGACGAGGAAGCCCATTTCGGGCGGATCAGAGATTTTTGTCCTAAACAGTTTGGGACATCCGGGACATAAAGATGCAAAGGGCGCAAAAATCCAGAAAACCCGCGGACCAATCAAATCACGACACGTGTCACAAGGGAGATAGTCCAAAAGTCAAAGGGCGAGGTTTCGAGCACTGACCCGAACCAATGAAATAGCGCCACGTGTCCAAGTTTAAGGGGCCCACAAGGAAATTTCAAAAGGAAAGCCCGCGAAAGGTAGAGGAGAGAGAATTGCTTGTCCAATCAGCACGTGCCACGTGTCATCCAGGTGGCAGAGCACGGGAAAGATTTCAAAACACGTTTTGGCCCGTTTTTGCCCTAAATCTTCAGATTGCCATAACTTTCGATCCAGAGCTCGGATTGGCACGTTCTTTAATCAATGGAAAGCTGGTAAAATTCTCTACACGATTCTGGGGTCAATCTTGCATTTTGGTTCAGTTTGGAGAGAAAAAATCAAGAAACACCTCTGGCGTGAAATAACAAGCAGAAGTAATGCTTCAACAAACAACTTTAATGTAGCAGACAGTTCGCCGCTTCTGTTAGACAGCCCGCCGTTTTGCTAGGATCCGCCGCTTCTGCCATAATGAGATGAATGGAATGCAACCTAGAGGTGGTTGGGGTAGATTTGGATTTCCTCTCTCTCTTCCCTCTCTCATTCTTTCTATATATTGTAAAGAGGAGCTTCTTTTCAGAGGTCAAACATTTTTCTGTTTTGCCTCTCCCTTCTTCTCCTCAGGTGAATTTGTGGAGTTCGAACCTCTCATTTGAACTGTAATACTATTCTGCCTCATGGCATTCTGTAGTGTATTGTATCAATCTTTGGAGCAAGTAATGCATGTCTGTGGATGATTCTCAGCCCTCTCTGTGTTCATTTTTGCATCCTCCTGGTCTTTCACTGCAGGTTTTGTCATCTGTGCATGATCTTATATCACATTCAAATGGTCTGTGTTCACTGGCAAAATAGGTGTTCTTCATTCCTCGGTGCATCACCTCTATTAGCTTAGATTTATTTTATGCATCTTCTTACCTTGTCTCCTTGGCAGATTAGATTAGGTTTTGAGAAAACCCTCTGCATATTTCGTGTGCATCTGAACAGAGGAATAGGAACCAGCCTTCTCTGGAGAATCCTTTCTCATTTTTTCAAGTCCCACACTTGGAGAAAGGATTCAATGTTATGCAATCACACTGGATGCCAAAGTGATCAACCTAGAAACCTGATCTGCATCCAGGGGTGCTGTGATTTTGCATCAACAGTTTTGGCACGCCCGGTGGGACCTAGAGGTCTCATTTTTATTGCAGCAAAGTTGATATGCATCTACTGCAATTTTCTTGCTTGAAAAGAGCTATTGTTTGCATATCTGGTGACTCCGAGAGGAAGAATCAATTGGTTTCAGCAGTACAGGCCTGAAAGCTTATGAGAAGAATCGCAAGGTCAAGAGTTGGAGAAGAAGAAGTGTTATTTGAATACTTGCAATTATCTCCAAGAAGAAGGCCAAGAGGAAGAAGGATTCAAAGGTCTCCATCTCCACCAAACAGAACTCTCTCAACTCCTCCACCTACTCGACCTTTCATTCAGTATTCAAGGGTTCTCAGGCCAATCAGAATGGCACAACCACTAAATCCCTTTGTCAATTTCACTGGCAGCAGCCCACTCGCCCTCAATGCACATAATCTAGTTCCAATTGCAGCATTGAAGAACATTCCATTTTTCACTGGAGAAAATCATACCACTCTTGGTGATCATGTAAAAGACATTGCTAACGCCTGTGTAATCCATGAGATAAATGAAATGGATGTAGCTGTCAAATTGCTGGCGTCTTCATTCAAGGGGAAAGCACTGCAATGGTTTAGGAGCCTTGGAGCTGGCTCTATCACAAACTAGAATCAGCTGTGTATTGCACTTCATGAGCAATTTGGAGAAAAGGGAGACAATTTGTCTCTACTAGAACAATTGACAACTATCAAGAGATCCCCCAACGAGCAGCTGACTAATTTCAACTTCATATTTCAAAGGTCTTGGGATAGGATTCCAGTGGCAGTCAGGCCAACAGCAGAAGGTGCTTTTCTATACTATCTTAAAGCTTTGAATTCTGATATTTCTATGTTAATTCAATCTATGGGAGGCACAACCTTACCTGTTGCTTATAGCATTGCCATTAGAGCCGAAAACTGTCTTATCCAAGCTGGTAAATTGGCTCCTAGGCCTCCAATGCCATTATATCCAAGTTTAGAGAGCCCAAGTGCTAGTCAAGCACCTGTCTTAGCTCCTATTCCCACTCCTAGAAATCAGAGTTCAAATGAAGCTTCCACTTCATCTCCAAGTGCCCCAAATGAGCTTCAAGAGGTCATGAAGCAATTGTAAAATCTAGGCAATGAGCTGGTCACTCTCAAAAGACAGCAAGCTCAAGGTTTTAGACCTTCGTATTAGCCTCAAGCTCAACCTAATAGGCAGCCATATCAGCCTCAAAGGCCACCTAATCCAGCTGCAAATATGAATCAAACAAGGCCTCCTGTCAATAGACCATTCCAGCCCTATAATCCAAATGCCATATCTGCCTCTAGGGCATTAGTACCAGCACAAAACAACATTGCCCAGGAGTATGATTGGTGTTTTCCATGTAATGAGCCTCATAATCAATCCATGTGCTTCAATGGTGCTTTGACTCAAGCTTTAATGGTAACAACTACTGGTGTGGAGGGTGAGAACAGTCAAGAAAATAGCCAACAACAAGAAACATTCCAACAGCAATCAGCCCCAAATGACACCACATTGGTAAATTGGCAAGCAGAGGATTTTTGTGGCATGAACCAGGTAGTTTCTCAAGGTGTTGCAGCAAACACAAGGTCAAAAAGGAGAAATTTTGGTGAAGAGCATCCATTAGCCCTAGCCAATCCACAACCTTCCACGGCTCCACAAATGATTGGCAAGCAAAATACCGTTTCAAATGCACAAGGGCAGCCAAGAACAACCCCTAGGCCAACTCAAATGCCAGCTGTTGCTGCCCACATACAAGGAGTAAATGTGCAAACCAAGGGACATCAGAGAGATCCTTCATCACCATTCAATATCATTGATCAGATGAAGAAGACAAACATCAATATATCTATGTGGGAATCCCTATCCATCCTAGGCCAAAGAGATCTGCTGCAAGCTGCCATGAAGGACTTGCCAGCTTCGAATCAGCAGATGTAAGACAAAGTGATTACAAATGCTGTCCAATCTGAAGGAAATCATGGAGGACAACAAGGTAAGATTTTGAAACCCCCTCCTTTCTATGTTTCATTAATCATTGGAAATCAGCTAGTGCATAATTGCATGATTGATTCTGGAGCAAGTAGCTCTGTCATGCCCAAACAAATAGCTGATCAGCTAGGGCTCCAGTATGAAATAACATCTAAGGGAGTAGTGCAGTTGGATGGGACAGCAATAACAACAGTTGGAGTGATTATAAATTTGAGTCTTACCTTGCACGCATGTCCAAATGTTGTTGTTTTACAAGATGTGTCAGTCATAGACCTTCCACCACTCTTTGCCCTATGTTTGTCAAGGGACTTCACTGCCAAGATTGGGGGATATTTGTCCACTGATTGGTCTCACATGCTATTCAGGACAAGATATGGAACTAAGACCACAATCAGATCTGAACCTATTGTAAACTTCCATATTGAGCCCTACACTCCAAGTCAGATTAATGCCAATTGCTCGGCATTTGATCAAGAAGATCACCCTAGCACTGATGAAACTGATACTAAAGTTGGAAACATCACGGATCTAACTCTTGATGAATGGGCAAGCAAGGTGCATACTTTTGATCCTTATCAAGGAATAGAAGAATCTGAGCTAGGAGTCTATTGTATACACGAAGAAAGTCAACCTATTCCTAGCATCACCAAGCCAAACCACAAGGATGAAAATGAGGTATGGCAGCTGTTTTTTGATGGATCAAGGAGTAGACAAGGTGCAGGAGGTGGAGCCATGCTTGTTTCACCTCAAGGATTAAAGTACTATTCAACTTTTAGATTTCAATTTGCATGCTCCAATAACACTGCTGAATATGAAGCCTTGGTGCAAGGGATGCATTGGGTAATCAAGAAATAAATAAAGAACTTGCAAGTTTTTGGGGACAGTGAATTAATTATAAATCAGGTCAAGGGACATCATGCTACCAAAAATGATCTACTCAGGTGCTACAAGAACAGGGTGTGGGACCTCATGGAAGATTTTGAGGGTTTCGGCATTAAAGCCACTCCTAGGAAAGAGAATCAAGCTGCTGACAGGCTTGCAGCAGTAGGGGCAGCCTTTGACATTGTAGAAAACATTCAACAAGACAAGGTACAGCCAAACATCCACGTGATTGTGAGGCCTTCAGTGCCGGATAACGATGTCAGTTGGTAAGTATTTGAGAATGACCAGCAAATCATCCATTTCTTGTAAGAAGAAGCTGAGTTCTCAGCTAAGAATCAGGAAAAGTTGGAGCAGCAATATGGTGACCAAGTGATACAGCTGAGAACTGACAAGCTGCCCAAGGGACTTATCACTTTGGAGTCTATTTTTAACCCCAATGATCAGTTTAGAAAGGAGAAAGCAAACATTCAGGTTAAGAGAGAAGATTCGGTATCCATATTGGTAGAAGAAAACAAGCCATTACAAATTGGAAAGATGACAACTGAGCAAGAAAGGTGTGAGTTCATACAGCTATGTCAAGAATTCCCTGACGTGTTTGCTTGGAGCTATGAAGACTTGAAAGGTTTTCAATCCCAACTTAGCTCAGCATACCATCGAATTGGATCCAAATACTAAGCCTGTCAGGCAGAAACAGAGACCAGTCAATCCACACATGGAGCCTCTCATGAGGAAAGAATTGGACAAGCTGATTGAGTCAAGAATCATATTCACAATCAAGCATTCTAGTTGGGTTGCCAACTTAGTTCCAGTCAAAAAGAAGAGTGGAGAGATCAGGTTGTGTGTTGACTTCAGAGATTTGAACAGAGCCTCTCTCAAGGACCATTATCCACTCCCTTCCATGGAGCAAATATTGCAGGTCGTAGCTGGTTCAGAAAGGTTTTCACTACTTGATGGTTACTCAGGCTTCAATTAGATTATGGTGAAGGAGGAAGACTAGTTCAAGATAGCCTTCACAACCAAATGGGGCACATATGCTTACAAGAAGATGCCATTTGGACTGTCGAACGCCGGAGCAACATTCCAACGAGCTATGGATATGGCATTCAAAGGCTTGATCAACAAGATAGTGCTGATATATCTAGATGATATTACTGTCTTCTCAAAGAATGCAGCAGGACCATTTCTTTCACTCTCAGGCAAGTGTTTCAGAGGTGTAGAAAGTTTGGAGTGTCTTTGAATCCTAAGAAGTGCATCTTTCTTGCACATGAAGGGAAGCTCCTTGGCCATATTGTCTCCAAGGAAGGATTAGCAATTGATCCAGAGAGGGTTGAAGCCATAAGAGCACTACCAATTGCCAAGCCACAAGAAAGCCCTTCAGAGTTTCCTGGGAAGGATAAACTTTGTTCGGAGGTTTGTCCCCAGATTTTGCAGCCCTTGTCAAGCCCATCACCAAAATGTTAAGGAAAAGCATGGCTTTCAAGTGGACGGCAGAAGGCAAGGAGAGTTTTGAAGCAATCAAAGAAGTCATCTCCCAAGCACCCACTCTCATCAACCCAAACTTTTCCAAGGATTTCATCCTCTATGCATTTGGAGGTGATGACACTATTTCTGCCATTCTGGTACAGCAGAACAAAGATAATGATGAACAGCCGATTGCCTTCTTCAGCCAGAGCCTAGATGACTGCGAAGTGAGGTACTCTTTTATTATAAAGCATGTGCTTGCAGTAATCAGAAGCTTGAAGAAATTCAATCATTTAGTCTCAAACAACAAGGTCCAGTTGCTAGTCTCACATGCTGGGGTTAAGGACTTCCTCCTCAACAAGGATTTGAATGAGAAAAGGGAAGGATGGATCACCCGTTGTCATGGAGTATGACATTGAGATCAAGATCACCAAGCTGGTAAGAGGCAAAGGTTTGTGTGAGAGCAGCTCGCTTCCAAACAACCAGACAACCCAGAAGATGAAGAAGACGTTGTCCTGCTATTACAAGATGATCAAAAACAGGAAAATGATGATGTGTCCACTCCTTGTTGGACTCAGAATATGATACATTTCCTGCAGACGGGCATGTGCCCTCCAGAAATGAGCAAAGCAAAAAGAAGGTACTTCAGATTACAAGCAGTTCCATATGTGCTTGTTGATGGTGTTTTGTTTAAAAAATACATCAACGGTGTTCTATTAAGATGCATTGGGACAGGTCAGGTTGAGAGGATCTTACACGAGTTCCATGACGGGGAGGCAGGAGGCCATTTCACCCCACGAGTAACAGCTCTCAAAATCATGAAAGCTGGTTACTATTGGCCTACTGTATTCAATGATTGCTACTCATGGGTTAAGAAATGCAAGAAATGTGCATTCTTCACAGGGAAAGGAAGGTTAGCAGCACTGCCCCTTCGTCCAATTTCAGTAGATCATCCATTCATGCAATGGGGATTGGAATTCATTGGAGTCATCAATCCCAATTCGAGTCAAGGCCACAAGTGGATTCTTACAGCGACAGACTATTTCACCAAGTGGACTAAAGCAATAGTGCTCAAAGAGGCAAGTGAGTCTAACATACTAGACTTTTATGAAGAAATAGCAACCAGGTTCGGTGTGTCGGCCACCATCATATCAGATAATGCATTAGCATTCATAGGTTTAAAAATTACAGAATGGGTTGTCAAGAATGGAATCTTTTTGAGCACCTCTTCAAATTATTACCCGCAGGGTAATGGACAGGCAGAGTGCACAAAAAAGAATTTGCTAAAAATCATCAGGACTCTGGATGAAAATCAAAGAACATGGCATACAAGGCTAAAATCAGCGTTATGGGCTGACAGGATAACACCAAAGAGGTCTACTGGTAATTCTCCCTACAAGTTGGTCTATGGGAAGGAGGCAGTATTGCCTATATCATTAGAATTGCCAGCCTTGGAGCTCATGAAGCAGTTTGAGTTATCTGAAGTTCGAACCAATGGAGGTCAGGTATGCAGAATTGATGGAATTAGAAGAAATCAAAGAACATGCAGTTCAGACGATTGAAAAGGATCAAGCCTTAGTAAAAAGATGGTTTGATAAGAGAGCAAGAGCAAGGACCTTCCAAGAAGGGGACCTAGTTCTGAAATGGGATGCAGATCGGGAAAAACCAAGAAGGCATTCCAAGTTTGATACCATCTGGAGTGGTCCCTACATGGTCACGGGATGTAAAAATAGTAATGCCTTCCAATTGTTTGCATTGGATGGAGAGGAACTTCCGATTCCGGTTAACGGAATCTATCTTAAACATTGCTACTAAAAAAGAAAAGGTTTGCCCTTGTAAATATTAGTTTAGATTTTCATTCCTCCAAGTGCTTGTGCACATTGTCCTGTTGTAGTTATGTTTCAGTTTTCCTAAGTGCTTCGGCATAGGTTTTGCTGCTCTCAGGTTGTTTTCTACAGTTCAGAGTGTTGCTGGAGAAGAAGTTGCAGTATCAGGCTCATTTCAGGTTATTGCTTATAACTCCATGCCCAATGGATCGCTAAAAGGCCACTGATCTTCTACCTAGCAGGCAGGTGACCCCGCTGAGTCGTCAAAACTGTTGTCAAAATTTCACCCCCCCAGGGTAAATTTCGATAACATGCATCAGAGTTTTGCAGTTCCAGGCAAGTAGATTGAAATAGGAAAAATCATGAAAAATGGCTAAGTCCTAGTCCTAGGAGCATTCGGGACATTTGGGACATCTAGGCGCGGATCGGCCGAAAAACCTCCAGGTGGCCCGTGAAGCAAAGGGACATCTGGGCCACAGGTATGCGCGGGACGCGAAATGCCCGAATTGGCTGAAAGAAGGAAAAATTTGCCCAAGTCTTCATTTGGGACAAACGGGACACAAGTACGCGAAGTACGTGAACCGGCCAGTTCAGCCGAAACAGAGAAAGTTTGTAAAGGGACATCTGGGCCGTAGGGACGCGAGGGACGCGGATAGCCGAAAAAGCTGAGAGCCAATCAGATTGCACCACGTGTCATCGGCAAATGAGGGACGAGGAAGCCCATTTCGGGCGGATCGGAGGTTTTTGTCCCAAACAATTTGGGACATCCGGGACATAAAGACGCGAAGGGCGCAAAAATCTGGAAAACTCGTGGACCAATCAAATCACGACACGTGTCACAAGGGAGATAGTCCAAAAGTCAAAGGGCGAGGTTTCGAGCACTGACCCGAACCAATGAAATAGCGCCACGTGTCCAAGTTTAAGGGGTCCACAAGGAAATTTCAAAAGGAAAGCCCGCGAAAGGCAGAGGAGAGAGAATTGCTCATCTAATCAGCACGTGCCATGTGTCATCCAGGAGGTAGAGCGCGGGAAAGATTTCAAAACACGTTTTGGCCCGTTTTTGCCCTAAATCTTCAGATCGCCATAACTTTCGATCCAGAGCTCGGATTGGCACGTTCTTTATATCAATGGAAAGCTAGTAAAATTCTCTACACGATTCTGGGGTCAATCTTGCATTTTGGTTCAGTTTGGAGAGAAAAAAATCAAGAAATGCCTCTGGCGTGAAATAACAAGCAGAAGTAATGCTTCAACAAACAACTTTAATGCAGCAGACAGTTCGCCGCTTCTGTTAGACAGCCCGCCGTTTTGCCAGGATCTGCCGCTTCTGCCATAATGAGATGAATGGAATGCAACCTGGAGGTGGTTGGGGTAGATTTGGATTTCCTCTCTCTCTTCCCTCTCTCATTCTTTCTATATATTGTAAAGAGGAGCTTCTTTTCAGAGGTCAAACATTTTTCTGTTTTGCCTCTCCCTTCTTCTCCTCAGGCGAATTTGTGGAGTTCGAACCTCTCATTTGAACTGTAATACTATTCTGCCTCATGGCATTCTGTAGTGTATTGTATCAATCTTTGGAGCAAGTAATGCATGTCTGTGGATGATTCTCAGCCCTCTCTGTGTTCATTTTTTACATCCTCCTGGTCTTTCACTGCAGGTTTTGTCATCTGTGCATGATCTTATATCACATTCAAATGGTCTGTGTTCACTGGAAAAATAGGTGTTCTTCATTCCTCGGTGCATCACCTCTATTAGCTTAGATTTATTTTATGCATCTTCTTACCTTGTCTCCTTGGCAGATTAGATTAGGTTTTGAGAAAACCCTCTGCATATTTCGTGTGCATCTGAACAGAGGAATAGGAACCAGCCTTCTCTGGAGAATCCTTTCTCATTTTTTCAAGTCCCACACTTGGAGAAAGGATTCAATGTTATGCAATCACACTGGATGCCAAAGTGATCAACCTAGAAACCTGATCTGCATCCAGGGGTACTGTGATTTTGCATCAACAGTACCCAAAACCAGTAATAACAAAGTAGAGAGAGAAAAATCCTGCTGCAAGATATCCTCAGAAGCTCATCTCCAAAAAATCATACAATGTTAAAGAAGTGTGGTGTGCATTGTGGTCTAAATCCACTACTCAATCATAGAACTCAAAAAGAACTGACACTGGCCTTCACTAGAATAGCTCCATATAAGGAGACTATCAATGGAGTGATGTCAAAAATGTAAAAAAAAAGCACCAATCATAATTTGATCAACTGCTACAAATAGGTGTGCCATGATCAAAGAACAACCAAGGCAACAAGGAAAGGACACGAGATCCAAATAAATAGGAATGCCATGAAATAGGTGTGCCATGATCATAGAACAACCAAGGCAAGGACACAAAATCTGAAGAAGTAAGATCAACTACTACAAATAGGTGTGTCACGATCCAAGAACAATAACCAAGGCAGCAAGGCAAGGAAATGAGATCCAAATAAATATAAGTGCCACAATCCAAGAAAAGCCAAGGTAACAAGGCAAGGACATGAAACACGAAGAAGCAGTATCAACACCACACCCTCCCATACTGTTGAATGAGTAGAGTGATACCACATATCTATATGAGTTGCCAAAATCAACTACTCAAACACTGAAAAACTAACACTGGGCTTCACCATAATAACACCCCCACAAGAGAGACTGTCAACATGCCAAAAAAAGTGTCAAAAATACATATCCAAAATATCTCAACAAACAAGAGAGATATAAATGTATACACCCATAGAAACAATAATGCAACACCCAATATTTTAGGACATTGGGCTCAACTAAAATTGCTTCCACAAGTGATCACAACACACTCCCAAATTCGACACTTTATAATTGAGTACATGTAAATATTACAATGAGTAACAATACTTTTTACATTTAAAATATGTGTATAAAAATGTCACTAATGCGTATATCTCAAAAAAATACACAATTTCAAAAAAAATCACCTTAATCCGAGCTACGAATCAAAATTTATAAGCTCTAGAAGGTTTTGTTATTAAAATAATATTTTAATGCTGATGTTTTTTTTTAAAGGTACACGTGACACCCAAATGTCCAAAGGATAAAAGCCTGCACCCAAAACCTAAATGTCTAAAAGGTAAATCATTGCATTCAGAGGGTACACGTTAATATCCAATGGATAAAAGAATGCACCCAAAGGGTACAAATCTACGTCCAATGGATAAAAGACTGCATCCAAAACAAAAATATCCAGAAGATAAAAGAATGCATCCGGAAGGTACACGCTTATATCCAATTGATAAAAGAATGCACCCATAGGGTACATATTTGTGTCCAATGGATAGAAGATTGCATCCAAAACATAAATATCCATAGGGTAAAAGAATGCATCTGGAAGGTACACGCTTATATCCAATGGATAAAAGAATTCACCCAAAGGGTACAGATCTATGTCTAGTGGATAAAAAACTACATCAAAAACAAAAATATCCATAGGGTAAAAGAATGCATCTGGAAGGTACACGCTTATATCTAATGGATAAAAGAATGCACCACGAGGGTACAAATCTACGTCTAGTGGATAAAAGACCGCATCTAAAACAGAAATATATATATAGGGTAAAATAATGCATCTAGAAGGTACACGCTTATATCCAATGGGTAAAAGAATGCGCCAAAAAATTACAACTGTTAATACAAACTTTGACTGTAAATGTCTCTTTTTCTGGCACCTGTATAAAAAAACAAAGAGAAATCCATAAAGTTTCTCGAAAAACACAAAAATCTGATATAATTTTTGAGTCAAAAATATGTATGTACATAATTGTACAGATTTTTTAGAAATGTGCCAAAAAACCCTTTAAAATGACCTAATTTGACTGTCTCAAAACATGGTCAAGTTTACAATTGATTCTAGGGTTTTGGCACCTTCCAAATGTAATGGCACACTCTATTTTGCATAAAAATGCATGCTACAGAAAAGTGTTAACAAATTCTGAATACATGAAAATAATAAACCCTTGTTTGCAAAGAAAAATTTACAGATGGATGTCTACATCATCTTTAGCTCTGATACCATGAAAGGAACGATAAGAATATTGTTCCAAGCCGTGATCTCAAATGATAATATCACACCATATTATATTTGTAAAATAGAAGAGCTAAAATACCATATATGGAAATCCACCATAATCCATAATGCTCAGTACATTACAATATAATGACTTGAATTATTCAATAAGAAAGATGTACATATAGGAGGAGGGAAGTGCAACTACTACCTAAATTAGTGGTGAATAATTTTCACTAACTGATATTGGTATTTAAGTTAACTCCAGAAGACTAGTAAGTTAACTCCACATAACTGAGAAGCTAACACAACACAACTAGTAAGTTAACTTCACACAACTAGTAAGTTAACTCCACACAACTAGTACACCTAAGCAAGCTAACCCAACAAATGTAGGGCTAACACAAGTGTAAGAATTATCTTAATAAATAAATAAAAGGATAAATAATAACCTACACTAACAAATTATATTTCCAAAGTCACATTCCCACCTCTTAGAATTAAATAATTTAATTATATTATGACTTTGGAATCAATTAAATTAATTCCTACATCCTTTTAGCTAATATAATTAAATATTTGATTAAATAAATAGTTAATTATTCCCTCAAAATTAAACACTAATTAATTTATTTATTTAATTAATTCCTTTTATCCATGCATGCTCCACTTCACTCCACTTCTAGAAGCCTAAAATGGTGTGGGTAATAATAATACATGTGCAACCACTTCTCGAATGAGTTCAAAGATAATGATTTCCCTTGCAAATTTGTAACTGCACAGACATGGTCATCTTACTATTTCATCTAATTATAATTATTACTTGTAGAGCTAATTCTACCCAAGATCCAATTTTCATGGCCTCACCCTCAACAATAAAAGTTGGCCATTTCCTTTACAAATACATCGCTGGAACTTTAAGAAAATTGTATCCAATTGCTGCCAATTTGACATCCGCTTCCTAGTGAAATGTTGCTCATAACATGTGTAAACACATTTGGAGAACATTACTAAGAGCATCCACAATCCAAATTTTTAACAAGACCAAACAAGTCCAAGTGCTTCTACGATTTTATCTTGAGGTTTGTAGTGAAGGTAGTTTATGTTTGTTTGATTATCTTCTTTGTCTATGATTTTACTTGTTTACAGGATTCATGTAATGTATGCAGTTCCCTCCACAGTTCATAGGTGCATTAAATTCCTACATGACATACCATTGCCACTGATACTGACCCATTCAATTCCTTTCGTATAGACCCCGTCACCGCTATTCCCATTCCTCCATCATAACCTATCCCATATCGTAATATTAGTACATACGATGTTGGTCAATCTAGCATTCATATTTCCTCTTCTACCTCTGCATGTAATTTGTCCATTCCTACCCATACTACTGATCTCCTATCACCCACCATGTCTACCTCTATGGTTACTACTTCCCCACCTGTCATGGCTCCTCTCAATTCTACATCTAACTCCATCCCTACCAATATCCTTGATAATTCTATCCAATAAGATAACATCAACACTGATGATTTCGATGATAAGGTTGATGTTGTAGAGCTTAACGATGACACATTACACAATCTTAACTTTTCTCCTATTGAAATAGATGAATCGTACTTCCAGGATACTTTTGTTGCTATTGTCCCAAGTGAATATCAATTCAAGAAACGTCCTCCTTCCACTAATGAAATTATACCTTTTCAAGGGGTTGTCCATACATTCGACATTATACCCCCTCCTTCATCTCCCTAAGATCACTTTGTATAGCAACTTGACCCCTTTACATGCACTCTTTTTATACATAACTCTTATTGGCCTCACATACCATTCGACCCTACTTGCTATGAGATTTTTTACACTCATGATGGCTTCGCACAACTAGGATTCACACTTGTCGATCTCCCCTCCCCCACATCACTCTCCTCACATATATCACATATGTGTATTTGTTGTTGTTTCCTATGGCCTCTGCATCTTCCATCTATTGGTTTTCCTTGCATGTACTCCTCGCTCCTCTCCACTCATGCTTGGATAATCTTGGCTTGAGTACATTGGTGGCATTTTGGATCCCAATGACATTGACATCTCATTTCTGATGCCTTTTGGTCGTGTTTCTATATACAATGATTCATTCCTAGGCTATACTCAAAATCTAACTCACTGGTATGCATACAATTGTCCTCAACCTCCTTTTACTGGTGACGAATATTCCATGGGCATGTACAATTTATGTTGCTCAGGCTCTTTATATGATCAACCCCACACTATTGCCTACCAAGTCTCTAATACAGATCTTATCGGTTATGACCTTGACACTTATGATCTTCTAGAAAATTTTATTTTATCCTTATCTACATCACACACTCAGAGGGTATTACGCTTTCTTCCCCCTTCCATTCCTACCATTCATCTTTAGTGTCTACTATCACACTTCACGCTTCGTGCTTCATGTCTCATCTTTATAATCACTTTCAAACCCTCTTATACACATAATGTATCTTCATTACCTTATGACGCACTCTAGTTCCATGGTTTATACTTGACTGCTGAGGGTCTAATTATGAAAGTAACCTCACATCTTTCACACTTCACACTCTATGCTTCATGATACATCTTTCTAGTATCTATCCGCACTCATTACCTGGTGACACACTCTTGTTCTATGGTTCATTCTTGACTATTGAGGGTTCCTATAAACGAACCTCATCTCATACACATTCATTGGGGGGCACACTGCTCCTATCTCTCTCACACTTTGTATACCATTCCACCACACTCACACATTATATTTGCATATATTGGTTGTATTTATTCTTGCTAACTTATTCTAGTTACATGCTACACTTTGTTTTCCGTGCTAGATGGATTCATAATATGTCATCATCTCTCTATATACACACATGCACATTCACTTGGTATTTTGAGTTGAATGCAGTTCTCTTACAGTTTCTTACACAATGCAATGATGTTTAGTACTATACCTTTTACCAGACCCATCGAGGGTCATGGGGGCATCTAATTTCTCTACTATTACATAGTACACAAGTTCCATTGCTAAATTTTTTGTTACTTTTCATTATGATTACTTTACCTTTCATTGATATATACATGATTTAACATACTACTTATCTTTCTAACATGTTAATGAGTGCTTCATGCATAATATTTTCTTTGTAGACTATATGCAACCATGGTTATCTGATACATTTTACTTGACATTGTTTGAAATTGTATGTTATGGTTAATGGGCTATGCCTTGTGTCTCATTTAATCATTGTATGCTTTTGGCTACTTTGGCCTTGATTGTCTTGTGTCATTGTGAGTGATGTCCCATGTTTTAAAACCACTTTTCACGGTCTAGCTTGTCTTCAAACTTGTTTGTTACATTTTTCTATTACATACTTTTCTTACACTAACATATATTTATAGCCTACTTTGTTTGCACGTGCCTTAATTTATACTATGCACATCCACTACCCCCTCTAGGTACACATGTCATCTCAACATCATGTCCTCTCCTTTGGGTCACATTCTCCTACTATCGTCACATGCACCTCAAATGAGGGGGCATACATTGGGTGAAAAAATCAACCCCATAGCACCTCAGAGCTATAATACAACACAACACAGTATAGAAAAAAAAACTAGAACATAGTCACATAATGGTCCAGAAACTGACTTGGACCTCAAACATAGTACAGACACTAGCACCTAGACTCAAACACTAGATCCTTGGCATTCCTGGCCTCTCTTGCACGCTAATGTCCTGGGGGCAGGTATAGTCATCTTCTTAGATCAGAACAGTTTACAAATTTTTTTAGAGTAGTTCTAAAATTACAAGCACATGCCTCCAGATATAAAATGCATTCTATCTCCTTCAATCAGATCAACCAATACAATTGGAACAAATTAGAACTAATTTGAGACAATCGAAACTAAATTAAGACATACCATCTGTAGTGGTGCTTATGAGGATAGAGTCATGGAAGAAGAGTAAAACTAGACCTCTCTCCCCAACACTCACTCTTGGCATGAGATTGCCCAAAAAACTCACTCTTCACAGCATTTCAGGACACCTTTCTATCCTTTACATTCTTTTATATTAGATGCACACTTTCCTTTACTGCTACTTTTACACACTTTTACACACTTTTGCATACTTTTCTCATATTTTTTATATACATGGATTTGAGTACTCTTTTGCTCTTCTTTTACAAGCATGTCCTTAATACACAACAAGAAACAACCTACAACAAAAAATACAATCACAACAACAAGTACAAACAACATATACGCTTCACCCCTAGGGTCACTTTTCTTTCCTGGTCTCCACACTTCACTTGTCCACTTAGTACGCTACTCGCTGAACACTCTATGGGATCATAAGTTACGCATATCTCATCTACTTTATGTTATCGAGTATTCACTCAACAACAAAAAGTGGGGGAAAATGTAGACACAAAATCATGCACTTTGATACATTTTTAGGTCCTAAAATCATGCTAGCATTTATATGATTCATAAGCATGAAAATTAGTGGTTGAAAACTCTCTTTGGCCTCTTTTTTGTCTCTTTTTTTTCTATTCAGTCTTACAAACCCTACAACCTAGTCAGAATTTTATTTATTTATCATTTATGGCTTTAGACACTAGCACCCAGCTAGGACAATAGCACCCAAATGCTCTTGTCCTTCCTGGGTGCTCTTGACCCTTTCTTATCTTACTCACTCTTTTTGGGTCTCTTTTATCTTTTGGGCATATTTTTCACTTATGGTTCAGCCTTCTAGTTGTCAATTACGAATTTCAAATAAGGGAATCATATAAATACATAGTTATGTGTTTGAAATTAGGACCAAGCACTAAGCATTACTATCATCACCTAAGCTTGCATTCCAAATACACTAAAGCACTTCAAAGGCGTCCATCTAGCATCCATTCAAGGGAAAAGGGATGCTTACTTCTGCATACACAACATAGGAAGGGGAATTATATTCTATTCCATACACACACATTATTACATTGTTATATTCTAGCCATCGTCTGCTATCAAGTGTAACTTACACAAGGGCATCACAAGGAATCATTTCTACACACACCAACACACACCAAAACTACATGGAGTCTGAGATGTAGTGTAATGATCAGTCGTAATTTCACTCTCAGGGTGACTGTCGAGGTCAGTCTGACTCACTATTTTGCATTTTTCTTTTTAGGTTTGATGTGGTTTCTAGGTATGTGTAGATGAATTTCTCTTTTGTAGGTTACAGGAACTTTTGGCAATCAAGAAGCAAACATGAGGTGATCAATAGGGAACAATTATGAAACCCTTGTAAAAAAACAAAAACTAGATCCTAAGCATTTGCACAGTCACATGCACCCAGATCCGATCACCAGCGCCCAGGTGCCCCTACTCTATTATGGACTCCCCTATTTGGCATTATTCCCGAGTTCCAAAATTTATAGGGAGTAGTTACGACATTGTTTTCATCTTATTCAACACTTTATCCTACCCATATCACTTCCTTTTCACTTAGAAATCAGCCAAGTCTTCCTAAATACCTCTCTTGCTTAGGGTTTCATACTTTATATGTTAGTTTTCATGTGTCATTATTGTATTTTAGCATGTATACATCAGTTGTTACAATAAGTTACTCTGCAATTAGATTTAATCCAAATTAAATTAAATAATTATCCCATAGATAACTCATATTAGGTGAGCTCGATAGTCACCCAACCAAATAAAATAGGATAAATTAGAATCTGTGGTGATTATAGAGTCCTAAATGATACATGTGCTAATGATCTATTTACAACACCATTCACAGATGAAAATTTGGAAGTAGTAACATAACATGAGGTATATTCGTTTACAAATGGATTCAATGGCTACCACCAAATTCTGATTGTGAAATAAGATTAGGCAAAAACCACTTTCGCAACCACATGGGGAAGCTTTACATATATAGAGTAATGCCTTTTGGATTAAAGAATGCACATGTACTCTTCTTCAGAGCTATTGTCACTGCATTTATAGATTACATACATAATTTTCTAGAAGTATATTTGATGACTTGAAATTTTTCTCTCAATTCAAAGAACATATATCTAAGGTATGTTTAATTTTAGAAAGATGTAGAGAATTGTGCATTGCATTAAATTTGAAGAAATAATTTTTATTTACACATTTTGGAGTGTTGCTTGGTCACATTGTTTGTAAATAAAGGATTCTTTTGGATCAAGTAAAAATTACAGTTATAATTGGGATCAAACCTCCTGCAAAACCAGTGGAAGTCTACACATTCCTTAGACATATTGGCTTCTACATGAAATTCATTAGGGGATATGCTAGCATTGTGCAACCTATGGAGAAATTATTATTGAAAGGAATAAAATTTGAATGGATTATAGAATTTCAAAATGCATTTACGAAATTGAAGTAGAAGTTACTCAGTGTGGCCATTCTCATTATTCCAAACTAGCCAAAATATTTTCATATACATGTGGATGCTTCATGAAGTGTAATTAGAGCAATACTTGCTCAACCAAGAGGAGGGATTGACCACCCCATCCACTTTACAAGAAGATAATTCTCACCAATTGAAAAAAACTACATTGCCATAGAATGAGAGGTTCTTGCTATGGTTTTCACACTTAACAAATGCAGGAAATATCTGTCAACAACCCCATTTGAATTCTTCATGAATCATCAAGAATTGTTGTATCTAGTGAATAACCCATTATTGGGAGGAAGAATATCAATATGGATCGTGTTATTCTAGGAGTATAGAATTTTTTTAACCCCAAATTAAATTTCTAGTTAAATTTAATTAGGTGTAAGATATATTAGAGTTGATTATTGATCTAACATGGATGATACAATATAAACAATAAAACATATTTACAACTCATATTAGATAAGAAACATTATCATACACCACTTAACCTAACATTTAATTAAGAGTAAAAAATAGAGGTATAAAGGCACTTAAATTACCAAAACTAACTTTTGTGAGACTTTACACTAGAGAAACTGGGAAAATTAAACTTGGGAAACCCTCAAAACTACATTGGAATTGTAAATGTGTTGAGGTCAAGGCCATACAACACATTTAATATCATACCATATGGTCTAGGACCTTTTGTTCAACCTTGGATCTGTTATGAGATAGCTTTTGAAACTTTCTGGATTGTTTTCCTTACTTGATTTGTTTGTCACTGTCAAACCTAGCTATTGCACATGTAATGAATCTCTCTTTGTGAACTGATCATCATCTCAAAACATGGCCATGTATGAAAAATACTACAAAACAAACATTAAAATATTTGTGGGCACTCCTATGCACCGCCAATGTTATAACTACTTTGAAGAGGCCTCAAACTGCATATCATTCTCCACCTAACATGTGATATCTAGATAGATCAATCAGATTTGACAATTACTTTGACTTGTCTCTTACTAAAAACACTTGGAGATAAGATGTTTGGATTCTTGTAGATGAGATATATAAATGCCTTGACCTGGTTTGTAGCTTCAAACTTGATGTGGGTGCTACTTGAATTACTGTAGATGTGTAATGCAAAGATTTGGGGATATTTGAATGCCTTTGTAGGCGATGGAGTGGGTAATCTAGTACATTTCCTCAGGAGTTGCCAATTTAGAAAAAAAAAGGTAGTGTTTTCTCACTTATATAGGGTTTTGTAGATGATTTATCTAATAAAGGCCTACCTAGAGGAAGTATAAGACCCAACAAAGGATTTGAAATGTAAATTGCACTTGGAAGACATGTCCGTATAAGACCATACAAATTGGTCAGGACCATATGGTACGGCCCTGACCGTACTGTATGGTCCTAGAGAAGAGTAGGGAACATTCTAAATGAAGTTTGGAGTTAGTAAAAGGATATATTTATATAGATATTATGCATTGAATTATTGGGATGTCTCAAAATGTTAATGTGTAAAGATAAACAAACTAACCAATGGACCTCAAAAAGTGCTATGTGGGAATGGATAAGTTGTGTCTAGCATGGTGTGAGCAATTAAAATCTCAACAGAAGTTGAAATAAAAATAAATAAATTAGTATATCTTTCTTCCGAATTTCCCTGGAAAACCTCAAGTAAGATTGTGAAGCACTTGAACTTGTTGAATCTTGTATTTCAAATGATTTTGGATGTTCTTTATTGTTCTCCAAATGTGGAATGCAGATGCTACGAGTATAAGTACATGAGAACGCGAATGAAAATTTTGACAAAAGTTGGTTGCAAATTGCACAAATCTTCTAACGATGATTTACCAAGGAATGACCTAATTTTTATAGTTGAGGGTGAGGCCATGAGAAGCGGATCATAGTTTGAATGAGCTCCAAGATCATAATTATAATTTCCCTAAATAGTAAGAGGATTTGGTCTATGCAGTTGTATCTTTTTAGAGACAATGAATGTTTCGATTTTGTGTGGGAATATGGTTGTACGTGTAATCATATTGCTCCCACCATTATAGGGTTCTAGAACTAGAGTTGAGTGGAGTGTGAGTAGATAAATATAATTATTTAAATAAATAATTTAATTAGTTATTAGTTGTGAGAGGATAATTAATCATTTAATTAAATAAGTGTTTAATTACATTAGCTAAAGGGTGTTAAGAATTAATTTAATTAATTCCAAGAGCAAGAAAAAAATAATTAATTAATTCTAAAGGGTTATAATTTAAATAATATAATTATTTTAATTAATTCTAAAGGTATGTACTCTAGTATGATATAATTAATTTAATTAAGTCTAATGGGATGAAGATAGGATAGAAATACGTATGTATTTTTAGGGTGTCTACATTTTCCCCTCTTTAAAGTGTTATTACGAAGTAATATCATTTTAAAGATAGTAGACACATGCAGACTTAGTGAGTGGAAGGAAATGAAGCATTTAGATGCCCCAAAAAATAGAATGGTAAGAGAATGCCCCCTCAAGTGGGTGGGTAACACAACAAAGCGGTGGAAAACTGCTTCATAGGAAAAAGACAAGGAATTTGACTAAGGATAGTATAGTCACTAAATTGCTCACTTTGGGTAATATTTAGTCCCGATCTCATACTACTATTTAGAAGGTTTTTGAGTGAAGAAATTACTAATTAACCCTCATCTTTTGGCCATCTTACTTTGATTTCTTGTGTCATTCCCGACCTCTTCCACCCATGTGCCCAAACATATTTTGTTGATTCACGTTATTTTAGCTTTGACTGGGGCATCCATGGGCACCCTGGTCCCACTAGGGGCACCCTGATCCTTTTTCAACTTTCCCACCACTTTTTGGGCACTTTCTAGTCATTTCAGCTTCTTATCTTTTTGGTAGTAGGCCATTTTGGGTTTAATCATGAAATTAGATCAAGAGAACCCTATAAATATAAAGTTATGAGACCATAATGCGGGACCAAGCACTAGTCACTACTATCATCCACCTAGGGCTGCATTCATCTAAGGCATTTGGAGATAATTTACATTCACTTAGCTCCATGACAAGGGACACGGTTCATTCATCTACATCACAAAAACATAGGAGGGAAGTTCATTCTATTCCATCCACTATTCTATTACATAATTCTACATAGTTATTGCTCACTATTGTCACAAAGTGCGACTGACACAAGAGCACCTAGGGCATGATCACACACACACACACACACACACACTCATATAGAACTACATTGAGTATGAGATGTAGTGCAGCGCTAAGTTAGTAAGACCACCATTATGCCAGTTGAGGATAGATTGGCCCCTTCATTTTCATTTTTTTTTTTTAGGGTTTGATGTTTGTTTTGGGGTCTTGCAGGTCTTCTATTCATCTTGGATTATTAGCGATACTAGGAGCAATGCAACAAGGATTTTGGACCACTTACCGATTCTATGAAACTCAGTTTTGGACCTCCTGCACAGACCAAAGTGGCCATACTTCAGACCAAGGCACCCATAGGTGCTCCAGTCCCTCTCCAGGTGTCCCAGTCTAGATAATCAATCCATCTGTCCTTTTTAGGACCTCTGCATAGTCATTCCTTCTTCCAGATTATTTAGTTTATTTTACAACATAGACCAACGAGCTCCTCTAATCAAATGAGTCACTTCCTTACTCTTCTTACATATTAGGGTTTTTATTCCCATTAGATTAGTTGTTTGGGTCATTTTCCATACTTGTTTACTACATTTACTTATTGTATTTATATGTTGTTCTAGCTTAGATTAACTATTATTATTCCACATTTTAGTTAATTTTAGTTAATCATTTCGGTGAACCTGCATCGATCATTCACACTTCTAGGTCCTTCATTTATTACTTGTCATCCTAGGGTTTGGTCATCATGAGTATCTCAATTAATGATTATTTACTTGCAAATCTGATTTACTACATAGAGTCCAACATCTTCTTGATACTACTTGTATTTGTGCCGACATGCATCTAGACTTGGTTTATCAAAAATTTGTCGATGCATTCTCTTCACACATAGTATTCAATTCTAATCTTCCTGTTGATGTTCATACTTTTGATAATGACCCACCTCTACATATCATATGTTGTATTCATAATGTAGGTGTTAAACGCACTTTAATTGATAATAGATCTAAACTTAACTTGTGTCCTATGTCATTCCTTGAATTTTTAGGTCTTTCCGTTCATGACGTTAGTCCATCTAGTATTTCACTACATGCTTATGATGGTTCTATCCATCCATGTCTCAGTAACATTACATTTCCTGTCACTATTGGTCCAAATATTGTCTACATTGTCTTTTTCGTTGTTGATTTCCTAGTCTCTTACAACTGTCTACTTGGTAGGCCATGGCTTCATGTCATGCAAGTTATCACTGCTATTGTATATCATTGTTTAAAATTTTTACATGAAATCATTGAGTACACCATTTTTTGTGACCACGATCCATTCCAATATTATGACTGGGTTCCTAATATTGGTCTTCCCATTCCACGCACAATATTACAGATGAGCCCCAACCTAGGGAAGAACCACATCACTTACCACCACTTTACGGTCCCATTTGCATGATAGATGTAGTTTCCTCTATGCCACATGTTTTCACTACTGCTATGATTCCATATCAGGGGCCTGTCCAATCCATGGATGGCGTTCTATCACCCCCACCTTCACCTACACCACCTACATCAACACACCCACCATTTACTTTCACGCTCTTCATGAATGAATCATAATGGGAACATATCCCATTTTATCATACATGTGACAACACCATATGTACACATGAGGGTTTGGCTCTCCTAGGTTTTGCTTTTGAGGATATTTATCCCACACCACATGCTCCTAATATTTATTATGACTTTGTTCGCATCATTGGTGCTTATGATTAAGTATCTTTCATCTTATAGTCTATCTATCATGCAATCCTCACTCTGCTCCACTTACATTAGGTAAATCATGGCTTGATTATATTGAGGGCACTCTAGATCCTAATCATATAGACATTTCAATTCTTATGCCTTTTGGATGTGTTTTCATCTACAATAGCTCTTTCCTAGGATACACACAAAATTTCACTCGTTGGTATGCACACAGTTGTCCACTTCCTCCCTTCACCGATGAGGAGTATGCTATGGGCATGTATAACTTACACCTCAATGGCTTGTTACATAATCAACCAGACACGATTGCTTATCACATCATCAATGCTTATCCATTCAACTATGATCCTGAAATCGATAATCTCTTAGATGGCATTACATGATAGCCTCTTTCATCACACACACTTTGGGGGCATAATATTCACATCCCCATATCTCATCATCATATCATCATAAGCATACTCATTACACATTTTAGCATCAACATTACATGATAACACACTCTTGTGCTTCAGTTCACACTTGACTGTTGAGGGCTTACTACACATGAACCCCACACACTACGCAATAGGTCTTGCACACTGCATATATTCACATATCACACAGCATACATCATACTCATCATCATTATATGTACATCATACTTATATTGTCTATGTGTCTAGCATCATACACTACTCACCCTACATACCACATTACTAAGTTATTTTCACATATTCCATTACATGCTATACATTACACTTTACACATTCTACACATCTTGCATCGCATTCTACACGCCATGAATTTGCACATCATGTTCATCATATAGTCTTCTATTGCCATCACACGTACTACATTGTCTTATATGTGCTAAAGTCACTACCCTATGATGCACTTTAGTTCCTCAGTCCATACTCGACTGTCGAGTATTTACAAATCAAATGGACCTTACATTCATCATGTGTTTATCATTCGACCTTGCATTATGCGACATTTCTAGGACAGTGACACACCTTCTAGGCTAAATCATCACTTACTCTATCATATTGTAGTGGTATATTCTTTAGGCTACATCACCACTCCCTACTATTCATCTTGTAGTGGTATACGCTTTAGGCTACATCACCACTCCCTACTATTCATCTTGTAGTGACACACGCTATAGGCTACATCGTCACTTCCTCTATTATCTTGTAGTGATACACGCTTTAGGGATAAATCATCACTCATACATTAATTTTATCATAATATATGCTTAGGCTATAAGGTTCATACACATTTCTTCTATATGTCGCATATCATCATCACTACGCATACAGACTCATCACATCACGCTAGACAAAACACACACTATTCAACCATTTCCCGGTGACGCACTCTCGTTTATGGTTCATTCTTTACTACTGAGGAGGCAAACCAAATGAACCTCATTACATATATTTCTATCCACTTGGGGGGCACGTGGCTCCTACCATCTATCTTCATTCTATTCCATCCATCCACAACATACTACATATCATGGTTGCTTTTATTCTTGCTTACTTTTTTTTGTTCATGGTCACTTTATTACACATGATAGTTAGATTACTTATATGTCATTTATCTATATCATCCATACATGTGTGTTCATGTCTTTTTCTAGATGTGATTGCAGATACAAGTCTCTTACACGCAGCATGGATGCTCGCCTTCTACCCTTCCTACACTAGTCATTGGGGGCATCCACATTCATCTCTCACAGTTGTTATTGTTTCATTTTGTAATGTTTACTTTGAATTACTTTCTTCTACATGATTTTTACATACTAGTTATCTTTCTAACATGCTAACAGGTGTTTCATGTGCAACATTTGTTATTCAGGGATATTTGCTTCCATACTTGTTTGTTACCTTGTATGTTATTGTTTGCTCTTGTCTACGGGATTTTCCCTATGTTTGATCTGTAAAATCTTCAACTTTGGAATTATCCATAGAATCACAATTTAACATTGTTGTTCTACTTTCTATTACAAAATGATAGAGATATCTAGTGAATGAATTATGCTTGTGCTTAGAATCCATAATTATAAGAAAGGAAAGAATTTAAGCTCATAAACACCATCAAATTTTATCCTGGAAACCTCTAAAGGAGGAAAAACCAGCCGGGAAGGGAAATTTCTCTTTCTTCCCACTTTTATTAGCCAATTCAAATAACAAGTACATAATTTACAATAAGTAAGAGAGAGAAGTAGATAATATCTCACACTTCCTCCCAAATAATTGTTTGCTCTGTCTCAATACTCCTTTCTTCTACAAAACCACAATTCCAGCACTAAGAACTTATTTATCACTTGCTTTCATGCTCTGATGATCCTATTCTCTTCTACAAACATGTATTTATAGCCTTTTCCATGTCCTCCCATGCACTGGAGAATGAGAAAGGTCACGGAGGAGAAGAGACACGAACAACCTTCCAAATTTTGGGCTTTTTCATTTCATATTTTTTTGTTTTTTGTCCAAAAGAGCTAGGACCGCTACCCAATGCAGACCGGTGGTCCTAGGACCACTGCCCTAATTGGGAGGCAATTCTGTAACTACCGCTCTACACAGAGTGGTAGTCATGTTCCTAAAAAGATAGAACCTCCATGTATCATTTTTCCTTCTTCGTGCTGACTATTTTGATGAAGTAGAATCATTTTGGATCCCTATGGATCACACCTCCTTTGCTTAGGAGGATTTTAGTCCCACAAAATTTTAGTGGGGGAGTAGATGAGGAAATAATTCCCTCACTTGATCCTTTGAGTACCACCAGGCCTACCTTGGTGTCTTTCCTTTCAGTCTAATCTGCCAAGACTCCTGCGGACCTCTCCTTGTCTCTCTAACCTTTTGCTACAACACTACATCCTCCTCCAATTCGCCTCATGAGTCCAAGATGCAATCCTCAATGGAAGGTAGCAACTGTAGACATTCATCTTCATCTAGCATGGATGGCTCATATAGGGTCAAGTTCTCACAGTTTACTATAGAGTACATCCTCATAAATGGTGGCAAGTCAAGTCAAAAAGCATTTTCTCCAACTTGCTCCAATATGGTGAAGGGCTCATATCGCAGTGGCTTGAGTTTCTGTGCTTGACCTTGTAATCTCTCCTTGCTCAAGTAAATCCAAACTCTATCGCCAACATGTAGCTTATGTTCTCTCCTATGCTGATAGTGCCTAGCTTTATACTTGGCTTGAGATTTCTCTAGCTGTTCTTTGACTTTGAGATGAATTTGTTGGATCCTCTCAATGAATTTGTTTGCTCTAGTCACCTCTGTGTCTTGTGTCTCTGCTTCATCATGTTTCCCAACTGCTATGTCCAGTGGATTTGTAGGTAGATATCCCAAGCATGCTTCAAAAAATGACTTCATAGTGGATGTGTGTAGTGCTCAGTTATAGGAATGTTGAATGTAGGCTAAGGAATCATCCCAAGTCCTTAGATATCTGTTGTTATACCCTCTTATCAACTAGACCAAAGTCCTGTTTACCACCTTAGTTTTTCCATATGTCTATGGATGGAAATCCTTACTCCTTTGTAACCTGGTATCCATCTTGTCCCATAAAGTAGTCTAAAACTTTCCCAAGAACCTAGAATCCCTATCAGAAACAAAAGAATTTGGAAAACAAAAATGCACTCATACATTAGCAAAGAAAAGATCTGTTGCCTCATGTGCTTTTATTGTCTTTTTACATGCCATAAGAAAATGCATCTTACTGAATCTATCAACAACAACATATAGATAGTCATGGCCATGTTTAGAAATAGGTAATCCTCCTACAAAATATGTAGAAATGTCTTCCCATGGATGAGTAGGTATTGGCAATGGCATATACAAACCCTCCTTCCTAGTCTTAGGCTTGCTAGTACAACAAAGTTTACATCCACGTATAAATTTTGATACTTCTTATTGCATATTGGGCCAATACATGTACCTTTGCAAGTGGGCTAGGGTCTTACCAACATCAAAATATCCTGCTACTTTCGAGGTATGTGCTTCCCTCATCAATAGAATTCTTTCTTATTTTGGCACACAAAGCTTCCCCCATTGGTAGAGTAACTTGTCCTTGAGATTACAATCTTCAATCCCTATCCTTTTAGCCCCTTGGGACTACAACTGCTGAAATGTCACCCCAAAGTCTTTGTCTTGGGAATATGCCTCTAAATAAGATTCCTTCGTGAAGGGATCGATTTGAGATATAGTGGCCAAATAGGAAAACTTCTCCTGTGTGGGTGGCCTAGACAACATGTCTACCACCAAGTTTGTACTACACTTCTTGTACTTGATCACCAGATGGAACTGTTGAAGGAACCCCATCCATTTGTAGTACCTCGCCTGCTAAAATTTAGACTGTGCTTGCAAATATTGGAGAGGTTTGTGGTCAATGTGCACAATAGTTTCTTTACCTAACAAATAATGCCTCCATTTTTTAATTTCCTGAACTAGTGCATACATTTATTTATTATATATTGAATATACTTTAACTGCTGAAGTGAAAGTTTCAGAATGATAACATATGGGCTTACCTCCTTGAAGCAACACTGCACCCATGGCGTAATCATTGACATCTATCTCTACTTCAAAAGGTTGCTACAAATTAGGAAGAGCAAGTACTGGAGAATGACTAGTCTTGTATTTCAATAACTCAAAGGATTTGTCTTGTTCCTTACCCCAGTCAAAACCCTTACTCTTTGCAGCCACTGTGTGTAGAGGTGTTGTAATAGTAGAGAATCCTAGAATGAACTTCTGCATATATTGTACTACTCCCACAAAACTCCTAGTCGTTGTGGTCCCTGTTGGTTTTGGCTAGTTAGTGATGGCTTCCACCTTCTTTGGATCCACTCGTAGCTCTCCTCCTCCAACCACGTACCCAAGATAGACAAGTGACTATTTGGAAAATTCACATTTCTTCATATTACAAAGTAGTTGTTTCTCCCTGAGAACTTGCAAGACTTGTTGTAAATGGGTTAGATGTTCTTCCCATATGGCACTAAAAATCAAAATATCGTCTAGATATACAATGACAAATGAATCTATGAAATCCTGCAATACATCATTCATCAATCTCATAAATATAGCGGGTGCATTGTATAACCCAAAAGGAAGTACTAACCATTCATACAAACCCTATTTAGTTTTGAAGGTCGTCTTCCATATATCCTCCTCCTTCATTCTGACTTGGTGATAACCAGACTTGAGATCCAACTTTGTGAAGAATTTGGCATGTTGAAACTGGTCCAAGAGATCATCTATGCAGGGAAGTGGATATCTGTTCTTTATGGTGATCTTGTTCAAAGTGCGGTCGTTGATGCACATTCTCCAAGAACTATCCTTCTTTGACACCATCACAATAGGTGAACCACATGGTGAGGTGCTCGGATGTATCACCCCTTGGTCTAGTAGTTCCTGGAGTTGTTTCTTTACTTTAGTACTCTCAAGTAAGGATTGCTTATACAACCCAATGTTTGGTAGAGGGGACTCTGGCAATAGATGAATCTCATGCTCTACTTCCTATTTTGGTGGTAACCCACTGGGAGCCTAAAAATTTTCTTGAAAGGACTGAATAATACTATCCAAATCATGTTTTCCCTAGTTAGAAATCTCTGAAAATTCTACCCCATCTTGTTTTTCCTTTAACAAAAGTAAACAAAACTGATTATGATTTTCCTAAATAAGTCATTTTTCTTGGTTAGCACTCACCATAGTAACTTGTGTCTTACTCTAGTGTGCCTAGATGTTATGGCTAATCCCATCCTTGACCCATCTGTACTGGTTTTCCCTTCTCATAAATATAGTATCCCTGATATATAAGTAAGGACTCCTGAATACAAAATCAAAAGCATCAAGTGGAATAATGTCAGCTTCCAAAACATCAATATATTGGGAATTTATCCCAAACTTGACCTTACATATTCTTGTTACCTGAATTTCAACACCCTTCTTCACCCAACCCAAAGGATAAGGGTGTGGATGCTCGTAATTATCAAGACCAAGCTTCTTTACAACTGCTTCAGAAATAAAATTAGACTAAGAACCGGTATCAACCAAAGCATTTACCTTAGTTCTTTTGATCTGGATTTTGATCTAGAATAGTCTACTCATCTCCTCTTCCTAGTTGTCCATGTTGGTGGCCGTGCATCCAAGCCTTTCTTCTACATCAGAGTCATCTTCAATTTCTACCTCCCCTTCTGTTATTACAACTATCATGGAATTCTTCGAGTCCTTGGTTTGGTTCTTCAGATGCAACTCTAGATGTAACTTCCAACAGGTAGCATCAGTATGACCATTAATATCACAATTCTTGCAAAAATTCTTGGGATATTTACAAGTATTTAAAGTAGTGGCAACTTGTTTACAGTTCCCTTTCCACTTACCCTTGTTACTTGTTTTCCCGTACTCTTTTCTCTCTTGATTTATTAACTACTTTGCCCTTGGCTCTGCTTCTCCTTGATTCTTTCCATCATCTATGTAGTATGCTTGCACACACGCCTCATTAAGATCTTTGGGCTTGGTGTAGATGACTTTTCTTCGAAGGTGAGTGTGAATTCCTCCCAAGTACTTAGTCAAAATATCCTCATCCTCCAAGTCCATGTTTAGCAACAGCCTGCCTATGAAATTCCATAGTATAGTCCTACACACTTTGACCACTGCCTTGTCATAAATTTTTCCATTTAATCGTTTGGTCAATCTTGTGGCCAATAGGATAGAAGTAATTCTTTAAATTCTTGCCAAGATTTCACAATAGGACGCTTCTTCTTTTCACAAGTGGTTAGATGGGTTTCCCACCAAACCAAAGCATGTCCCTCCATTTTGAGACATGAAAAGGTGATCTTATGTGCCTCAATGACATTATGGATGCTAAAGTAGACTTCTAACTATTTTAACCATTTATCAAGCAACTCCGCATCTACTTGTCCTTCAAAGCTTTTAATATCAACTTTAAAGGGAGTATGATCATATTTTACATTTTCTCTTGTGTTTGAAGTCTCTTCTGCATGCTCTTCCCCATAACTTTCCTCATGGTGGCTCCCTCCTATGCCAAAATTTCAGCTAATCCCCGAACCATTGAGTCCATGAAGTCCTATTTGACAAAAGTTGTCTTCTGTAAATCAACAAGCTCTTCTTTCCTTTTGAACATCCTATCCATCATGGTCTCTAGCATCTTGATTCTACGGACCAAGTTCTCTTCCTCCATTTGTCCCCAAATTCTCAGTTTCCACTTCTTTGTAGAAATTTCTGGATCGCAAGGTAAAGACTCTTCGCCTTTAGATCTCATCATTTTCATACAAATCCAAGAATGAATACCACAGTCATGACTATTTGTTATCTCTGATACCAAAATGATCTGTAAACTCTTTAGCTTTGGAATTATCCACAGAATCACCATTTAATGTTGTTGTTCTACTTTCTATTAGAAAATGATAGAGATAGCTAGTGAATGAATTATGCTTATGCTTAGAATCCACAATTGTAAGAAACGAAAGAATTTAATCTCATAAATACCAACAAATTTTATCTTAGAAACCTCCAGAGGAGAAAAAACCAGTCGGGAAGGGAAATTTCTCTTTCTTCCCACTTTTATTAGCCAATTCAAATAACAAGTACATAATTTATAATAAGAGAGAGAAGTATATAATATCTCACACTTCCTCCCAAATACTTGTTTGCTGTCTCACTCCTTTCTTCTACAAAACCACAATTCCAGCACTAAGAACTTCTTTCTCACTTGCTTTCATGCTCCTATGATCCTATTCTCTTCTACAAACATGTATTTATAGCCTTTTCCATGTCCTCCTGTGCATTGGAGAATGGGAAAGGTCATGGAGGAGAAGAGACACGAACAACCTTCCAAATTTTAGGTTGTTCGTTTCATATTTTTTTGTTTTGATGAAACGAACAGTCCCAGGATCTCCACCCTGGTTGGGTGGCAGTTTTGTAACCACCGCTCTACATAGAGCAACAGTCTTGTTATGAAAAAGATAGAACCTCTGTGTATCATTTTTCCTTCTTTGTGCTAATTGTTTTGATGAAGTATATTCATTTTGGATCCCTATGGATCAATGTTTGGTGTGTACACTTATTTTTTCTATGCACCTATGATGGCCTTGTGTGTCTTGCGACATCATGAGTGATGTCACATGTTTGTAACCCTCTTTGTGTAGCTTAATTGTCTTCTTATGTGTATACATTACTATATTGCTTGGTATCTTTTACACTATTTGTCTAGATTACACATTGCTTTCTACATGCATGCTCATTCATACCAACACTTGTTTTGGATAGCCTTCTTATTGATGCACGCCTTAGTTTCTACCAAGCACATTCCCTTCCCCTATAGGGAAGATTTATAGAGTTCATGCAGATGGTCCTCTTTTGGGGCCACATTTTCCTATCGATGACATCACATGCACCCCCAAAAAGGGGGGGCATGATTTGGGGTTTTACATTCTACACTATGCTTCTACACTGGTTCCATTCAGTCAAATTTATGCCCTTAGCATTTTGGTTTACATACAACGAGTGGGTTTAGACCAGTCTATGAACCCCGTACACAACGTCTTTTACAGGACATGGTTATTCTTATCATTTTGGGGGGTAGTTAAAAGTTGGAGGATACAACGGAATTTATCTCTACACTTCTTCATCCAGTGACATCGGATCACCCAAAAAACCAGGATGTACAGAGATCTCTTCATACATATTTAGGGAAGCAGTTAAAGGTTGGAGGATACAACAAAATTCCTCCCTATACTCTTCAGCCTATGGTGTCAAATCATCTAAAAAACCTCGAAAGTATAGGATACTCTACTACACTCTCTTTCTCTCAACATGGATCAGGTGCACATGTTCCATTTACATTTTTTAGTTGTGTATTTTAAATTTTTGTAATTTTACATTCATATACATATGTCTTTTACATTGTGTTTTTACACATACACACATACATATTTGACTACTTGATCATTTTCTCCTTGCAGGTCTAACCGTATGGGAAACAAGAAGTCAAATGGGGGTAACAACAACAACAACGTCAACAACAACATTTCATGGTATCATACATCATACTAACTATGCAGGTAGATCACACACATTAGCAGCTACACATGCGTTTCCACCCTAGGTTTGCTCTCATCACTTTTTTTTCTGCATTTTCATCTTTATTTCCCATGCTCCATATTTTTGTCACTCCACGCTTTATCTAGTCCTTCGGCATGCCTTCTATATCACTCTACAATGGCATCAGGTACACATATCTACCTACTTTATGTTACTGAGCTTTCTGCTCACCAACATAAAGTGGGGGAAAATGTAGTCACTAAATCACACACTTTGGGTAATATTTAGTCCCGGTCTCATACTACTATTTATAAGGTTTTTGAGTGAAGAAAGTACTAATTAACCCCCATATTTTGGCCATCTTACTTTGATTTATTTCATCATTCTTGACCTCTTCCACCCACATGCCGAGTCATCTTTTGTTGTTTCATGTTATTTTAGCTTTGGCTGAGGTGCCCATGGTCGCCCTGCTCCTTTTTGAACTTTCCCACCACTTTTTGAGCACTTTCTATGCATTTCATCTTCTTATCTTTTTAGTGGTCAGCCATTTCAGGGTTAATTACAAAATTAGATCAAGAGAACCCTATAAATATAAATTTGTAAGACCATAATGAGGGACCAAGCACTAGTCACTACTATCATCCACCTAGGGTTACATTCATTTGGGCACCCCGATCCTTTTTGAACTTTCCTACCACTTTTTGGGCACTTTCTATCCATTTTATCTTCTTATCTTTTTAACGTTCGGCCATTTCAGGGTTAATTACAAAATTAGATCAAGAGAACCCTATAAATATAAATTTATTAGACCATAATGAGGGGCCAAACACTAGTCACTAATATCATCCACCTAGGGTTGTATTCATCTAAGGCATTTAGAGATCATTTGCATTCACTTAACTCCATCACAAGGGACAAGGTTGGTTCATCTGCATCACACAAGTATAGGAGGGAAGTTTATTATATTCCATCCACCATTCTATTACATCTTTCAACACATAATTATTGCTCACTACTTTCACAAAGTGCAACTGGTACAAGATCACCTAGGGCATGATTAGGCACACACACATACTCACATAGAACTACATCGGGTCTAAGATGTAGTGCAACGCACAGTTAGTAAGACCACCATTGTGGCAGCCAAGGACAGTCTGACCCCTTCATTTACATTTTTCTTTTTTAGGGTTTGATGTTTGTTTTGGTGTCTTACAGGTCTTCTATTCATCTTGGATTATTAGTGACACCTGACCCAGTGCAGCAAACGTGATGCGACAGATAACGAGGGTTTCACACCACCTGTCGAACCTGTGAAACTAAATTTTGGACCTCCTACATAGACCAGAGCGCCCATACTGTAGACCAGTGTGCCCACAGATGCCCCAATCCCTCTCTAGGCACCCTAGTCCAGAGAATCAATCTAGATATGTCCTTTTTAGGACCTTTGCACAGTCATTCCTACTTCCAAATTATTTTGTTTATTCTGTGACACATTCCAACGAGCTCCTATAATCAGCTTAGTCACTTCCTTACTCTTCTTGCATATTAGGGTTTCTATTCCCATTAGATTAGTCGCTTGGGTCATTTTCCATACTTGTTTACTGAATTTACTTACTGTAATTACATGTTTTTCCAGCTTAGATTAACAAATATTATTCCAAATTTTAGTTAATTAGATAGAAGGGATTGTGCTCGTAGTATGGGCGTGTCAGAATGTGAGTTGTGAAAATCTCAACAGAAGTTGAAAGATAAATAAATAAATCAATATACCTTTCTTATGAGATTTACTTTACAAACCTCAAGTAATATTGTGAAGCACTTGAACTTTTTGAATCTTGTATTTCAAAGGATTATGGATGCTCTTGATTGTTCTCCAAATGTGGAATACATATTCTATGAGCTGAAGTACACGAGGATACGGATGACAATTTTGGCAGAAGTTGACTGCAAATTCCAAAAATCTTTCAAGGATGATTTACAAAGGAATGTCATGTTTTTTATAGATAAGAGTGAGGCCATGAGAAGTGGATCACATTTTGAATGATCTCCAGGATCATAATTATAATTTCCTGAAATAGTAAGAGGATTTGTTCTGTGTAGTTATAACTTTGTAGGGGAAATGAATGTTTGGATTTTTTGTGGGAAGTTGGTTATATGTGCATTCTTATTGTCCCCACCATTATATGATTCTAGAAGTGGAGTGGAGTGGAGTGTGAGTTGATAAATATGATTATTTAAATAACTAATTTAATTATTTATTAGTTGTGAGAAGATAATTAATCATTTAATTAAATAAATGTTTAGTTACATTAGCTAAAGGGTGTTAGGAATTAATTTAATTAATTCCAAAGGCATGATAGAATGAAACTAATTGATTCTAAAGGTTTATAATTTAAATGATAGAATTAATTTAATTAATTCTAATGAGATGGAAATAGGCTAGATGATTTAATGTAAATTAAATTAATTAAATATTATTTTTAGAGTAAATATTGTACCTAATGATGTGCAAATGATAATATACAATGAGACACAAATAATAAAGCATATGCAATATGAAACCCTAAGCAAGGACGAGAGATATGAGGACTTAGTTGATTTCTGAGTGAACATGAAGTGATATGAGCTAATAAGATATTGAAACAGTCTAAGAAGAGTGTTGCAGAGACACACTGGAGGTTCTGAACTCTGAGAATGCATAGGAAAGGAGTTCCCACAGGAGGGTAGAAGCACCTAGGCACTGGTGTATGGATCTATGCACTAGTTTCCAAGTAGATGCTATAGATCTGGATCTTTCAGTGTTGGATAAGCTTCGTTGTTGATCCATGTTTGTCACTATAGATTCATTGTCTGATCTATGACTATACCTGTAACCTATAGGAACAAAGTTCACCTATGTTGTGTATGTAGAAGTATGTAATCCTTATCCCTTGTATTAGTGTTAGATGGATGCATTTGATGCTCTTGTGCCTTTGAATGCAAGCTTAGGTGGTAGTATGTAATGCTTAGTGCTTGGTCTCTTATTTTGAAAACATAACTGTGTATTTATATGATTCCCTTGTTTGAATTTCATAATTGACAACTAAAAGGCCAACCCAAAGTAGTAAAAAATAATTAAAAAGTGAAAGGGGTCCAAAAGGGTAAGAAAGAGGTAAAGAGGGACATGAGCATCCAAGAGGACAGGAGTACCCGGCACCAGTGTCCTGAATAGGAGCTAGTGTCTGAATCCATAGAAAGATAAAACAGTTGAATGCCAAAAAGAGTGTAAGATGTATAACTCCAATAAAAGTGTAGAAGACAAATCAAAAGGCTAAAGGGATTTGTCAATTACTAGTTTTATTGCTTAGGAATCATGTAAATGCTAGCATACTTTTAGGACCTAGAAATGTACCCAAATACATAGATTTTGTGTCTACATTTTCCCCCCGCTTTATGTTGTTGAGTGAGTACTCGATAGTATAAAGTAGATAGAAGATAAGTACCTTATGATTTTGTAGAGAGTGTGGTGAATAACGTTCCGAGTGGACAACAAAAGCGTGAAGTGATCGCAAAGTGAAGTGTGGAGACTAGGAAAAGGAAGTCGACCCTAGGGGTGAAGCGTATGTGTATCTTGTACCTATTGGTGTACTTGTGTTTTCTAATTTAGGCTGCTTATTGTTGCGTATTAAGGATGGACCTACAAAAGAAGAGCAAAAGAGTAGTCAAAGTCATGTATATGAAAAATCTGAATAGAGTATGTATAAGTATGTATAAGTATGTATAAGTATGTAAAAGTGTGAAATTATGTAAAAAGGAAAGTGTGCACTTGATGTATAAGAGTGTAAAGGATATAAATATGTCCTAAAATGTTGTAAAGGGTGATTTTTTTGGGTGATCTCATGCCAAGAGTGATTTTTTTGGGTGGTCTCATGCCAAATGCAAGTTTTTTGGGTGATCTCACACTAAGTCTGAGTTTTTTGGGTGATCTCACATCGCAAGAGAAGAGTGTTGGGGTGAGAGGTATAGTTTTAGTCTCCTTCCATGACTACTTCCTGAATGAGCACCGTTGTAGATGGTAAGTCCTGTGGTGTTCTGTATTGTAACTGATTGTAGGAGATAAAATGCATTTTATATTTGGAGGCAAGTGACTACTACTGGAGAATTGCGTTGTAAATTGTTAAAGACTGTGTTGAACTGAGAAAATTACCTATTTTTTCCTAGGACATTAGCTTCTAAGGGAGGACAAGAGCACTCAGGCACTAATTTTGTATTATGTATGAAGTCCAAGTCTAATTATGGATTGTTTTTTAACTGTATACATATGTTGTTTATGTACTGTGTTGATCTGAACTGTAGCTTTGAGCTGTTGTAGGGGTGATTTGTTTACCCAATGTATGCCCCCCTCATTTGGGGTCATGCCAAAAATGTGGATAATGCAGGCCAAAGGAGAGAACATGATGTTGATATGAAGTGGATACCTATATGGGGTAAGGGATGTGTTTGGTAGAAACTAAGGTGCGTGCAAACAAAGTGGGTTAATAACAAGTGTTGGTAGTAAAATTATCTAGCATTCAATAGAAATCATTGTAACAATCAAGTGTGCAAATAGGATGGGCTGTGAAAAGTTGGTTTCATACATGGGACATCGCTCACAATGCCACAATACAATCAGAGTTGAAGCGGCCAAAAGCATACAGTTATCATACAAGACATAGGGCATAGCTTACAAATAATAGCATAAAATAACAAACAGTAGCAAGAAAAATGTATCAAACAACCATGGTGGCAAATAGTCTTGCCAGGTAAATGCTATGAATAAAGCACTCATTAGTATGTTAGAAAGATAAATAGTATGTCAACGCGTGTATATATCAGTGAAAAGTAAAGTGATTGTAATATGAAAATTAGTAAAGCATGTGACAATAGAACATGTGATGTAGGAAAGTATGATAGTAGAAAATGTAGATGCCCCTAGAAGCCTCAGTGGGACTGGAAATGGATTCAACGTCAAACATCATGTATCGTGTAAGGAGCTGTAAGATATCTGCATTCACTTCCTAAGACCAAGTGAACGTACATGTGTATATGATAGCGATAATGAAATACTAAAAATTCATTTAGCATAGTAAGCAAAGTGTAACATGTAAGTAGTATAAGCTAGCAATAATAAATGCAACCAAGATATGTAAATGTCATATGAGTGTGACAGTATGATATGCAAGATGTTAAAATGGAAGGATCTATGTTGCCCCCTAGCGGAGGTGTATGAAATGAGGTTCATTTATAAAATCCCCCTAAGTAGTCAATAATGAACCATAGAAAAAGAGCGTGTCATTGGGAAATGGGTTTGTTGCGTGTGAGTAGATGCTAGGAAGATATTTCATAAAGCACAAAGTGTGAAGTGTGGAATGTGAGCTTCATTGATATAGTGTGCCCTCAATAGTCAAGTGTGAACCATAGCACGAGAGTGTGTCATAGGGTAATGATGGTACAAGATGTTTACCAAGAGGCATGAATGCGTAGAGAACTGAGATATAGAGCACGAAGCGTATAGTGTAGTAGTATAGACTAAAGACAATTGATAGTGCTAGAAGGGGAGGGGAATAATGTGTGAGGAATGAATATTATTTGATGATAGTGAAGGGAGAGGACCCTCCACCCGATGGTTGAGGAGACCAAGGCATGTGACAATGAGCTAAGGTTGGAGATGTAGGAGAGTAACTATGTGCATTAAAATGAAACTAATGTGAATAAGGAGGTGGAGAACACCAATGAGGAAGGGTTGCCTAAATAGGAGAGTTAGGCCGATGAGGTGGACTAATGGACTGATGATGACGAAAAGTTCAAAATGTAGGTTGTGCGTGAATAGGAGAACTAGGTACAGAACTAGATTTGGACTAAGGAAGCATAAGAGGCCACATACAAATAGGAGAGGTAGGGGTAGGAGTACACCAAGATTTGAGCCATGAAGGAGGATGAAATGTCTTGGCTGATCTATAAATGTTGTTAAGAGTGGGTCGAGGCAATGGTGTGCGAGGTGGAATTCCTTTGATGGTGAAAACGTGTTTGTTATGGAGGAAATTTAGACACAAGTGATGCATGAGAGGGATAGCTTGTGTGGCACAGAGCCAAAGAAGATCTAAGAGCATGTCACAACCATTGATTTCAGAGGTAACAAGGAATGGTGTAAACATGGTACGAGACCCAACTCTGATGGGAAGAATTACATGACCATAAGAATTAGAACCTAGAAATGTAATTAACGAGGTTGGGCATTGAATAGCTACAAGAAGTGCAACAAATCATGCATTGGTAAGATCCGATGGATAAACCATAGTATTATTGATAGCATAGTTTCCAACATAAGAAGTGATATGCAATGAATCAAAAGAAAATGTAACGTGATAATCATGATCCCAAAATGTAATGACTGATGGTGGCACATTAGCAAAAGCAACAAGGAAATCAAGAGGCCCTAATAGAGGAGGTATGGCATGATAAGTATGATTTTGCAGAGGAATATTTAGGTTGCTTGTCATAATTTGGTGATGGGTATTTAAATATTTTTAGCTTTTGGTTATCATTGAGCAGCTTGGAAGGAGATGGCGCATGAAGCTCGATGGAGTTGTTATCAATAAGATCTTGAATTATATGTCTAAGTTTGAAGCAATGATCAATGGGATGCCCAATGCATTAATGGTAATCTCAACATGTATTTTCATCGTAGTTGCGGCCATGTGGGTGAGAAGGATCTAGATTGAGTAGTGGTGAAAGAGTAATAAGATTGCTCTCGATAAGCTTCAGTAGTAGGAATTGAGAATCGTAAGGTAACTTAGTAAATATACGACGTGGAGCTTGCACTTGAAGTGTGGTATATGGAGAAACAACATTGACAGTGGCCTTAGCTTCGATGGGCTTAGGGTATGGTTTGAATGAAAATTTATCTTGAAACCTATTAGAAAAGGATGAGGCAGTGTCATGATATTTTAATTTTCCCATAGATAAAAGTTTTCCCTTATGTATCTTGAGTGTATAGCATAATTGATCAACTGACGAAGATGTCTAAAAGATGACACTCTCTTGAAGTGGAGGTAAGAGACTTTGAAAAAAAAATATCTTGCAATTCTAAATCAGCGAGTACATTAGTCATCTTCGCAAGGTTCTTCTTATATCGTAAAACATAGTCTACAAGATGCTCATTAGATCCTTGTTTGATTTGAGCTAATTGTGCATAGGAGATCTTAGTGCTGATATTGATAGAAAAGTGTGAAAGGAAAACATTGGCTAAGTGTGTAAAATATGTTACCAAATGAACAGGTAGATCATAGAACCAATGCATAGTGTAGTCTTGCAAACTTCTAGGAAATAGCTTAGCGAGTAAGGTATGGTCATTCGCATAGTTAAGGCATGCCACATGGAAAGATCAAAGATGCTCTTGAGGGTTACCATGGCCATTAAAGGTTGTAAAATTATGTGTAACGAAGTTAGGAGGAAGTGGATAAGAAAATATGGTGGGTGAAAAAGAGGTGTGAATGAGTAATGAGGAATCAAGAGATGGATATGAACATGAAGTAGCCTATTATAACTAATGGATTTGAACTTGGAGATCATAGTATAAAGAATCTAGGTCTTGGGTTCCTAAAGAGGAGACTTATCGTGTCTACGAAGTAATAGGATAGGTGAAACAATTGGTAGGATTAGGCATAGAAACAAGAACAATAAAGGTGGGTGAGAGAGTAAAATTAGGAGGTTGTGTCGTAATAGGAAGAGAAGTATTATTAGAGACTTACGTGTTAAGCTTAGCTAGCTTAGTGGCTTCCTCATGGGTAGCGAATAATAAGAGATCTAAGTCTTGAGGATGTTCAACAATATAGGCCTATAGGTCACTGAGATCTTTGTCGGTAAAGGGTTCATAAGTCTCAACCATGGGATAAGAATTAAAAAAATTCCTAGAAGGAAGGTAGGGTTCGAGTGACAGGTTCACCAAATGATTTAATGTAAAATGAATGAATTAAATCTTATTTTCAGAGTAACTACTATACCTAATGATGTGAAAATGCTAATATACATTGAGATGTAAACAATAAATGATATGCTATATGAAACCCTAAACATGGAGGGAAGATATGAGGACTTAGCTAATTTTCGAGTGAACACGAAGTGATCTGGGATAATGAGATACTGGAACAGTCTGAGAAGAGTATTGAAAAGACTCGTTGGAGGTTCTAAACTCTAAAACTACATAGGATAGGAGTTCCCACAAGAGGGTAGGAGTGCCCAGGCGCTAGTGTCTAGATTTGGGCACTGGTGTCTAGGTAGATGCTTTGAATCTAGATATTTCAATGTTAGATAAGCTTCATTTTTTATCCATGTTTATCACTCTGGATTCGTTGTCTAATCTACAACTATACCTATAACTTGCAAGAAATAATTTCACCTATGTTTTTTATGCAGAAGTATGTAGCTCTTGTCCCTTGTATGAGTGCTAGATGGATTCCTTTGATGCTCTTGTGCCTTTGAATGCAAGCTTAGGTGGTAGTATGTAATGTTTAGTGTTTGGTCACTTATTTTGAAAACATAATTGTGTATTTATATGATTCCCTTGTTTGAATTTCGTAATTGACAACTAAAAGACCGACATAAAGTAGTAAAAAATAATTAAGAAGCGAAAGGGGTCCAAAGGGTAAGAAAGAGGTAAAGACGGACAAGAGTGCCCAAGAGAACATGAGCGTCTGACGCTAGTGCCTTGACTAGGCACTAGTGTCCGAAGCCATAGAAAGATAAAACAATTAAATTCCAACAAGAGTGTAAGATGTATAAATCCAATAAAAGTGCAAAATACAAAAAAAAAAGGCTAAAGGGAGTTGTCAATTACTAGTTTTCGTGCTAAAGAATCATGTAAATGCTAGCATGCTTTTAGGACCTAGAAATGTACCCAAGTGTATAGATTTTATGTCTACACTAAAAATAGGTATGTATTTTTAGGGTGTTCACACATAACAAGAGTTCATAGTCAAATCAATGGTTTCCAAAGTGTAAATACTAAATTTTAGTGTTTACATTTCCCCCCTTTAAGTATGAAATTGAAAATTGCATGCTTAAAGGAAATTGTAATTGAGTGTGTAAACACACTTTTTCTTTGCTTAAATGTTTATTTTGCAGTTGTGTTATTGTGATTGGTGTTGACATGCTCAATGATAAAACATTCAATATATAGTGTATTCAATGTCCATGATAGATAATTGACCGTAACTGAAATAGAACTTGTAACAGAAAATATTTGCATTTACATATATGTAAAGTGAACAGCTGTAAACAAGGAAAGAATACACATGTTTTCTTATGATTTGTTTGTGCTTGGAGATTTTTATTTGCTGAAATTCGTTGAAGGATTGAAGGTGATCAGTCCCCAATTAGTGTCAAGGAGAAATTAAGGTGTTAGGTACATGTAATTCAACATGAAAATGTGCAAAAGAACTAAGAAGAAAGAGGTACAAGTGCACCCCTAAAAATGAAGAAGTGTATCAAATTTATTCAACAACTCCAATATCTTCCCCGTAAAGTGTAATAGGAGAGGAAATCTTGCCCATGAAAATGTTAGTTTCTTTATTTCCTTCCATAATCCGTGGATCACACCGATGCAGGTGGATCTAAACCAGATTTTGCAAATAAGGACATACAGTACCAAATAGGACAGGTTCCCCCAACTCTCCCCATATACCAAACAACTGAGTATGTACTGAAATAAAAACTAAAACATGTTATAAATGTGTTAACAATGCTAAATAAGTAAGGAGATCCATGCCCCTAAGATTCCTAAAACTAAAACTAAAACTGAGTGTTAATGTGAAGAAGGAATGAAGGATTTCATGCCCATGTATTGATATGAACTGTGAAAATTTACAGATAAATTGTGTATACAGGTGAAAATCTTAAAATGATTAAATATTTTGTTGAAATTTCCCCTAGTCAAAAATGTATGGGGGTTAGGATTGTATTGTATCGTATGGTCTTGACTAAAGCGTACAATTTTTACCCTGTGTTGATTTTACAAAAATTATGTGTAATTATATTTTTGTGTGCTTGTACCTTGTTTGTACTTGCATTTGCCCTCAAAATTATGTTTTTTTCTATTGAAATTGTATAATAAACTCTAATATAGGCCCCCTTTTTTAGGCATGTGTGAACACTATGTTTGAGCATGTGGCTCAAAATAAATAGGTGTGTATTGCTGAAGGAGATGTGTAAAGTGATGAAGAGGTGACCACCTTGGAGAACCTATACATGCAAGAGGAAAGGTGTTTGCACATGGTGGAAACCATGGTGTAAAAAGAATGTAGCAACAAAGAATGATAGTAGTAACAAAAGCAACTAGTATAAACAACACAAACAAAATCCATATAGTCAATTTGCAAACAATGTCTTACAAGAGCATATAGAAGGCTTTTGAAGCCTATAAACATGGGACACCCACGGTGTCACAAGATAATCAAGGCTCGTAGGTCTAAAAACAAGAGTAAGTACTTTCAAATAAACATACATGATGCTGCAAACATGGGACACCCATTGTGTCACAAGACAATTAAGTCACATACGCCACAAGCAAGGAGAACAATTTATATATACCTAATTTCCAAAAATTGCACTAATTGTCTTCTTCCCATCATCATGCTATAATTAGTGATTTAATAATAATTAATTAATATTCTCCATCCTCTTTATTAATTAAAAATATCTCGTTAATTAATTAGTCTTTTCCTCGTCTTGGATGTCAATTAATGTCACTTCGTTAGTTAAAACCCTCTTTAAACTAATTAATTACCCATTATTGATTAATTACCCTTTCACATCATTGTATTTAATTAACAAACCCTCTTATTAATTAAATCCCCCTTTCAAATCCCTCAAATTTCACTAATTTCCCTCTATATCATATCCAAATGGCTTCTACAAGTTAAACATGGCCTATTAATTAATCCCAATAGATTAATTAAACCTTTCCTAACTCCCATGGGTCCTTAATTTCTAATTAATCTCTTCTAAACATGTTTATCCACTCCTAATTCTACATCTCCATTGTCCCACATTCACTAGGATGTATGCTTCTCCCAAATTGGAAAGTTATAAAAGCAACCTAGTACCTTCCTACAAATCTATACCTTTGCATACTATGTCCTTGTAAGATATTTGATACCTGTTGCTCAAGAGAGCGTTTATATCATAGGAAGGCTTGCCAAAATTGAGAAACTCCCTTACTTGGTAAAATTAGTAAGGGAAGATTCAAATATGGCCTTTTTCCATTTTGAGGAGACCTCTTCCTTTTATCAAGCATCCTTGATTGTGTGTGGCTTACATTCGACGTATAAGGAAATATCTACATATTGAAAGTGCATTCAATTTTGAAAGGAGGTTTGCATTTTTTTTAAGTTTTGTAGAAGTTTATTAACTTCTTTTCATGCTTTATCTTGATGTAGTTACTTGATGGAATAGATATAGGTTATACTTGGTGTTGGGTCTATTATTGCAAAACTTTCCCCACATTTAAAATTTTAGTATTCTATAGGTAGGGACCCTCCATGATTTAATACAATTTGGGAAATTGGAAGCATTTTCCCTTTGGGAGAGAAATAATCTTTAAAGTGGAGCTACCTAACTCTGAGTGATAGTGTTTACACTTAGTTAAATTGTTTAAACTAAGTAATTTACTTAGGTTATTATTCAATTATTAAAATCCTCGCACTTCAAATTTCTAATCCTCACACTTCCATGTGTGAGAGATCGCTCTTATTTATTTATTTTCCCTTGCACTTGCACTTTGTATCATCCTCACACTTGCACTTCAAATTTTATTTTGGATGACTAAAAGGTTTGACTTTTCCTTGCAGTTCAACAGGTGAGAAATCACACTTCCAAGTGCAAGAGTTCGAGTACAAGTATGCAAGAACGAGGACTCGCAGATAAAAGTATTCAAAACTCACACTTCCAAGTGCGAGATTTCAAATGTAAGTATTCAAAAAGGAGAGCTTGCAAGTGCGAGTAGTAAGACTTCAATCCTTACACCTCACACTTCAATATAAATGGTCTTGCACGTCCAAGTGTGAGAAAAAAAAGTCAAATGTCAAGGACATGTTACCAATTATGAAGAGAGAGGATCCTAGTGTCATCCTACATGACGTCCTACCTTCCATTCCACATGTCATACATGTGGTTTTCAAGGTCCTAAAAAAGAAAAGGCTAATTATATTTATGGTTGTGATTCACCCTAGGTTTCACAGGTTTAGGTCTCAAATTCAAAAGACGCGTTAATTCAAAAGGCAACATTTTCTAGAGGTGAAAAAACATCAAGTCATACATTATGCGCCATTAATATGAAGCACACCATTTTAGAGGAAATATTTCCTGAATCAAATGATTACAATAACTATCCACAATATATTTGAAATATAATTCATGTAAATCTTAGACCAATAATATCCCTAACATCATATCTAAACCAAGAAATAATGATAAAAGAAGTGAATTGGAATTGTATGCCTCATACATCATCCTACCTAGGACAAGTTAGAAACAAACTCGAATATGACGATAAAAAATCAATTTATTCAAATCAAATAATCATTATAATATCAATTCAAAAGTCTCAAACATGAATAAAGCATGGAGTCTACGTCATCAAAGGGAGCAAAACTAGAGGGCACTACATCTTATTGAAATCACGCAAGGCCAACACTGATTGCTCTATGAACTTATTCAACTTCTAAAATTCATAATCGACATCTATAGTTCACATAAACTTCTCTTTATCCTTTTAAATCACCTTGGTAATTAGTGTGAAAATTTCACTGAATCCTCTAAGAAACTTCTCACAAAATCTCGTAAGTCCATGGAAGTATTGGGCCTCTACCATATTCTTGGGTGACGACCAATCCACAATAGCTCACACCTTCCCAAAATCCATCTTCAACCCTACTTGGGATATCATGAATCCCAAGTACTCCAACTCCTTATGCATGAAACTCCATTTCTTTGAATTCATTGGTAGCTTCTCCTCTCGCAAGCGTTCTAACACATTTTACAAATGGACCAAGTGCTCTTCCCATGTCTTGCTGAAAATTAAAATTTCATCTAAATAGACAATAACAAACTTACATTTAAAAGGATTCAATACTTCATTCACCAACCACATGAATGTGATTGTTATGTTGGCTAACCCAAATGGCATGATTAACCACTCATAAAATCTATCTTGTATTTTGAATGGATTCTTCCATTTATCTCTTTCTATGATTTTATCTAGTGGTATCCACCTTCAGATCAATTTTTGTGAAGTACTTCGCTCCATTCAAATAGTCCATCAAAACATCATACTAGGAAATGGACATATATACTTAATGGTAATCTTGTTGGTGGTTTTAGCATCAATGCATGTTTTCCACTGCTCTCCTTTATTTGGTGTCAATATTGCATGTATTTCCCACAAGTTTAGATATTCCTTGGTTAAACTCTTCTCGAGAAAATCTTGCACTTGTTTTCTCATCTCCCAAGTATCCCTAGGCATTAATCTATACGTGGCCTTGTTTGATAAACTAACCCTTGGTATCAAGTTCATTTGATGGATGATATTGCACGTAGGCAGTAAACCATCTAGAATATCCATTAACATGATATCCAAATACTTGCCTATCATATCATTCATCTTATGTAGGATCTCCTCTATTTGTGTGGTTGTGTCTTCTCATGTTTTCTAGGTGAGCCTTGGTATAAATGCAAAATATTCATTATCCCCTTTAACAGTGTTCAAGTTTTCCTTTCTTGAAATAAAAAATATCTGCAGACTCCACTCCACCTCTACACTGAAGTCCTTTATAAAGTACAAAGTGTACTTATTTCTAATTCTTTACTAATGTGTAAGTATTTGTGTGGTCGTCACGATATGTCTATCTGTAATGCTACCAAGGTTTCCCTAACAACACATGGCACATCCATGGACATTAGATAACATAAGAACTCATATTTATACGATCCAATCTTGATACATACTCTCCATTTTTCATTCACATGCAATTGACGCCCCCTTCAACAACCATGATGTCATAACAATTAAAGGATCATATAATTGATGTAATCAAGGAATTATGTAGGTTTATTTATTAACTATGAATAAACATTTAAATGTGACAAGAATAAAATATCGACACACACAATAAACACAAATTTATGTGGGGAAAGCCCTTTCGGGTATAAAACCCCGCCAAAAGAACTAACTAGATCTTATTGAAATCTTGAAGAGGAACATACAACCAATATGTATTATACTATGGGAAGCTAATGTATCTTATTCACACTTCTCGTTTGCACTTTTTAATCTCTCACAAATGTAATAATCATGTCCTCCCATGTGTAAATACTTACAAATGGTAAATATGTTTATATAGTGGGGTAATTAGTTGCATTCGTCGAGGTCAACCTTTCCACATCTTTAATAAACATAAGTAAGTGTAATATATTAATATACATTTTTTAATTTATTGTTTAGTAGGGTCGATGTAAATGAATCCCCTTATTAAGAGTATACATCGGGTTAACATAAATGATTCCTCAAGGATGTAAAAAGAGTCAACATAAATGAATCCTCTAAAGGTAATTTTGTTCTAACAAGGTAAACATAAATGAATCTCCAAAACATTATATGTTCCTACATTCCCCCTATATGTTAAGTAGGGGTACATGTCAATATAACCTTTTTGTACAAAAGGAATTATAAATCCATAAACCATAACGAATATTTAGGCTAACATGATTAAGGACAATTTACAATATACATGATAAGAATTATGTTAAATGCCATCAATATTAGACATCTCTAATACAGACATGATGGGTGTCCCCAGCTGTCAAGTGATATGCATTTAATATTATTCTTTTAGTAATCACATACTATTTTACATCATAATTTCCTCATGAATGGTCATAGAGCCTTTTATAATACAAGGACTTCCATAATTACAATGCTTCTCTAGGTTCTTTGTAAACAGAGTTATGTTTACACAAATTCACTTTAATATGTTTATAGAGTGATGCAATCAGTGATTTTACAATACAAAAGAAGTATAGAGAATAAGATACAAAAGGAATTTATGAGGTGGCATTGTCGTGCACACTACCCCTTAATGACATATTTGAAAAGCCTAACATTGCTACAAATTTGTAAAATTTTGCAATACATAGAGGATTTGTGAAGATATTTACAACTTGATCCTATGTAGGAAAGAATTGTAGATCACTATCACCATTGAGGAATTGTTCTCTGATAAAATGCATATGTATTTCAATATGTTTTGTTCTTTGATGTTGAATTATATTTCTTGCAAGAGATATACAACTTTAGTTGTCACATAGAAGTGTATTACTTCCTTTCACGCCCATATGGAGTTTTTTCAATAGTCTTTTAAGCTATATTGCGGCTTTAGTTGCTTCCATAGAAATTCTATATTCAACTTTTATGGATGAGATAGATATTGTTGGTTTCTTTTTACCACTCCAAGTGATAACACATGTACCAAATATAAACACATATCTAAAAGTAGATTTTTTATCTATCACTAGCATGGTCAGTATCACGATAACTAAATATATTTAATATTATCAAAGAAGGAATAATAAATAACAAAATTAAATGTACGTTCAATAAACCTTAGTATTCTTTTGGCCATTTTATGATGGTCTTAATATGGATCCTACATGAATCTAGAAGCAAATCCTACAACATAAGAAATATTGGGCCTAGTCATGGTTAGATAAATTAAACTTCCTACTAGTTGCCTATATAAAGTAGAGTTCAATTTTTCACATACTAGTTTAGAATTCAATTGAATATCAACTTCAATAGGTATAGACATGGGTTTTCATATTAAACTCAATGAATAAGTTATGATCATATTGTGCTTGAGATGCCAAAATTGAGTTTTTATCCTGAAATATGGTCATGCCTAGAAAGTGATGAAGCAGGCCTAAATCAGTTTTCTCAAATTGTTAACATAGCTTAGATTTATATTTAAGAATTAATTTAATATGACTTCTAGTTATAATAAAACCATCAACATATAAAATAATAAGAATAATGTGATTATCTTCTATTTTAACAAATACATCATTATCAAGATAACAATTTGTAAACCCTAGAGTTTTAAAATAATTGTTATTCTTTGAATACCAAGCTCTAGGATCTTGTTTTAGGCCATATAGGAATATCTTTAACCTACAACCATAATGTTATTTATTATGTTCTTCAAAACCCTTAGGTTGAGACATTAGATATCTTCTTCTAGATCACCATTTAGGAATGTGATTTTAACATCCATTTCGTGTATTTCCCATCCATTTTGGGCTACAAGATCATCCAAAATCCTAAGTGTGTTCATTTTTGCTACATAAGAAAATGTTTCCACAATCAATTCCTAGTTTGTAAGTGAAACTGCAAGAAACTAGCCTTGCTTTAAATTTGTCAATCTCACCTATGGAGTTATATTTGATTTTTTAAACCTATCTAGATCCAACAATACTTCTTTTAGGAGGAACTAGATCCCAAGTTTGATTCTTGATTAGAGCATCGTATTCAGAGCTCGTATCATCCTTCCATCTCTTATTTCGGTTGGCTTCCTCAAATGTTTGAGGTTCACATGGATACAAGGTCATAAGGGCATAATAAGAATGTTGACTTCTAGTCATTTTATTAAGATTACCAAGGTTAGAATTTTGTAAAAGAGATTGAGTCCATCTAGGTATTTTAGATTCGTGTTGAGTTAGTTCCCCATCAACCTCATCATCTAGGCTATCTATAATTTGATTATTTTCATCTAATTCATTATTTTCTTTAATTACAAAAAATTGAGGAGGTTCAAAGGAGGTACACAAAATGGTTTTTCAAGGACACGAACATTTCTATTTTCAATTATTTCTCTTTTAGATGGATCATAGATTCTTAAACCTTTAGTTTTTCCACCATACCCAACAAATATACAAGAGTAGGAGGTTGGATCAAGCTTTTATCTTTTAGATTTAAGAATAAAAATGAAGTAGGGATGTCAAATATTCTAAGATGAGAAACATTTGGTTTATGATTGGTTCATTGTCTATAAGATTGGTTTTATATAAGGCTTTGGTAGAAACTATATTTAAAATATGAACAACAATGTTCATATCTTTTTCCCATAGAAATTTAGAAACTTTGGCAGAGTGAATCATGGTTCTAGCCATTTCAAAAATAGTTCAATTTTTTCTTTCAGCAATTTCATTATGTTGTTGAGAATGGGGAGTGGTAATCTCTCTTTAAATTTCATATGATATACATAAGGCATCAAATTATTTACTAATATATTCACCACCATTATCAGTTCTTGATCTCTTAATTTTATGATCATATATTTTTCAATTAGGGATATAAAGTCTTAAAATTTAGATAAAATTTAATATTTTTTTTATGAAGTATCATCCTAAAATAATCATCAATAAATGTTACAACATATAAAGCACCACTAAGAGAAGTTATCCCAGGTGGTCCTCTAACATCACAATGAATAAGATGTAAAGGATAAGATGAATTAGAATCATGATGTTTTTTAAATGGGTTAGAATGTTTATTACCACGTAAGCATCCCTCACAAGTTTCATGATTAGATTTTATTTCAGGTAGTCCTTGTTATCCAAAATAACCCATTGAGCTACTTTTGGCTACTTGCATTCATTTTGGGCTTTGGCATTGTACTTTGATGGCTCAATGGGAAGCAAGTGATTGCCTTCAAATTCAAAACAAAAAATTATATTATCTGGCTATGTGATGATCCCTTGGAATTCTCGACATGATTCTGTGTTGTTTGTAAAGGTGCCCATTTCGAATAACTTAAGGTATTTTGCATAGGGGTTGCCTTCTCTTTCATAGTTGCAAGTTAAACGCATGCATTCCATTCCCTGAGCTCCACATATTAACTCAGCGGGTCCTTCGGCCCTTCGTGCACCTCAGCATACTCTATGTAAACTTGCATCCCCGCCTCAGAGCCCCGCAGCCTTCCTTTGCGGGTTTATGGGCTTTCTTTACACTGCCACATTTCTTGTTCGAATGCAATTTTCACTGCGAGATTGATCGTCTTCCGTCATGGGCTTCCCTCACAACTCTGCATGCTCATGTGAGCATGCACCCTTGCCTCAACACCCCACACTTGCAACTCGAGGTTCAGTCCCCACAGCGAACCAAAAGGTGACGCATCTTACGGTCAAGAGTCCACCCTTGCGACTAACCAAAAGAAGCCATGTGTCACCTTCTTGTTCCCCCTAACATGTTGATTTTCAAACCGCCATAACTTTCACTTCATCACTTTAAAGGATCCAAAATTGGTCTCACTGGAAAGGTCTCATCAAGCCCTTTAATTTAGCATCATTGGTTTCAGAATTTGATGGGGTTTGGTGGGTGAAATAGAGGAAAAACAATTTGGGTATTTAAAATGCAATTATAGACGGCTCAACCACCCGCATTATTAAAGTATGGTGTTCCTTCGTTCTCCCACAAGCAAAGTAGGTTGCTGGAGTGGTACTTGAAAATGAGCACACCAGAGAGAGGTCTTTGAAGACATTCAATGGAATGTTGTTGCGTGGCAGAATAAGCTGCCCCATAAAGGGAAGGAAATTTCCTCCACAAGAGGAAAATGGTGCGCGGAAGGATATAGCGTCAAATGAAGAGGATCAATTGCCTGAAGATGGGTGCACTCAAACGAGAGAAAAGGCAGATGTAGCAAAATGGACAAGAGGATGCATATGAGCCCGCACAAAAGACATTTTGGCCATCATGTGTTTTTTTTTCCAGCGTCCAGAGGAAATGCGTAAGTGGATTGCAAAGAAAGTAGATGCACAATAAAAGAAGTTTTATGAAGCTATTCTCCTAGCTCAAAAGGTGGAAGAGAGGACTTTTTTATAGAGGACGGTCGGTGATGGAATCCACCTCATGAGTCTCGCAAGGAAGCAAATCTCACTGATTTGAGGAGTTCCATTATTGTTAGGATGCCTAGGGATGCGCATGTTTTCGACCTGTTGCAACATGTGTCTGACCCTCTTCTCCTTCAAGGAGAGAATTTGCACATGGATCAATTGTGTAGTATCCCCTTCTTTCTGAGTGCTAGGGACATATGTTAACTTAGAATTTCACTTTTTAAGCATCTCTCTCTTCCCAAGGTCCTTAGGATGTTAGGAGTAAGTGTGTAAATCGATTTGCATTTCCAGGGCAGTAAAAGTAGTTTGGTGAGAAGGCGACATTAGAACATAAGGTAAGAGGAACAAGGAGAGACCTGCCGCATGGAGGTCTGTCTCAAGAGCAAGGTCCACAACTTGGAAGACAGTCCCATGTTGGTCAGAGAATCTTGAGAAAACCTCGATGTTGCTTCAGGTGGAAGTGGACAGACAATTTTGAGCTTCGACAGTGCTATCACAAGATCAAATCTTAACATATCAGAAAGACTCCTAAAATTAAGAGGACCTTGTGAGAGAAGCCTTCAGTCATAGTTTGGTTCATGTAATCAAATTGTGCGGGAAACATATGATAGGGATAAGAGACCCATCGAAGGATTATATATGATTCTATTTTAAGGATCTATTGAGCATAATGCAATCACAATGATGCGTTTGATAGCACCAGGGGAGTCACTTGAGTAACAACAAATTTATCTCTAGCAAGTTGAGAACAAGACAAGATTTTATCTAAGTTTAAGAACAAGTTCAGAGGACATTAATGGACCCATTAGAACTATTTTCATCGATACCTTGAAGGGTGGTTCTTTAACTCACTTGTCTACTTAGACCTAAAGTTTACAACAATTTTTGACATTTGTGCAGGATAGCATCCAAGGTAAGACATGTGCAATCTTGAGACACCAATCTACGATCCAAGTATAGGTGTCGCAAGAATAGCAATAAGTGTAAGGAGTGAAGAGGAAAGTGCAACGTGCAGAAGTTTTTAGTGCGGAAAGAAGTTGATCAAAGGATCGGTGGAAGTAGAATGAGGTGCGGGGATATGCGCAAGATTTTGGTAGAGTGGTGGAGTCTTGACTTAGCTTAGAAGATTGGAAACGCGCGGGTGTTTGCAAAGAAGGATAGAGGTTGCACGGATATTTTGAAAAGGCTTGAAAGCCTAGAAATAGTGCAAAAGAGGATGAAGGCGTGGCAGAGGAGCATAAAAGAAAAAAAGTGCGCGACAAGATGGAGTTGGTAGAAACGACAAAAGGTGTTAGACACTACATCGATCCTGACAAGGATGGATAGTTAAGAAAGCCAACGTCCAAACCGACGTGGCACAAGAAGAGGCATGGTAGGTTGGATCATTAAAGAGGCTCAATTCAAATTTGAGTTCGAGCGTGAAAATCTAGAAGCGTCTAGAAGGAGCTAGTTTGCCAAAGGCAAATTCAAATGAGGAGAGAGAAACGGGAAAACAATTGGGCGCCCAACTATAAATAGGAGTCAAGTTCATTATTTTGGGGCTAGTGCGCCGAGAGAGCTGAGTGTAGCCATTAGAGTTGAGATTGTAGAAGGTGCCTGTAAGCACGCAGTCCAGTCTTAGGTTAAGTCTTAGGAAATACCATAGAAGCTTGAAAAGCTCCATGTAATGACTGTAATTACCATTTAAGAGCAGTTGTATGTAGATGTCGTAAGGCCTTTCAAAGAAATACAAAGAAACCTTTGAGTTTCATTCTGTTACATGATTGTGGAAGCAACCTCAGAGAATACCGGGTAGAGGTTGAGCTTCGTCTTTGCCAATCTACCAGAAGGGACTTTCTCAGTCCCATTAACAATAACCGATAATTTTCAAGCCATAAATTCAGATTTATGTCTATTTTCCAAATCTTATAATCATATCCATTTAGCATCTGAGATTTATCAATATTAAAATTGCTAAATGATGACATTTTTAGGTTTTACACCGATTTAGGACAAGAAATACAATTTTATTGAATTTAAAATAATTTCCAAGCAAAAAAAAGATTTTCTGAAATTAAATTAAGAATTTTTTTTTTTGTAATGCAAGAGCTTTCAAACAAAGGGTTCAAACAGGATCAACCAACCAAGTTAATGTGGTTGATAGTGTAAGAACTAAAATTAAAAAAAGGCAAATTCAAACAAGATTGGCCATGCAAGGGTACAATGGCCGATGATGTAAGAAAAAAAATGTCAAATTTAAATAAGATCAACCATATAAGACTACAATGGCTGAGGGTGTAAGAAATGTAATTTTCAAATTCAAATAAAAATCGGCCATGTTAGGATATATGTGGCCGAAGATGTAAGAATAAAAATTCAATTTCAAACAACAATGAGCATACATGGCTACACCAACCGATGACGTAGGAGAATGTTTTTTTTTCAAAAAATATCGGCCATGAAGTCTATAGTGGCCAATGGCATAGGAAAATGATTTTTTTTTCAAAAAAGAGTGGCCATGAAAGTCTTACAGTGGCCAATGGCATAAGGAATGACGGATTTAAAAAATGAAAAATAAATATTGACATCATTAATGCAAGGCTTAAGGTTTGCACATTTCATGGGTGCGTTTAAGGCTGTATTTTCTGTATAAAATGGATGTTTTGCTTAACTTTCTCTTCATTTGGCTACCACATGTCGAGGATCAACTGGATCAAACAGATGACGCTTTTACCTTGGTAGGAGAGAGAGCAAGATATGTAGAAGAAAAGTTTTAGTTATGAGCAAGGATGCACACCAAACAGACATAGGGATGCAACAATTTATTCTACAACACACTGAGAAAAACATTAGAATGGTTCTTATTTATTATTTTCCCTATATTTTATTAAAATAGGTTTGTAAGTGTGTGTGTGTGTGTGTGTGTGTGTGTGTGTGTGTGTGTGTGTGTGTGTGTGTGTGTGTGTGTGTGTGCACGCGCGCGTGTGTGTAACACACTTCTTCAAGGAACACAATGATCGGAATAAGGAAGAAATTGATTCAAATTGTTTCTATCACCGTAAATTATAATACATATACTTACGATTTCTTCTACATGGTCAAAGACAAGGAATAATTTTTAATTGGTTCTACCACTACAATTTGCAACATAATCTTCACACCATTTCCTATAACCAAAAAACTCCCAAACAACACCACCTGGCTTCGGATACTGTGTCAGAACAATTCAAGGATCATACAATTGATGTAATAAAGGAATTAAACAAGTTTAACTATTTACTATGAATAAAAATTAATTTTGAATATAAACAATTGAATACAACATGAATTCAAATAAGAACACATAACACAATAAACACAAATTTATGTTGGGAAAACCCTTTCAGAGTAAAAAAAACTCCACCAGAATCACTATCCATGATTTATTGAATATTATTTAAGAGGAACATACAACCCATCTATATTACAGAATATGAGAACCTAACATATCTTCTTATCACTTCTCCTTTGCACGTCCCAATATCTCACATGTATGTATGAAATGTAATATCATTATATCTCCCATGTATAAATATTTACCAAGGGTAGGTGTGTTTACACAATCAGGTAATTGGTTGCACCAATTGGGGGCATACCATTCCACCTTTTCAATAAACATAGGTAAGTGTAATATATTAATATACAGTTTTTAATTCAACACTTATTGAGTTCAACGTAAATTAATCCCCATATTGAGAGTATAAGTGGGGTCAACATAAATGACTCCCTAAGGATATAAAAGGGGTCAACATAAATGAATCCTCTAAATGTAACTTTTTAACAATGGGATAAACAGAAATGAATCCCCACAAACATTACATGTTACAATTCAAGATACCTTATATGGGTTCGGGTGCACCATTCGCTTCAAACCAAGCTTCTCAAACATTTTGTTATAATTTTCTTTATCATTGTTACTCCTATTAATGATGACTTTACAACATTTACTTTCAAACTTGAAAACATATTATTTCTTTGTGCAAACACATTTTCTTCCTTCATAGGATTTAGCAACACCCTCTTCATCATGAGAACTTCTTCGCATACCAATTTTTCTACACTACTATTAGACGCATTGTTTTCTATGTCAATGTGTTGAGTAAAGTGATTTCTAGCCTTGGTTCTTCTTTCACCACTATTTTGTGTGATTTTGGACACACAAATTCATTATGTCCATTCTATCAACAATGGAAATAAGTTTTGTCAAATCTTCTACCTCTTCCATATCCTCTTCCTCTGAAAAAAGATCCACCTCCGTCATTATGTGCATGAATTTGTTCATATGAGTTACTTGTCTCTCCCTTGTACATATGATTTGATGCATCCTTACACAAACATCCACCTCTACGTGAGAATTTTATTTTTTCCCATAGGTTGCTTTGTTGCCTTCAAGACAACTTTTTTTCTTCAATGCAAACTGATAGGCTTCCTCCATGGTCCCTAGTTTAACCATATTGAATTCATCTTAAATGGAAAGGCACAATCCATTAACATACCTTGAAATTTTTTATGTATTGTCCTCCACATGTCTAACCCTAATATTGAGCCAATATAACACCTTGGTGTACTTCTTCACACTCAATTCCTTCTAATGCAAGTTTTACAATAGCTTGAACAAATGGAATGGTAATCCACATGCATGAACTTAGCCTTCAACTCTATCATCGTTCAATCTCATTTCTTGATTTTACCTTTCCCTCTTTCAACTCTCTTGGTTTGCACATGATCCCACCATAATGATGCATGTCCCTTCAGCTTGTTTCTCGCAAATTTCATCTTTATGTTATTTTTTACATTCTCATACTCGAAGTATTTCTCCACTTCTCTGGTCTAGTTAATGAAATCTTTTGGATCCAAGTTCCTAGAACAAAACGAAACTTTAATTCGTGATTTGCTTCCAAAACTTGTGATAGTGCAAAAAGAATGCTCAAGTTCAACCTCTCAACGAATAGTCACATGATTCCTCAATTTGGGACTCAATGCTTACAAGCTTTCAACCCACTTCCATGTGTAAAATTTGTAACTCTACAAGAGAACAATTACGCCTCTTGAAAGTAAATACACCTTACAAAATATTTCCTCAAAGCAACCTCAAATCGCCATTGATATGTTTTGGATGGAATTATGCTCTATCAAATCATTTGGCTGGGCCATGGCCGTGATGGACGGATCAAGGACCTTGTGTCTCCCTTTAATTGGATCGATGTTAATTAAGGATCCTATCAAACATAGATCTCATCATTAAAGCAAATGGGAATGGTCCCACAAAAAAAAGGCTTCACAACTTTAATAGTGTATGGTGACATTCAAAATGTAACTCAACATTGGTTAAGCATCAATGGTCCACACAAGGTTTGTATGCCTTCACTATGTAAGGATGGTGTTCCACAGCAAGGGATGATATGCTTTGCATGGCTTGATAGATGTGTGCAACATAGCAAAGTCTTGCACGATTAAGTATAGTGTTTCGTGGGCAAGGTGGTATTGCACAATACAAGCAAACTTACACATCATAGTTAATGTTGCATGACTACGAAAGGTATCACAACTTTTGCAATAAATGACTAAGGGACAAGGCCTTTGCAACATCCTTAATAGAGGCATCGCATTGCATAAGTCCTTAGTCACTAACTCTAAATATTTTTGGGTGACACAAGACTATTTGAGAACATGAATACTAATCATAAAAAATGGATTACTATTTAGACTTGGTTGGTTGTAACAACACAAAATGAATGGAAAGTTCATCAAATGGATGCAAAAGCTGCTTTGCTAGATGACAATCTTAAAGACACTGTTTACATAACTCAACGAAAAAGTTTTCCAAAAGGGGGCCAAGAGCACAAAGTGTGCAAGCTGCAGAATCATTGCATGGATTGAAACAAACCCCATAACATGGTCTAAATAGCTCACTAGGCACCTCCTAAACATGAAGTTTCAATGTTTTGAATTTGAAAAGGCAACTCTTTTTGGCATAACAATTACATTTTTGGTTGTATATGTGAATGATCTACTCCTCACAAGAAATAATGAAAATACAATGCAAAAGTCAAATCCAAATTGAAGAAAGACTTTGAAATGACAAGTTTAGGTCACCTTCATTATTATTTAAGTATTGAAGCAAAATACATTTTCATCAAACAACATAAATACATTAGTGAAATTATGAGCAAATTTGGAACAACAGACTGGAAACCACTCAACATGCCCATGGAACAAAATTTGAAGTTGACACCATGTTCAGAAATGCAACTATGTACATACAATTCATTGAAAGACAGATCTAAGTAACCACAACTAGACCAAACATTTCTTTTGTTATTGGTGATCTTTCTAGATTCATGCAACAACCTAGAGAAAGTAATTAGTTTGCAACAAAGAGAGTGCTTCGATATCTAAAGGGAACACAAAATTTTGGACTTAACTACTATAAGGCAATGCATGTCAAACTAGTTCAATATTCAAATTCAAATCATGCAATAGATTTTGAAAATGGCAAATCAACTTCAAGTTTCTTGAAAGAACTTAGGAACATTAGTCATTTGTTGGAAGTCAAAGAAGCAGTCAGTGTCCAACAATTTATTTGGCAAAAACAGAATATATGGCACAAAAACAACCAAGGAAATACAATGTCTTAGAAGGATTCTTGAAGATTTAGGTCAAACAAGTTTCTTCTACAACACTCAATAGTTTTTTTTTGACAATCCAAATGACTAAAAATCCAATATTTTGCGATTGAGATGCCACAAACACCAAATATCATTTGATTCAACATTATGTGAAAAATAGAGATCATATTGTTGTATAGTCCAACTACAAAGCAACCAACAAACATCTTGATTAAGACAATTAAATGAGAAAATTATGAAAAGTCCATTGATATGATTAGTCTCGCAATAACCACTACAAATTAAGGGGGTATAATATTATTATACATAATATGTTAATAATCTTATGTACAAGCATTTATTTCTGACTAGAGATGAACTTAAGAGTCATCCCTCAATATGATAAATATGTGGTTGCATCTCATTATGAAGTTGAATGAATACAATATTGGTTTGCCCCAAATTCATTTTTACTCAGTCCATTCCTGCCCTGACACAATATGGTGACCCACAATAGGTGGCAGTCCATTTTGTAGAGTCCTCAAACTTTCTCGATTATAGTGGAAGACATTTAATACTCCAGTGATTGCTTATTCCTCCGTGAGAATGAAAAGCATAAGAATGTAGAAATAATATGCATGGGTGATGTTTAATCAGTGAGAGTGTATCATATACATCCTTTACCTGAATTTTACAGTACGAAAGAAAAAAGGATTACATTGTTTCTTTGGAGAACAAAGGAAAGAAATATTATTGTTGCCCAAGTCTTGGCGAAAAGTTGCGGATCAAATCAGGAAATGTGAGAAAGAAAAAGAAAAGAAAGAATAGCTCCTATTAGGAAAATGAATGCCTTCTTAACATCCTCTACATTGCATGAAGGGCAAATGAAATGATTCATTGATCTAAGTTCGACAGGACGAGAGAAGCATTTCAATAAGAATAGAATGTGCTCTGCATTTGCATCTGCCTAAGTCCTGCATTAAGAAGCCCTATATTCTAAACAATTGTAGGATTTGAAGATGGGAATGGTAATGTGTAAGATGGAAGATGCTTGCTCTGCATGTGTTTATAAATCCTCTCAAAAGTGATGCATCTTTTGCCATCTACTATTTTCATAAAAAGGCTGAATAAATTAGAGAAATAAGGACTAATAAAATCTGCCTCAATATGCCTCTCAAGAGTGATGCATCTATTGCCATCTTCTATTTTCATAACAAGGGTGAATAAATTAGAGAAATAAATATTGATTGATTTATTTTGCTTCAATATGCTTCTCTGCATGCTATGGGATGAAGTCCAGTTACTAAATCTGTGTGTGTGTGCACATGCATGAGTGTGCGTGAGACAAGGACGGATGCAATAAGTGGTCTACGTATTCTTTCAATGGCTTCTTGTCTCCGCAATTAGAGTGGGCAAGAGGATGATATAGCTGGTTAAGGTCCTTGGTCGTTCTCTTGCATTGGTCTCTCCTACCTGCATAATAGCACAATACCATGCCACTTGCATTTAATGAACTTTGATGGTATGAGGAAAATGAGGGGAATAGAACGAATCTCCCTGATTATGAGTGTCTTACATTTAGCTTCAAGCCTTTGAATTACAAACAGCAGTGAAAAAAAGCTTGAGTAAGCCATGTGAGGGAAGTGAAGAGGAGAGAAAATTGCCTATCACATATTCATATGCAAAGTATCTACCCTTTCAGGAAAAAAGGAGAGGGGTGAAAGAATGATGTTAATGATTTTCTTTTGTTGCATTTTTACAGTTGGTTGGTTGCATGCAATCAAAAAAGCATGCGCAATAGTTTCATCACACAATCTGCTCATGTTTCGTCTTATGGAGTTGCTGCATGCAATCTTCTTCTGTTGGGTTGCAATCCAAATGACAATGCTTTTAAATATGATGAATTTAACTAGAGATTACAGGGTGGAGGATAAAAGGATAGCATCAAGGCGATCTTTTGATTTGTTTAAAAGAAACTCACTGCCAGCTTATAAAAAGTTTTCACTCTAGCCTTTCAATCATTTTCCAATGGATCTCACCCTGAAAGCACAAGAGGTTGTCTGAATCCTAAGTATGGCTGACATGTCTGAAGATTCTTGGGGCATGATAATATATTCTCTGTATTTATGAGGCATCAATTAGATATTTTCTTCTGATACCTGGCATTTCTATTTTTTTAAGTAGCTCTGGGGTCCCTAACCCTAGGAGTCTTTGGCGGAAAAAAGACACAACACTGAAATCAAAGGTGGTACGTGATCGTAATTGCCTACACTATAACATTTCCAAAGAATAAATCCTAGATGTAAATGTATGCTTCAAAGGACACACAGACTAACAATCAACTAGAAACATAAGTCTCGCAACCAGAACAATTAAATAGAAAGGAACCCATGGGCTCTCGTATCAGAAGTTCTAATTAGCCACACCCGTCCACTCTTAACATCAGCTTAAATGAGCACTTCTCCAAGCACATTGTCTTGAGTACTTTTTTAAGTGCAAACGTTTAGTTGATTCTTTGACTCCAGAAATAAAGCCAGTTGCCCATAGCGGATGCGAATGGTGAAACCTGAGAAATGGGATTTCTAGCTCCTGAGGTTTCATTTGTTAATCAGCCACCGGAAGTTATTCTCAGAATCAACTTCACCACAGGTGAGATCACCCTCGATCCATCCCACTGTAGGCATAAAAAAAATCGTCCACTTAGAACCCCAAACAGAGCCTCCTCATGTTGTTATTGTTAGGCAGAGGCTCCCATCTATAATCATCTGAATCATGCCTCACTGCACTGCACAATTTAAAAGTTCTGTAGCACTGATTCCCCCAACAACAAAGGCAAAACTGCAACATCAGATATATAGAAATTTTTAAGTAAGCATGGCCAATCCCTTGTGATGGAGGTTCAGATGATTAGCAACTCGTTACTAAATAGTTAGGCTAATTTAATTAAGACTCAAACCATGGAGTGTATGTTGTTAGAACACATAGAGGGTTGGTCATCAACCCTGTTAAATCATAAAACACTTGACTGTGGCCAAAAAATTCATAAAAATCACGAAGTCAAAGAGGGTAGTAATTACCCATGGTGTGCACCTACCTATCAGACTCTAAAGGTCCAGATGTGGTCCACTACCGGAGACAGATTTAACCCATAAAATCTTTGTAATTCCTCTCAGACCGCTAGTAGACTAGCCCAGTTTTGAACTGCAGACCTCTAATAGGCTTGCATTGAATGTTCTAAAACTAATAAAAGATAAATAAATAATTTAAAATATATATATGGATTTGTCCTCAGGTCCCTACCACTGCGTCCAAAGCTCATAAAACTACCATCAGGCCACCATTTCACAAAATAATGATGGGCGACAAGTAGCAATTAACTCTTTCCACTGTTGCAGGTCTTGTTGACTTTATACATAAGAGACATTCTAACAGAATAAAGCCTTTGAAAGTGCCAAGAGCCTTTCCTCCATATTTCACACAAGTTATCATTCCATCATCCCTAGCATATCATGCCACCCCCATATTTTGAAAAAATTATTAACTTTCCACGACTTACCTCACCCCCATCTATCTCCATCTTACACATATCCTATCACCTCTTCGTCTCCACCTTCTTCATAAGTTCTTCCTAGTTCAGACATAAGTAAGACCATTCGGCCACAAAGGACAGACCAGAGACAGAAATCTCTCCCATTACTACAAATGAGGACAATAGTCGCAGGGTTAGAATAACACTCCTGAATTCCAAGATATTTATTTGCTACTATTGTTGTCATTCTGCTTAGGAGAAAAGATTTGAATCTTTACTTATTTTCCACATGATTGTTCATGTATTTTATCTATGACATCTCTTGCTACTAACTCTATTTTGTAGTAATATCTGCATCATCCTGTAAGGTACATTTTATCGCTGCCTCACTTTTCTTTTATTCAATTTATAGCTTTAGTTCCTAGATTAACAATATGATTGGACCTGCCATATTGCATTATGTACAGTCTGACATCAAAAATATCGAAGTTTCTAATTTGGAGGTTTGCTTTCAAACCATCTAACATTATAAGAAACCTGAATCAAGGAATCCTTCATCTACCTAATTGCAATGTGCGTGAAGGAAAAAGGAAAAGAAGTATAAATTCTGTCACATTATAGGTTGAATAAGGCTAATTTATAAATAAGAATAATATAGTTAAATGAATCTTCTCTTTCCTCTGACCCATATGCTTGCCTAGATTCTATAGAGTTGTCATCAACCACTAAGAGTCAAATAAATATATATACTCATCATAGTTTTACGCTTTTACTTAGTCATGTCATGTTTCAGTATTTTAAATAGATCCATAGTCCTACCTTCTCCTTTTCCATGGTCTAGAATAGCTGACCCAACTTAGGAGGTCTCGTAATGAACCCATCCACCGATGATTTCGGTTAGCAAATTCAACATGGACCTGAAAGCCAAGGGCTGAAGTCTATTATTAGGGGTCATTTGGACTTCAAATTAGCTGATCTATTTTATTGGATCTTTGGAAAGGAAGATTCTCTCTTTTACCAGTTAAACAACTGTAAATAACAAAATGAAGAAGAATGCAATTGGGGGTCTTCTAATGGCTTCTGATGCCATCAACCATTTAATATGCCTAAAGGAAAGTACCTGATCTAGAAATTGAAAATTGCAAACCTTATATTCCTAAGTAGCAGATATGGCATACTGCAGGGCTAAATCTGGGTAAGGTACATATCCGATACTGTACATATCTATTAAGGACATGGTACCAGTGAGTTTGCAGGTACATGCAGGATATGGCCTGTCGGTATTTGGGACATACCCATCCAAAGACAAAATTTTATATTTATTTTTAATGTTTTGCAACCTTTAAACATAAAATGGCCAGACAAAAAAAACCTAAAAAATAAAAAAGACAACGAAAAGTAACACAAAACACAAAAGCAAAACACTTACCTCTCATTGCATACTTACCTCTCTTTGCTCATTTAGGTTTGATACTTCATCAAGCAACATTGTTATCATCTTCCTATGCTAGTAGGAGTGCCGATCCATTGCCAAGGTGACTGAGGAGCAATATTCATTACTATCTATTACGGACATGGTACCAGTGAGTTTGCACATACATGCAGGATATGGCCTGGCGGTATTTGGGACATACCCATCCAAAGGCAACATTTTATATTTATTTTTTAATGTTTTGCAACATTAAAAATAAAATGGCCACAAAAAAAACTTGAAAAAATAAGACAACAAAAAGCAACACAAAACACAAAAGCAAAACACTTACCTCTCATTGCATACTTACCTCTCTTTGCTCATTTAGGTTTGAAACTTCATCAAGCAACATTGTTATCATCTTCCTATGCTAGTAGAAGTGCTGATTCATTGCCAAGGTGACCGAGGAACTTGGAAGGAGGAGGATTCTTGGCTTTAAGGTAAGGTTTTAAGGTTTTAACTGTTATTGTTATTGTGGGAGTGACAGCAGGAGTGCTCCAAGTCCATGCCGTTCAAGTGAACCACATCATTTTGTTCATCCTCTCAATGAAGGGCAATATGATTACGATGAATATTATTAATATTGAATACTATTTTTTATGCAATAATCAAATTTAATATTTATTATGACAGTTGAGACTTGTAATTTGGCATTACATAAATTATTAGTTGTGTTTTGCGGTTCTTTTATTTTTTATATGCATGCTATATGGTTAAATCCTATTAATCATGCTAGAATTTATGTATTCTTTATCTGTATCCAAGCAAATACAAAAATCGCTGAATCCTCTTGTTTGTACCTGTATCCAAGCCATATCGGCTACTTAGGGAAAAATGAAACCTCATCATATATATAAAACTGACCAGCAATACAACAACATAGGTAAGGGAACAAAATGAATGTTAAGATGGTGTATCAAAAGAGGTTTCCTACAACAAAACAGAACTTTGTGAAGAAATGACAAAAAGAGTTGACTTGTGGGGAAAGTTTTATTAAGAATTAAATGAGAAAATAAGTTGAAATAAAATGGTGTTTTATAACTAGTATTAGATGGCTGGATTTTTTTTGGTAAAACGAGAAAGATTAATAACATCTTCCCATTACTTTTTATGACATGTGATTGTGCTCTCTTATTTTAATATACTACCTTGATAATCTCAGTTTCTGTGTAGGCCTGAACATCTGACATATGAATTGTTTCGATGCCATCCAGTCTGATAACATCATAATGAAAAAATGCTACATGTTGTCTCGTCCGATGTCCTGACCTTCGGCAGATGGCAGATTTGGATTTGATGAAGCATGCATGAATGTCATCATATGGCTTTGCTGTCACCCTCCAGAATCTTTCTTTTTCATCTTCTTCTAGGTGAATGGGCCCATGGCAAATATGGAGAAAATGCCTTGGCTGGAGGATCTGCTCAAAAATTCATTCTAGGATACAAAACAGACAACTGTGAAGAATAACGAAAAAAATGTTATGCCTGGATTCCTCCAGAAGCATATGTGTGCATTGTCGCTCATTTCAAGGCACCAACACCAACTGACCTACTCATGGTCAGAACATATCAATCTAGACATGGAACAATCATCTGTTCAGTGCTACACAACTGATGGTGCCAAGGGAGTCTTCTCAAATCTGAAACCACAATTCTGGTGTTAACAAAATAAAATAATAGAAAGCACTCTGCTTATCTACTTGATGGTAGCTCACTCTGCGGCTGGCAACTCTTTAGATATGTGCATGGTGCACAGCGAAAAGACCTGGCCTGTCAAACAAGCAGACAACCATAGATGGCCTGGAGTCACAAATATTGCAGCTTTGGTTCCTTGTTGGAAGCTACATTATATGGGGGTGCAACAGGTTCAATATCATATTACGAGTTCAAGAAATATAAGCTTGTAGTGCATGCTGACCCAATCAGGCCTTTCTTTCTGCTTAATATCAATTCAATTACTAGCTCCATAATTTCAGAGGCAGACCATCAATATAGACTAAAATTTTACAAAAAGGTGGAGACAAAAGAAATATGGGTGTCATGAACTGAGCAGCAAAGTAAAATGTTATATGCTCATTGAACATGATAGAAAATTGCTCTGTCATTAACTAGGTTAGCCGGGTTGTGGTCTCTTATTTAAAAAGATTGTCATGGCACTGTCAGTTGCCATGTATGCCTAAACATCTAACAAATGAATAAATTTTTTCATGGTAGCCAGTCTGATAACATTGTGAATAATTTGTCCATGTCGTCTAATCTGACAACTTCTGACCTTCAGCTTATGATAAGTCTGGGTGTCATGAACTAGGAGACAATGTCAACATCTGCTTTGGCAGTAATCCAATCAGAGTTTTTCTTTTCCAATCTTCTTCTAAGAATGAGTTTGCAAATATAGAGAAACTGCCTTGGCTGGCAGGTCTACAGAACTAGAATTCTTTATAGGATGCAAGCATATAGGACTAAAAAGAAGAAAATAAAAGGGATATTCTGCTTGGATTGCTACAAAAGGATATGTCTGCAACTCTGCTCACTTCATGATACCCACACCGACATCCTTGCTCAAGATCAGAGTATATCTGACTAGAATATATCAGGCTGGAAGGACATGGATAAATTCATTTGTTGATCAGATGTTCAGGCTCACACAACTGATGGTGCCAAGGTAGTCTTCTCAAGTAAGAGACCATGATCCAAAAAAACATTGAAAAAGTACTCTTCTTTAACTATTGATGATGGAGTACTCTACTACCAATTTTTCCACCAAAAATATTATTTGTATCATAAGTAGATACAATAATGACAAATGAGATTTGCAGTACCTGAACGTCTCTTTCCAGTAGTGCGATGCATGACAGAAAGAGTTGCGTGCCTTACAACCAGACAACCACAGATAGCCTGGAGTTACAAAAACTTCAGCCTTGGTTCCTTGTAGGCATGTACATTACATGGGAGATGTACAGGTTTACATATCATATAATAGAATTCATAAAATAGCAGCTTGTAGTGCATCCTGATTCAACCAGGACTATGGATTTTAATTCTATGTGCTTAATATCATTTCAATAATTTTGCTCCATTATTTCAATGATTATTATAGACTGAAAAATTATTTCAGAAACCTGGAGGGAGCATCCTCCACTTCATGTGAAAAGAAATTTCAAGTTCGCGTTCTCTCTTTAGACAGAAGTCTTAATATGATATGGATCCTAGAAGAAAAAATAGTTTTGATATGCAGTCAAAACTATGTAAGCATCCTGGAAGAACTGACCTTTAATGCCAGTCAAAAATAGACGTGCACACATTACAAAACCAAATTCTCTATACCTAGTTCAGATACATGGATTTACAACAACATAATACTATGTTAACCAAAAAAAAAGTATTAGAATCAGAAAAAAATTAACTTCAAAGAGATTTTGCTTTCAACAATCTCAGGTAGGCAATGTCTGGAGTAGACTTCCCTCTCCCCAAGCCACCTCACGATACCACTAAAGCTAAATAGGGAGAAATATAGATAAAATTAAAATATTGTTTAAGTTAAAAAAATGATGAAGCAACATAAGTCAATTTATATATAATAATGAGAAATGTCACCATGATAATTGTTATCAGTTGCATTGATGTTCAGATGCACATTACACACCGTAAAAAGACTACTTTTTATTGCCCAAATTTCTGCTTGATGATACATCCATGTCTTGTAGCAGTTGCCTTATGACATGAGTATTATCTTACACTTTCACTGCTATATTTGTATCATTTTATATGACTTTTGTCAACAAGCACACAACACCCGAGCTCAGGAATGAGGAAGAGAGCACATGTAGGGTACCACTCACCAGATAAGTCACAGTCAAATGAAGCTATGATGCCAATGGCCGGACGTATATAGTCCATATCTAATCGATAATTTTGTAGCTAAATGTGATCTTACGCCCGCTTAGAAGTCACTACAGTCTGGTCAAGATCTATGCAATCAATTATGAAATATAAAATTGGTGTTAGAAGTGCTCCAATGTGTTATCAGCAAAACTAAAGCTTGTTATTATGCTAGTTTTACTGTTTGTGCAATTGGCTTTGAAACAAAAGGGGTTCTAACAAATTAATAACATCTACCATTCCTGTATCATGACTTTCTGCATGTGGGAAACTTCCCACTTGCTTCTGTCCTAGCCATCCCATAATTGCAAAGAACAATATTTTATATACAAGAGCATAATTATCATTTTCTATAGAGTGCAGCAAATGAAGGGCCAAAAAAGCAGATACAATATTCTGGATGTTGCCAAATATTCATGGTCCCTCATCCATGTAACTTTGAGAAGAAAAAAATGGAAAGCAATCATTCAAATGGCGAGTATAATGTGAATACAAGAACAATGATTGAAGGTGCATAAGAAATTTCATAACTCCTAAGCACTGGATTTAAGTATTATTTAACAAATTTTAACTATCAGCTTACCACGTCCCAGCTTGTTCTCTATTTTTTAATCATTCTTTGGTTAGTAGCCTTGATGACTACCTGTCAAAACAACAGTCATGGTAAGAAAATTCAAAACCTCAAACCCAGAGGAGATCCGTTACTCTAACCCCGAAGTTACAAAGAAAACTTTTCTATTGTCAAACACCGAAGAACTGGCATTCTAGTGCTGCCGAGAAATGTCCAAAAGGTTAACCACCTCATCGATGTTGAAGAAATGAAAGTGAAAATGTTGTGGCCATGGAATTCCACAAGCGCAACTCACGAAAACATAGATGGCCTTGTACATTCTTTTGAATTCCTAGTCAAGACCATTTGTAGTCTGCAACTGTAAAAGCATACATTTACACCTACTGCTTTATCCATGTTTATAATCCGTAAGTTTGGAGATATTATTGTGTAGGCAATTAGCCTAACAGACATCCTATGAGTCCTCAGTTTTAGCTTCTTCCTGTTGATCTTATGGCATCCAAATTGGAAAAAAGTCAAGTAGCCATAATAGCACAATTAAATACAAAAGGACCAACAGATCCTCCTACCCTAGCGAGAAACCGCCAATCTGCTTCGGCTGCATTTGGATCAGGTCTGGAAGTGTAGATAGATATACCATAACCATACATACTTTGAGATGCATCTCTGTCTCCTCCTATTAGAAGGAGCTCATTGCCTAAGGACTTGAATGCCACACCCCACCCACTGTTAAAATCAGCCCTGACAGGCACTTCTCCAAGCACTCTCCATTGATTAGTTTTCTTGACGTAAACTTTTAGTTGATTGATTGAGGCCTCCAGAGCATAGAGCTCATTGTTGGCGACGGCTACAAGAGGTGGAGCCTGCGAAATGGGATTCCTAGCTCCTGAGGGTTTCATGTTTTGAATCAGCTCCCAGGTTTTCTTCTCCGAATCATACACTTCACCACAGGCAAGATCACCCTCCTCCCCTGTCCCTCCTATGACATAAAATTTGCCGTCCATGTAGCATCCAGAGCAGAGCTTCCTCTTTTTGTTCATGTTTGGCAGAGGCTCCCATCTCTGATTATCAGGATCATACCTCTCGGCACAGTCCAAAAGTTCTCCAGTTGCACTGATTCCCCCGGCAACAAAGCCAAAAGTGCCACAGCTCGCAGATGCATATAGACATCTGGGAGTGAGCATAGCCGGCCCTTTGTACCAGTTGTTGGTTACAAGATCATACCTCCATATCACAAGCCCTTCGATCTCTCGGCCCAAGACAAGGAGATGAGTGCCCACACAAAGAGATTCCTTGTCACTTGAAGCGAAACAGGAATCAGAGGGCAGATTAGGCAATCCCCGCCATCTCCTTGAATATGGATCAAATGCACGCCACTCAAATTGGCCACTAGCAAGCATGTAAACCCACTGTTCAGCTATCTTCTCTTTTCTCCTAATCTTGTATAGTTCTCCACTCCTAGCCAAGGCCAAATATCTTTTATTGATAGAGAAAAGCTTACCATACTCTGCTCTGGATGTATGAGCGAGACAAAGAAGTGCAAGTTCGTCATTAAGCCCGGGCATATACGAATAATCTGCATCCTGAGATTGATCATTAGAACTACCAGATTCCGCATCTTCTGTAGAATTTGCTGCAGTCTGTTTGATCAGACCTGTACAATAAGCCTTTTTTATCAAGCTTGTATCAGCCACCACCTTTGCTTCTCCATTCCTTCTAAAACTGGGTGTTTTGTAATGATCTCCATTCTCCAACTTCTTCGTATTCTTTCGATTTTCGCAAACACCATTCACTCTATTCATATGCTTCTTCCTTGGAGATCGAAAGGATGTGCCTTGAATGGATAAACTACCACTAGACTTACCATTAGGAGTACACCTTAGTTTGTCATCGGATTGATTGTGTGATTTGAATCCGTTCCTGTGCCTCAGACCGTGTCTTCCTCCATTGATCTGGGAGAAGGATTTGGTAGTTTCCTTTACTAGCTCGTGTTCCACATCCTGATCTTGGCATTCCATGGCTGAGAACAATCTGCCAGGGTTCTCCACCATCGGAGGAACACAGCCAAATCCCACCTCGGAATCTCCCAGTACCAAAAAGACAGCAATCGGAATAAGCCGAAATAAGGAAATGGGTACTTGAGAAATATACTCAGAGCGGCAAAGCAGCAAGTACTAGGAAATTGAAAAGGACCTGCAAAACGAGAAATTTTTGGCAGGAGATGATGAAGCGGGAGCAGGGTATGATGTCAGATGATTGGCAGGGCAGGATGAATATAAATATATAAGCCCCCAATGGGCAGAGCAGAATGAAAAAATATATTTATTTATAAGCCTCCAATGGGCGACAGGTTCAGGAGGTAAATGGTGGAGGGCTAGGCTAAAAGATGAGGAAGAGCAGCCATTACCCAGACAGGATTAGTACCCTCATCCAGTCCCTACCCAACATAGAATCGCAACTGCAAGGGAAGGACAATACACCCATCGATCATAGCGCAAAATACAATTATAAAAAATACGCGATCCCACACAACTATATGCACGCCAAGTGTTTTACTAAAACGGCTGCACTTGCTAAACAGAGGACGCACGCTAACCGTTTGCTAAAAGTCCTAAACCCAACCCATACAAAATCCGGCTCCGAAATGCAACAGCTACAGCTCCTACCGGATTCCCAATACCCACTGGCCCAAATACATTAAAAATTTAATGTACTATGAATTTTTGGGTCCCCAATCCACCTGAATTCCACAGGAATCCAACCAACAACTGCATAGTATTGTACAGATAAAAATACCTACTGCACAAAACGAGATAAGGGCGCGCCGATGCTCTGCTCTCTTAACCCAAAGGAAATTTACCAGGTTATTAAAAAATAAGAACAGACGAGGTACCTGATGATGGAAAGAACGAACCAGCCATCACATGCCGCAAAAGCTACAGTATCGATGTGTTTTTTTAGCTTTTTTTCTCTTTTGGGTATTTGTTTTCGCGAATCTAAAATTCCGTGCGTGCGCCGGCAAGGATTCTCAGGCGACGGCCGGCGACCAATTGCGTGGTCGGAAGAATCCATGCTCAAATCTAACCCCCGCCCGATAAGATTAGATTAGATTACCGTGTGAAGCTCAGATCCTATTGGCTTAAAACTAAATGATTTAAATTTTAGCGGAGCATCGCCAGTTTGGCAGGAGCACGCCATATTTAGCGAATAGCGATGACGAGAGGGAGTGGCGGACAGGCTGGGCAGTGGGCGGTCTCCCACAAAGGAGGGGGAGTTAGTTAACTGGGGTTAGGGCGACAGGGGCTCGTGGGGTCGCCGAAAGCCGGCAGCATTAGCGTGACAGTTGCCGGTAAAACCGCTACCTGCTGTCACTTTCCGATGATTTAATTAAACCCAGGATCGGTCGGCACTGGCAGTCTCTGTAACCCCGGTTAAAGTGTAGCCCCTGCGCACGTGATTTCGGCTCTTTCTAACTAAATATTCTGACACTTTTTCCCTCCTCCCCACGGACTTAGTTGCACTTTGCGCTCCATAAACCGCCGTCTTCTGGTCACATGGAAGTGATGCCAACTATTGCTGTGTCTTCACTTCACTCCCCGAATCCTATCTACACACGTAATTTCTAAGTCACCTCTCTCACTCCCCTAATCAATTTGTGGTTAATATGTGTGGAATGGATCATAATGTGTGGTGGTTTAATGGATTCACCATCACCATGGTTAATGAATTAGGATTATTGTACTAGCACAAGGTATGTATTCGGATGAAATTGAATTTGATTCCTTTTAAATAAGTTTTTCCAAGGTTATATGATATAAATAATGAGAGGGAAAAGTAAATGTTCACATTTGAAGTTGTATCTTTACTGGATCTCCAAGATTGAGCACCTCAGTGAAACATGTGATGATCTCTCAATGTGGGACTTGACTGTATGAGATCAACCTCCGAAGAAGGTTGGATTCCTCTACCTATCTTATGAATGTTAAACTACTCCTAAGCTAGATTATACTACTAAACTACCAAGGGGGGTGGGGGGTGGGGGGGAGAGAAGGAATGCATGAAAGGGAAACTAAGCTCAAGAGCGGTGATAACACCAGAGAAAGGGGATCTCTCTTTACTTAAGTTCTAGGAAGCAAGGAAGGCTCACGCAAGACTGAGAGGGCAACTATTGATCACAGTGCAACTTTACAACTCCATCAACTTGAAACCTTGCATATATGACACAGTGAAATGAAAGTCATGCAAATATAGTCCATACATAACATAAAATGGAAAGAACAATGAGGCAAGAAGACAATAATCTAAGCAAAAGGGTTGATACGAGCCACATTTGACATATATTATTGCTTATAAGGATGCACAATGTATTACAGTCACTTAGAAGGCCTTAGATGCATTACAAAGCTCAAAACAAAGGTTTACAACTTAAAGTTTAGTCAACATTTTAGCATGGTAACTTTACAAAACGAAAAGAGAATCATTTTACAATGAAAATGAGTTGCATTATATAGAGAAAGGAAAAGAAGACAGAAGGAGAGAAGAGATGCCAATAATAGAGAGTCAACTACCAAAGACTCATTTTCATTCAATGCCTGTAGGTAGGCATGGGAATCATTGACTTCACAATCTAGGTATAGGCACCCTCACTCTAGGCACACGTCATCAGTATAGGAGGACGATGTCCATACATCATTAAACCCTAGTTGTTGAGGTGGTTAAGCATTTGGCTTGAATTAGGCATGGCTTTGTCATGCTCCACGAATTTTTGATGTTTAGTCATCCTTGTCATGTCTTTCGTGGCTTCATGGTGTTTCTACTTGTCTACAGCCTTGTTACTGTTGGTGTGTGTTATTTTCCACATCATTAGGTGAGTCATCTCACTTAGGTGAGATCGTAGGTCCACGTGTCATTTAGGGGTCATCATGAGATTCTCTTATGCGTCAGTGCGTCATATGCATCATTGTGAGTTACACTTCTATTCTGGGAATGTAACTCCTCCTCTCTACTCGAGTTGTCATGATTGCAGCACCAAGGGTTACTCAACACCTCCTATATGTAAACCCCATTTGATCTATGAGATAGAGGAGAGTTTTATGGCTTAACCAGGTTCTGCCCGTGTTTCAAATCTTTGCATGCACATTCGATTGATGCTCGCTCCTCCCGAGATCTCTTCACGTTGTCATTCACACGTCCGTTGATGTGCACATCATCCCTCGTGATCCTCGCTTGCGGGTTTTAAAACCTCTTTTAGTTACTAATTTTCGTGTTCTTTTGTGCCTTTCCGTACCCTCTGAATGATTTGCAGAGTTTTCATTGATTTACGCCTTATCCTGCGAATAACCTCTGACTCGGTTTTGCATTTTACCACCCGCGGACTTGTCGTTTCCCCTTCCGTAAAGTATGCTTCCCTCTACAAATTCTTTTGTATCTCACGGCTTTAATTTTTCCTTGTCCTGTGAAAATTTGAATTCACTTTCTCCTTTGTTTTGTGACAATTAATATTGTGGTGGTATTCCTTTGTTGTGCATGTTTTGTAACCCACACAAAATTATGCTTCGGTAATCCCGCGGAACACTATAGTTTGGTAATCATGTGGAATATTATAGTTCTCTATTTCTTCACTTCGCGGCTAGCTTAATTTTTTACATGTTGTGATGTTGAGCGGCCTAGTTGCTTTGTTCCATGAAGTATAACTTCACAATCCCTTTTCTTTGTAACGTGAACCTTACAAACATGCAATGCACTCTCTTCCTTGAACCCGCGGAACATTATGCCTCCAACTGATTTTTCGGATCCGCCTAAGTCTTAAGCCCTTGTTCCTTTGTTCCTCAAATCAGCTAAACTCGTGGAACACTGTGTTCTTGCCTTCTGTGGAATACTAACTCCCCTGGTTCCACGGATTTCCAGAAAAAAAAAATTCTTAAGTCCTCAACCGAAGTGAAGTTGTCAAAATAACATGGGCGTTATTTTGAACAACAATTTGGTGACTTTCAAGGAACATTTTCCTACTAGATGAATTGACTAGTACCCTGACATGTACATTAGGCATGGAGTCATGGCATGTCCATTAGGCATGGAGTCAAGCATACATCTTGAATTGATCCCAAACTTTTAAAGTTCACCTGAATCCGCATGAAGCGTTGAATTTAGCACTAGCTTGAAACTGTTCTTTAAACTCTAATTACTACAATGGAGTGAATGATATGGAATGTGATCAGCTACAAAGAGGCTCACAAAAACTATGTACAAAAGATAAATCATACATGATCTAAATGGAAACATGCAGCATGTGTACAAGTACTTAAGTAACTGAAACTACTACAACTACCGGTCGAACATGTGCATAACAACACTTAGAGGAAAATGGAAATCTAACACTATTATGTACAAGATGACACTTCACCTCAATAACAATGTTTGAGGTTGTAGATACAAAATCACACACATATTACTATTTTATTATGCCGCCAATATGTTGTTAAATGCATGAATCTTAAGTAAGAAAAGTATTCGTTGGTGACACTATCTCTTGTCCATCCATGTTCTCTGATTCTTTTCTATTGCGATTCTCTTCTACACCTGTCATTTCTGTATCCACTTTTGGTTAGGTCACAGGGATCCATGTCTGTCTGTTTGTTCACATATGTCATTATTTATCCTAGGAGACTAGCACCCACTCTGGACACTAGCACCCAAGCGTTTGTGCCCATTCTAGGCGCTTATGTCCTATTTATTTATTTTACACATTTTGGCATTTGTGGTTGGCCTTTTCACTTTTCTTACCCTTATCCTGTGTTCATAGTCGGTCTTTTTTGTGTCACTAGTGTCGAAATTCAAATAAGAGACTCATATATATCCTCAACATACACACTATTATTCTGGCTGGAAATTCAAAGGGGCTATCACATTTATATATTATCACTAGTATCAAAAGGGACTACATTTTGGGCTGTATACACTACATAGGAAGGGGAAGTGTTGAATTCCATACCAAAAATTTCCATCAAATCTAGTTATACCCCGCTATCTTGGCATCATTGGTGCGAGGAAAAATCTAGGACACTATTTCACATAGAAGCACACAAAACTACATTGGCGCGAGGGAAAATCTAGGACAATATTTCACATAGAAGCACACAAAACTACATGGATTCTGAAATGTAGTGCAGCACTCGATATTAAGTTCACTCATCGGGTAACTATTGGGGTTAGTCTGAATTCACATATTGCATGTTTTATTCATATATAATGTGTTTGTGAGCTTGTGCAGGTAGCTAGGGTTTGTTTTGTAGGTTATAGGTGTGATCGAAACCTTAATAACAAAGTCAAAGTGATAAAGCAAATAGTAAAGCAAAGATCCTCAGACCCAAAAAAAGAGCAGATCCTGAATATTCACATAGACACTAGAACCCAAAACGGACACTAACGCTCAGGTGCTCCTTTCCTCTGGTGAGTGCTTCTATCCTGCACAGTACAAAGTCTCATAACTCTCGGCCAGTCATTGTTACATCATTTCCATTCAGATCCAGTAGGTACACAGTCCCGACTGCCTCCAAATTGCACACGAACCATCTAAGTCCTCTATCTCTCTTATTTTCTTAGAGTTTTATATTGTTTGAGAACCTAACATTCATATATTCAATGTATATTATCATTTCTTACATTAGTTACTTTGAAATTAGATTCAATTAAATTTATATTAAATCAAAGGTATATCCCATTAACTAGGATATGGAGTTCCTCCCCATTCGACCTTGACAGCTGAAAAGCATTATGTGATTTACAGCTGGAAATAACATAGGTAGCACTCCATATTGTGTCAAAATTGGTGTGCTTATCTGGTTTAGCTCTATCCTTGTGATTAAGCTAAATGTGGATTTATAATGCCTAATCTGAATGTTATTGCAGTAGTAAATGAAATATGGAAAATACAACCAAGCAACTAAGCAATAAGTATTGAAACCCTAATTGCAAAGAAAGGATAAAAGTCCTTAGATGATTCACGGTGAAGTATGGATTGGATAAAAAATCTGACTGACTAAACAAGAAGTAAGGAGTGTTGCACAAGAGCACATGAAAATGCATAACTAGAGGAACGTGCTAGATTAGGACACCTGGAGAGGGACATGAGCACCCATGGGCACCCTATAAAAATTTTTAGGCACTTGGGTCTACGGAAATGCTCAAAAAACCTCCTTCGAGGTGTCGCAAAGTGTTCTCCTATAGTCACCTTTGGTTGCACCAAGATCACCGAAGTCGTTGTAAACATGCAAGAAAGAATATACCTGCAAAGCCCTCAAACAAACATCAAATCCTAAAAAATAAAGATGTAAAATGAGGGGTCGAACTATCCTCTGCCACCACAATGATGGACTTGCAACTATGGTGTCCCCAGATTTCATCCTGAAATCTGTGACTACCCTATCTGAAAAAATTTTGTACTTTTAAAATAGTGGGTCGTTTTGTGTTTTTATTGCCTGAATGTTCTTGTATTGCGTCAAGATATTCCCAAAGAGCCATATTAGCCATTTTCACCAATTACCTAGATGCCCAAAATTGTTATATTTTGTCATTGGGATTTGTCTGCGAGAAATTTGTATTTAATTATTTTGAGCCCCGTTTGAGGCAATTTGAGCTCCGTTTTAACCTTGTGATTGAACATATCATTATTCCTATATACCATAAGGGTTTTAACTAGGAATAAGTTTTGGGCTTTATTTGTGACTTTTGGCATTTTTTTCGTGTTTTTGTGTTTTCCCGTTTTGTTTTCTGTGAAATTTCTCTAGATCAATTCCTTTGTCGGGTTAGCCCGATTCTTGGCCTGAAGTATTCAGAGATCACATACGCACATTGTGCCAAAAGGAAGTCGCCATCGGAGGTCCGGTTCTCTGGGAAAAGGCGAAGTCGTGCACTAAAAAGCCCCTGCGGGGTTGGATGCATTTTTGGAAAACAAAGGATTTAAGTGGATCATGGGAAAAATAGAAGCAGCAGGCAGGGGGGATTTTATTGTCTACCTTGCAGGGTACTTTTTCCCATGACGGAAAAGTCACTTAAGTTGCAGTGGGAAAATTAGAGGCAGCAGGCAGGTGGGAATTTATTACCTGCCTTGCAGGGTAAAAATTCCCATGGTGAAATAAAAGAAAAGTGACTTAAGTGAAATCATGGGATTTTATTGCCTGCCATGCAGGGTAAATAATCCCATTGTCAAAGTCAAATCACTTAAGTGGATCATGGGATTTCCGGGGCTACCTTGCAGGGTAAAGAATCCCATTGTCATAAATTCTTAAAAATAGAATTCTATTATGCTAAAAAGTGCGACCCCTTTAGGGAGAACATGGCAGCCTTTAAAGTGATTATTTTAATTAATTCTTCTTCTAAAAAAGGTGCCCAAGCATGGAAGAAAGTCAACAAAGCAAAGGGGAATAAAAGAATTGAAAATAGATTTCTAAAATTAAATAAATTTATTTATTTAATGGTTGCCCCCTTCATGACAAAAAGTGTGCCCCTTTTGGGAAGGATTTAATGCTTTTTGAAGTATTAAATGATTAAATAAATTCCTATTTTCAATGGCTATGATCAAAGCACACTGTGAAGCTTAAGTGAAGTGAAGAGTGGATGATTAAATTGAACTAATTTAATTTATTGGATCGCTATCCTTAAACATGCTATTTTAGCACACCAGTTAAAGAGAAGAGCATGATTTTTAATTAATTAATTTCCAGGAATAGGAAGGGCAATTATTAATTATAGAATTATGAGGGTTATATAAGCATGGGCTGCCATAAGGATGAATTAATTAATTCACAGGTGAAGAAGTGCAGCCCAGAGGAAAAGTGTGCCCCATATTGAAGAGGATTTTGCTCAGAAGAAGGTGGATTCAAGGCTAAAAGCTTCCAAATTTGGCGCATGCATTGAAGGAGGTTGATTTGTGTTTACATAATTGTTTGCATAAGTAATACAGGTACTCAGGTGAAGTTGAAAAAATTCATGCTCACTTTGGAAGCAAATAAAACATCAATTTTTGGGGGCAACAGGCTTGAATAGTGCATATTTTTATTATTAAAATTCATTGTTCATGTTCCGGTTGCCATCTTTGTTTGAATTACTTGCAGGAATTCATTACAGGTGCTTTACAAAAGAAAATGAGCTTTAACCAATGTCCAATACATTGCATATATCCTCCCAATCTGAAGAATTATCTAGATCTGCACCAATTTTAAAGAAATCCGGCCAAATAAGAAGAAAGAGAATTATTCAGACAAAGATAGACAAAGCCATGGCAAAGAGGGATGAAAAAGAAAGCACAACGGAGTCATGCATCACTTCCAAATTTGCAGACATAGGAGACACAGATCTAGGTCCGGAACCTCTTTCCGAATTGATTGATAGATCCAGAGCAGGAAAGACTTCACTCATGCGTGCGGTTAAAAGCAGTGGAATTATTCAAGTTGCAGCCTTTCCATACACAGCCCAGTTTCCAGAGTTTGTTATGGAGTGTGCTAGATCTTACCATCCTTCATTCAGATTAGTGCGAGATGCTACGGGGAAAACAACAATTCGACTAGACGCAGAGTTCATCAATTATTGTTTTAAGATTTCGGTGCGAAAGGTGGTGACTTCCATTAGCATTCAGGATGCCGGCATCAGGTGGGATAAGCATAGAGTTGACTGCATGAACATAATGAACAACAGATACATGAAGAAGCCCAGATCTCCTTCTAAGTTCCCAAGAACTATTTTGCAGTCCAATTTGGTGCAGGAGGTCGATGATATTGTCAAATTGTTATGCAGGATTAATGGCGAGGTGAATGCTCACACTTTCCGTACATGGATGTATGCTTTCATCAGGACCATTGAAGTCAACAAGGTTGATTCCATAATCAATTGGTCGGAAATCATTAGCGACAACATTGGTGAGCAACTCCGGAACGTGAAGTGTACTTTCAGCTTCAAAATGACTTCCTACTTGGTGTATGCTGCAGCTTCACAAGGCGTCTTCTCCAAGCTGGATAGATGTGGCGTTCTTTCTAAGGACCCCATTTTCGAGTGCTACCCACAACTTACTATACCTGCGTGCGAGAAAGATTTCAAAGTGGTCAATGATGAATTCTTCTACAAATTCATTTGCAAGCTATACAAGGACTTGAAGGCCAACAAGGCGAGCAGGGAAGCGTGGGAAGCCATATCCAAGATTGGCAGTCTATTCATTCAGTTTGCAGATTTCACCTACCTCAGGGTTACTGGCTTTTCTAGAGAACCGATTAAGTTGCCAAGATATCTGAATGATAGATTGATCACCATGGAGCTGAGTAGACAACTTGTGGAGTTACACGACCTTCAGTCGAAGTGGCACAAGTCTATGGGCTTCTTCCCAATCACTGTGGGACATTATAGCTACCAGAGCATTCATAGAGCTCCAGGGATGGAGACGTAAATGTTATCCGAGTATGAGCAAGAATTATTCCTGACACGGTTGAACTTCGATCCATATGGAGTAGCTAGGAAGATGATCTCCCAAGAGTACACACATGTGCCTTCATTAGAAGATTTTCTGGATGAAGTGCAAAAGTGAGTACGAGGTTATAAAGAGAGATTTTAGCAGGCTATCAGCAAAGCAAGTGTTTGACTTTGGACTAGCGCGGATATCTGTGGATCTTAAAGATGATGGGAATGTGTTACTTGACACTTACCATCAAATGGGAGGAGATAGAGCCGTACTTTAGGATAATGTAGGAGGATGCCATACAATTGAAGAAAGGTCTGGTGTTGTTTTGGTGAATACTTCAAACTGGTTGTTGACGAAAGGATATTTCCTTGATGAAGCATTGATGAATCAAGTCACGGGAAACTTTGGCACAGGGGATTCCCTCAAGAGGAAGCACAGAGGAGAAAGTAACAGAAGGGCCAAGAAGTTAAAAGTACACAGAAGATCTCAATCAAAGGAGAAGATCATTTCCACGGCCATGACTTTAGTTCCAACTTCTCCAACATCCAGTATTTCACCGACTATTGCACCTCAGCAGGATACTTCCATGCCTCCACTGAATCCAATGACATTCATCTTCTCTCCTCAGCTACTCTATTCAGCACCTGTTCCAGAAGAGACATTGAAGCTACAGATGGCAAAGTTCGAAAGAGCTTTGTCCTTGGATGATTCAGAAGATGGCAACCATAACACTGTAGCACTTTCTGATGGAGAGGAAATGGAGTGGAGAGATAGTAGTGCACTCAGTGACTTCTCATTCTCCGAGAAGTAACTTCTCAGAATGGTTGGCTTCATAGTTGATTCCAGAAGCAAGAGTGGAGATGAACTTGGAAGAACACGACTTGCAGCTGCTCCAAAGCCTAGGTGAAAAATATAGAAGACCTAAAGTTGCTAAGGTAACTTCAGGGTTGATCATTGAAGAGTCGGGGCAGAAGTTTGCTGAGATGTCAATTCTGGCGGAAGGAAAGAAGGAGGATGAGCTCACGACAGAAGATGTAAATGTAACCAAAGTACCCCTTGGTCAAACCACCATAGAAGGATTGAAGCAGGATATGCAAACATTGATAGATGCTCTATTCCTTAGGCTTGACAACGAAAAGGCAGAGAAAGACGAGCTTCAGAAGCAAGTATCTCAATTGTGTGAGATCATAGCCAAGGTTGCTAAACCTTCCATTCAGCGCATTTCAGAGTAGGTGAGTGATCATCTTATGCACGAAATGGAAGATGCAAACAATCAGGTGAAAGCTATTGATGAATAGAAGAACCTAATTATTCGTCAAGCTTCTGTACAACTTGGAGAGGTGCCAACCCACCTGAAGGTTATGAATGATGCAAAAAATTAGCTGAAGCAACTGGTGATGAGCATAGTAGACATGAACACAGTTGCTGAGAGTAACCTGAGTACTTTGGCTGAGATTAACAAGCTACCGAGAGATGTATTGGTTACAGAGCAGATTGTACCAGGATGGATCAGTTGAGAAGGGGAAGCAGCTGGAGTTTGCAGTATCTTTCTGTTTGGAGATCTACAAAGTTTTGTTGAAGAGGATGCAAGCACTTGAGAGTAGGACATCATCCTTACTAAACAATATCATTTCTTTCACTGAGGAGGACATGGTCAGAAATGTTACTTCATACGTGCGGATCGTTCCTACCAAAGTGCCTAATTCCCTGGAAGGGTCTATTCTGATGGTACAAAAGAGAATTGATAAAGCTACTAAACCTTTCACGATGAATTCCATTAGCAGACTAGTGGCACTGCAGGTAGATATTGCGAGGTTTGGGCTGATCCTGGAAGATGTGGAAGCATGCATCAAGGTGTTGAATGAAGGATTGCTGTAATTTAGGACAGAAAAGGAAGCGGTGGCTAAAACAGATGGGAAAATGTTGAATCACATGTTCGACAACTATATCCAATATCAGAACAAAAAGAAGACTTAAATGTTATAGCTAGCTTGACTACTTATTTTATTCTTTCTTCTTCTATTTTCCACGTTCCCGAATGAAATTGTAAGACTTCAAAGTTATTGGTTTTGAAACCATTACTTAAAGTCATGTGGAATAATTCTAGAAGTTAGTTGGGGATGATTGCCAAATGTCATCTTTACTTGTTGTTTATGTTTCAGTTTAGTTAGATTTCCGATTTGTACTTTCCCTCCTACATTCTATGAGTAGGAGAAGAACCTCCGAGTTAATGATCAGAATTTGTAAGTAGCAACCTTTTGTTCCAGACTTTGTGTTGAAACCCTTGAGAGCCACTTGAAGCAAAGGAATATACAGGAACATATTTCCAGAGAACTTTGTGTCACGGTGTATTGTGTTTCTTGCTTTTAATCTTAGATATTTTAATAGACTTTGTGTTATTTCAGATCTAGATCTAGAGCTACCTTTGCTTAGAATTCTATGTTTATATCTATTGGTTTCTTCTATGTGCATGCAATCAACTCTGTTATCTATTGATTGGGATGCACATCTTCCCCATTTCTTCTCTGTGTTTACATAATCTCCTTCTTCTATAAGTATTTCCTTTCTTAAATAGCTGCTTACTTGCTGCAGAACTGTTCAGTTATGGTTCATGAACTGAGTAGTTAAAGCAAAACCCCATTTAGATATTAGCATACTTAAATTGACAAATCTAACACGGGAGCCTCACCGGTAAATGAGGGAGATTTATCTCATGACTACCTAGGTTTTGTGCTATGCAGAAAATCTAGCCAAAAAACTAAGTGTTATACTACATCTCAAACCCAATTTAGTTATGTGTGTGTGCGCGAAATTGTGCCCTAGGTTGCTCTTGTATGTGTCGTACTTGGATAGTGAGCTAGTCGTTGGATATCGTAATTAACCTTTAAAAGGCCAACTGTCAGAAAGATAAGATGCTCAAATGGATAGAAAGGACCCAAAAAGTGTGAGTAAAGTGCAAAGAGGAAAGGGGCACCTAGAGGGGACGAGAGTGCCTGGCACTGGCGTCCTGGATGGGTGTTGGTGTTCAGGATGATAAATGCCGAAGAGTAAAAAGGCAGACTGAGCAAGTAATAGTGAAAATCTGAGAGTGGTAATAGAAAGAAAAGAAAGGTGGCCAAAGACATGGGTTAATTAGTACTTTTCTTACTTAGGAATCATATGAATAGTAGTATGTGATCAAGACTAGATAATTACCCAAAGTGCATGATTGTGTGTCTATATTTTCCCCCACTTTATGTTGGTGAGTGGAAAACTTGGTAACATAAAGTAGATAGAGATGTATACCTGATAACCATGTAGATTTATGATGAAAAGTGTGCTAAGGGACTAGATTAAGCGTGGATGCTAAGGAGGAGAAAGTGTAAAAATTGATGATGAAAATGAACCTAGGGCGGAAACACATGTGTAGATGTCATGATGTACTTGTTGTTGGTGTTGATGTCGATGTTGATGTGTGTGATGTTGTTGATGATGTTAGTGTTGATGGGAGCCACCAACAACTTTGAATGATGGAGGGCTTAGGACCTCAGATGCAGATGTGGATCTACAGGAACAAATAAGATAGATGCATGATATAAAGAAGCTGGATCTGCAAAACTGAAACAAATAAGATTAGATCACAATATGCGGGGGTTTCCCAGACAGTGTCAGTTCCAAGAGGATTTTAACTCCCTTGGAGGATGTCAACCCCCATGTCAGACAAGATAATAATAGATCATGAACATTAGTAATGGAATATAAAATGATAAATAACTAAAATGACGAGAGGACTTAGCTTGTGCTCTGCTACGGAGATGAACTGGGCATTAAGATGGCAAGATAATGAACCATGGAAAAGACTTCTCCTTCAAACTGGAAAAACTTAGTTAAGCTCTTTCTTCTCCTTTCTGGGCCTAGGTCTTTTGTTCTTCTTGAAAAAATATCCAGTCAGTGTTAGGTTCCGGTTTTTTTGAAATATGGGAGAAAACCTATATTTATAGCTTAGATGTGAGGTTAGATTGGGGTTAACAAATAACCGGGGTTGAGTAAAGTAACCTTGAGTTAAGAGGTATGATGTGATCACGTGGGGACCACGGCTTGAATTATTAGATGGAGTGGGGAGCATGATTGACATGGTAGGTGAGATGATAGATTCCATTTAGAAAGGGGTGTCAGATGGGTATATTAATACCCATGGATTAATAATTTGTGAGAGATGGGGGATAATGCCAAAAGTCAATTATTAAATGGGTTTATATGGAGCCCATTTAATAATTAATTAAACAAGGTTGAGCAAATAGATGGGATTTCATTTAATTTAAGAAAAATAAAAGCAAGAATGGAAATTGCATGAATGTGAGATGATGGAGGGGCGCTATACCAAAAATTGGTGTCTACATTTTCCCCTTTTTGTTGAGTGGTTTGTGATAGCAAGCCATGAGACAAAAACAAAAAGGGTTAGATGAGATATGTGTCTAAAGATGGATGAAGACATGACCAAAGGCAAGATGCCCTAGGAAAAAAAGGATCGCAAATAAAAAAAGTATGGCGGTGACTCCAATATCACATCGGTAGAGGACAATTGTGGTCTCAATGGAGATAGATGACAACGTTCTACAGACCAGTGAGTGGGTGAAGACCACTGTAGTATGGATGTAAACCAAGATGACCAATGGGTCATAGGAAAACATCAAAATATGTGCAACTGAATGCGAAAGATGTGTGCAATCCTTTGTCTGCGAGGAATTGTATGAAAAATCATGTGTCCACAAAAGGGACGTGGATGAAGATAATGATGCCCCAGCATAGGGCACGAGAAGGACACAAAGTGAGTTCTATGCATTGACAAGTATAAGGATGAAAAGGTGCCCCAACATAAGACATAGATGGATGTTGAAATAAGATATCCTAGGGGGAATAATCATAAATGTGGATAGGATGAGCAGATAGGATAGAAGGGTGAGATAAAATGCCCTAAAAGGGTGATAAATATGATGGTAATCATGTTTCATAGGAAAGATGCATAAGTGTTAGCAAATTAGAAGGTAAAATCAGTCCTACTTTCTTGATAAGTGGGACAAGAAGTCAAGATAATTTTGTGACAAAACAAAAGCAGAGAAAATATTCATGGAAGAGAACAAGATTAGATAGGTGATGGTTGTTATGGTATCTTCCAAGACAAAAATGTCAAAGGAAGATGGGAAGAGATTCTTAGAAATGGATATGATGGTGTCCTTGCAAGAGGACTGACGAAGATAGAAGATGTGACAGGGTCTCAAAAAGAGAAGAGGTCAATGTTGCAAAGAGAAGAACAAGAATGGTAATGAAAGGGATAGATGGCGATACATAAACGGAGAAACATTGGCATTGACTGTGAATGTTAGGTGTGAGGGATGTTGAGAAAGAGAAGAGGGAATAGACAGGAGGATTGGTTGATTATGAGAAGAGCAAGAAAGATTGAATGTGAAGGTGACAGGGGTATGGAATAGAGGGACGGAGACGGAGGAGGAGAAAAGAAGGAATGAAAGGGGAGGAAGAAGATAACAAAGCAAGATTATAGAGAAAGGGGGAAATGAAGGACAAACAAAGAGAAGACAAGAAAAGAATAGAGCAGAGGATGAAATTATGAAAAAGAGAGAGAGTTATTCAAGACAAAAGGTGTGAAGAAGGATGAAGCAGAGGAAAGTAGAGAGGTAATGGAAAACGAAAGAGATGATAGAGCAAAGAAAATTGAAGGAAGCAGATCATAGTGAGGAAATCCAAGGCAAAGAATATGGAACTGACCGCATGGAAATGCATGTGGATGATGAGATGATAAAGGAGATGGGACAACGCTGAAGAGTCAGGTTATCGATGGGGAAGTAAGGAGGAAGTGTGAGGTAAAATGAGGAGGAGGATGATAAAGAGGAAGTGAAATAAGACAAGGACAAGAAAGGAGGAGAAGACAATGGAGAAAATTATGCAGAAGGAAGGGAACCAAGAATGAAGATATTTGATAAAGAGTGAGAAACACAAGGAACGTAAAGAGAAGCTTGAGGGGAGGAATGACATTGATTGGAAAAGAAGTGGAGATGCATGAGATGAGGATATGTTGATGACGAGAAAATAGAGAGAGGGTGCATGATGAAGACAGTGAAGAAATTGGCAAGGAAGAATGGAAGATGGAGAGGTGGTGAGGAAAAAGAAAGGAAGGGATAGGAGAGGCAATGCCAGTGAATGGATGTTAGGAGAAATCCACCGATAATGATTAGTAGGAAAGGATGGGACAAAAGATGAGACGAGGTAGAAAGTAAACGAAGAATGGGAGGGGGAACGCCAATGAAGGGACGTTAGGAGAAGTCCCTCGATAATGATCAGAGGACACAGAGGAAGGAAGGAATGAAGATAGAATGGAGGAGGTCAAAGAAAAGGATTCAGGCTGTGTAGAATGGGGATGAGTGATTTTTAGGAGAAGTCCACCAATAATTACTAGCATGGAAACAGAAGATGATGATGAAATAATGTTAGGGGAAGATCAATGACAATGACAAGTAAGTATGGGGGTAGATATGTGGGAGAAATCTAGAAGATGGAGTGGAAAGAGTAAAGAAAGGAGGGATAATGATGTGTGGGAAGATGAAGACAATGAGAGGATTTAGTGGAAGAGAATGAATGAGAGAAAAATGAAGAAACAAGACACAAAATGAATGGAGAATAAATGATTAAGTAAGATTACCCAGCAATGGATGATGGAGATGAAAAAGGGACCAAGGAGGAAGTGGTGTTTGCATGAATAGAAGAGGAGGTGAGAGGATGTGATGATGGGGAATGAAGAGAAGATGTAGATGGAGAGAATGTAGGTTAGTGGGTGAGTGTAGGATGACTGATCATGCTTAAGAGGGACTTTTAAGTAAGATCGCCATGCCGTAGGAATATTTAAGTAAGATCACCAAACCGACAATGGCGATATGGAAGGAGAAAGAGAACATTATATTGGATACAGGTGTGGAATGGTTGGTTGGAGTGGATGATTATGATGAGAGGTGGGAGACAAAAGATGAGGAAGATATGATGGGAGATGGAAGGATCAGAAGAAAAACCATTCTTAAGAGGAACTCTTAAGTAAGATTGCCCTACGACGGGGATGGTTAAGTAGGATCGCCAAACCAAAAAAGAAGAAGAATGATGAAAAGATTGAGCAATATATATCAAAATGGAAAAGATGAAAGGAGATGATATCAAAGTGATAACAAGGAAACAAAGGAGTGTGACATGAGTGGATGGAGGAAAATATGCAGTGTAGATGGAGAGTGTAAGGGCAATCCTTAATTGGGATGTCCACATGGTGGGAGTGATGATGCAAGAGTGTTAAGTGGAAAAGGAGGAGTGGAAAGACGTTTGTGGTGGTGATTGTGATTCATTGAAAGAGGAAACAGTGGAGAAGCTTCTACATCAGGAGAATCCAAAAAAAAATATACCTTAACTAAGATTCTTTGGCTGTATGGATGATTAAGTAATATTGTTCAAACTGAAAGCGGAAGAGTAAAAGGGAAACTCAAGAGGAAAGACAAGTAAGATATCTGACGTCGTGCAAGGGGACATAAAGGTGAGAAGGATGATGTGGAGACAAATGGTGATGAGTGGAAATGGAGAGCGAGGAGAAATGGATCAAAGATGTTGTTGAACATGTTGAGAGATAAGGAGCTGTAGGATAATGAACTTGCCTTGAGAAAGACCCTCAAGTAGGATTCGCAAACTACAACGATGATCAAGTAGAATTCACAAACTGAAAAGTATATTTGCAAACACATTCATGGAGATGATGGATAGATATAAAATTCATAGTGTGAAATTTGATGTGATTTTTATAAAAGATGATCTGGATGAGATGAATGTAACATAGTTGTAGCAAGGGCATATAGGGAAACTATGTTTCAAACTGGATTGGAGATAAACAAGAAAGGTTACCACTCAAGGCATTGCACTTGCAGCCAATAACAGGTGTTAATACATAACCAACGATAGTTAGTTATACCAAAAGATCATGAGGGAAATATGGATGAAATATGCTCGTAATCCTAATGTTGACATGAAAAAGGGATTGAGATGTAACTTGTACATGGGAAGAGGGATCTCCAAAGGTGGTGTTCCTTAAGTCTATGCCCCAGCTCTGGGAAAGGGAAAGAACAATAGCAGAAAGTTGATCAATGTGGGAAGCTTTCAAAAAATGTTGATAAAAGAAGGTTGATCAATGTGGAAAACCTTCCAGATGTCATAATAACAGAGTAGCCATCCTTCGAGGGTATGGTCTACTTTATACATAATATGGATGACAAGAATAATAATGATAGCCATCCTTCAAGGGATCGGTCTATTTCTTTTGATTTTGCTTTGATTTTTGATTTGTATATTTTTATGTTTCTTTTTCTTTTTTGCATGAACAATTGTCCTTCGAGGGGTGGGTTTGTTTTTTGATAACTTTGATTTTGCCTTTTGCATACGTGAATTCGAGTTTCACATGGGGGAGAGCTGGGAATAGCTAAGTAAACCACTTAAGAGGGGATAAGGAATGTACAAGAGACACCCTGGACCCTTTGCATGGCTGCAATAGGAGAATGAGAAGGTGACGGATGTAATGGTTATGGGGTCACATCAAAGTAGTGAAGGCAGACCACATAATTCAAATCATTACAATGAAAAATGGAAGGGGCTAAGGATGGAAAAATAATCTAAGGATGTAACTAAGTGCTCATTGGTAGATATGCTAACAGTAGACTGGTCGCAAGTGCAATGCATTAAGAGGTTCCATCTCTAGTTTACCACCATGAGAGGGAAGACAGTGAAGTTGCAATAAGATGAGATGATAGCCAAGCAGGAAACAAAACTATGTCCTGAAGGAAATAGAAATATGACCACAATGGTGGATTTAGATGAAAATAAATGATGCCCCAAGAGAGACATAAACATAGAAGGACAATCATGGCCTCAAAGGAGGACTTGATGAAATAAACAGTGTCCCAAAAGAGACACAAATATAGCCACAATGGTGGACTGGCCACAATGGTTGTAAAAAAGGGGTGGTGTCCCAAAAGAGACACAAATATAGCCCTTCAAGAGAAGGGGTCCCTCAATGGAAGGACAAAGATGGCCTCAAAAGAGGACTTTGATGAAGATGATGCCCCAAAAGAGGCATAAATATGGCCACAATGGTGGACTTTTAAAATGAGTGAGGATTTGGACATACATAGTTTAGACTGGATGAATGTGAAGGAGGTAGACAAAACAATGTCAAGGAGTGAAGTCCCCTAGTAACAAGGGAGTTGTACAAATGAGATGCTCAAGGGCGAGGGAAGGTTGTTCCCCCAATGAGTTAAATGTGAAGGAGTTAAAGGATGTTGAAAGAGTTTAGATGAGATTGTTTTAGATTTGGACGGGGTAAACGATCGGAGACCACAAGTGTGCTTAGTAAGATAAGTAACATTGATGAACAATGGAGGGCCTTCCTTAGGAGGAATGTGGTGTGCAGGAGGGATGTTAAGGGATGATGTGGATGAAGGAATCATGGGAGATCTGACAGATGGGATATGAATTGGATTCAAGGTAGATGGAGAAGGAACTTTCCCCTGAATGAGGAAATCATCTTTCTCAATAAGATTGTGGATGATTGACCGAAAGGCCTTACAATGTTCGATGTCATGGCCTGGGGTATGATGATAAGTACAACTACAATTAGGATTGAACCATGATGGCTTGGGACCATAGGGATTAAAGGCTTTAATGGGAGGAAGTGTGATGGCAGATGTTCGAGTTAAATGTTCGAAGGATATCTACATAAGACCCCATTGAAGTGTCACGGGGAAGGTAACTCTTGTGGGTTTTGATAGGATATCTCAGCTTGGAGTTAGGAGAAAAAGTGGATGTAGATTGGATGGTGAATTTCATGTTTTGGAGGAAAAATCAAATTTGTTTGAAGGATTGTATTGTTTGGATGTGGATTGATTGTTGTAAGATGTCGTAGATGGAGAGACTGATCCTAAATAGATGTTGTGGCATTGGATTGTTGAGAAGAGGGAAAACCTGAATGTTTCCGAGGATGCGCAGGGGACTATCAGGGATGTATGCCCCGAGCCTTAGACTTCAATCAAGAAGATTTACCTCTAGCAGGGATGATAATAATTTCAACTGGAGGATCTGATAGTGGTGGTGGGGTTATTAATGGAGAAAATGTCCTAAAACAAGATGAGGATGTTAATGGAGAGATAGGTGTTTGTATGATGCGATTAATGATATCTATGTGAGATGTGGATTGTTTGGTTTTGGCACAAGAAGAGTTGATTTTGTAGAGGGAGAAGGTAAATCGTCTTTATTTGACTTAGGTGGATGTGTTGGTTTAGTAGATGATCCAAAGGGTATCTTTGATAGGGTTACAGATCGAGAGGATTGGGTTGGTGTGATAGAAGGATTAGGTAGAGAGTATTGGGATAAATTGGGTGATATGGCCATGGGAGAAGATATAGGTAAAGATTTTAGGGTAGGGATAGGTGTATTTTTTGGTATGATATATGTAGGGGTAGCTGGGATAGATAGGGATGTAGGCATATTTGGAATATGCAGAGATGTGGGTGATGTGATAACCGATGGAGTAGACCTTATTGGTAATGCAACAAATGTAGGAGCATTTTCGGATGTAGAAATAGAAGGGACTGGTTGTTTCATAAATGTTTCTAGGGGTAAGAATGATATGTTTGCTAATGGGGTTGATGTAGAAGGTAGGGTTGTAAGGGTGCATGTAGTAGAACTGAGTTTAGTTGGGATGGTTGTGAGCAATGTAGGTGTAGTAACAGGTGTATTTGATGAAGATGTCGGTGAATGAATAGGTGTGAGAGATGTAGGGTTATGTGTGGATATGAGTGGGGATGAAATAAGTGCTAAGGATGAATCTAATGTGGTAGATTGCGGTGTGTTTGAAGTGGTGGAAGTGGATGGTATAGTTGAATTTTATGTGGATGTGACAAGGATAAGAGAAGGTGCAGGTTCAGGACAAGTAGTAAAAGTTGATGTAGGTATGACAGGTTCCACATAAGAGGATGGGAATAATGTCCACTGTAGGGACACATGCGGAGTTGGTGATAAGATGGGATCTTGATTGACAATGTCAACCATACAAGCATTTGATAGTTGAGATGTAAAGAGCATGAGGCTTGATTTGTTGGTGGTTGATTAATTTGTTCAGTGGAGGTATCGATTTGGATATCCCCTTGATTTATGAGTTGTTGGACATGATCTTTGAAGGAATGACATCTCTCAATGTTGTGACCTTTGACTCGATGATATTTACAATAGTGGGCTTCGTGATACCAAATAGGCTTGGCTTGCGAGTTGTCCACGAGTCGTATGGGAGGAAGTTGGATGGAGTTTACGCTCATCAACTTATCAAATATAGAACTGTATGATTCTCCTAAGGGAGTGTAGTTGGCTGTTGATTGAGGAGATCATTGTTGAGACCATGTGCTTGATGTAGATGGGGATGAGGGTTCAATGACCACAGTGTTGGCCTGCAGCCTTGAACTTGTCATTATGTGTGAATGGTTTAGTAGATTCAATTTTAGGTTTAATTGAACTTAGTTTAAGATGACCTTGCTCAATGGCATGGGTTTCAAGCTTGTGAGCCATTGTGAAAGCTTCATCAAAGGTTTGGAATGATTGGATCTGCAAAGTGGATGATATATGTTTTACACATGAACGTGAGAATAATTCGATGAGTTCGGTTTGCGGGATAGTGAAGGATAGTTGGTTTATAACATCATGCCATCGTGTGATGAAGTCAGTGATGGGCTTGTTTTCAAACTGTCGAATGGTATATAGATCAGCGATAGTGGTTTTACATGTGATATTGATAGAAAAGTGCTCTAAGAACAACTATGTGCAAGTTGAGTGAAAGAGAATATGGAATGTCATGGGATACTGTTATACCAATCCAACCCGGGACCAGACAAAGACATGGGGAAAGTGCGAAGAAGTAGATCATGATCATGTGCAATAAGACAACATGCGTGTTTAAATGCGAGGAGATGTTGTTGGGGATCTTCCTTGTTGTTGAACTTATTAAATGCGGGAAGTTTCCAATGAGGAGGGTAGGGTTTAATTGGAACTGATGGATGAATGGGTTCATTACAGATGTGTTCATAGGATAAGGTGTTCTTGGGTGCTATGGTAAGGGTTTCTAAACTGGCTAACTGATTCATTAAGGCATGAATTGAATCACTCGAGGTGTTGTAAGGTTGATATTGGATTGGTTGTGTGGTTTGAAAAGTAGTTTGATAAGGCAAATGATGTGTTTGTGGGTGTGTGGGTAGTTGGGGAAGCATCTGATAAGGTGGTTGATAAGTTTGTGGATAGGATGTTTGCAGAATGGTTTGATAAGACAGTTGATTAATTTGTGGATATGTAGGTGTTTGGGGAGCATGTGTCATGGGTTGAGATTGTTGCATAGGTTGGTGTTGATCAATAGGGGCATGATGTGATTGTTGAAGTCAAGTAGGTTGTTGTGGTAAAAGATAATGGGGATATGTGTGTTAAGAGTTTGAGATAGCTAGCTAGGCCTATTAATGGAATTGTCAAAATGGGATGTGGGTGGAATGTGATCCACCAATTTAGGAGATTGGGAGGATTGAGAGATTGTAGGATATTTTTGGAGTAAGAAGTCATATATGGGGTTAGGAGAGATTTGAGTGTATCTAGAGGAGCGGGAGATGGTGGTGCGATCAGTTTAGGAAGACTGGCTTGACAAGGGATATGAGGGTTGGTGTCAAGGTGGGGAGAATTTTGGATGACATGGTTCTCATGAGGTGAGACCATGGAGACTGGAGATTGGGTGACTGACGACGTGGTTTTGAGTTTTGTATCTTGTTGGGTGAGATTTTTAGGAGAATTAACATTATTGGGTGGAGCAGATTGTTTGTTTGTCTCGATTTGAGAGAGAGCGACAATAGGTGTGAAATAGAGAAACATTTGTTTATGTATGTTGTTGAAAAACAAATCAAGCAGAATATTTTTTATCATCATGATTAATTTAAAGGATGTGAACAAAAAAGAAAAGTAGGTAATGAAGGTGCCTAAAGGAGTCTAAGGTTGGTTTCAGGTAGTTATGGATTGGGAGATGTCTGAGACGGTTTCTTGTTGGGTGTTTAAGTCCCAATCAGTTAACTAGGTGAGAGGAATGTTTTGATGTGTTAATTATGTTTGTGCAGTCTCAGGTAGTGTGTGATAAGTGAAATGTAGAGAGTTAAATCCTTTACTTAAGCTATGTAAGCAAGCAGGATGCAGAAGGTTCGTTTTAGACCAAAATGAAATGTGATATTCAATGCAGACAGTCACTCAGAAAAGGGAAATTTTGATGCAGAAAAGAGAAAATAAAGAAAAATGAGGAATACCTGGAGAACACTTATTAGTGTAATTTGATTGCACGTGTTTATAAGTATTAATCACGGACTCAGAACATCTAATGACCTTAAAAATGCACCATTCACTACTGGAGAGGGGGATATGGATAATGGTTTTTTTTTGTTTATTTGATCGCATGTGATGCTGACATACTTGGAGGTGACAATCAGTGGCCAGGAATGCCCAAGTAACCTAAAATGGCACCGTCTATGTTTGCAGATAAGGCTGGTAAAAGTATTTTGTGTGGTGTGTTTGGTTTAAACATTGGTCTTTGACAGTGTTATTGTTTTGGTCACAGCGTTGTAGACATTATCCTGCAAGAAGATAATAAATGCTATTAGTTAAGGTAGTTAAAAAATGAATTTATAAATTTTACAAATGGTGTTGTCGTAAATAAATAAATAAAATAAGTAATTAATCTAATTTATTAACAAAAATGTAGTTTATTGTTCCTAGTCAACTAGAGTAATTGCAATGTGAAAATGAAAATTATAATTTTAATCTATGAAATAAACATATAAGATAAATTAATAAATGTTAAGTTATACCAAATGAGATCTTGATAAACCATACAATGTGTCAATAGGTGGCGAAATGATAAGTTATGAAATGAACTATAAAATGATAAACTAAAAAACTATAAGACAAATCTATGAAGTAAATTATTAAATAAAGTTGAAATGCATTCGGTGAGTCAAAATTAAAAAAAATTATTGATTCAAAATATGGTAGTGCATGTGTGGTCGAGTCATGTGGAGGTCACATGGAGGGGTCCTCTTGGTCGGGGAAAGTGTGCATGGAGAGAGGTGAAGACCACGTGGGTCAGTGTATGTTGGTTGGGGGTGTAGGATAGGGTTGAGCCGTATGTGGGGCGAGTGGAGCAGAGTCGAGAGGAAGGGAGAAGGGAGGCAACTGGATAGTTGTGAGTGGAGGGGCGTTAGTGAGTATGGGCTATGTGGAGTTGGGGATAAGAGATTCGGGGAAAGAAATTAGATGGGAGCTCAGGCAGAGGAGAAGTGGGATAGAAGGGAGATGGGGAGCAGTGCAGGAGAGAGATCAGGTGGACAGGGGATAGGAGAGATGGGTGTGGTGAAGCAGCACAGATTGGTGTGGAGGTTGGTGCTGGTATATTTTGAGGGGAGATGGAATCTGTGTGAGGATGGGGTGAGGCTGGAGTGGATTGAAGGGAGGGGAATTAGATGGGAGCTTACGCAGAGGAAGACGGAGATCGGGGTTGGTCTAGTGGGCAAAATCTCAGTTGAGGAGAGCTATGTGGAACGGTTGGGAGATGCAGAGGATGGATCAAGTTGGATGGAGAGTGTAGTAGATAAGGGGGATGAAGTTGGATGTGGGTGTGGAGAGCTCGGATGGATGAAGCCAGACGGGAGCTCGGGCAGGGCATAATGGATAAATAATGAGTTGAGAGAGTGATAGGGGTCAGTGAGGATGGAGACAATGATTGGAAGGTGAAGGAAAGAAGGATAGGTGAATTAGAGCTTGAGGTAGGGAGGGATTGACAAGCTTAGTGGCCAAGGAGAAGAAAAAGGGAGTTGTGAATTTAGTAGGAGGGGGTCGAATTGGATAGGGAGATAGGGAGCTTGAATGGAGTGAGAAGGGTGATATGGAAGCTCAGGAAGATGGGGACAAGGTGGAGTGAGGTGGATGTGGGGAGTAGTGAGTTCGAGGTGGGTAGAGAGTGGGACAAGATGTGAGGTGTTTGAGTGGGAGATGGGGAGAGCTGAGTGAGGATGGGGGAGCTCAGGTAAGGGAGAGGTGGCGAGCTGAGTGGGACGTGAGGTCGGAAGGGAGATAGGGAGCTTGGTTAGGGTGAAATGGGGTGATAGGTAGGGGAGGGGTAATTTAGGATAGTTATTTTTTAATTTATTTTTTTATATTTCTTTTATTATTATATATTTTAAGTATAAATTACATTTATTTATTTATTTATATATTATTATTAATTAATTGTTTTATTGCAACAATAATAAAACTATCGACCGATTATAAACCACCAAATAAAAATACATTCTAAATAGCAAAACCACGTATTTCATGACAAAGAAAGACGATAAAGTGTAAGTAATATGCGAAACAAACAAAGATAATACTCAATCTCGTGAACAGGTGAGTTGGAAAAACAAAAGATACAAAATATAAGATGTGATGACAACTAGAAGAGCAAGGCTAATTTCTGAATTTATATCCCATGCGGGTAGATGTCAACAAAAAATAAGCAAAGCACGTACCTCATGGTGATTTCAATGAGTGACCATACTGAACTGAAATCGACAAATACTAAGATGTTGGAAACAAGCAAGTTAGGAAAGATGAATAAAATAACAAACAAAATGACCAGATCTAGGATATGGTCTCACCGGGCATTCCAAAAATGTTGTACAGGAAACTTCGTTCTCAAGTTGGGTGAAGGCCGATACTGAGAGCCACCAACAACCTCGAATGATGGAGGGCTTAGGACCTCATATGCAGATGTGGATCTATGGGTGCAAAGAAGATAGATGCATGATATAAAGAAGTTGGATCTGTAAAATGGAAACATATAAGATTAGATCTCAATATGTGGGGGTTTCCTGAACAGTGTCGGTTCCAAGAGGATTTTAACTCCCTTTGAGGATGTCAACCCCCATGTTAGACAAGATAATAATAGATCATGAACAATAGTAATGGAATATAAAATGACAAATAACTAAAATGACAAGAGGACTTAGCTTGTGCTATGTTATGGAAATGAACTGGGCATCGAGATGGTAAGACAACAGACTATGACAAAGATTTGTCCCTCAAACTGGTAGAACTTAGTTAAGCTCTTTCTTCTCCTTTCTGGGCCTAGGTCTTCTGTTCTTCTTGAAAAAATATCCCCCCCTTTTTAGGTCCAGGTTCTTTTTTTGAAATATGGGAGAAAACCCATATTTATAGCTTAGATGTGAGGTTAGATTGGGGTTAACAAATAACCGGGGTTGAGTAAAGTAACTAGAGTTAAGAGGTATGATGTGATCACGTGGGGACCACGGCTTGAATTATTAGATGGAGTGGGGATCATGATTGACATGTTAGGTGAGATGATAGATTCCATTTAGAAAGGGGTGTTGGATGGGTATATTAATACCCATGGATTAATAATTTGTGAGAGATGGGGGATAATGCCAAAAATCAATTATTAAATGGGTTTATATGGAGACCATTTAATAATTAATTAAATTTGGTTGAATAGATGATTATGTTTATTGAAATTTAGGAAAAATAAAGGTGAGATAGGAAATTGCATGAACATAAGATGATGGAGAGGCGTTATACCAAAAATTGGTGTCTACATGTGTAAAAAGGATCATGTAGATGATGTCGACGTGTGAGTTTTCCAGGTGATCTCACACCAATGTAATGGAATAAGTGTAGGGAAAATTGTCCGGTGTCATCCACTAACCTTTAACTGATTCCCACTATGTAGAACACTACTACAGATGATGTATATAAACGCATGTGATAAGGATTGTTTGCCCTGTAAAATTCGTTGTGTATGGAGTTTTATAGATTGTGCTGAACTACCAATTGTTGTGTAATTTCCCCTTGGTCTTGGGTATCCAAGAAAGGTCATTGTATTTCCCCCTAGTTTCAGGCATCCAGGAAAGGTCGTTATGCTAAGGATCCAAGTTTGATTCTGAGCCTTGTCCAAAACTGAAAACTTTGTTGTACCATTATCATGTTTTATATAACATTGTATGGGGTGACTGATTCACCCAAATGATGCCTCCCCTCGTTTGGAGTGTATGTGAAGTCACTAAAGGAGTATGTGGCCCAAAGGAGGACCGACCATTGTGGTGAAACTATGCCCTACAAGGGGAAGGAAATGTGCTTGGTAGAAACCAAGGCACACATGAATAAGTGGCTAGGAAAACAAGTTTTAGTACAAGCAAAGACAAACACTCATGTAAAATGTAAGCTAACAAACAATGCATAAGCTAAGACACAAGGAAAAAATAATGTAAACTACAAAAAGTGGGTTGTAAACATGGGGCATCACTCACGATGTCGCAATACAATCAAGGCCATACTGGCCACAAGCAATTAGAGAACAAGAAAGCCATAGGGTAAAGTCCACAAACAATGACAAGAAAAAGTAAACCATGTATTAGACAAACATGGAAGCAAGTAGTCCCACGAAACAAATGTTAGCATGTTAGAAATATAAAAAGTATGTCAAGGCTTGTATAATCTGATAAAGTAATGTGCTATGGAACAAAAATGAAACAATAGAACATGTAGTGTACGAAATTGGATGTCCCTAGGAACCACTATGGGACTAGTAATAGGTATTGCACCAAGCATCCACGTTACATGTAATAGATTTGTATAATCTGCTATCACATTTAGAAAGGAGAGTGAATATGCATGTGTGTATGGAAAGATAATGACATACAAGATATCTATCTAGCATGTGTAATAAAGTGAAGATGCAAAAGCATAAGTAAACAAGAGTAAATACAACTAAGATATGCAGTATGTTGTGGATGAGATGAAATGGAATGTAATATGAATGATAGGAGTAACGTGCTCCATGAGTGGATGTGTATGTATGCAATGATGTTCATTTATTTATGCCCTCTCAACAACCAAGAATGAATCGTAAACAAGAGTGTGTCATTGGGAAATGGTTTGAGCAATGTGTCGTTGGAATGAACTGTTACACCAAAACCTCGAGGTGTTAGTGAAATCCACACATGAGGATCATAACATCCCACCACGCTTCTGTAGCCCGGACCCCGGGCTAGATTTCCGCCCATATAGTGGGACTCTGCCCTGCCCTAAAGGAGCCCCGGGTGAGCAATGCAATGCCGGTGTAGCTACCCTTGTTGGGAATTGAACCTGGGTGGTCACTCTAATACCAAATGGAACAAACCATTACACCAAAACCTTGGGATGTTAGTGAAATCCACACATGAGGATCATAACAGTCGTCATGTATTAGAAAGAGTTAGTGAATTAATCACATAGGGTTGATTGGAGAATGATGACATGAAGATGATATCTATGCGACATAGGGATGATTTGATCTTATAGTTGTAGAATGAGGTGATAGGATGTGTGATGATGTAGCCTAAAACGTATATCACTAGATGGATGAGTAAGATGCTAACAAGCATGATGATGTAGCACAAAGTGTATACCACGAAATATATGAATATGATGGTAGAAAATGTGACGATATAACACAAAACGTATATCACAAAATGTATAAATGGAATGCAAGAAAAATGTGATGATGTAGCACAAATCGTATATCACGAAATGTGTGAACAAGGTGCTTGACTAAAAATTTCGCATAGTGTGATAAAAAGGTTGATTGATGGATTGTGAAGATGAAATTATAGAGTGATGTAAGTACGATGAGGTAAGATTCAATTTTGGTTTGGACCCTCAGCAGTCGAGTATGAACCATTGGACTAGAATGCATCATCGTCAGGTAGTGAGCGTAGTACGTAGAGGATGATAAGGTAGGTTGAGGAGGAATATGGTGTATATGCACAAAATTGCATGATGTGCGGAGGTGTGTAATGTGTAGTGTGTACTGTGTAGTGTGGGAGGTTCATGTGTATAGTTTTCCCTCAATAGTCAAGTGCGAACCATATCACAAGAGTGCATCATATGGAAGTGAGTGTTGTTAGCATGTGGATGAAGATGTATATGTTACAATCTAGGTGTGAAATGTTGTGAATATAAGATGCGTGTCGATGCTAGGGATTGGGAGAAATAAACGTTGTGCCTCCCAAGTGAGTGTTGATGAATGAGCTATTCAATAAAAGTAAAGGATGAAGGTCCTCTACCCGATGTTAGTGGCGATGAAGGTGTGTGACCATGTTCTAAGAGTGGTGGTATATGAGATAAACGTTGTGTAGGTGAGTGAAGTCTGTATGCATGTTATTGATGAGTATATTGTGGGCACCTATATTTAAAAAAATGTGTAGCTGATGGAGACCTATGTGAAACAGAGATTGACGATGGATGACACCTACGTGGAATAAAACGAGGTGGCGAAGCTCATCTAGATGTAGGAGGTGTCCTAGCGATGGACCTAGACTAATGTACTAGACTAGCAGAGTGCATGGATAATTTTAGTGGCGAATATTCGTAATATGGAAAAAAATTCATTTTAGGAAAATTTGAAAAGATGAATTTTTTGGAGCAGGTCAGTGTCCTGTTCGCCTAAAATTTACAATATTTTTTTTAGGGGTTGGCTTCGCCTACATTTGAAAGCATCTCCTATAAAAACCTAGGTGATTCACCAGGTAGTATACTACCACCAGTACCTTACTCCTAATTGAGCTATCGACATATCAAATACCATGAACTTGCATACTCTAAACACTAACACATAGTGTAGATTTGTTTATTATTTAGTAGTTTATAGTCGGGCAACATGTGTTATTTGTTGACGCACGACTAATAATATTTGCTGATGCATGACAAAGGTTTTTTTGTGGATGGGTGACAAGGAGATACAATTGACGCGTGAAAAAAGTTTGGTTGTAGACACCTGACACTACTTCTATTGATGCATGATTTTATTGTTATTGATGCATGACATAGTTTTTCTCTGATGCGCGATAACGATATTTATTAATGCGCGACTTATTGTATTTTCTAACGCGCGACAATAATTTTTTATGGACACATGACAAGGAGACTCAAATGACATGTGAAAGGGGTTATGTTGTTGATACCCGACACTACTATTGTTGACACAAGACAATTATCTTATTGACGTACAACACAGACCTTCTCTAATGAGTGATAAGGATATTTTTTGATGCACACAAATTTTACTGTTGATGCACGACTCAAATATTTTGACGTGTGATAGATTTTCAACTTAGCCATTTAGAACAATGGAAGGTGCAAGTGCTCAGAATGAGAAGACCCAAAAAGTAACTAAGAAATCTCAGAAGTCCTTGTTTAGATATTTTGGAAACTCTTTTGGTATAGATACCGCAAACACCAGCACCCATACAACTGCCACTAGAATGAATTAGAGTATAGATTGTGTGGAAGGTAATATTGAGGTGGACATACATTCTACACAGTATCAACCAAATGACACCTATGATGATACCATGCCAGATCTTGAAGATATACCTATTGGGATGCACGAGCTTGAAGATATTCTTGTTGAGGTGCAAGCAGGAGTGCATCAAGATATCACACATACAAATACTCAACAAAATGAAACTCAAAAATCAAATGCAAATTCTTGTTCATGAACGAGGAAAATAGGTGATTGTGGTAATGCTCAAAATTCTACTCATAAAATTAAAACATTTAAAACGAAAAAAATATGTGGACACTTGGGAGGACATACAATTTTGATTGGGATGCCAAATTTTTGTTTATCAAACCTGTACAAACAACTAATTTAGAAGATATCCCATTTGAATGTACATGTACAATATGTACGTGGAAATTGGGAAAGCAAAAAAAAATGCAACTGAAGCTGGACACTATAGAAAAACACTGTGGAAAATAATGCTTGACTGTAACATGGGAGGATGGCCAAAAAATCAAAACACATAGGTGGAAAATTGAAAAAGAATGTATGCATGTTAAATACACATCAGAGTATGAAGCAGAGCAGAAAAAATGTAGACATCTCGTGGAAAAAGGAGGAATGATCACGTCGCAAATTGGTAAGATGAATCAATCAAATCTACATGCAAAACTCATACAATTCTCTATTTTATTTAACATACTTAAGAAAGGAAGAATACTTTTGGATTTCCTCGATTTTAAAGTTTTGTATCAATATAATGGAATGCACAATGTTCCTCAGTTGTATTGGCCTGACAGTAGTGCATGGAAAATGGAAAAATGCATTTCAATGATAGAGAAGGAAGATTTGAAAGAGAATGTAAAAAAAACAAAGTTTATCTCTCTTTCAATTGATGAAGTGACAACAATCGACAACATTTCATGGGTATTCATCCATGTTTATACTTTAGAAAATCATATGAGGACACCTCATCTGCTGGGTGTTATGAAAATGATCGAAAACTGTAATGTTGAAAACCTACATAAAATAGTTGTTTCTCATTTGAACAATATTGCTGGAATGAATGATTATGAAATTACAATGAAGTTGGTATGCATTGGAGCAAATGGTGCATCAGTCATGCAGGGCCACCAAACAGGGTTGTGTGTTAGATTGCAAACAACAGTTGCCCCTTATATGTTAGCAATTCACTGTATGGCTCACATAATGAATTTAGCATATAAAATGGTAAGAAACTACGAAAATGTTGTTAAAGTAGAATACATTATAAGAGAACTCATGCATATATGGAAATTTAACCCAAAGTGATTTCTTGAGTTTCAGAAATTCACAATTGGAATTACAAATGGTAAATTTTTTTTGAAGGATGTTGAGACGAGATGGATTTCTTTGTATGAACATATATGCAGAGTTCGTGAATAGTATAATTCTTTGGTTGGTTTCATGCACAAATATTATCATGAAGTTGATAGGGCGAGGGACTCGTTGTTCCGTTTAACTAATTTGGAGACATTGCTTACATTGGTTGGTATTCTTCCAATGTTGCAGGAGATCAATACACTGGTGAAGCATGCACATGGGAGATTAATCTATATTGTGGATTTTATACAGATGAGAAAAATGGTATGTAAAAATCTTGATATCTTGTACACTTCCCAAGATAGTTTTGATACACATGTTTTTGAGAATTGGAAAGTTTTATTAGATTTTAAGAATCCCAATAACCATTTGAGATTTAATATCCACGATCACCTTTACATCAATAGTAATGGGAGGGGCATACCACTACACATTTTACAAAAACGTTAAGCTATTACAAGATCGGAAAGAGAAGAAGTTCTTGTGACACTTAATTTCTTTGATTCTGTTATAGTTGAAACAAGAATAAAGATTAGAAAAATTTCAGAATCCTTATCATCATAAATTAGAAAACGTTTCTCCAAAGATAAAATTCTTGAAGCAATGGGTGTGACGATTCCTAATTTTTAGAATACTGAAGGTGCTTGTGCATACTTTGTAAGAAATCATTTCCATAAATCCATGGGTACAATAATGGAACATTTCACAAAGACTTCAGAGGTCGAGGGTATAGAAATAAAAGGTATACTGAATGTTGATTTATTAAATTCTCAATCAAGAAATTTTGCAACAACAATGAGGAACCAATATAAAAAGTTAGACGAACCTTCTGAGAGTGGTGCTATTACAAGGCTTTGGCAAGGAATCTATCAAAGTATCATCTTATAAAAAGACATCAGTGAATATTTCATATTATATGAGTTATGCCAAATAATGATTTTGGGGTCTATGGAGGACAAAAAGGTTTTTAGTTCTTTATCATTTATAAAATCAAAACTGAGAAACAGGTTAGATAAAAATCTGGAAAGTTGCATGAGGTGTTATGTTTCTTTCTACTCCTTGGAAACCTTTCCTTTCGACAGAGCAATTATGCATTGGAATTCCCTTTCTAATAAAAGAGGTGTAAATTATACAGCTACAAGTACAATTGTTCCTGACGATGAGACTAGAATTGGTGTGTCATCACACTCTACAAAAGATAACATTGACTTTGAAGAAGTTATTGATAATGGATTGTTTCAGCTTTAAATAGGTATCTCCTTGACCTTACTTTTATTGTTTGTCACCTTATATTTTAACCGTGTTTATTTATTCAATTTCATATTAACAGATTCAAATATAATAGTTTTTAGTTAGATGTAACAATGAACACAATTGTAACTCTACAGATGTAAATATTGACTAAGGAGGATTTTTAACATATTTTGTTTTAACTCTTGTTATCATTAAAGATGTTTATAGGTATATATATTTACATTTATATAATTCCTATTTTGGATTTTTCGAATACCAATTTCTGTTTCAAAAATCTATTTGTTACATGCAGTTTTTGAATACTAATTTGCAAGGCCTCCATAGTTCAGATATGCATATTCTTCCACTGTTATACTCTTCTAAACTTCCACTGTCCAGACATGCACATGTTCTCATTTGCATTTTTGTAATCTTTCTATTTTAAAAATCTATTACATGCATTTGTCGAATACTAATTTGTAATGGGCCTTCAGAGTTTAGATCTGTATATTCTTCCACTATTATACTCTTCTAGACTTCCAGACTTGCACTGTCTAGACATGTATAGGTTATCATTTGCATTTTCTTTAATCTTTCTGTTTCTTCCTTAATCCACTCAATCATTATTTCATCTTTTTTTCTTGAAAATGTGGGTTGACATCCATTCGAGGAAGCTCTCACTTCTTGGGACTGAAAATGTCAGGTAACTCACCCGTCTATATACTAATCCATTTTTTGTGTTGAGTTTTCTTGAATCAAAGGTCGTCTAACATGCTACAAAGGATGATTTCTCATTTTCCTTCCATATGCTTTATAAAAACCATCTAAAAGACAAGAGGTAGCCTAAACCCTATCATATGACATTGCTTGAGTTTTTACAATTATGTTTAATTTATTTTTGTATTTGCAAAATTTTTTGATGAACTTTTTGAACTTTTTGGGATGAATATCAAATTACATGTAAAAATCACACATTCCAAAATTTCTTAAAACAATTATCCATTATCATCATCCATGATCGTGCTTGAAGATAAATCTATGTCCACATACAATTCATCATCATCCATATCTATTTTAATGTCATCATCCACATCTAATGTCATCATATCATTGATTCATTATAAGTAGAGAGAAGAATATTTTGAGAAGGTTTAAATGCGAAGAAACCTGGTACATAGTTTGAATTTTACAAGTAGAGAGAAGAAGATTTTACGGTATTAAGATGTCTATCCTAACACATTCCAATTTTTATTTAAACAATTATCCATTATAATCATTCATCATCATCTATATTCATTCTAATGTCACCATATCATTACAAGTAGAGAGAAGAAGATTTTGAGAAGGTTTAAATGTCTCTGTCATACCACATTCCAAATTTTCTTAAAACAATTATCCATTATCATCATCCATGATCGTTCTTGAAGCTAAATCTACGTCCACACACAATTCATCATCATCCATATCTATTTTAATGTCATCATCCACATCTAATGTCATCATATCATTGATTCATTACAAGTAGAGAGAAGTAATATTTTGAGAAGGTTTAAATGTGAAGAAACCTGATACAGTAGTTCAAATTTTACAAGTAGAGAGAAGAAGATTTTACTATATTAAGATGTCTATCCTAACACATTCCAAATTTTCTTTAAAAAATTATCCATTATAATCATTCATCATCATCTACATCTATTATAATTTCATCATATCATTACAAGTAGAGAGAAGAATATTTTGAGAAGATTTAAATGTATCTTTCGTAACACATTCCAAATTTTCTTAAAACAATTATCCATTATCATCATCCATGATCATGCTTGAAGATAAATATATGTCCACACACAATTCATCATCATCCATATCTATTTTAATGTCATCATCCACATCTAATGTCATAATATCATTGATTCATTACAAGTAGAGAGAAGAAGATTTTGTCTCTTTCGAAGGTTTAAATGCGAAGAAACTACGTGATATGTCAGATTGATTCATTCAAATTTTACAAGAAACCTGATACAGAGAGTAGAGAGAAGAAGATTTTACTGTATTAAGATGTTTTTCCTAACACATTCCAATTTTTATTGAAACAATTATCCATTATAATTATTCATCATCATATATATCCATTCTAATTTCATCATATCATTACAAGTAGAGAGAAGAATATTTTAAGAAGATTTAAATGTCTTTATAGTACCACATTCCAAATTTTCTTAAAATAATTATCCATCATCATCATCTAGATTTCATGATCTATGTGCACATACAATTCATCATCATCCATATCTATTATAATGTCATCATCCACATCTAACGAAATCATCATTACAAGTAGATAGAAGATTCTGAGAAAAATTAAATGTGAAGAAACCTTATACAAAGTTTGAATTTTACAAGTAGAGAGAAGAAGATTTAACTCTATTAAGATCTCTGTCATACGACATTCAAAATTTTCTTAAAATAAATAATCAACCATTATCATAATGCCATCACATTCATATCAAACATAAACACTATCTACAATCTATAAATTCTATATATAATATATAAAAAGATATTAAAAATCCAGATTATAAAGTTATTCAAATTTTGAAATGCCATCACATTCAAGTTTCATACTTCGATATATAAATTATTTAAAATTTTGAAATGCCATCAAATTCAAGTTTCATACTTAAATATATAAAGTATTTCAAATTTTTAAACGCCTTCACATTCAAGTTCATACTTAAATATATAAAGTATTTCAAATTTTTAAATTTAAAGTTTCAATTTTTCAACCCTCAATCATGATTTTTTTCCCAAGACAAACTGGCATCTTCTGTACCCCTTTCCCCAATGGCTTTCCCTCCTGTACTCTTTACTTGAATAATCCTAGAATTAATAAAATCTTCTCTAACATTGTTTAAATTCTTTAAGAGTGTTTGTTTTTCCTTTGTCGCATCTCCATGGGATACCAAACTAGCATCTACAGCTGTCTTTGTTTTGAACAAAATGTTAGGGTCGAAGCCATTCTCTTTAATTATTTGTTTTAGTGTATTGTTTTGTTTGTTAACTAAAAAAAAAATTCTTTCATCTTTATTGTTGTAGATACACTATTCTTTGTGGTTTCTAAGTGAAATTGGAACACCTTTGCTTGACTCTTCAAATTTTCATATTTCAACTTTAAAAAAAAATTGAGTTCAACTAAACATATTACTAAAATAAGAAAAATTCAAATTAAAAAATAATATTGTTTCAAAGTGATAATACTTATGACTTCTCTATCTCTTTCGGCATTTGAAATTTCCATCAGATCCTTGTCCTTGGACCATTTGTGAAAATATGCCTGGGCTTCAGCACTAATATTTTCCAATTTGTTTAATGTTTTATCTAAAATATTGTCTTTATAATTGTTTTAATACGTGACAGTCCCACCTCTTACTTGGGTAAGTAAGACATCCATCTTCATAGGTTGATTATGGATTGTAGTGTATAAATTTTCCCTTTGCCAATAATTTTCATAATGACTTATTATTTCATTGATTAGTACTTTTTCCCTTCTCTCCCATTTTGTGAGCTGACTAATATGAGGTATAATAAACTCTTGGACATGGGATTTACAATCATAACCAATCAATTTCTCTAAAGGAAATGATGGAAACTATTCACCTTTTGTATCTAAAGAAGATGATGCTGATGGAGAGGTATGGGGGATTTCAGGTTGATCATTGTCTGCTACTTCTTTTTGCCTTTGGGTGGCTTGATCCTATTTGTGATAAAATAAATCAATATTCAAATATTGAAATGAAAAGTGAAATGTAAAAACAATTGAATAAATTACGTTGAAATAGAAATATACATACTAGCCTTGAATCATCTCACGTGTATTAAAAAATCATATTGGGTCATTTCTATCAATGCCCAAGTAATCTTCATCTAAAGTTATATTATTTAAAACTAATACACTGGTTGCGCTGGGTAAGCCATCGAGAGAGAGGGTTGGAATTCAAAATGAGGAGGCAATGTCTGGTGTCCCGCTAGGGTCAGGACGAATTAGCATGTGTTTACCAATGTTATTTTTTCCTGAACCTCTGGTTAGCATTTAAAATCGTAATGGTGGAGGATGTGGTGGTGCCGCTATTTGTACAAATGACGAAGGACTGCGATGTATTGAAAAGTCCAAGAAAGGGCAGAGTGAGCGGAAAATTCTACAAAAGTAAAGTACAGGGGCAGGTCCTCAAATAGGTGCGGGCCCTCCACATATCCCAGGACTTTAGAAAGTTTCTTAAAAAGTTTAAGCAAAGAGAGGAGCAGACCGAATCCTCCACGTGTCTTCCTAAAAAAAAATTTTAGATGGTGCCCAAAATTGAAGACCCTGAACAAGCGCGGGATTACCACGTGTCCCCTTGGTGTAACTTTATGGTGGGAACCTGAGGTAGATCCTTAAATGAGCATCAGCCCTCCACATGTCCATGGTCTGACAAAGTTGCACCTGCTGCATCAAAAAATGTCTAAGTTTGGGCAAGGCCGCAGAAACCTCCACGTGTCTTCCTGGTGAAACTCCAAAGGTTAAACCAAGAGGTGACTTTCAAATGAGTGCAAGCCCTCCTTGTGGACAAAACTTGAGTTAAATTAGGATTTAGAGTTTCAAAGTGCCCCCGTCGAGCTGCGTCAAATAAGAAATGGCCACATTTCCACAGATGCTAAGATATAAATTTGACTGGGAAAACATAACTGTCAAACCATAAAATGCAGTGAAATCACCATTTGCGCTATGGGTCAATGCATGGTGTTGAGTCCCACTTTTTGTCTTGAAAATGTGAGTGAGGAGTGAGTTTGGGTGGTAAACAAATATGGTTCGCGCGAACTCGATTCACGTGAACTGTTCGTGGGAACATGACACGTCGGCTATTTTTTTCCACGTATAGCATTGAATATGGTTCACGCAAAAGGGGTGTTCACGGGAAGGTTGTTCACATGAAGGGCGTTCATGCGAACACCCCTGTTTATATATTGGAGGCGCTGCAGAGGAAATCACTTTCCTCTGCCCCACCTCCTTCGCGTGAAGTTTATAGTAAACCAGACTGAGCCCATAGCCCATGGACCAGAGCCCACTGAGCCCACCGAGCACTATTGAAGGAGCCGACCGAGGAGACTAGACCGAGCCCACAGTGCAGACCAAACCGAGCCCACAAGCACCCACCGTGCCCAACGAGCCCACTAGCGTGGCCACTGAGGAGTGAGGAGGCCATTGATGAGCACTGGGTATGCATTTAGTTGTTTTTTTGGTGAAAATGGAGGATCCCTAGCAAATTGCAAAAAATAAATGAAACCCTAGTTTTTTATTTGCAAAACCCTAGCAAATTACAGATGTTTTTTTGTGTAATCATTTTTAAGAGAGCTCTGTTCGCATTTTTTCATTGATCTACCTCTACATTGGCACATTTGCTCATTTTTTGCAATTTGATCTACATGAGGTTTTAGTTAATTTTTGAAATCCAAAAAAGAGTTTTATACAATTACATATTGCTATCTAATTTTTCATTAAAAACACTTGTTAAAAGCAAGTAAAAACTCCATAGAAACAATCAATCAAACCCACACAAAGGTTTCATTTCCCCTAGTCAATAAATGGTGTAATATATATATGCCTCTAATTTTCATTATTTTTTAATTTTTAGATTCTTATGACATGTTCCAAGAAAATTTAATCCGAATAAAACTTCAATAATTTATTTTCTTTATAAATTTTCTCCCTGGAAATTAATCAAGAAATTAAAATAACTTCACCAAAAAAATTCAAGAAAATTCTTCACAACTTCATGTAAATCTTTGTAGCTTCACGTCTCTTCTATTTTTCTCCTTCCTCATGGATCATGAGAAACCATTGGGCTGTGATACCATTGGTACTAATATTTGCACAACTAATATGGAAGAAATGTATTAAATCAAGAATATATTACAACTTTAATAAATACTCCATTACATTTAATTTCCTTCATACTCAAGCTTAAATAATCTTATGAAAGAGTGTTTTGTATATATAAGTAAGTTAGAAAATAAAACAAACAAAAACACAATGTAAACTTAGGATCACATGTTCCAACACATGTACTATGATGTTTTTATTGATCAATACATGACCTACACTTAAGAATCCCCTTGATGGGATTATAGGTCATCTTTTCCAACCTATCTTCATATGGTAGCTTAGATACATTTGAAGTGAAATAATTAAAAATTTATTTTAGGATCTAATATCCCTTATGACATTACTAATATCAGTAGTCCTTACTATTTCACAGTAGTCATCCATTCATCTTGATAACTGAGGAATTCAATGAGAGTAGTAAAATGGAAGGGAAATGTTGTAATTCTTGAGAACTCCATTTGAATTTATGGAGTTCATAATTTGATAGAAATCTCTCTTACAACGATACTAGATAGACAACTAGTAATTCTAGGCATGACTCAATGAACACTAATTTCATATATAGTATATTTAATATCTACTTTTCAATCCATTCCATAATAATTACCTACATTTGGTATAATAGCCTTTATTCAATAATTTTTAAAATCATGGTTTGAGTGAATTTTAGTTCAATGAGTATTACCATATTTAAAAGAGCCAACTTTGAGTATGAGAGAAATTGATTGAAGAGTATTATTGTTTTATTTTATTGTAACGAATAAAACCCATCCATGAAAGAAGGAATCTTATGCCTAACATTGAAATTAAAAATCATATTAGTATAGGGAAAGATGATGTCATCAATGGGGCATACTTTATTAATATCTCAAAAATTTGTATATATCTTAATGCCCCTAGTTGACTTACCGATTGGGACAATGTGGGAAATCTATCAAAGTTATCGATAGGTTTAACAAAATCATAATTGAAATAAAAATTTGGATTTCTTATTAGGAAACTTTAGGATGTATCTTTTTACTTTGCATGTTTGACATCACGATTCACAACAATATTATGCACCACGATAAAAGTAGGCATATTAAACATATATGCACATAACCACGTAACAATATCTTGATATTTTATTAATAACCCAATATAAACTTTTTTCTCTATGAGAGTTGATGAGACACCTAACTCAACATTTTGGATGCCTCACCAATGCCAATTTTAATATCATATTTCATTTAATAATATTGATACATTCCCCACAAGGAATCCAAAAGGTCCAATATAATCTCTTCATCACTATACAACGACTCACTTTCCCCAAATAAGCATGATATCTCTCAATGTAAAAGGGAATTTATTCTTATGATGATATGTAGGTGAATCCACATTAGTTCCAAAATATTTTTTATGGTTTCATTATTGCAAAGAGTGTCAAAATATACTCTCTCATATGGCGAATCAAAATGGTTTAACTTAAGACAACCAAGTACAATTTGTAATTTTTCTTTTGATAATTAATTCCTCCTTCAAAGCCCAACTCCCCTATTTAACATGTTTGGAATGTTCTCGTGTGCACTAAAGAACCTCGCGAGTCATTTGATTGGAATAATCATCATGTTTCGGTTGTTACTAACCTTTTTCCCCGTATGGGTGAAATAATCGGTGTGTGTGTGTGTGTGTGTGTGTGTGTGTGTGTGTGTGTGTGTGTGTGTGTGTGTGTGTGTGTGTGTGTGTGTGTGTGTGTGTGTGTGTGTGTGTGTGTGTAACCCTAGCAATTTTACATCCACAACTATACATAAAGTTGTGGTTTCCGTCACTTTGCATAAAGCATCGATTTGTCGACCAACCTAGATTTTCCTTTTTATCGAGTCCTTGACCTTGTAGCATCTCTTTTTAATGTTTGGATGATAATCCCTATAAATAACTTCCATGTAACCTATCAATATTTAAACCCCAATGAGCTTAAACCTCTATTTTTATTTGTACTAGCATGTGGGTTTGACACAATACTTCTTAATTAAATCAAAGTATGGGTTATAAAATCATCTCTTAATGTGTCCACATAATGTTATGCACCCCATCATTAAACTCCTTTGTCTTTACTACACATACGGGGGGAAATTAACATTTCCTATCTTCCCAATTTTCTATAGGAGTTTTCCATTTCATTGTTTTAAATAAGGGATCATGTGAGCTACTCATTTCGATTGTTATCATGTTTATATTCCATTTAATTTTTAACTTTTGATAAGATTTTTGGTTGTGTCCAATTGTAGGCATCATGTCAAATAACATTCTTCTAAACTTTTTTGTGTCCTTAATTTTAAGAGGTTGTGGGTGGAGGTTGTATATCTTAAATGTGGTTACTAGCTACTTTACAATGATATTAAGTTTTATATAGACATTTGAAATCATAAATTAGTACCAAAAAACTCTAAATGAAAACATTTAAATAAAGTCACGAACTTTTATTATAAATATTTATAATGGTGGAAACAATCTTTGTACAAAGTATATCAACATTGATAGAAGCTACAAACCAACTTAGCCTCAAGGACATAAATAGTCATTATCAATTATATAGAAATATTTGTGTTAATATCATACGTATCTTACCATGATTATTATCTACACATTTATAACATGCATTCTTTTTTATAAGAATTGTAATTGATCACAACTAAATATTTACAAGTTACTTTTATAAAGAACCCTTTTGTAAGCCACATATAATACAATGCATCACACTCAAATTGATAGTAAAACAAAAAATGTACAAAAAAAAGGTCTTGGCGCGATGTATTCTCAAATAGCATAGTGAATAAAACTAACTATTGCACCTCAAGGGTACAATGAAAACATTGACAGAGGTTGTGAGTCATAGATAGTAACAATCTAAAGAGAAATAAAAGGCGATTATTTGTTAATAAGAAACCTACTTATAATGTCTTGGTTTATTACATTTGATGATAATGTTAGTTCAATTGTGCTTTATATTTGATTATTTGTTAATAAGAAATGTATATTTATAATGTCTTGGTTTATTTGTTAATAATAAACCTGTTAATAAGAAACCTAAAATATAATGTCTTGGTATCCTAATTACGTGCACCAAAATTTATTGTGTGATGTTGTGTAGGAACTCAACGATATGTGCAATATGTTTCTTGCATTTGATTAGATTCTAAAAAAACTGCATGTTACATTCTAGATAATTCCTCCTTTAGTTCCATTAAATCTATGCGATCCATACACTCATGCATGACTGACTTATAAGATATATGTAATTTCTTATTTTCTAAATTATTTGCATTGAAGCTTGAAAATCATATTTCTATTTTCATTAAAATAGGAGAATATCTTAGGAATTTTTTTTAATTAAAAGTACTATTAATTGAATTTTACTTTCATTTTTTTTACAGTCATGGCTTCTTCCGCTCCTAATTTGTTTGAGAGGACCGATTTAGAGATTGCAAAATTGCAATCTATTCTCCAAAATCCAACTACAGTTGGGCAGTATAAAGCCCATTGTGAAAAAATATTGGTTGATCTTCGTAGAATAGAGACAAGTTTGAAAACATATAACCCATTTGATTCTGAGTCAATAAAAAAATTTATGGATTCATTAAAATCAAGTGTCTCAGGAGATGTAGGTTATAATGAGATTACATCACGACTTTCCGATAAGGAAGTCGTTAAGAGGTCTTGTTGGAGTTTTTATGCAGACAAAAGGAAAATAAGGGCATATTATGTAAACAAATGTTCATGTCCCCTATGTGCCCCTTTGATTTATCCTAGATTTGTGGCCTCTCAAGGCCAATTTCTGAATAATGACCAATTACCGTTATACTTCATAATGATGCTACATGCTGAGGTTCACTTAAACCTAAAGGTGAACTATTTAGACATCCCTAGTTATTTGGGGCAGGGGCGTGGCCGTATTAGCCACAGGGAGGCATATAGAAAGGAGGGAGCTCCTGCAGTTGTTGACGTGTGGCAGCTTGTACCAAGGCCACAACCATTCTTATCAGGCTTTCAGGATGTCGCAACACCTGTCGTTATGACTGCACATGAGGCTGCTATCGAGGGTCTTGCTGGAATTGCTCGTGAGACCCAATTGATATCTTCTGACCGTGTGGGTCAGTACCTTCAGAGACGTGATACTAGCAGTGGAGGTGCTAGTAGCAGCAGTGATGCATGCAACGAGGTATACGCTCATGCATCTTTGATTTCCCCAGATGACTTTGAGCTAGTTACAGATCCCGCTCAGGCATGTCGGCTAGGACGCATCATGGATGCTGACTTGTTGCGTGCATATGAGGTGATTTCACGGCATTGCAGCATTCCACTATTGGGGGTTTTAGATTTTATAGAGCAGAGTGGGAGTGTATCTTCTAGTCAGGGTACTACTGCCACTACTACAGATAGACTTCTTGTTGCTGGGATCGTCACACCTGATGTTCAGCACATTTCTGTTCCGGTGTGAAAATTAAACACCCAATATAATTAAAATTTATTTTATTTCATCATTACTTTACAATTTATTAATATTAAAATTAAACATGTACTTCTGTGTTTAGGCTTCTGCTCCAGTGTGTGGAGCTTCACAGCCCACACCATCTACCCATGTGACATACACACAGCTCTTGATGGAGCACAACATGGATCTTGATGTTCCAGGCCTGAGTCAGCTTGGCTCACTTGGTGACATATTTGCTGGTGTTGAGGTCGTGGGTGGCAATCCCATAGATTTGGAGACGCGTTCCGCAGAGGTATAGATACATGTGTTTTAATAGAATTAATATTTAATCTAAATTGAAATGTTAGAAATTAATGAACTTTATTCAAAAAACTTATTTATCAACTTCTTACATTTTATTTATTTTGTTTCACAGGGATCTACGGGACAGAGATCTACACATAGTGTAGATACTCCCAACATCCGCCCAGGGACAGATACTGAGGTAATCAATTGTACATATCTGTTATATGATGTATTGAATTAATCAAGAAATTGTTGTAGAATTTTTTCTTATATATTTTAATATATGGTACATGCTATATATAGTTTATGATGTGTATATTCCTTTTTTTAACATGCAGGGTGCAACAGAGCGTAGTGAGGGGTCTGGCACTCGCCCTAGTGCACGGAGGAGACTTCAGTGATATTTTATAGATTTTAGACATTTTAGACATATATATACTCATTAGACATTTTTGATATTTTAGACATACTTTTAGAGATTTTAGACATACTTTTTGACATTTTAGACATACTTTTAGAGATTTTAGACATGTATATACTCATTAGACATGATTTTTGATATTTTAGTAATACTTTATGTTACATTAAACCTTCCATGGCTTAGTGAATGCTTCTTTACTTATGCACTTGTCAAATCTTTTCAAAATACATTGTTAGTATTAAACTATCTCTCTAAAACTCTATAGTAACTTAAAAGCTTGTGAAAATAATAGATTCCCTCTCTTTATCTATCCTCTCTCTTAAACTCAGGAAATATAAACTCATGTGTTGTTACAGGTGTGTGAAATGATGGAAAATGAAGTAAATGTAATGCAATACATTTCCATGATTTGTACTATTTTAATGTAATTGTAAATTTGACTTTATTTGGAGATTTGTACTATTAAAACACCTAACGTAAAATGCCTCTCTGTAAACCAAAGTCTTTGGAGATACAACTCATGCCATCCTACCTCATAAAGAGTAATAAGTCTTCATCTGCATTTGTAATATGTTCACTCGCATTTCTACCACCATTTGTAATATTATTAACCTTGAGTCATAATATCTTTCAATACAAGTAATAAATGTATTTTGCATCTTTTATTAATTATATGTATGTGTATTGAATGTTTAGTTTACACATTAATTTATATCAAAACTCTTTATTACTTTTAATATCAATCATATTATTTTTTTGGATTAGTTAAATTGAATTGATAATAATAATTTAAGGTCCTTACGAATTAGGTTTATCAAACCCTATGAAGTGGCTAAATAATCTGATCGACTAATCCACAAAATTCCATAGAGGAAATGGAAGACCAAAGATTGTCCAAATGTGGATTTTGAGCTTAGCTTTCTCAATGATGACAAAATACCATTTCTAATGGGAAAAATCATAATTATGTTTCAAATAAACCAAGGTCCATTAGCTATGATATCTCTACAATGGTCAACATTGTTATATTTAAAACAAAAAGAAACACTTGATTAAGATTTTATTTCCCTAAAGCTTGACACCTTGAGGTATAATCCATGCATCATGAACCCATGATTTAAAGGTTCTCTAAAAGGGGACTCAACTAAAATAATATGCAACTAAAGTAAGTTGCTCAAAATAATTGCATAATTTATTGAATTTAAGGAAATGTAAAACATCAAGAATATTTTTAGGGCTATGATCACGAGCTCATGAAAATATTTTGGCATGGAATTTTTTTGTCTCTTCGGTGCCTTTGAACTCCAAAATTCCATTAATTTCTCTTACAAAAATGACTACAAGAGTTGAGGAGGGAACATTATAAATGGCTTACCTTCCCAAAGGGTATTTGATTAATGCAAAACAATAATTAGCCAAAATAATAAAATTTCTAATAAGTGTTAATGGCGGTGTGACATAGACCCTATTAGGTATGTTAATATTTAGTTTAATGATGTACATGTACCTGAGTTGTCTTAAGGTATGTGGACTCACATAACATCCAAATCATGCAAACAATTGTTAGCAGAATGTAGGACCCAAAATTTGGACCTAAGGAACTTGGAAATAATTATTTGGCATCTACCCCAACATATTCCCATTTACACATAAATTGACTTAATTGTAAAAACACCCCGCTCAATTCCTATGTTATGATTCCATCAAATCAACACTTTTCATTGAGTTTAGCACTTTAGGAACCAATTTACCTTACAATGAACACATCTACACTCTCATATCCACTCAACACATGTATGAGATTAGGTCCCAAGTTAAACCTGGGTAGAATCGAGTGACAAGGGTAGAAATGACCAATGTTTTTGACCCAGGTTGAAAATTTTGACCCATGCACTTACAATGGTCACATTTTCAAATACACACCTTACACCAATCATCTTACGGTCAATTGAGTGGGAAATATTTCACACAAGTTGTGTATATAAACACATACATGTTATTTATTAAGGGAATCTCTTAACTCCTTAGACATCTAAAGGATTTCATTCTAAAGAACTCTAAGGACTTTAGGCCCTAATAATTAAAATATCACATAATCACATCCTTAGAGCATGCCAACAAGTCTACATAAATCCCATGTTGTTTCCCTAGAACATTATCATGCACTATAACTAAATTCAAGGATTGTTACCAAGTGTTGGAGGCCTTATTGGGGTCTTATCATAACCATTATTTATGCATATATGCACACACATCTAGTGGGAGGGATAACCGCATAGGTGTGAGGAATTTTCATATTATAGATATGTAGGTGATGCTTGTCTCATAGGGGGTTGAGGAATCTTAAGCCAATTGGACTAAACTCTTTTTTAGGTTATAACCTGGTAAGGATCTAGGGTTTTGTAATATCCAAACTAGGATTTTATTCTACTTAAGATATATATTATGTGCAAAGATGATATATGAATCATAATTGATATAAAGATCTTATAAACATGTAATGATTATATTTGGATAAATACAAGCTCTAGAAAATTTATTAATACAAGAGTCATGTAGTTCTTTATTGTCTATATCAAAATTTAATTGTCTATCATTTTGCTCACATGAAATTTTAAATGATTCAAGTTAGATTTATTGACACTAAGAGTTCTTGTTTCAAATTGTTATAAAAGATGCTGGAAAAGAGAAACTAAAAGAGGAAAAAATAATATATAAATTAATATCTACTTTACATCCATCCACAAGCGAAGAAATCATCAACTCAATTTTTGTAAAATGGCGATTAATGTCGTTTTACATGTACACAATATCTTAAAACACCATCGATATAAGACATATTGGGTATACCTAACACTAAGTTTTTAAAACTCGTTTGTTATATATAGATATAAATGGAAATAATATTATTGGAGATACTAGGGAACAAAATTACATCATTAATGAACCCATCCTTAATATCATAGCAAGAAAGTTGTCAAATATGTATGCCAAATGACAAATAAAATAGATAAAATATTTTAAATTCCTGGAAGACATGAATATATAATATTCCATGTCCTTCTATATAATACCAAGTGGCTCTGCTCGTTGTTCAATGACCTGTAAATTTTTTTCATGGTCTTCTACATCTAGTCTCCATTTTTTGCGTTGACTAGTTTTAGTCTTCACCTGCTGCAATTGTAACCCTGTAGCAATTATGTGATGGGTGTAATGATACACCTTTTTTTCTGGTTTGTAATCAACAAAGTGAATCCCACTTTGGAGGGCTTTCACTTGTTGTAAGTATGTTCCCTGCACTACAACCGAGCCAGTATAAAATGTTGTCTCTTCACTTGTTATTTCACATGTTAGCTTTGTTCTCTCTTCTGTGCAACGTAATAAGTAGTACTCCACTTTCTCAACATTGTCTTCTTCAGCAATGACTGCAAATACATCACCTACAACAAAATGCAAATAAACATTCAATGATCCATGTATAGTATAAATATATATTTAATTATCAAATTATACAATCCTTTTAAATAAAACATACCTTGTTTAACCAGTCCAGATATGTGGTCATAATCAGTTGAAATTAATGGCACATCTTCAAAACTATCATCATGATCTGATCCATATGTGTCATCCACAACTAAAGGAACTTGCTTCCACTCACCTACATACCCATGTTTTTGACTATTGCACTCTGAATATGATTTGTTCATGCATTCATAACAAAAACAAGAATAATCTCTTGTACAGATTGTCCAGTTATTACTATCCATAGTCATCAAAGAGTGCAAAGACCTAGAATTGGGAATCCTTTCACATCCATACTTTTTCCTTCGATCAATACCTTCATTTAATCATGCTCAAAAGATCAATAAAGTTTAAAACAAACATCAAAATTCAGAATAAAAAAATTTAAAGTTAGTAACTTGTAGAACTTAATAAATCACATCAAGATCTACATATCTATGTTTTAAATGTGCATGTACCTGTTATCTCCCAAAACACTCTGTGTGGGGTTGAAGCCTGTGGGGTTGAAGCGTGTGATGTTGAAGCCTGTGAGGTTGAAACCTGAACTGTAAAATGTTTCTTACACCATTCAACAATGGTGTGGGCATCAATCAATCGATCTCCCTCATAATCAAAGCTTTGTTTCTTTAGAGCACGTTTGATGCATGCACCCGCACCATCGTGTTCTCCCTTCCCATGACCACTCTAAAAAAAACTCCATAAATGAGGAATTTTGTGATGACGATGATAATGACTGAGTGCAAAGAAAGGGCGAGAGGATTTGAATTGTGATGCGCAACCATCTGACCAAACAAAATGTTGATCTATTTGTATTCCTCGCTGATGAAGATATTGAAAGAACAAACCAAAACAATGTTGCACAAAGTGGGTGTCATGTTCCTTGTCATCACTTATATAGAAGTGATACTCCTTCTTGATCATTCGCTTCACATATGTACTTTCAACCCCATCCAAATCCAATTGTGCATGCCTATAAAATACTTGAACCATGATAGTAACCTGGTCAGTATGATAATACTGTGTCTGAATTTCTTTTTGATGAGAAAATGAGTAATTCTCAGCAAAATCAACCATGGACAATATGGAACCAATAGGGAATGTGTCTCTATTAGTCTTGAATTGTGTAGCCTGCCACTTTGAATAGTGAGAATGTTTGATGTACGGACTAATTAAACTTCAGAAACTTTGCATGAATGTAGCAATGGGGATTTCCTCTTCTACCAAATCCAACCTGGTTGCATCTTTTCCAAGCCTTGTTGAATATTTTATGTATTTGAACCTACAAAATCAATTCATAATGGACAAATTGTCATGTATTCATTTGCAGTAAACATAAAAATCAAAATAAAATCTAACATCCAAATTTAAAAACATATATATATATATATCACCTCTTGCAAGCAACCATTTTAACTGTGTCCAAATCTTCATTTGTTTTTGGCAATAATTTCAAGTCCCCACACTTGTCACAGACACCTTTGATGCAAGTCATACGATCATCGACATGATCATCGGATATCGTGTAAAGAATTGAAGTTATGAATTCACTGACACGTGTAGGTGGGGCATTTTCTTCCCGTAACTTTCTATACACCTGAAAAAAACATAGATTTTGAAATACATTAATTTTAAATCACATCTCAAAAAATGATATTTAAACAAATTTCAAATATATAGATATAAATGAAAGCACACCTCAAAATATATATACATGATCTATAAATTTTTTTGTACCTGATAGTGATAATCAAACTCAACGTGATAGTGACAACAACATGTGTCAAGGACTTTATCAGCTCGCACATACCAAGGCTTCAAATTTTCAAACATTCGTTGTCCAATCTTAACATCTGGATTTTCTTCTGTAAACTTTATGTACATCTCATGTTGAGTTATTTCAAGCCAATGTTTTATATGTTCATCATAGTTATTGTGAGTTATCCTGTGTTTTAAAACATCCCTCACATTCGGAGAAGGACGAGTCCTCTCAGTCCAAAAATCAGAAACTATCTTCACAATATTATCCTCTATTTTATCAGAACGTGGATTTCTACACATTAGTGCCCAATTTCCTTCCATAGTAGAGTCATCCAATGTCTTCCTCCTCTTTGCATACCTGCTGACCGTCTTTCTAGATAAACCCAATGCCTTGGCAATGGTGGTAACATGATGATTCTTTGTCGTATCTTCACTTACAACTGAAGTTAATATTGCTCTACGAGAAATACTCTTATCAGCAGACCTAGTTTTTGTACCCAAAGAACTTATTCCTTTAGAAACATTCCCAACAAATTCTTCTTCTACACGTTTTGAATTTTTCCATCCAAAATCAACACCCAACAATTCTAATGTTTCCCTCATATCAACATGATTCAAGAATGTAACCAACAAATCTGCTCTAGCAACTGTAGTCAAATTAACAAATTCACCATATATTATCTCTACACTTTTTGTTGTTTTCTTTCGTGATAGTGGTTCTTGTTGGGAAAATTCTTTTAATTTTTGTAAATCCATCTTCACCAAGTGTTTCACATTTTTCTTGGGAAGTAATTCCATAACTTTTGTTATCACTTCAGCATAATGTTGCGCATCATGATCTGTGTCCATAAACATACACATGTGAGTACACCAAAATTTGTAAAAAAAATTAACATACAAATGTGATTACACCATTAATGACCAAGCTAGTAAACACTTTAATATCTAAAAAATTAGCTTACTATCTAGTAAACAATAATATTAAGTTGACCAAGCTAAAATTGTATTTAGATAGCTTCATGAGGTCCTTCTTGAAATCTACTAAATAATATATATATATATATGGTGTTAGAGCTATCTAATTTTCAAATCAAACCTAGACCAAAAACTTTCAACACATAAAACCCAAAAATCTTGTACTATATTTAAAAGATTGAGTAAACATCACTAATAATTTAATTACGAGCTCAATAGGGAAGAGAGAGTGTAGAAGAATACATAAGTTGCATTGTCCAATTCAAAATGATGTCCTCTTTAGAATGCTACCAAGATCTACCACAACGTTTATACCCAATAAATTTCATAACAAAAATTATTTTCAAATGTCATATTATGTACAACAGGTTATATTTAAATTTTGTCAATTTACATCTATATATGAGATCATTATTAATCCAATACACGACATATAAATTATATAAACTAAAAAAATGACTCTCGAAATTCAAAATATACTATCACGTGAAGGTCAATATTAGAGAGTAAATCGTAACAATTTTTTTAATGAAAGGTATGGTAGACCATCAAATATATCCCCTAGATTAATCACTGGGGGGGGGGGGGGGGGGGGTTAACCTTGTTTTCGATGACACATACCATGTGCAATTGTATAGCCCGGTAATTTTTATGTATAGCTTTTGTATCATAGTATTGGTAGAAAAATAGGACGTAGTGGTCAATCGTAAAATAAGGGGTAATATTTGGAATCCCATGATAACAAATGTTTTGAACATTTATTACCAAGTGACCCACCCACGACATTAATGCACTTCAATCCAATTTCAAATATTTCTACTTGGGCAAGTTCAAGAAACTTAGATAAATAAGGAAAATTGGTTTTAAGTAGAATCACTATATAATATACCATATATTGGTACTTAGGGTTAAAATCAAAGAAGAAAAACCAAATACGTGTAAGGTTTATTGTTGTTTTGTTGATCATTGTTGGAAGGAATTTAACAATATGAATTCCCAAATAGATTCTAATCCAACATCTTTGAGATCTACATATTCCAAGGCATTTGAGTATTCTTCTGATGACACTTGATGAGAAGGTGGTTGGACAGGTCCGAACTCATACTGGTTTTACACTAGATATCAATATCATCATTAGTATTAAACATGGTTGTCCAATTTCTCCTACTTTGTCTGTTCTCTACATAGACAAATTAGAGGATGCCATTATAACTTTAAAGGAAACATATGATGATTGCATGTTCTCTATGATATAACCATTACTATTTTTTTAGTTGTTTTTGACATCATTCTTATGTCAAATGATTTTATTTTCACATGTATTATTTCTATTGTTTTAGGTTATGGGATCCTATCAAAACCCTTGCCTTTACCCAATCTAAAAAACATATTATCATATTTAAACCTTAGAACTAAAAAAAATTACGATCTATCAAGGGTTTCTATACATATGTACCAATTTTTGCAGCCTTGTCTTTCACTTGTTGTGTCTTCTCTCTCTCTCTCTCTCTCTCTCTCTCTCTCTCTCTTCTCTCTCTCTTTGTGCCTTCCTACGAACAGATCTTCTAGCATTCTTCTCTGCATTCTCTTCCTCGGTATATTTTCGTTTCTCATTCTTTGCATTTCCCATGATTCATCCACTTCAATAATTTTCACCTGCACACATAAATCGTGATAGATCTGAATGTCTAAGAGTAAACTCGATACAAAACTATATGTGCATGCAACTCTATTTATATACAAATCTCAATAGAAATTAGGTTATTTTTAATTTTAGTTTTTTATAACTTTAAAACAACTTTTCTAATTTTAATAGAATTTATATTTAATATGTAAAACATAAAAAACTTTTCTAATTTAATATTACATATTTTTGGTTAAAAACAATTAGAAAAAAAAAACAAACTTAGTTTAAAACAAAAAAATATGTAAAAAACTAAATTTAAAACATTAAAAACGAACAATATTAAATAAGTAACTTGTAAAGCATTAAATTTAGAAGGAGAACAATTGCAAAACATTAAATTTAGAAGGAGACGTTTTGGTGGTGCTTTGGTGGCGTAACAGGGTTACGCGAACATGGTTCATGCGCGAACCCCCGTTCATGCGAACCCCTTTGAGTGGCACTAACGTGGCGCCTGGGTGGCACATTTTGGCTCCAAATCCTTTTGGAGGATAATTGTGAGCCAAAATCTGCCACTCAGGTGCCACGTAATTAGGGTAAACGAACTAGTTAAATTACAAAATTTTGACACAAAATTTAGATTTTTATTAGCTTTCTAAAAATGTAATTTTCATTTTTTAAAAATCTGTTTTGTTATTTATTTTTTAATTTTTACTAACATACGGTATTTTAGGACAATCAATAGTACACAATCAACCAAATTTGAAAAATAGTAGAATATATCAAAAAAAATTGAAAAAAATAAAATTACTATTTATTGAAGTCTTCTTCGTACCTGTGAAAAAAAACCTCAATTTCGATATAAATCTTAAATTTTATTGGCATAGACATATGTACACTATTTATTTGAAAATATTTTTACTAAATAATTAATTAAAAAAATATAAGTCAAAAAAATATGAAAATTTGACAGAATCTCAAAATTCAAATCTTAAAAATACATCTAAAATTTCATGGTCAAAAAATAAATTTTCATATAAATAAACCACCCGAGGACAGTCATTACTCTTTTATAACATAAGAAACAACGTATGAAAAAAATTAAGAAAAAGACCATATTTTTTACCAATTTTATTTTTAAAAAATATACATGTATTCTAAACTCTAAACACAACATTTCGTTAGTTTGTGGAATTTCATGAATGTGTACGGTTTTGTGGCTATTACCTTTAGAAAATCAATGAAACTGAAAATTCATGTTTATAAAGGTACAAAACATACCAAAAAGTGGGACATTTTATTGTGCTTGATAAATTATTCATTGTCTCGTCTGTGTAAGTAGGAATTGGTTTGTCTTTTAAATTAAAAAGAGCCTTGTAATAAAGAGCAAGGAGATAGTTTGTGGATTTAATAACTAGTTTTTCAGAAAGCAATGCATTTATATTGTCAACTTTTATTTTATTGGATAAAAAGGTGCACCAATTAAAATTTAGCTTTCTGATCGTTACAAGAATGTATGCAATAGCCCTGTTTGGTATATCCATTTACCAACCCTACAAAATAATTATGGCTTGAAAGAAAGAAATCTTGACAGCAAAAAAGTGGTGTGCAATTCCTTGTTTACCAACACCTTGTCTTGATTTATTGATGTGAGCTGTAAAAATTCATTAGAATTAATATCAATTTGAATTGTATCAAAACAAAAAACTTTCAAATGAAAATTGAAAACAGATTACATGTACAATTAACATGGAAACCGAAAGTATATTTGAGGTACTTCTTATCATTTTTGATGAGGGTTTCTTTCATTACTATGGGGGAATTTTTAAACGGAAGGCCTGTCAACCAATGGATATCAACTAGATCGACACTGAATTGGAATATACGACCATCATCCATAATAACAGTAAAATTACCGTCTTATGTATTGTACAAGGAGAGAAGGTAGTTTAGAATGTCATGATCAATCTCGAACTGGGGCATCTTAACGAGCCCATCAAAATCACATGCATCTAGCAAATCCTTGTATTTTGTATTCATTTGTAAATGTTTCTGAATGTGGGGGCACAACAAGTTCTTGTATTGTATCTTGTCCTTAGGTAGGGCTTGTGGGTTGACCAATGCCTTGTTAACCTAATTTTCTGTTGGATATTGGTCTTGAGCTTGGGTTGCACTTGTAGTATACATTGTACTTGGGTTTGATTGGAGTATCTTGTGTTTGGTAACTTGGTTGCACCGCTGGTGGAGTGACGTATGCTTCATGTAGCAGTAAGTGCTGGGAGAACGGAGAAAATTTGGGATCCATGAAGTGTAAATGTGAAAATGAGGGGCAGTGGGGTATTTATAGGAAAAAAATTAGGGTTTCTCTAGAATTTTGTGCATGACAACTAGGGTTGCTGACGTTTGATAGCAAGGGTTGTTGTTAATTGAAAGCAAGCATTTTTTTTGTCGTGCGTTAGCAACTCTTGCAGTTGCTATCATGTGATAATAGGTGTACAACACTAACTGTCGGGTGACAACTATGCGTAAACAATGAACAATACTTGTTTTTATGTGTCTGTATAATTTTTTTCCTCAGGGCACTAACTTTTGCTCAAATAATATTAGGCAAAAATTTCATCCTCAAAAATTGGAAAATTCACCTTTACACGAAAGTGGTTTCATGTATATTCACTGGGGATTTTCCACCTCCATTTTACCAAAGGCTTCTTAAAATGAACCCTGACAGAGTGATGGGACTGCATAGGTCATGTGCGAGTAGGTGAGCTAGGAGAAGACTGTGCTTTAAGTTCTAGAGGTCGTGGCATATTAGATGGACTAGGTGATACATTGACAACCATGAGAGGAGATGTCGACCATGGAGTAGTTGGAGGCATGTCATTGATAGAAATGACTTGATTGTTGTGGATAAAATTTAGACGCAAGTGATTCATGGAGATGATAGAATTGCACCTGTGAATCCAATTGAGGCCTAAGATCATGTCACACTCGTCGATTTCTTGTCCGAAAAGGAAGGGTACCCACATGGTGAGATAACCAACTGTAACATGTAGTTTAACAACACCATATGAATTGTTTTTTGGATATGATATTTGTGAAAGTAAATAGCCAATACCAACAAGAAGTGGAATAGAACATGCCTTGATGGGCTATGACAGATATGTTGGAACATAATGATTAAGTGGTCTGGCCAACCCTTAATGTATATGGGTCCATCACTAATATATAGGTTAATATTTAATAATATGAAATATTTATATTTCTATTATTAAATATGCTAACCTAGGTATATACTTTAGATTAAATATTTAATATAATGAAATGATTATATTTCTAATATTAAATATTATAAACCTAGGTGTATGTGTCAACCATTTTAGGTTAAAAAGGTGGGTCGGGAGACATACCCGATCACCTTATATAAAAAAGGCTTTAGGTCCTCATTTGATATATTCGGGAATATATCAAAGGTGTGTAAATCAAGTGATTTGGTTTTACCCTTGGAAAATAGGGTTTCAAAGGAAGAGGTGATCTTACTGGATGTAAAATAAGTTCTCTGAAGTAAAAGGTTATTTTCAAAGTGGTTTTTGCTCTATTGGGGTTTTCCACTATAAATACTATGTCACCTGTGTTATTTATTTTCTATAAGTATTTTTTTATTTACTAATGTTATGATGTAATCTTTATTTAAATATTTATTGTAACATTATGTAATATGCAATTTGATTAAATCCGTATTTATTAGAATCCTCAAATTCTAACATGGTAACAAAGCGAGGTAAATTAAAAAAATTAAGATCAAATGTTTTTTATTTTATTTATTTAATTTGTATGATTTTTTTCAACCAACCCGAAAGGGTATTTAAAAGTATCCAGTCCCCTTATTTTTTTCACCAATTTATTTTGGCATTACATTTGTGCAATTAAACTCTCGGTAAAATTTTTCGGGTTTTTCAATTTTAAATCCCTATTTTTTTGGGGGGCGGGAGATGTAATATGATATGATTCTTAATTTCATTTACATTTTGTAAATTATATGGAATTAATATTTGTTTGGAGATTGATGTGTGTACAGGTGAAAGTGGCTTCAAATATTTACCTGCATGAAAGTCACATATAGAAAAAGAAAGGATTTATTACTATATGAACTAATTTTCATGTTTTCTATAATTTCAAATGTTTGGAGGTTAAATATTTCGGAAGGTAAATTCATACCCGTGTTCTTTGGTCCCCTCTAAAAGGATTTGATTTGAAAAACTATAGTTTATAGTTAATCTATAACTATATCCTATATAATTTGAAAACTATATTATTATTTTTAAATAAAAATATATTTAATATAAAATAAGGTTTATATAATAATTTATATAAACATCATATTAAAATTTATATAGTTTTGAAAAAAAAAACTATATATTAAAAGCCTTACACCATATTAAAATTACATGGGATTGAGGGAAGAGTCAACAGACCATATTCTAAGCCTAAGTTTAAATCATATTTAAACTTAACTTATAAATCTAGGCATATATAGTTTTAAAAAAAAAGAAACAAACCTAAGTTTGAATCATATTTTTTATATATGGTTATTTTAAACCGCTTAAAATATAAATTTTATTAGATTTGGTTTTTATATTTTGATGTTGGTTTTTTTTTCTGGTGCTTCACGTGCGATCTTACTTCAATCCGACAACTGGTTTGACGGGAAATCCCACTTCTTTCTTTGTTGAGCCAGAAAGGAGATTTCTTTGTGGTGGATACTCTGTCGCACGAGGGGGGAGTTTGAAGGTGTATTTTTTATGGTCTTGGGAAAAGGAATGAACAACAATAAACGGTCTGTTGTTTCATGCACTGGCTTGCAATATTTCTTCAGATATTCATTTTTAGGCTATGGAGATTTTCACTGTTTTCTTCCTCTTGTTCTTCATTTCTCCTTCTCGTTTCAATAAAAAATCCTTCTGAGACCTGCACATAGCTATAGGGAATGTGTTTTAGTTCTTGGGTTGAGTAGGTTTGAGCATTTGCAATGGTGTAATGATGGTAGAATGTTGCAGAGGAAGGATGTAGATTGTCTGTGCATGGGAGTGGAAGCAGTTGGAAGCACTAAGTGACAGTTAGATTTTTTGAATTTTTTGAAATCATGGAAGGAGAAAATTGGGTGCATTTTTCATTACTTGATGTCCCTAACCTCAGGGACATGAGGGACATCAAATTCCATGGTGGTCAAGAGGATGACACGTGGTGGTGATCCAATGACAGGGAATGAAGGTGGAAAAAGCTGCTTTAAAGCACTTGGGGCTAGAAATTGGTCACATGGGTGTCCAAATGACTCCCCATGGGGGATGGGAACATTTTTCAATGTTTTATGCCCCCCACCTTAGGTACATAAAGGACATCAGTTTCCACAGTGGTCCTGGAGGTGACACGTGGCACCCGATCCAATGGCAGGGAATGGATGCTCCAAAAATGCACCGGGGGTTGAAACTCGGTCACGTGGGTGTCCAAATGACTCCCCATAGGGGCTGGGCACATTTTTCAAGGTCTGATGTCCCCCACCTTAGTTGAATAAGGGACATTATTTTCCATGGTGGTCTTGGAGGTTACACGTGGCGCCTGATCCGACGGTAGGGAATGGATGCTCTAAAAATGCACCTGGGGGTTGAACTGTTGAGTCTGGAGGTCACATGAGGGTCCAAGAGGTCATATGAGGGCTATGAGGGATTCAAGGGGGCTGGGAAAAATTTTCCAACCTTGGTGTTCCTAACCTTGGGGGACGTGAGGGACATAAAATCCCACCAGGCTCCTGGTGTTGACACGTGTCCTCCCAAAAATTTGGCTAAGTCCTGAACTTGTAACAGTGATAAATTGAGCTCCTGATGGAATTTTTTGGAAAATTTTTATACGAGCCTTACTATAAATGGTCTTAGAATCTAATGGTAGGGGTGTCATGTCTTGATTATTCCATTTGATCTATGAAAAATCAAATTTTTGATTTTATACTCCACATGTTCCTGAAAAAAACTTCCTGCAGACCTGATGCGCCAAAGTGTTGTGAAAAATATTATTTCACCATCATGTAGGTATTGGAATCCTCTTTTTGGATATATATATATATATATATATATATATTCTTCTAACTCTATCCGGAGCTCCCGAAATCTTCTTCTAAATCCTAACAGTTGTTTTAGGCATGTGTACCGCATAGGCTTGTGAACCCTATTTTTTACTCAGACTGCTCCAAGTCTTGCAAAAATTTCCCAAACCTTCCAAGATCATTTACATGATGTTATAAGGTCTTCCATTCACCTCCATGTTGAATTTTTCCCTTATGTTCCACTCCAGTGGTTGAATCCAATCCTGGGAAGGCCAGCGATAGCCGTTCCCAATATTACTAGAAGATAGCATCTTTTTAGAAATCCCTAAAATCACTTAGGTTGAATGAATAGAATTTCCTAAATCACCTAGGGGATAAAATTGACATCAAATAGGGGGTGATCAGACTAACGGTTTTGACCTGGGGTGTCTAGGAATGATAAAACATGAAAATTTCACCATAGGGGTATAGTTGTTGTGCTTGGAAACTTCCAATTTCCCTATTGCACATTTTCACGACAACAGATGGCTCTAGCTTGGGGACATGACATGGGCTGAGCACAGTGAAGACATGACACGGGAATCTAGAATCTCAATTTTAGACCATATAGTTCGTTGACCAGTGCCTTATCCATTGGGCCCTGCAGAGTCATGTACAACTTCTAGAAAGGAAGATTAGAAGGAAACACACACACATAAAATGAAGGAAAGGAAACACACAAAACACAATAGGAAGGGAAACACACGCAATAGAAAGGGAAACACACCTATCAATTATGTATGGTACAAGATGGGGGACAACCCACTTTCACTGAAGTACTTTTCATTTCTCAAAAGTTACCCCTGAAGAGGCAACACCGAATGACGATGTTCTACAATTCCATTGACTGGTTCGAGAAAGTAATCTCATTTCCTTAATTGTTTATGGAATCCAGGTGCTTCCATGATTGTCCTTTTACTATGTAGGAGTGAGTCTATGTGAGCTTCTTGATGCTCTGGTCCTTGCATGGAAATTCCACTACCTTTGTGTTCTTTGAAGTCGGTATTATAGTGCTAGTTGCCTTTTATTTTTATCCATATAGCTGATTCTCCATTGAGCATCTCATCGCTGCCCCAAAGCTGATTTTTGTTTAAAATACTTGAACATTCTTGATTCTTTTCTTTCCTAGGCCTATGCTCATTGACATATTCTCCATGAGAAACATTTGATTCATCCTTTATCTTTACTCCATAGTGAGGCATTTGAGTACTGAAGGAAAGATCAGAGGAAAACTCATACTTGTCCCGTATGTTCATGGAATGAGTGAAGAGATCGAGAATCAACTCAAGGTCTTCCACAACTTCTACTACATCCAATATTTCTTGCATGGAGTTACGCTTCATCATTTCCTACAGCTCATCTTGATATGCCTTTGAAGAATCTTTATTTTTCAGCTCAAAGCAACTATTTGGAGGAATTACCTCATCATCTCGAGAATCACTGCACTCTACCGATCCTTCATCAAAAAGAGATTCATCTTTAGAGGTCTCGAAACTCCTTTCTTCAATTTCTTTGTCATGGAAAGAGTCTTCATCTTCAAATGGGAAAGAAAATATCTCCATTTCGGTATTGCATCCATCAATCATTAGCTCAAGAGTAGCATAATATATTTCATCTTGCCTTATCTCAATATGGCTAACCTTCACATCAGCTTCACGCTTGTCTTGCAAATTTTTGGCTTACATCAGGAGCTCGAGGCTAAGTTTGGAATCTTCATTTTCTTCTATGGCTCTAAGCAGTTCTTGTACAGACATTTCTTTCTCATTGTTTCAGGGATCATTATAGACTGGCTTGGTCTCTTCCTGGGTGACAAAATCAAGGGAGTCCTCATCTTCAAATGGGAATGCAAAAATGTATTCATCATGGATAAGAACATAAGCTGATTTTTCTTTTTGAAAATCATCAAGAGCCATCTCCTCATCTTCGTGGTTTACATCATCCAGCAATTTGGGGCTGCCCTCTTGTAGGTTGAATCTCCTCATTGTTTCTTCAAAATCCAAATCTCTTTGGGAAGGCATGTCTAGCCCTATTAAGATGGGAATATCCTCTTCCTCCTCAGTTACCACAAAGTTATTCATCTTCCTGCTACCTTGATACAAGATGTTATCTTTTGGGCTTCTAGACTTTTGTACCATGTACCTCATTTTCTTCTCGGGAAGAAATTTCTCCATGTATCCCTTCACTAGTATGGTTTCGAATGACCAATTCATCTAAATTTTCCCTCCCAAGTCTCGACAAAAACTTCTACTCAACAACATTTCGAATGAGGCTAGGACATCGGCTACCAAAATCGTTGCTGAAATTTTCTTATCCAGAAATTTGGTGAGAGATACTTGTGCATCTTTGACCCTCCCTACAAGTGGGACCTTTTTTTACTCCAAAGAGTAACAAGAGCCACTAGGTGGAGTCATTGTAAGTTTAAGAGCCTTGGTGACCTTCAAAGGCATCACATTGTCTGAGGCACCAGAATCTATTATGCAATTGTTCAATACATACTCTCCAACATGAAGGGAGACGTAGAAAGGTTCAACTTTATCAGTCTTTGATGCACTCAAAGAAAACATGTTCTGTGAGGGAGTTGTAGGTGAGTTTGGTAGCATGCCTTTAGAACTATTGGGTATTAGACTACCACACCTGATATATCTGACAAACCCCTCAAATTGTTCAGGATGAGACCGCAAATATTCAGTTTCAGTAATCTTCACTTTGGCTTTGTTTGCATATTCTATGAAGTCAAAGGGAGCAGATGTGGACAAGGGGAGTGAATGGACTGATTTTGGGGTCTTTAGGAGTAGGAGTTAATGTTTGAGGGATGGAGGGTATTTTAAAAGACACACTAGGAGCTTTATGGTATTATATTTTATAGGAGCATATTTAGATTTAGACTTGGAAGAGACATTGGAAGACTTACTTGGGATTACGGGAGTCTTCTTACTTGTTACGGGATCAGGATCTAACAATGCAGAATTTATGGAAGATGGAAGTGGGGATCCTCAACTGATTATTTTATTTTTCAGAGTCACCATAGGAGGACCATCAACCTTTTTTTATTTTGCAGCAGTGGAGGGAGATGCTCTTTTCTCGAAATGAGAATGAGTGAATACCACACATGAGAAACTAGGTGCATCTTCATATTCTTCATAACCTCCAGAATACTCACAAAATCTGATTTGTGCATCATTCTCAAACTCATCACTTTCTAGGAAATTGCCACCTTCACTTTCTTGTTCAATCTCTTCTTCATCTTCTTGAAATCTGCAATTTATGTTCATGGGTGGGGCCTCCAAGGTGAGCCTTTGGGGTGCTCCCGCAATCTGATTTTTGTCACTTATTTGGGAAGAAACACGTTCAAATATTCCCCTCTTCAAAGATGCTATCTCATTCACCAAATTTTGTAATGATGGATTGGTTCTCTCATCTTCAGGACATTGGGACTTTCCCTTTGATGGATTCTTGATCTTTCCAAAGAGGATGAGATCGTCATCCAATTCAATGGCCCTCCTTTTTACTTCTACAATGTTCCTTGGTTGAACTCTTCATAGGAGAAAGCCTACCTCCGGTGATTGAAAATTTATGAAGAATATTTTGATATTTTTCTGAGAGGGTGAATCTTCTTCCAATATCCTGTGAAGCAACCTTTCAAAACGAGCCATGAAGTCTCTCATCATTTCACTTTCTCATTTCCTCATTTGAGCCAACTGCACCAAGAGGTATTGACAATCTTCAATTGATTTAAATCTTTTCTCAAAGTTAGCCTTGATGTCATCCCAACCAGTGATGGATCAGGAAGGTAGGAGGTAGAACCATTCTGGTGTTTTTTCTTGGAGGGACTCCACGAACAATATTATAGCAACATCCTCATGTTGGACACCAATAATTCCACATGATGTTGTGAAGGTAGTGATGTGTTCTTCAGGATGTTGTGTGTTGTCACCTTTGAACTTTGGAAAGTTCTTACAGGAACCTATTGGTAGATCATGAAGAGGAGGTTCAAGAGCAAGCGGGCCTGTATTCCTTCCCCATGGAACAATGGGTCGAGGTATTTCTTCTTCGTCTGGCATTTTTTCTTCTACTTCTATTTCAGCTCTTGCTTATTCAAATTATTCTTCTTCCATGAACTCGATGTTCAATGATGGTTGAAAAATTAGAGAATTTGAAGGAGTTTGGATAGGATTACCAGGTGAACTTCTTGAAGAGCCAGATGAAGAGGAGGCTCGAGAGAAGAAGTATGGATTATCTCTAATTTTTTCTTGCTAATTTTTCACAAGCTTCAAAATTGGAATCAACAACACCTCTCGACCTTCTCAACCTGGTGTATCTTCTTTCAGCCAAATTTTGAAAAATTCTGTAGTATGAACACAAAAGGGCACTGTGGAATGTGAAAATTCATGTGCAGAAATCAGCAGTGTATCTTTCGGCAACAGACTTTCATGAACTCCTTTTTTTAATTTTTTCAAGATTTTTTTTGTATTTTTGGACCTTGCAGTCGTATATTGGGTGCAGATGCTGCTAAATCTACCCCACAGTGGGCACCAAAAAAATGTTGGTGATAAAATTTTTCGGGTGGAAAAAACTTGTGGATTTCTTCGCCAATGCTATGGGAATCTAAGTCCCTCTACTTAACTGGTGCAACTACCGTATATACATGTGCATGAAAAGATGGATTTTTGTGGTGGCCTTTCGACTAGGGATCCAATAGGGGCACTCCACTGACCCTACGAAAAATCTAACAATCTCTTGCTAGGGAATACTTTGTCTAGAAGTGGGAAAGGAAGTGAGAATCAAGGTAGGAGAAAAAATTTTACAAGTAGAAAATCAGAGACTTGTACACACCAGTTAGAATTTTCATCACATGCACTTGAATTTTAGAAGAAAACAAATCTACAAAATAGCAACAAGACTAAATAGAGCTTAATGAACACAAAGTACCAATAAAATCCTCAATTAAAGAGGCTAAAATTCCTTCTTCCTTTATTGAAGCTCAAGCAAAAATTGTACATAGTGTGGGAATGGAAGAAATTGGGAAGGGGGGGAATAGAAGAAAATGTTTATCTCCTTTGTTCTCTCAAGGTGCAATATACTCTTGAGTTTACAAGATCAATCACCAACCCTTTAAAATGGAAATGGCATTACAATTTATAGAATGAGAATATGACTCTATCATCTACCTCATGACCTTTTGAATACCTTAATATGACTTAAGACTATTCATATTCCACTTTAAATATTTAAGTCACTTTTATAATAGTAAGGCGACTTAATTTATATTATATTTCTAAATTCACTTTTAACTTCATATTAAAAAGTACAAACCCCAACACGAAATTAGAATATTGGAAAGTGAGAGAAAGATGGGGGGAAGAGGAGAGAGAAAGAGAGGGAGAAGAAGAAGAGGAGATGTCATTCCTGATGAAGTCCGTTGATCCTCATTGATGGAAAGCTCCAAATGCAGTAAAATTCTGAATCTTTGAACTCCTTGCACACTGTGAAAATCCTCCAAATTAGCTCCCGAATGCTCACCCAAGTTGAATGAACTAAGGTGGATCTCAAATTCCCAGTGAAAAATGGCTAGGATTCTCCCAAACAATGATGTCCCCCTGAATGATTAGCCTTGTACATCCCATTGTGCCAAAACTTCTCTTTGAGTGTAACTTACTATTTTTAGTAAGTTTGAAAAAAGTAACTCCCTCAATCCTTAGCTGACTGTTGTGACCTTGATTCCCCTTTCTCCCTATGTTCCTCATTTCTTTGGATCAAATTTTGATTTTTAGCAGGTGTTCAAGGGCCCACTTACTATTTTTAGTAAGTGCCAAAAATTTCCGTTCTGGTGAATTCTCATCTATAGTGCACCTTTGATATCTTCATCTCCTTCACAGGTTCTTCTGTTAATGACTTTCGCGAAATAGCAGTTCCTATGTAGTAAACTTGCTATTTTTAGAAAGTTGGCCTCTGGGATTCAGATTGATGTGGAATGAATTTTTTTGATATGGGATTTTTCCTAATATCACCCCTCTGAAATTTTGGGTCCACCCGCTTAATAATCTAGGAGATTTTAAAGTTTTAATTTTCGGACCTAGTAGTGCTTCTGGGTATGGTAGCCATTAATGGACCTCAAAATTGCAGGTTTGGTTTTCTCCTCCATTTGTGAATAAAATTATATTTTTTATGTGGGTTTTTTCTTCTGGTGCTTCACGTGCAATCTTACTTCAATCCGGCAACTGGTTTGACGGGAAATCCCACTTCTTTCTTCGTTGAGCCGGAAAGGAGATTTCTTCATTGTGGATGCTCTGTCACATGAGGGGGGAGTTTGAAGGTGTATTTTTTATGGTATTGGGAAAAGGAATGAATAGAAACAAATGGTTTGTTGTTTCATGCACCGGCTTGCAATATTTCTTCATATCTTTGTTTTTAGGCTATGGAGATTTTCACTGTTTTCTTCCTCTTGTTCTTCGTTTCTCCTTCTCATTTCGATGAAAAATCCTTTTGAGACCTACACATAGCTATGGGGAATGTGTTTTAATTCTTGGGTTGAGAAGGTTTGAGCATTTTCAATGGCGTAATGATGGTAGAATGTTGCAGAGGAAGGATGAAGATTGTCTGTGCACGGGAGTGGAAGCAGCTGGAAGCACTGAGCGACAGTTAGATTTTTTGAATTTTTTGAAATCATGGAAGGAGAAGCTTGGGTGAATTTTTCATTACTTGATGTACCTGACCTCAGGGATTGAGGGACATCAAATTCCATGGTGGTCAAGAGGACGACATGTGGCGGTGATTCGACAGCAGGGAATGAAGGTGGAAAAAGTTGCTTGAAAGCACTTGGGGCTGGAAATTGGTCACATGGGTTTCCAAATGACTCCCTATGGGGGATGGGTGAATTTTTCCATGTTTTATGTCCCTCACCTCAAGTAAATAAAGGGACATCAGTTTCCACGGTGCTCCTGGAGGTAACACGTGGCGCTCGATCCAAAGGCAGGGAATGGATGCTCCAAAAATGCACCTGGGGGCTGAAACTCGGTCACGTGGGTGTCCAAATGACTCCCCATAGGGGATGGGCACATTTTTCAAGGTCTTATGTCCCCCACCTCAGGTGCATAAGGTACATCAGTTTCCACGGTGGTCTTGGAGGTGACACATGGCACCCGATCCAACGACAGGGAATGTATGCTCCAAATAAGCACCTAGGGGCTGAACTGTTGAGTCTAGAGGTCATATGAGGGTCCAAGAGGTCATATGAGGGCTGAGAGGGATTCAGGGGGGCTGGGAAAATTTTTCCAACCTTTATGTCCCTGACCTTTTGGGACGTGAGGGAAACAAAATCCCGCCAGGCTCCTGGTGCTGACACATGTCCTCCCAAAAATTTGGCTAAGTCCTGAACTTGTAACAGTGATAACTTGAGCTCCTGCTGGACTTTTTTGGAAAAAAATTATATGATCCTGACTATAAATGGCCTTCTAAATCCAATGGTTGGGGTCTAATTTCTTTATTATTCCATTTGATCTCTAAAAAATTGGATTTTTGATTTTGTACTCCACCTGTGCCTGAGAAAAACTACCTGCAGACCTGATGCACCAAAGTGTTGTGAAAAATATTATTTCACCATCATGTAGGTATTGGAATCCTATTTCTGTAGATATTTTTTTTCTCCTAAATCCATCTGGAGCTCCCAGAATCTTCTTCTGAAGCCCAATAGCTGTTTTAGGCATGTATACCACCTAGGCTTGTGAACCTTGTATTTTACTCAGACTACTCCAAGTCTTGAAAAAATTCCCCAAACCTTCCAAGAATCATTTCTATTATGTTTTGGGGTATTCATTTCATCTCCTTGTTGAATTTTTCCCTTCTTCCACTTCAAGGGGTTGAATCTAGTCCTGGGAAGGCGGATAACCCTTCCCAATACTGCCAGAAGATCATCTTTTTAGTCACCTAGGTGGAATGAATAGAATTTCCTAAATCACCTAGGGATAAAATAGCATCAAATAGGGGGTGATCAAACTAAAGGATTTAACCTGGGGTGTCTAGGAATGATAAAACATGAAAATTTTGCCATAGGGGTATAGTTGTCATGCTTGGAAACTTCCAATTTCCCTGTTGCACATTTTCACGACAATAGGCATGTATACCTCTTCGACTTAGTTTTTAGAAATAAGTGTAGAAATATCTTAAAGGTGGTCTTCAGTAAACTCTTTAGTGCTATTGAGTTTATTGGTAAACATCCAGTACAAGCATATTGTTAAGGAGGTCCTTGGTTGTAAAAGGATCCTATATGATTGGGTTCAATAACCTTTTATGAGAACCTGTGAGAACATGTAAAACTCACAAATCATACTTAGCCACTGATCATGGGATGATCTTTGGGATTCTGAATCCTTTTGTACCAAAATGTAAATTGAGTATGATGAAGGTGTTATAATTCCTTCAACCGATATGCTAGCCTAAAACCTTTATGGTTTAAGGATTGTAAATCCTGTAGTGTACCACGAGCAGGTAATCTATTGGAATTTGTTATGTTATCCCACTTAACATTAAGGGGGAGTGTTGGAACATAATGATTAAGTGGTCTGGCCCACCCTTAATGTATATGGGTCCATCACTAATATATAGGTTAATATTTAATAATATTATATTTATATTTCTATTATTAAATATGCTAACCTAGGTATATACTTTAGGTTAAATATTTAATATCATGAAAGGATTATATTTCTAATATTAAATATTATAAACCTAGGTGTATGTGTTAACCATTTTTGGTTGAAAAGGTGGGTCGGGAGACATACCTGATCACCTTATATAAAAAGGACTTTAGGTTCTCATTTGATATATTCGGGAAATATATTAAAAGTGTAAAAATCAAGTGATTTAGTTTTACCCTTGGTAAATAGGGTTTCAAAGGAAGAGGTGATCTTACTGGATGTAAAATAAGTTCTCTAAAGTAAAAGGCTATTTTCAAAGTGGTTTTTTCCCTATTGGGGGTTTTCACTATAAATACTGTGTCACATGTGTTATTTATTTCATGTAAGTATTTCTTTATCTACTTATGTTATGATGTAATATTTATTTAAATATTTATTGTAACATTATGTAATATGTAAGTTGATTAAATCCATATTTATTAGAATCCTCAAATTCTAACAAGATAAACCTTAGTGTTATTGATAGGGATAAAACCGATAGAGGAACTAATGTGTAATTTATTATAAGAGAATGTTGCATGTTAATCGTAGTGAGAGAAATAAATGATTGGAGGAAACATTTCTATATTAAAAAATGAGAAATCAAGAGCCCCTGATGCAGGAGGAGGCACTTCATGACATGTATGATTAGATGAGGAGTCAATCGCTTTCTTTTCATGTTTTGGAAGAGGATTTTTGAATATCTTAAGCTTATGATTGTCAATGACAGGTGCATAAGTCATAGGCTTCAAAAACTCAATTTTATTATTGTTGATCAGATCTTGAATGAGATTGCGAAGTTTGAAACAATGATATGTAGAATTCCCTATACATTGATGATAGTCACAATGGAAGCTTTCATCATAATTACGACATTTTGGATGAGATGGATCTAATTAGAGTGGAGGAGGAAGGGTGATGAGATTACTTGCAACAAGTTGTGGAAGAAAAATATGTGGTAGAATAGTTAACTTTGTGTATGTACGCTGAGGCTGTTGTGATTTAAGTTGTTGATATGACGTTAAAAATGAATTTTATGTCTGTTGGTTTGGTTGTAGATGGGTTGAATGTTGAATTACTTTGAAAATGTATAGAAGATGATGCTTGCTCCTGATATTTAAGATTACCTATAGATAAGAGTTTAGTTTCATGAAGCTTGAGAGTATGTCATAGTTCATCGAATGAAGGAGATGTCTCAAAGAGAACACTCTCCTAGAGAGGTGGTAATAAACTCTAAATGAATAAGTCCTGAAGCTCAGATTCCACAAGCACATTTGACATCTAAGTTAAGTTGTTTTTGTATTGCAAAATGTAATCTGCTAAGTGTTTATTAGATCCTTGTTTAAGTTGTGCGAGTTGAGCATATGAGATCTTAGAGCCAACGTTAATAGAAAAGTGAGTGAGAAAAGTGTTTGCCATATGCATGAAGGATGTTATCGAGTGGACATGTAGGTCATAAAACCAACACATCACATAATCATGGAGACTAAGGGGGAATATTTTAGCCAAAAGGATATGACCATCCGCAAAATCTAGACAAGCCATATGGCAGGCTTGAAGATTCTCTTGTGGGTCACCATGCCCATTAAATATGGGAAGCTTGGGGGTGATGAAATTAGGAGGAAGCGAGTAAGTGGAGATGGCAAGTGTGAATAGAGTGTGTAATAGTAAAGTGGAATCTAAAGATGGAGATGCATGAGAAGTAACCTGATTTAATTGATGAATTTTTGCTTGGAGGTCTTGCTAGAGGGAGACTAAATCTTGAGTGCCAACAGAAGAGAATTTCCATGTGCGAGAAACAAGAGGAAAAGTTAGTGGGAGTAGGAATAGAAATGGGGATGGTAGAAATAGGTGGTAGAGTATAAGTAGGTGGTTGAGTAGCAATGGAAGTGGTGATGACAGTAGAAGTAACAAGCTTAGCCAGATTAATGACCTCCACACGAGTAACATGTAAGAGAAAGTCTAGATCTTGGGGATACTCAGCGATATGTTCGTTAAGGGATTTAAGATGCTCTTTAGTAAATTACTCATAATATTGAGCCATAGTGATGAGAGTATGAGAATGCTAAATGTAAGGGGGATTCGTAGGTCAGGTTCACCAAAATGATTAAGCTAAGTGTGGATTTATAATGCTTAATCAGAATGTTATTGCAACAGTAAAGGAAATATGGAAAATAAACCCAAAAAACTAAGCAATAAATAATAAAACCCTAAGTGCAAAGAGAGGGTAAAAGGCCTTAACTGATTCCTAGTGAATTATGGACTAGATTGAATCTCTAACTGACTAAATAGGAAGCAAGGAGCATTGCACAGGAACATAGGAAAATTGAAACCGGAGGAACAGGTTGAACTGAGGCACTAGGAGAGGGACAAGAGTGCCCTAGACCTGTTTCTAAGCACTTGGGTCTACGAAAATGCTCAGAAAACCACCTATGAGGTGACACAAGGTGTTTTCCTATAGTCACCTTTGGTCACACCAAGATCATCAAAGTCACTATAAACCTGTAATAAAGAATAGACATGTGAAACCCTCAAATAGACATCAAATTCTAAAAAATAAAGATGTAAAATGAGGGGTTATACTGTCCTTAGCCACCTTAATGATGGAATTACAACTGAACACTACACTATATCACACCTAATGTAGTTGTGTGTGTATGGGGGGGGGGATTGTGCCCTAGGTTTCTCTTGTGCGTGTTGCATTCAGATAACAAGCAAGTAGATGTAGAATGTAGTAAATGTGTGCATGGAATAGAATGAACTTCCCTCCTATGAAGTGTGATGGAGAAAACCAACCCTTATGTCCCTTGTGATGGAGCTAGATGGATGCAATGGAGCTCTTAGATTCCTTGATGGATGCAAGCTTAGGTGGTGATAGATAGTGCTTAATACTTGGTCCCTTATTATGATCACATAACTTTATATTATATGATTCCTTTGCTTGAATTTCGTAGTCAACCCTGAAAAGGCTGACTGCCAAAAAGATAAGATGCTCAAATGGCTAAAAAAGGACCCACAAAGTGTGAGTAAAGTACAAAAAGGACAGGGGTGCCCAAAGGGGACAAGGGCGCCTGACGCTGGCATCCTAACTGGGCACTAGTGTCTAGGATGAAAAATTCCAAAGAGTAAAAGGTAGACTAAGCAAGTAAGGGTGCAAGACTGAAAGTAAAAATAAAAAGCACAAAAAGGTGGCCAAAGACATTGGTTAATTAGTATATTTCTTACTTAGGAATCATATGAATAGTGTTATGCAATCAAGACTAGATAATTATCCAAAGTGCGTGATTATTTGTCTACATTTTCCCCCACTTTATGTTGATGAGTGGGAAGCTTGGTAACATAAAGTAGATAAAGATGCATACCTGAAAACCATGTAGATTGATGATGAAAAGCGTGCCGTGGGACTAGAAAAAGTGTGTAACGATAAAAAATGTGAAGCGTGGATGCTAAGGAGGAAAAAGTGTAAAAAGTGATGATGAAAATGAACCTAGGGCGGAAATGCATGTGTAGATGTCATCATGTACATTTTGTTGGTGTCGATGTCAATGTTGATTTGTGATGTTGTTGATGATGTTGGTGTTGATGTTGAATACCGCTTCCCATATGGATGAAATTACAAAAGAGAAGCCTACAAGCAGTCAAGTATGCATATATATGATCAAAATATGTAAAAAGTGTATAAGGAAAGTATGTAAAAATGCTGGAAATGTGAAAAAAGGAACATGCACACTTGGTCCATGATGAGAAAAAGGGGTGTACAAAGGATCATGTAGATGATGTCGACATGTGAGTTTTTCAGGCGATCTCATGACAATGTAATGGAAGAAGTGTAGGGATAAATTTTTGGTGTCGTTCACCAACCTTTAATTGCTTATCGTTATGTAGAAAACCATTGCAAATGGTATATATAAATGCATGTGCTAAGACCTATATTTCCTGTAAAATCTATTGTGTATGGAGTTATTTAGACTATGCTGAACTACCAATTCTTGTGTAATTTCCCCCTGGTCTTAGGTATCAAGAAAGGTTGTTGTATTGCCCCCTAATTTCAAGCATCTAGGAAATGTTGTTGTGCTAAGGATCCAAGTCTGATTCTAAGCCTTGTCTAAAAATAAAAACTGTGTTGCACCGGTACCATGCTGTGTATAATGCTATATGGGATAACTGATTCACCCAAATGGTGCCTCCCCTTGTTTGGGGTGCATGCGATGTCACTGAAGGAGTATGCGGCTCAAAGGAGAACCAACTGTTGTGCTAAAACTCCACCCTACATGGGGAAGATAATGTGCTTGGTATAAACCAAGGCACACACGAACAAGTGGCTAAGAAAACAAGTGTTAGTACAAGCAAAGACAAATAATCATGTAAAATGTAAGCTAAAAGACAATGTATAATCTAAGACGCAAGGAGAAAACAATGTAGAATGTGAAAAAAAAGTTGTAAACATGGGACATCAATCACTATGTTACAAGAAAATCAAGGTCATAGTGGCTATAAGTAATCAGGGAATAAGCAAGACATAGGGAAAATCCTACGAACAATGAAAAGTAAAAGAAAACAGTGTATCAAACAAGCATGGAAGCAAAGAGTCCTGTAAAATTAAATGCTACACATGAAGCACCCATTAGCATGTTAGAAAGATAAAAAAGTATGTCAAGGATTGTATAATCTGAAAAAGTAATGTGTCATGGAACAAAAATGAAACAATAACACTTGTAGTGTATGAAAGTGGATGCCCCCAGGAGCCACTATGAGATTGGTAATAGGTACTGCACCAATCATCCATGTTGTGTGTAATAGATTTGTATAATCTGTGATCACAACTAGATATGCAAGTGAATGCACATGTCTGTATGGAAAGATAATGACATATAAGATATCTATCTAGCATGTGTAATAAAGTAAACATGTAAAAACATAAGTAAGCAAGAGTAAATGCAACCAAGATATGCAATATGTTGTGGATGAGATGAAATGTAGTATGATATGTAATATGTTGTGGATGGATGGAATGTAGTATGAATGATAGGAGCATCATGCCCCTTAAGTGGATGTGTATGTATGCGATGAGGTTCATTTATTTATGACCCTTAACAGTTAAGAATGAACCGTAAATGAGAGTGCATCATCGAGAAATGGTTTGAGCAATGTTTCATTGTGTGTTAGAAAGAGTTAGTGAATTAAACATTGAGGTTTGATTGGATAATGATGATGCAGAGATGATATATATGTGACAAAGGGATGATTTGATCTTATAGTTGTAGGATAAGGTGCTAGGATGCATGATGATTTACCCTAAAGTGTATATCACTAGATGGGTGAGTAAGATACCAACAAGTGTGATGATGTGGCAAAAGCCATATACTACGAAATATATGAATAGGATGGTAGAAAATGTGATGTTGTAACACAAATTGTATGTCATGAAATGTATGGATGGAATGCAAGAAAAACGTGATGATATAACACAAAACATATATCACGAAATGTGTGAATAAGGTGATTGGCTAAAAATGTCGCATAATGTGATAAAAAGATTGATTGATGGATTGTGAAGATGAAAGTGTAGAATGATGTAAGTATGATGAGGTGAGACTCAATATTGGTTTAGACCCTCAGCAATCGAGTATGAACCATTAGACTAGAGTGCATTGTCAGGTAGTGAGCATAGTGCATAGAGGATGATAAGGTAGGCTAAGGAGGAAGATGGTGTATATATACAAAAGTGAATGATGTGTGAAGGTGTGTAATATATAGTGTATTGTGTAGTGTGAAAGGTTCATGTGTATAATATTCCACCAATAGTCAAGTGTGAACCATAACACAAGAGTGCGTAATAGGGAAGTGAGTGTTGTTACCGCATGTATGAAGATGTAAATGCTACAGTATAGGTGTGAAATGTTATGAATATAAGATAAGTGTCGATGCTAGGGAGGGGGAGAAATAAACATTATGCCCCCAATTAGGTGTTGACGAATGAGCTATCTGATAAAATTAAAGGATGAAGGTCCTCTACCCGATGTTAGTGGCGATGAACGCATGTGACCATGTTCGAAGTGTGGTGGTATATGAGATAGACACTATGTAGGTGAGTGAAGTCTATATGCATGTGACTGATGAGTATATGGTGGGAACCTATGTGTAAAAAATGTGTAGGTGATAGAGACCTATGTGAATAAGAGCTTGACAGTGACGAACACCTACATTGAATAGAATGAGGTGACAAAGTGTGTCTATATTTAGGAGTTGTCCTAGCGATGGACCTAGATTGATGTGCTATAATAGCAGAGTGATGGGACCACATAGGTCATGTGTGAGCAAGTGAGATAAGAGTAGATTGTGCTTTAGGTTCTAGAGGACATGCCGTACTATATGGACTTGGTGATGCATTGGTAACTATGAGAGGAGATGGCGACCATGGAGTGGTTGGAGGTACACCATTGATAGAAATGATTTGATTATTATGGATAAACTTTAGACGTAAATGGTTCATGAAGATGATAGAATTGGACCTATGAACTAATTGAGGCCTAAGACTATGTCACATCCATTGATTTCTTATTCGACAAGTAAGGTTAATAACATAGTGAGAGGACCAAATGTAACATGGAGTTTAACAACACCATATGAATTGTTCGTTGGATATGATATTTGTGAAAGTAGATAACCAAGAGAAAAAAGAAGTGGAATAGAACACATGTTGATGGGCCATGATGGATCAAGCTTGTTGTTATTGATAGGGATAAAACTAATAGAGGCACTAATATGTAAGTGATTAGAAGAGAATGCCACATGATAATTGTATTCAAAGAAATAAATGATTGGAGTAGACATTTTTGTATTAGCAACTAAGAAATCAAGAGCCCTTGATGTAGGAGGAGGCACTAAGTGATATGCATGATTAGTTGAGGAGTCAGCTGATTTCTTGTCATGTTTTGGAAGTGGATTATTTTCTATTTTGAGCTTATGATTGTCATTGGCAGGTGTAGAAGTTGTATGCTCTAGAAGCTAAAATTTATTATTGTCAATCATATCTTGAATGAGATTACAAAGTTTGAAACAATGATCTATAGAATTCCCTATGTATTGATGATAGTTGAAATGGAATTTTTCATTATAATTTAATCCTTTTGGATGAGATGGATCTAATTGGAGTGGAGGAGGAATTATGATGAGATTACTTTTCACAAGTTGTGAAACAAAAATATGTGGAAGAACAACTAACTTCATGTATGTACGCTAAAGCAGTTGTGATTGATGCTCTTTGGTGGTTGATACAACGTTGACAGTGAATTTTGAGTCAATTGGTTTGATTGCAAAAGGTTTGAATGTTGAATTAATTTGAAAAGGTGTAGATTATGACACTTACTCTTGATATTTAAGCTTTCTTATAGATATGAGATTAGTTTCACAAAAATTGAGAGTATGACATATCTGATCAAATGAGGGAGATGTCTCAAAGAGAACACTCTCATGGAGAGGTGGTAATAAACTATGAATGAATAAGTCTTGAAGTTCAGAGTTTGTAAGCACATATGAATTCTTAGCTAAGTTGTTTTTGTGTTGCAAAATGTAATCCGCTAGTTGTTCATTAGATCCTTGCTTAAGCTGTGCAAGTTTAGCATAGGAGATCTTAGAGCTGATGTTGATAGAAAAGTGACTGAGAAAAGCGTTAACTAGATGCGTGAAGGATGTTACCGAGTGGACATGCAGGTCATAGAACCAACACATTGCATAATCTTGGAGACTACAGGGGAATATTTTAGCCAAGAGGATATGATCATCTGTAAAATATAGACAAGCCACATAGAAGGCTCGAAGATGTTCATATGGGTCACTGTACGCCAGAAAAGCGATAGGCGAGCGTGAGAATCTACAAGTGACTCTTCCGCGTACCCGACCTCTCGAGATCGTGCTGAGACAGCCGGTGGGGGGTAGAATATGCAGACAAACTAGTTAGGCAGTCTAATGTCTTCGACATGCACTAGTGGAATTTGCGAATCTAAGGCAAAGAAGGCCCTTCTAACTTGGACTGGTGTGATAGATCGATCAGCAAGGATGACTACTCGAAGGCTCCAATCAATATCAAGCTCTGGCGTGATTCGATCTATGGGTTGCGGAATACGTGGAAAATGACTTCGGATTGTTTCGTGTATATCTCCCGATAAGGTCATATAGTGGATGATGAATATAATTGACTCTATGGACAATTTTCTGGCCTAGTCCAGAATTCCCTAGCTTCGTTAGCCACTATATTTAGTAAGGACAGTTGTTTGATGATGACAGGTGGAAGTGGAGTGGACCTGAATACCAAGATGCGTAGGCTAGTGTCTATGTCTAACTGACTTGTGGATTCGTTGGGCTGTGGGATCTGTGGATCACAACTGTAGACTCTCGGTTGTTGCGGTCCTATTATGGTCATACGTGAAATCAAGTTCTAATCCCTAGTATCCAGTAATCGTATGCTTTCTCAGCTTCTATGTTTAGAACCAACAGTTGTGCAATCTTCTCAGAATACCTTACAGACGTTCTCGCAACCTGGATTCTTAAGCTGGTATCTATATCTACGAGGGTTTCTCCAGCGTCTGGCTGTGGAACTAGAGGATCACACCCGAATGTTTGTTCTCTTTCGAGCCCTTCTACAGTCATGTGGATGTTTTCTAGGGTAATTTGTAGTTTGGCTGACTTGACCAAAATGTATGTGCTTGGTCGTCTTCTATGTTTAGTCCTCTTAACTGTGAACTGATCAGTTGTAAATCTGTGGTTGTTTGGAATACTTGTATCCTGAGATTTTGGTCTATGCCAACTATTACTGTGATGAGGTTTGGTTGAGGCATGATTGGCTCAAATATATATTCCCTGGGCTCTTGAGGTCCCGTGATTGTCATACGAAACAAAATGCAATCTAACTGTGATGAAACAAATTCTAAGTAAGTGAAATAAATCTAACTACATATAACTTTTATTTTTCTATGAAATATTTTAACAATTTTAAGGAAAGCAAAATATTTTAAGCATATCTAGAAATAATAGCTAAGCAATAATTTAAAACAGACAAGATAACCGAGTGTGGTTATTTGCCTGTGTGATTTATAGAATTATTCTAAATAAAACAGTTTGTCTAATCTACCGGCAAGATTCTCGATCCTACCTCAGAAGTGAGGAGTGAATCATAGTTTCTCAGAAACTATCAATCCCCACAGCTTCCCTGGCAATGTCAAGAATAGAATGAAATGAAATAAAGTGATTAACTACTCTATTTGATATGAATCTGACTAGAACTTTGAAATGTAAAACCTGGATTCTGCAGAACAGTGGCGAATCTGATGGTGTGTGTATGATCTCGTCCCCTCAGTATGATCTTCTCGTTCTTTCGTGTTCACTTGGATCCAGAAAAGCGTGTAATGCTAGCACCGATAGGAGTAGATTTTGGGATAAGGACAGCTCAGAATACAGACCGAGAATGCGAGTAGGAGAGGGATAACACAAGAGTACAGAGCTTGGCTTATGCGATTCCTAGCGGGATTTTACTGCGAGTCATGCAACATGAAGCAACCAGAACCTGTAACTATCCTATACGAAGAGAAAAACCTGCAACTTTAATGGCTTCCTAAGCTATTCTGTTCCAATGGATTGGATAAAATAAAGACACTGCTTGCACAAGTTGGATATGTGGCTTACCAACAGCTGGATAAAGCTAACCAAGTATATAATGAATTGAACTAAGAATTCTAAGACACGATGAAGATAAATCTACAGCAAAGAGGAATCAGAGGCAAGCTTCTAACTGGATTGGATGGAACAATAGCACTGCCTGCACAAGATGGGTCTGTGGCTTACCAACAGCTGAACAATACTAACCAAGTATGAAATGAACTATGCTATCAATCCTAAGCAAGCTAACAGACCAAACCACTAAAATGAGGGAATGAGAGCAAAGATCAAACTTCAAAATCCAGCCAAGCTTTAGACCAAAAACTCCAGACCATTTGCATGTGCACAAACCATGCATTTATAGGAATTCAAACATCCAAGAACCAAAACCAAATTGAACTCCTAAACAATAAACAAAGGAAAAACACTATTCCAGGGGACCAAAAACATAAATGCATGCTCAAGTCGGCAAAGAAAATCTGGTGAAATGTGATATTTCATGTGGGTCGCGCCAAAAGAGTGTTCTGGAAAACACGCACAGGATCGCCGCTCTGAGCAGGGCGGCGGTTTCATCACTGAAGGTCAAGAGGCCAAGGAAAGAGGGAAAAAAAGGGAAAACAAAGGGTGCGGGGGCTAATCGGGGCATGCGGGATGTTAACACATACTCTGAAGGCTTTTCCGGATCCCGAAAACCTTGCGAGGATACCTGTATCATCATCGGGGCATTTATTACACCGTTCCGCAGTACAGTACTTTACAATTTTGGGTACGTACATATTGCCCCCTCGGAGAAGCGTTTTAGCCATGAAGAGGCGTAAAACGGTGGGTTCGAGTATGGCAGTCCCGAAATGGGGAGTTAGAAGCTATACCTTACTCATCCGTGTGTTGAGATGATGCCATCGAAATTCCCGCTACCTGCAAAATGAAAAGAGAACTCAAGCGCAGATAGATGCAATAACTTGGAAGATAAACGCTAAAATAATAGGGAAGGAGAACGTACCATTCATGCGGGGATAGAAACTTACCTCCAACAGCGCTCCAAACCTACGAAAAAGTCACTTTAAAACGAAATAGAACTATATATATATGAAAGTGGGCCCATTTTCCTATTCATTTGCGTGAGTCGATTCGATTGATTTTGAGCTCTGGGACCCACGGTGACGGTTTCTTGCGTGAATAGAGTCAAAACGTCCAGAGCGAGATAGCGATCATGCCCCCACGTGTGGAATGCCACCCTGCGAGATCACAGGTCGATTTTCTTTAATTTTACATTTTTCCCCCTTTAAATTTGAAATGGCAAATTCTTTGTAATGGGGGGGGTTATTTTTGAAAATGTTAGGTTCAAAAGGTCCACCTAGGGGGGGTGCTTACTGGGTAGGCTTTGTTTTTAGTTAAAAAGGTCATTTTTTTTCCTCATTTTGGGCTTTTTAGGTTTAAAAACCCGCGCGGGTTTTCGGACCGCGACCGCCGCCCTGCCCAGGGCGGTGGTTACGTGACCGCCACCTTAAAGGCGGCGGTTACAGAACCGCCTCCCTGCTCAGGGTGGCAGTTTTGCACAGAAAGCAAAAGGAGCTTGCTTTGGACATTACACTTGTATTTTTATCATTTCTATATGTTTTTACGACTCTCTCGGCATTGATTAGATACTAACTTGCTCTGTTTTGTGTGTTTTTGGGTGTATGCAGGCGAGAGAGGAGTACATCAGATGGAGTCGAGAGAGGGAGTGTGATTGGTTACCCGGGGTATTGGATGCCCTCTCACCAGATGAGGAGGACACATTGCAGAGGGCTGGCATACTGCGTATATCGCGCGTGCCTCATATCGCACCATCTAGTCACATCCTTTGTGACTTGTTTTCTTATTGGGATGCAGATCGGAACACTTTCTGACTGCCAGGGGTCTGTGGTGAGTGGACGATTACTTTGGAGGATGTTTACCGTATCCTGGGGGTCCCAATCATCGGGAGGAGACTCACACTGGAGACAGCAGGGTCCCGAGCACAGATTGCATAGTGGACAGGTTACATGGGGGATGCAGCTATCTCCACGGGGCCGAAGAAGGGAGTGAGAGTTAGATCCATTCCTTCTTTTCCCATCCTCGTATTTCGACAGGCTATCATGGGGATCCTTGCCTTGAGGCTGATCGGGGACAAGGGAGGGGATACTTTACTATACTGCTGGGCCCCCATCATTGCACAGACAGAGGGGCATGGACGGATATATGCCTGGGGCACAGATATTCTGGGGACCACCTACCATGACTTATATAGGGTGGTCCATTTGCAGGGACAGTCATTGAGCCACCCGACTCTGGTCATGAGTTGGGTGTACGAGCATTTTATTCCTTATGGCAGAGGGGTAGAGGTGGCAGACCCAGGGGCTGTGAGGGCAGCTAGATGGTTAGATATGTCAGTGCTTAGAGCACCTCACCAGCCAGTTACCTCCCTTACCACAACAGATATGGAGGCGACGCCGTACCGGCTTATGGCCGGCATATGGGGTGAGGAGACCCTTACATTGATCTCTTGTTCCACCACAGGGCAGCTTATCGACTGCCGTGGGACGGGTGGAGGTACACCCTTTTGGCAGAGTTCCTTAGCAGTTCGGCCTTCCATATGCAGGCATGCTTCCTCCAGTGGCACCGGTTTATAGATCAGTCCACGAGGCTAGAGGGGGGGCCTAGAGGCCGTGGTTGGACAGTGGTCACTCCTGGTATTCCTATTGTAGCCAGGGGGATTGTTCAGGCCAGAGGGAGAGCTGGTGCGCCTCGGGCACCTTTGCTTCAAATTTCCGCGGGTCCTGCTCATAGCAGCGATGACCCTATAGATATCGACTCTGATTTTGAGGAGCTTACAGAGGGAGGGTCGGAGGAGAAGATGGATGATAGCGATCCTGAGTGGCATGACACTCAGGATATTTTACAGGTAGAGAGGGCTGAGCAGAGTGCAGAGAGAGAGACTCTAGTTTCTGAGGAGCCACTCTCTCAGGGCCGTGGTGGAGAGGACAAGTCCATTGTGGTACGTCATGTTGCCCCTACTACAGGAGCAGCCCCTCAGTCGGCAGCGGCATCTGTAGCGGGAGCTGGCCCTAGTGACCCATCTTGGAGGCCCGGTGACCCGAGTAAGTTATCCTCTCATCTTTTCAATGTTTGTTTACTTTAGGATTTCTAATTGCTATCTCTCCTTATGTTTTGATATTGTATCTTTTAGTCTCTTGCCTAGCTTCTAATTCGTTTTTTCTTCTTTGTTTTGCAGAGACTGTTGACGAGTGACGGGATCTAATCCAGTAGGGTATGCACTGATTCTTTGATGATCCCTATGGATAAGACCCATGTGCAGAGCTATCTGTAGATGTCGGGGAGCCTTCAGCAGCCGGTAGGCATACTGACGTCTTCGCTCCTGTTTGGCATGTGGCCAGGATGGTGTCAACTCTCCGTATAGAGTTGGCAGGCTATAGGACAGCCGAGCATCTTATGAGGAGTCATTCTCGTGGTGAGACCGCGGCTGCTCCTCGAGACCCTGAGCCCTCCGTGCATTCAGAGCGCCAGCGTAGCCGGAGTCCTAGGCGAGGGCGCGCACCCCTCGGAGGGGTCGCGTAGGGGGTTGAGAGGCGACTTGGTCCTGTATGCTTTGTACTGTAGATTCTTTTGTACATCACGGGCTCTTTGAGCGTTTTGACCATGCCTAGAGCATGATGGAATTATATATAAACATTGGTTATTTGTATATGCATTCGCTTTTGGATCAAAACTTTGTCACTCGTATTTTCCCTTTCTATTTCCAGCTTCCTCATGTATACTACGATGTATGTTTTATATGCTTTCTAGAATGTATGCAATGGAGAACAGATGATGCAAATGCTTGCTTTCTTTTTGTGTTTCATGATGCTGATACATGATATTGTAGATATATTGTGATCTTAAATCTTAGCTTCGGTGAGCAATTTGGATACCTCATGTTTGTTTTGGCAAAGTGATGAAAATAACTAGTATGATGAGCAAATAAAATTGCCCCACTCCTAACTCCACGCAACCAGTAAGATGCGAGGGCTCATCACCAAGAGCCAAGAAGGGCGCAAGTTATGAAAAATGGTGAAATGATAGTGATGAAAGACAGACGAAGCTTTTGTGGAACCAAATTGAAAACTACAAGCTTACTCTACCTGAATGACTTCATAGTTTTGGGTGCAACTTGCTTTGCGGTTTATCCAGACTTAGACCCGTAGATGGCCACATAGTATACAAAATCTGGTTTTTAGGATTTTTAACTCTCTTGGGATTTTGAACATCTGATTCATTCATTTTTTGACTCAAAGTTTGAATAGTTTGTTTATGACCTTTTAACGTTTGCATTGTCTAGAGGACCCCCTACACTTTGCCCCATGCTACCTGTAAGAAGCATGGGTTTATCGCCGTGGGAAAGGCATAGGTGAGTAAGGGCATTTCCATCCTTTCCCAACCCTACGTCACTAGTAAGAGATGCAAGCTCATCACCGAAGGTTGGTGGGGCAAGGAAATGTGTAAAAATAATTTTTTTTTGTTTAATCACTTTTTGACTTGTATTTTTGAGTAAAATGTCAGTATATGCTTGTTTCCAAAGAGATGTGTATATGGGATAGATGTGGCACCATGAAGCTTCTAGAACAGACCATAGGCAAGACACCAATCCTAAGAAGAAATCAAAGCAAGAACAAACTGCAGATCTTGGTATGGTTACTGTTAAGACTTCGTCATGTTTGATTTTATTGATAAAAGATTCTGAAGTGATTGATGATATCGAAGATGGAGAGGTATGATTAAAGAACTTTATGCTAAAAACATCACGAGTTTGTAATAAATTGCTTTGAGAATAGATTCCTTGATCACAATTTGTGTAAGAACAAGTGGACAAAATGATCCTAATCTATATGAAAATGCAATGTAGATAGTTATATAAGTAGTGTTAGCTTCTTATGCATAGAAACGTTTGAGGTGGAGGGAATTGACTGTTTCGCCAAACTCCTCACCTTCTAGCGTACATAAGAGGTATGCACCATTTCCATAGTCCTTTGTGACTTGGTATGGGCCCAACCATTTGGGCCGGAATTTCCTTCCTTCAACCGGTCTTCTTGTCGATCCGGCTATCTAGTCTTAGAACTAGATCACCTTCGTATATATCGCGTTCATAAACCTTCTTGTTATATTGCCAACACATTCGGTCAGCATAAGCTCTATGCCACTGTTCAGGCATCTAACCTAGTTTCATATAGGCTTTCTAGTTGGGAAAGACGTGCTTCTCTGTAAGCGTCTTCATCCAGAATCCCTTGTAGTGAAATGCGGAGACTGGGTATTTCAACCTCAAGTGGGAGAACTGCTTCTACCCCCAAATACTAGCGAGAAAGGAGTTGCTCCCGTTGGTGTCCTTATTGAGGTTCGGTGGGCCCACAAGGCCGGATATAACTTCAAATGCCAATCTCGCTTGTTTTCTTTCACCGTTTTAAGGAGAATGGCTTTCAACGTTTTGTTTGTTGCTTCAACCTGCCCGTTAGCTTGGGGATAATACAAGGAAGCCGTATGATGGCTTATTTTAAATTTACCCGCATAGTTCGTGAACTTCTTCATTTTTGAAAGAAGTTCCATTATCATCTCAGCTGTTTGAAGTGGAGAGAGGTGAGCAATGGAGAGGATGGACATATGCATCACAGACTAAGGATAAAGTTCACACAGAACACCATTTCAAATCCCCATGAACATAACTCCCATATCTATAAATGAAACATCCAAAACATGCACATAATACTCCCAGAACGATGAGAGGCAAGAAGAGTGCAATTCAAAACAAGTGAAGGATTGAAAAACAACATCATAAAAATGGGTTTTATTGCTATAAAAATTTACACAAAGCATCATACATGATAAATAGGCAAAAAATGCCATTTACACAGAGCAGGGGAGGAGGTCCAGACTCCATTTTTGACCCTGGGGAAGAAAAAAAGAGGGGAGATAGAGAAGAAGATGAAAAACAACTTTTTATAGTGAATCCTGCCCCTGTATTTAATAGATTCGATCAAGAGAGAGAAAGAGAGAGGGAGAAACAGGAAAAGTAGGTTGAAACTCAACCACTGCTGTTAATGCTTATGAAGATCTTCCCCCGAATCCATCTTTACTGCATCAATCCTCGGTTTAGTGCCTTGAAGGAAGAGGAAACGACAGAAACAAATCGAATCCGATCTGGTTGTTGAGACAGATGGATCTTGCATTGAAGGCCCGAATATGTTTCCTCCATTTTCCTTTACCTAACCTCCTCAAAATTAAATTTTCAGACCTCCGTGGCATGGGTGAGGTCGAGATCTTTTCAATGGCGTTAGATTTGCAATATTTTGAGCCTTGAGCTAAAAGATATTCCCCCTTGAAGTTTGTATTGGGGTCTGTACAGAAGGGTGGGAAAACAATTTGAAGAACTGGGTCCCCCTTTACATATGGAAATGCGACAGATAGATTAGGGAAAAAATCAAACTCACAGGTTCAAGAATTTATCTTTCATTCACCATTTTTCGTGAGACACAAAACGCGGAAAACCCCCGTGGCCCCACTGCTATACCTTTTGACTATGTTTGACCATTTGCCCCTATTTTCGTTTTGTCCTGAGACATGTGGAGATGCGACGCTTGTTTAAGAACCCCTTCTCTATTCAATATTTGAATCATGCCATTAAGACACTTGGTAGCCTCCGTTGGCCTAGCTCATGCATTTTTCAACAGTTACTCTTATGTGGGATCGTGATCAATCGAATATTTGACATGAGGTGAAATATGGATAATAATTTGGTGACTCATGGGGACATCTGCCTACTAGATGAAGAGACCAGTGGCCTTGAAGTATCCATTGGGCATGGAGTCTTCCTGATAAAAATAAAATTGATTTGAACTTTTGAAGATCTAATCCTTGAGCCACTTGGAACCCACTGAACTTGGAGTTGACCTTCGCAAAAAAACCATTACAATGCACTGTGCAAGAGCAAAACACAACACCAAAAACTATGTACAAACTAAAAATCATACATGCTCCAAATGGAACATGTAGAGTGTGCAAAATCACTTCTTCTACTGAAAACCAAACTACCTACCACTTACGCAACAAGAGAGAAAAAGGGAGCTCAAAACAAAGCCGGCAACTGACATGGAGAACAGCTTCCAGCCTCAAAAAATGGACAGACATGGCAAGCTGATTGGCACTTAAACATGGTGGTTGTGAGAGTGAAAATGACAATAATACGGTCATCCACATAAAATTCATCAAGGTATCAACACATATGGAAAATTCTCTAAGATGACTTGCCATCAGAATTCTAGAGGTGTGATGAGACCCTTGCGGGACGTATGTTGCCCCTATACAGGAGCAGCCCCTCAGTCGGCAGCGGCATCTGCAGCGGGTGCTAGCCCTAGTGACCCATCTTGGAGGTCTGGTGACCCGAGTAAGTTATCCTCTCATCTTTTCAATGTTTGTTTAATTTAGGATTTTTAATTGCTATCTCTACTTATGTTTTGATATTGTATCTTTTAGTCTCTTGCCTAGCTTCTAATTCGTTTTTCTTCTTTGTTTTGTAGAGACTGTTGACGAGTGGCGGGATCTAATCAGTAGGGTATGCACTGATTCTCTGATGATCCCTATGGATAAGACCCATGTGGAGCTATCTGTAGATGCCGGGGAGCCTTCAGTAGCCGGTAGGCATACTGACGTCTTCGCTCCTGTTTGGCATGTGGCCAGGATGGTGTTGACTCTCCGTACAGAGTTGGCAGGCTATAGGATAGCCGAGCGTCTTATGAGGAGTCATTCTCGTGGTGAGACCGCGGCTGCTCCTCGAGACCCTAAGCCCTCTGTGCATTCAGAGCGCCGGCGTAGCCGGAGTCCTAGGCGAGGGCGCACACCCTCGGAGGGGTCCCGTAGGGGTTGAGAGGCGACTTGGCCCTGTATGCTTTGTACTGTAGATTCTTTTGTACATCACAGGCTCTTTGAGCATTTTGACCATGCCTAGAGCATGATGGCATTGTATATAAACATTGGTTATTTGTATATGCATTCGCTTTTGGATCAAAACTTTGTCACTCGTATTTTCCCTTTCTGTTTCCAGCTTCCTCATGTATACTATGATGTATGTTTTATATGCTTTCTAGAATGTATGCAATGGAGAACAGATGATGCAAATGCTTGCTTTCTTTTTGTGTTTCATGATGCTGATACATGATATTGTAGATATATTGTGATCTTAAATCTTAGCTTCTGTGAGCAATTTGGATACCTCATGTTTGTTTTGGCAAAGTGATGAAAATAACTAGTATGATGAGCAAATAAAATTGCCCCACTCCTAACTCCACGCAACCAGTAAGATGCGAGGGCTCATCACCAAGAGCCAAGAAGGGGCGCAAGTTATGAAAATGGTGATATGATAGTGATGAAAGACAGACGAAGCTTTTGTGGAACCAATTGAAAACTACAAGCTTACTCTACCTGAATGACTTCATAGTTTTGGGTGCAACTTGCTTTGCGGTTTATCCAGACTTAGACCCGTAGATGGCCACATAGTATACAAAATCTGGTTTTTAGGATTTTTAACTCTCTTGGGATTTTGAACATCTGATTCATTCATTTTTGACTCAAAGTTTGAATAGTTTGTTTATGACCTTTTAACGTTTGCATTGTCTAGAGGACCCCCTACACTTTGCCCCATGCTACCTGTAAGAAGCATGGGTTTATCGCCGTGGGAAAGGCATAGGTGAGTAAGGGCATTTCCATCCTTTCCCAACCCTACGTCACTAGTAAGAGATGCAAGCTCATCACCGAAGGTTGGTGGGGCAAGGAAATGTGTAAAAATAATTTTTTTTTGTTTAATCACTTTTTGACTTGTATTTTTGAGTAAAATGTCAGTATATGCTTGTTTCCAAAGAGATGTGTATATGGGATAGATGTGGCACCATGAAGCTTCTAGAACAGACCATAGGCAAGACACCAATCCTAAGAAGAAATCAAAGCAAGAACAAACTTGCAGATCTTGGTATGGTTACTGTTAAGACTTCGTCATGTTTGATTTTATTTGATAAAAGATTCTGAAGTGATTGATGATATCGAAGATGGAGAGGTATGATTAAAGAACTTTATGCTAAAAACATCACGAGTTTGTAATAAATTGCTTTGAGAATAGATTCCTTGATCACAATTTGTGTAAGAACAAGTGGACAAAATGATCCTAATCTATATGAAAATGCAATGTAGATAGTTATATAAGTAGTGTTAGCTTCTTATGCATAGAAACGTTTGAGGTGGAGGGAATTGACTGTTTCGCCAAACTCCTCACCTTCTAGCGTACATAAGAGGTATGCACCATTTCCATAGTCCTTTGTGACTTGGTATGGGCCCAACCATTTGGGCCGGAATTTCCTTCCTTCACCGGTCTTCTTGTCGATCCGGCTATCTAGTCTTAGAACTAGATCACCTTCGTATATATCGCGTTCATAAACCTTCTTGTTATATTGCCAACACATTCGGTCAGCATAAGCTCTATGCCACTGTTCAGCATCTAACCTAGTTTCATATAGGCTTTCTAGTTGGGAAAGACGTGCTTCTCTGTAAGCGTCTTCATCCAGAATCCCTTGTAGTGAAATGCGGAGACTGGGTATTTCAACCTCAAGTGGGAGAACTGCTTCTACCCCAAATACTAGCGAGAAAGGAGTTGCTCCCGTTGGTGTCCTTATTGAGGTTCGGTGGGCCCACAAGGCCGGATATAACTTCAAATGCCAATCTCGCTTGTTTTCTTTCACCGTTTTAAGGAGAATGGCTTTCAACGTTTTGTTTGTTGCTTCAACCTGCCCGTTAGCTTGGGGATAATACAAGGAAGCCGTATGATGGCTTATTTTAAATTTACCGCATAGTTCGTGAACTTCTTCATTTTTGAAAGAAGTTCCATTATCATCTCAGCTGTTTGAAGTGGAGAGAGGTGAGCAATGGAGAGGATGGACATATGCATCACAGACTAAGGATAAAGTTCACACAGAACACCATTTCAAATCCCCATGAACATAACTCCCATATCTATAAATGAAACATCCAAAACATGCACATAATACTCCAGAACGATGAGAGGCAAGAAGATGCAATCAAAACAAGTGAAGGATTGAAAAACACATCATAAAAATGGGTTTTATTGCTATAAAAATTTACACAAAGCATCATACATGATAAATAGGCAAAAAATGCCATTTACAGAGCAGGGGAGGAGGTCCAGACTCCATTTTTGACCCTGGGGAAGAAAAAAAGAGGGGAGATAGAGAAGAAGAATGAAAAACAACTTTTTATAGTGAATCCTGCCCCTGTATTTATAGATTCGATCAGAGAGAAGAAAGAGAGAGGGAGAAACAGGAAAAGTAGGTTGAAACTCAACCACTGCTGTTAATGCTTATGATAAAATCCACCCCCAAATCCATATTTACTGCATAAATCCTCGGTTTAGTGCCTTGAAGGAAGAGGAAACAATGGAAAAAAATCGAATCCGATCTGGTTGTTGAGACAGATGGATCTTGCATTGAAGGCCCGAATATGTTTCCTCCATTTTCCTTTACCTAACCTCCTCAAAATTAAATTTTCAGACCTCCGTGGCATGGGTGAGGTCGAGATCTTTTCAATGGCGTTAGATTTGCAATATTTTGAGCCTTGAGCTAAAAGATATTCCCCCTTGAAGTTTGTATTGGGTCTGTACAGAAGGGTGGGAAAACAATTTGAAGAACTGGGTCCCCCTTTACATATGGGAAATGCGACAGATAGATTAGGGAAAAAATCAAACTCACAGGTTCAGAATTTATCTTTTCACCATTTTTCGTGAGACACAAAACGCGGAAAACCCCCGTGGCCCCACTGCTATACCTTTTGACTATGTTTGACCATTTGCCCCTATTTTCGTTTTGTCCTGAGACATGTGGAGATGCGACGCTTGTTTAAGAACCCCTTCTCTATTCAATATTTGAATCAATGCCATTAAGACACTTGGTAGCCTCCGTTGGCCTAGCTCATGCATTTTTCAACAGTTACTCTTATGTGGGATCGTGATCAATCGAATATTTGACATGAGGTGAAATATGGATAATAATTTGGTGACTCATGGGGACATCTGCCTACTAGATGAAGAGACCAGTGGCCTTGAAGTATCCATTGGGCATGGAGTCTTCCTGATAAAAATAAAATTGATTTGAACTTTTGAAGATCTAATCCTTGAGCCACTTGGAAACCCACTGAACTTGGAGTTGACCTTCGCAAAAAAACCATTACAATGCACTGTGCAAGAGCAAAACAACAACACCAAAAACTATGTACAAACTAAAAATCATACATGCTCCAAATGGAACATGTAGAGTGTGCAAAATCACTTCTTCTACTGAAAAAAAACCTACCTACACTACTCTAACCAAGAGAAAAGGGAGCTCAAACAAAGCCTGCAACTGACATGGAGAAATAGCTTCCCTTCCTCAAAAATGGCAGACATGCAACTGATTTGGCACTAAACATGGCTGGTTGGATGAGTGAAAAATTGACAATAATCCGGTCCTCCACCTAAATCATCAAGGTATCAACATTAATGGAAAATACCTCCTTAAGATGACTTGCATCAGAATTCTAGAGGTGTTGATGATGACCCTTGGTACTTTGATGCTCGTCCCCATGCCCTGAAGTAGGCATGACTAGTTATGGCTACTCCTTTGGCTCCAATGAAGCCAACTACTTGATTGGGCAAGGTCTGATCCTTTTGATATGTCCATTGCTATGATTTTCCACTCCAAAAATGGAATCTTCATGTAGACCTCTTTGGGTGAATGACATGGAAGGAATGGTGGAACTCTTATGTTGTTTCTCTTTTATGACAGCAGGTTCATATGCTTAGAAGGTGGATGAAGGAGAAAACAATATAAATTCAACTGGTTCTTCTCCATCAAAACAATCCTCTAAATTAGACAAGTACTCTGCTTCATTATTGTCCTGCTGCAAATGGAATTCCATGGTGGGAAAGAAGTCATGATTGCACAACCTCATGGAATGGGAGAAAATGGATGAAATGAGTGGAAATGGATGGAAAAGGTTTGCAACTCAAAGAATGGGTTTTTGACCAGATGAAGTCATCAGATGTGCTTGTATATGCCTCCAAAGGCTGAAATCTTCACCAAGAGCACATCGAACTTGATGGCGTGAAGTTGTAAGGTGCTTCAGACCCATCCCACCGGGCATGCCAAAACTGTTAATGCAAAATCATAACACCCCCAAATGAGTCATGGATATACTTTTCTAAGGCAGAATCATCTAGTGTGATTGCATAAAATGGGACCATCTCTCAAGCTATGGGACTTGTGGACTTGAGATGGCCCTCCAGAGAAAGCAAAATTATTCTTCCTAATCCTAATTCTAAACTACTCCTAAGGAAGGAAATGTGACTATCTACTCCTAATCTAACAATTCCAAGGGACTAGGGAGAGAGAGAGTGCATAAATAGACCTACACTAACGAGGTGATAGCACCAAGAAAAGGGAAGTGCTGATCATCATCTTAGCTACTTGAAGTGGAGAGAGGTTAGCAATGGAGAGGATGGAAAAATGCATCACAGACTAATGATAAAGTTCACACAGAATACCGTTTCAATCTCCACGAACATAGCTCCCAGATATGCAAATGAAAGATCCAAAACATGCATAGAATACTTCAAAATGATGAGAGGTATGAAGATGTAATGAAAACAAGTGAAGGATTGGAAAACACATCAAAAAAATGAGTTTAATTGCTTCAAAAATTTGCACAGATCATCATACACGATAAATAGGCAAAAAATGCCATTTATAGAGCAAGGGAGGAGGGACAGACTCCATTTTAGACCTTGGGGAAGAAAAGAAGAGGGGAGGCAGAGAAGAAGAATGAACAACTTTTTACAATGAATCTTGCCCCTATATTTATAGATTCGATCAGAGAGAACAAAGAGAGAGGGAGAAGCAGGAAAAGTAGGTCGAAACTCAACCACCCCTGTTAATGCTTTTGATAAAATCCACCTCCAAATCCATCTTTACTGCATCGATCCTTAGTTTGGTGCCTTGAAGGAAGAGGAAATGACAGAAACAGATTGAATCCAATCTGGTTGTTGAGACAAATGGATCTTGCATTGAAGGCCTGAATACGTTTCGTCTATTTTCCTTTACGTAACCTCCTCAAAATTAAATTTTTAGACCTCCATGGCATGGGTGAGGCCGATATATTTTTAACAACATCTGATTTGCAATATTTCAAGCTCTGAGCTAAAAGATATCCCCCTTAAAGTTTGTATCAGGTCCGTATAGAAGGGTGGGAAAACAATTTGAAGAACTGGGCCCCCCTTTACATATGGGACACATGACAACTAGATTTGGGAAAAAAATGAATTCGCGGGTTCAAAATTTATATTTTCCCCATTTTCCGTGAGACGGAAAACATAGAAAACCCCCGCGGACCCACTGCTCTGTCTTTTGACTCTGTTTGACCATTTTCCCTTGTTTTCATTTCGTCTTGAGACATGTGGAGATGCGACGCTTGTTTAAGAACCCCTTCTCTATTCAATCTTTGAATTAACACCATTAAGACACTTGGTAGCCTCCGTTGGCTTGGCTCATGCATTTTTCAACAGTTACTCTTATGTGGGATCGTGATCAATCCAATATTTGACATGAGGTGAAATATGTATAACAATTTGACAACTCATGGGGACATCTACCTATTAGATGAAGAGACTAGTGGCCTTGAAGTATCCATTGGGTATGGAGTCTGCTTGATAAACATGAAACTGATTTGAACTTTTGAAGATCTAATCCTTGAGCCACTTGGAAACCCACTAAACTTGGGGTTGACCTTCACCAAAAAAAAACCATTACAATGCACTATGCAAGAGAAAAACAACAACACCAAAAACTATGTACAAACTAAAAATCATACATGCTCCAAATGGAACATGCAAAGTGTGCAAAAGAACTTCTTCTACTGAAAACAAACCTACCTACACTACTATAACCAAGAGCAAAGGGAGCTCAAACAAAGCCTACAACTGACACGGAGAAATAGCTTCCCTTCCTCAAAAATTGCAGCCATGCAACTGATTTGGCACTAAACATGGCTGGTTGGATGAGTGAAAAATTGACAATAAGCCGGTCCTCCACCTAAATCATCAAGGTATCAACATTAATGGAAAATACCTCCTTAAGATGACTTGCATCGGACTTCTAGAGGTGTTGATGATGACCCTTGGTAATTTGATGCTTGTCCCCATGCCCTGAAGTAGGCATGACTAGTTATGGCTACTCCTTTGGCTCCAATGAAGCAAATTACTTGATTGGGCAAGGTCTAATCCTTTTGATATGCCCATTGCTATGATTTTCCACTCCAAAAATGGAATCTTCATGTAGACCTCTTTGGGTGAATGACATGGAAGGAATGGTGGAACTCTTCTGCTATTTCTCTTTTATGACAACAGGTTCATATGCTTAGAAGGTGGATGAAGGAGAAAACAATATAAATTCAACTGGTTCTTCTCCATCAAAACAATCCTCCAAATCAGACAAGTACTCTGCCTCATTATTGTCCTACTGCAAATGGAATTCCATGGTGGGAAAGAAGTCATGATTACACAACCTCATGGAATGGGAGAAAATGGAAGATATGGAAGAAGAAAATGGATGAAATGAGGGGAAATGGATGGAAAAGGTCTACAACTCAGAGAATGGGTTTTTGACCAGATGGATTCACCAGATGTGCTTGTATGTGCCTCCAAAGGTTGAAATCTTCACCAAGAGCACATCAAACCTAATGAAGTGAAGTGGTAAGGTGCTTCAGACCCATCCCACCGGGCATGCCAAAACTGTTAATGCGAAATCACAACACCCCCAAATGAGTCACGGATCTACTTTTCTAAGGCAGAATCATCTAGTGTGATTGCATAACATGGGACCATCTCTCAAGCTGTGGGACTTGCAGACTTGAGATGACCCTCTGGAGAAAGTCAGCTTCTTCTTCGTAATCCTAATTCTAAACTACTCCTAAGGAAGGAAATGTGACTATTTACTCCTAATCTAACAATTCCAAGGGACTAGGGAGAGAGAGAGAGTGCATAAAGAGAGGAATCCTACACTAATGAGGTGATAACACCAAGAAAAGGAAAGTTCTGATCATCATCTCAGCTACTTGAAGTAGAGAGAGGTGAGAAATGGAGAGGATGAATAGATGCATCACAGACCAAGGATAAAGTTCACATAGAACACCATTTCAAATCCTCACGAACATGGCTCCCAGATCTATAAATGAAACATCCAAAACATGCACAAAATACTCTAAAATTATGAGAGGAAAGAAGATGCAATGAAAACAAGTGAAGGATGGACAAATACATCACAAAAATGAGTTTTATTGCTTTAGAAATTTACACAGAGCATCATACACGAGCAAGAGGAAAAAAAACCATTTACAAAGAAGGGGAGGAGGTCCAGACTCCTTTTTTGACCTTGTGGAAGAAAATAAGAGGGGAGGAAGAGAAGAAGAATGAATAACAAATTTTTACAATGAATCCTGCCCATGTGTTTATAGATTTGATCAAAGAGAAGAAAGAGAGAGGGAGAAGTAGGAAAAGTAGGTCGAAACTCAACCACCGCTGTTAATGCTTCTGATAAAATTCATCCCCAAATCCATCTTTACTGCATCGATCCTTGGTTTGGTGCCTTGAAGGAAGAGGAAATGACAGAAACAGATCGAATCCGATATTTTTGTTGAGATAGATGGATCCTACATTGAAGGCCTGAAGAGGTTTCCTCCATTTTCCTTTACCTAACCTCCTCAAAATTAAATTTTTAGACCTTTGTGGCTTTGGTGAGGCTGAGATATTTTCAATGGTGTTTGATTTGCAATATTTTAAGCCCTGAGCTGAAAGATATGCCCCCTTGAAGTTTGTATCAGGTCCGTATAGGAGGGCGGGAAAATAGTTTGAAGAATTGGGTCCCTGTTTACATATGGGACATGCGACAACCAGATTAGGGAAAAAATCAGACTTGTGGGTTTAGAATTTATCTTTTCCCCCCTTTCCGCGAGACATAAAATGTAGAAAACCCTCATGGCCCCGCCACTCTACCTTTTAACTCTGTTGGACCATTTGCTCATGTTTCCATTTTGTCCCGAGACACGTAGAGATGTGGCACTTGTTTGAGAATCCCTTCTCTATTCAATCTTTGAATCAATGCCATTAAGACACTTGGTAACCACCATTGGCCTAGATCATGCATTTTTCAATGGTTCCTCTTATGCGGGATCGTGATCAATCCAATACTTGACACGGGGTGAAATATGGATAATAGATACTTGTCACGTGTGAGAAACAAGAGGCAACGTAAAGTGGTTAGTGGGAGTAGGAACAAAAATGGAGATGGTAGAAATGGGTGGCAGGGTAGAATCAGGTGGTTGAGTAGCAATGGAAGTGGCAATGGCAGCATAAGCAACAAGCTCTGTCATATTGGCGGCCTCCTCACGAGCAACATGTAAGAGCAAGTATAGTTCTTGGGGATGCTCAAGGATATGATCATTAAGGGCTTTAAGATGGTCTCAAGTAAATTCCTCATAAGATCAAGCCATAGTGATGAGAGTGCTAAATGGAAATGAGATTCAAAGGTTGGGTTGACCAAAATGATTAAGCTAAATGTGGATTTATAATGCCTAATTTGAATGCTATTGCAACAGTAAATGAAATATGGAAAATACACCCAAACAACTAAGTAATAAAAAATGAAACTCTAATTACAAAGAGATGGTAAAAGGACTTAGCTGATTAGCAGTGAAGTCTAGATTGGATTAAAGCTCTGACCGACTGAATAGGAAGCAAGGAGCGTCACATAGGAGCATGGGAAAATGCAAAACTGGAGGAACAAGCTAGACTGAGGCACCTAGAGAGGGATAGGGGCACCCATGGGCACCCTAGATCTGTTTTGGGGTGCCTGGGTTTGCATAAATGCTCATAAAATCTGCTCCAATGTGTCATAAGGTGTTCTCCTATAGTCACCTTTGATTGCACCAAAATTTCCAAAGTCATTGTAAACCTGCAATAAAGAATAGACCTATAAAACCCTCAAATAAACATCAAATTCTAAAAAAGAAATATGTAAAATGAGGGATTGGACTATCATTAGCCACCACCATGATGGACTTAAAACTGAGCATTACACTACATATAGAACCCACTATAGTTCTGTGTGAGTTTATGGAATTGTGCCCTAGGTTGCGCTTGTGCATGTCGCACTTGGATAGCAAACTAATATTTAGATGTAGAATGTAGTAAATATGTACATGGAATAGAATAAAATTCCCTCCTATAAAGTGTGATGTAGAAAAATGGCCCTTGTGTCCCTTGTGATGGATCTAGATGGATGCAATGGAGCTCTTAGATGCCTTCATGGATGCCTTAGGTGGAGATAGATAGTGCTTAGTGCTTGGTCCCTTATTATGATCACATAACTTTATATTTATATGATTCCTGTACTTGAATTTTATAATTAAGCCCAAAAAGGTCAACTACTAAAAAGATAAGATGCTCAAATGGCTAGAAAGGACCTAAAAAGTTTGAGTAAAGTACAAAGAGGATAGGGGCGTTTGGCGCTGGCGTCCGAGTTGGGAACTGGTTTTCAGGATGAAAAATGTTAAAGAGTGAAAACACAAGCTGAGAAATTAAGGGTGCAAGACTGAAAGTAACAATAGAAAGCAAATAAAGGTTACCAAATACATGGGTTAATTAGTACTTTTATTACTTATGAATCATATGAATAGTAGAATGTGCTCAGTAGAAACCAAGGCACATACAAACAAGTGGCTAGGAAAACAAGTGTTAGTACAAGCCCATAAGGTTAATTTTAGCTTTCTGTGCCACATTATTTGATTTTCCTCCAAATTTCTCCTAATAATCCTTAGGATATTCTTATTTGTTGGTGTTAATATCCATTTATGTCCTAGGCTTGAGTGTAGATTGACTACACCTATAAAATCCAACCCTCACTACATGAATGACTGCTCAACTAAAATGGGGTGGAGAGGAAGGGCTGCAAGTTTCTCTTCGCCCATAAAGAAGGTAGATTTATGACACTTTTGACCCATGCATGGAAATATTTGAAGATATTTGACCAATAATAGCTTTCTTTCATGATTTTAAGTTTTGTTGCTCTTGGGGCATAATGTCCACATGTTGATCCATCATGGAATTCTTGCACAATCCTATCAATTTGATTTGTGTTAACACATCTCAAGAGAATACCATTGATATTTTTTATAAACAATTTATCATCCACAAGAACAGAAGGAACAAATTGTATACTAAAATATCTCCTTTTAGCTTTGTCCAAACCTTGAGGGAACTCACCTGTTTGGAGGAAATGGACCATGTCATGAGTCCAACTACAAGGTATTGAAGTTACAGATGATTTTCGGTTATCTTGCAACACTAGGACAAAATTATTATAATTATATAGATTGGAAGTTATTTTCTCACATAAACCTCTGCCTCTAATCTAATTTGTGACCTTGATATCCACATCATATTCTATTACTTTCATGATCTAACCTGACCTCTTCTCATTTAAGTCCTTAGTCAAGAGGCATTCTTTTAGACTTAGATGTGAGACCATTAAATGGACTTTATTATTAGAAATCAAGTGTCTAAACTTCTTGAGACTCCTTATAACAGAAAGGACTTGTTTCTCTATGTATTCACAAAATCACACACTTACTATTACATTTATATGACCGGGTATGTTAATTTATATATGGATATTGCGTGATAAAAGTATTCACTAGCAACCCATTTCTAGGTGTTGTGGTTAGTTAATCACGTGTCATTGTGTTTTGTCTGGTTCAGTCGTCAGTTGTCTTTGAAGTTTTGGCCATCTTTTAGGGTGTTTCAAATGTCATAATTTTTCATTTTTCATCTTTATTTCTACACTGGGGTGCCTAGGGTCACACTGGGGTGCCTTGAGGCGCCCTAATCAATTATTTTAGGCACCCATGTCTTCGTAATTTGTGGTCTTAATTTATTTGTTCAAGGTTGGTCCTAATGGTTACACCATGTATTCCCCTAGGTCATAATTGGCAGTTTCGGGTCACTAGTGTCAAAATTCAATCAAGTGATCCCTATATAAACAAAGCATACTCACTACATTAGGGGCAGACATCTCACACATCAACAAAAACTATCTACTAAGGCAAGGGAATGCATTTGGGATTCTTCTACATCTGCATCACACAAGCATAGGGGGAAATGGTTATATTCTTTCGATTCTATCCACCATTTTTCATTTTACATATAGTTATTGCCCCCTACTACCATGTCATTGGCGCTAGGGCATATTAATCAAAAAATTACACACACACATAGAACTACATTGGGTTTGAAATGTAGTGAAGTGCTTAGTCATAAGACCACTAGTTTGGAAACTAAGGTTAGTCTAACCTATTCATATGCATTTTTATTTTTTCAGGGATTGATGATTTGGATAGGGTTTTGCAGGTAAATATTTATACAATGGTCACAAGGATATAGGTGAAATTATTACGAAACCTGTGTGATGGGAGCTAAGATAACACAAAGATACTATGACACTACCGGTTTCAAGTTTTGAGCATTTTGACAATCTGCAGTGCTCATAACACAGACCAGGGCACCCCGGGGTGCCTCAGTACAGATAAATAGTCAGCTTCTGCCCTTCTTGAAATCATTTGGTCATAGCCTACTGAGTCCGCACACCAGTCTGCTACAATCCAACACATAGTGAGGTAAGTTATTTACATATTAGTAACATATCCCTCTTATTTCCATTATTTAAATCCATTCAAATACAAAAGTGAAATATTTAGATCTAGCACTTCAATATAGCACTTAGTTTCTATGTAGATTAACTTATAAAATAGCTTAAAAACCAAAATCCTATTTTTAGTTAATCATTTTGGTGAACCCGTCCTTTTGAACATTGTTTCTATTTGATAATCTTTCATTAGCATAGCTCTTCTTTTACTATCATGTTGCATTTTAGTGTCAACCCTATTTATGATGAGGCTACCATTGCTGAACTTACAACTTTATATAGTGCTCCTATGATCTTATCCAATGCCACTCAACAACTCCTCTTGGAAGGTTAAAAACATGTGCCAACTAATCCTACTGATTCTCCTATCAGCATATGCCTTGTTGATGACCCTGTTACTTTTACTGGTTGTATTCCATGCCATTTGGTGGCCCATGATTCTTCTTATTCTTCTTTTGATATGCCACATGATGTTTTAGATCCTTCTATCATTGATTATTTTTAGGCATTGATTCCGGGCCTGGTATGCCTCCCACCTCTCCTCTGGCCACTCCTATCACTACTCCCATGTCTCCTACCACTTCTCATTGTGTTTCTCCAACATCCCATTCTAGTTCATTAGCACATTCTTATTACCTTGATGATCCTATTAATAGTAGCATTTCAAGTAACATTGATCATATTACTCCATCTCTCATTCCTATGGAGTCTCCTTCTTTCTACACTACTGAGAGTGCCTCACCTCTTCCATATTTTTCTTCTCCTGAGATTGCTTCTACCATAGTGCATGAGTCTCTAACTTATGTTGTTTCTTCTCATTCTACTCCTACCTTATATATGCTTCCTTCTTCCACTTCACACACACCAATTTTTCTTGCTAGTACTGTTAGTGAAACTTCCCCTTCATCATCTCATGTGGCTCCTTTGACACACACTCCTCACGTATATTTAGCTTTAGAGCCTACTATCTCAACTCTTGATATACCTATGATCACACAAAATGGCAAGATCCAACCTCTTAATACATTGTTTCCATCTTCTTCTATTCCATCACATGAAATTCTATCCCTCAGGCATGATGTATGTCAACTTAAGTCTTAGGTTCACTCTCTCACCTTAGAAAGTAGGGCTTATTATGTGTTTATAGATAACAATTCCTGGCATGGTAATCTACTTCCCAAAAAAATCCATAACTCGATCTTTCCTAAATATTTCATCATGCCCACATTTACATGCTTCGATGGTACCGAAAACCCTCATGCTCATATTGCACATTATCACACTCTTATGGCCTCTTATTCCAATGATCGATTCTTGCTTAAGGCCTTTCAGTTTAGTCTAGTTGATGATGCACTTCAATGATATAACCATATCCCTTTTGGTTCTATTAGCACTTTCTATGACATGGAGGATGCCTTCCTTCGTAGGTTTATTATCAATAATGGTCCTAGGGTCACATACGATCACATTCCCACTCTACATCAGGACTCTTTTGAACCTATTTAGGATTACATCTTACACTTTAATGCATGCATGCATCAACTTATATTTCATCTTAGTGACTTGGAAAAATAGTTCCTCTTCTGTCATGGTCTTATTTCTCCTCTAAATCAACTCTTATAGTATGATACTTATGAGTCTTTTATACTTTTTCGTTATAAGGTTATTGATATAGAACATGAAATTCTTGATTATCCTTTAGCAGAGCCTTCCCATGTTTCTCCGATTACTATGCCCTCTACTCTTCTACCTACAACTCTAGTTGTACATCCTCATCAACCTCCGCCCTTAGCTAAAACTCAAACACAACGTGATCCTCCTACTCCACCTTCTAGCAAAAATCCAAATCAACCCTTATCTCAACCAAAAGTGCAAAGGAAAAAACCTCATTCTCCTCCTCCATCTCCTACACATGTCTCTCCACCTCTGCAACCAATTACTACTACTACTACTTCACCTCAGTACCACGAGCCTTTGTGTTTTTCACCTAATGCTCGACCTCACAATGTCTTGCGTATAGTACTTGATGAGTGATTAATTTAGATTCCTTCCAATCACCACCACCCTCCACACCATTTACAATGCCAACATGATCAGGATTACTATAATTACCATTATATTAGTGGCCATTGTGACAATGATTGTATTTATTTATGTGAGAGGTTACAATATTTAGAGGACATTGGTGTCATATCTATTACATCTCGTGAGTGATCATTGTCTCCTTCAACATGATAGTGAGGCATACACCCCCCAAGTCTTCTCTACCTAGTCCTCAGTTTCTTCATCAATCACCACTGTCACACGTACGCTATCCACCACCTCCATTACTTCCACCTCCATATTCATCACATCCATATCACTCACACTATCCATCACATGCATCCCATAGGTTTCCACCAGTCTTTGTATATCCCATGGTAATTCCATATGACACACACTTTGGTCCATACACTCATGCTCCATACATTTCATACGCATCCTCCTCCACCCATCATCCTAGTCATTGGTAGGTGATCATTATCACCCTACCCCCCGATGATGCACTTGTGTTCTTATGGATCTTACTTGACTATTTAGGGATTAGTTTTAAGAACCTTTCTCCATGTACTCTTTCGTTCATCTAGTGCACCTCCATCATTTCCTGATGATGCACTCTTGCTTATGTGGCTCATAATTGACGGCTGAGGGGTCTTATTACATGAGCCTATTCATCCATACACTAGGGGGCATCGTTACTCCCCCCTCCTATTTTTGTCACCATATCATACTACCATTTTATTACATTTTCACATATTCATTACGATACACGTGTTTATCTTCACATTTCTTCTATTATCACCATTACATTGCCTACATGCTACATACTTTAATCATCCCATCAATCACATTACATTATTTATCTACATCATTATTTACTATGTATATCTTATCTACCATTCCTAGTATCATCATACAAATTTATACTCATCACATACACACAAATACACACACTAGAACAATAACCATACAACCATATGATATCTATTGCATCACAATGACAAAACATCTCAAATATCAATTTCATAAATATCTAAAATAGGTGTCCATACATATAGCATTCATACCAATCATCATCACAAAAATATGTTTCATCACTGGGGGGGCAAAGTGCCCTACATCATATACACTCATCACTATTAAACCTCATAATCACTATCACTCTCGTGTACCATGAGATCCCTAGAACTAGATGCCTTACCACAAATGTGATGCCATATTTTGCAGCCCCAAAATTTCTACACCTGCCTCCGTAACATTACAATCTCCATGTTCTGCTTTGAGAACTGATGTTGTAAATCTACATATCGAGCGAACACATCCTGGGCCAAGGGACCACCACCTAGATCCTCTTTTGCATGTCGAGTCTCCTCACATGCCTCATCCTTCTCACTAAGTAACATCATAAATGTTACTGCTGCTATGGCTACTAGCTCAAAAAAATGGGCATGCTCACCTGTAATGTCATCCACGCGCTCTAGTATCCCTCCACATAACACATCATTAGGCACATTCTGCATCAATGTGCAGATCATTGTGTTTACTATCAATGATTAATAGGCATCTCCTGCGTACATCACATACAACCTCATATTAGTCAACCACATACACAAAACCACATCAAAAATTTATTAACCACAACTTTAAGTATACACTAATACTTACACTCTACCACAATTATTGCTACAGGGTCAGGGGCACCTCCCTCACCCACTCCTCCTATTGGTAACTCCATAGCACCCAAAAATACTGGGTATAGAAACACCCATCGATGCACTTCCCACCACACTCAATAATCCTCCGTACACACTTTGTCATCACCATCCATAACCACTATCCCTGGGTCTACCACATATAACCTTGGTGGTACCAACTGTTGTACTATGGGCCCTGCATTAGCACCTACCTTCCTAGGGGCTCTGACAACCCATAACCATATATATGGCTCTAGGGGCACATCTTGTGCCATCTTGAACTACCACAATCCTCTCTCCACCTGAAAATCAGTCCTCTAACCACATGGTCCTTTGAATAGATCACAACTTTGTCACATCCTAGGACATCCCCCATAATCATGATATAGCCTCTATGTCATCGAATCGGATCCCATCTTGTCTATTAGGTCCTTGAAGCTATCAGTGTCCATCTACTTGCCAAAAATATCCACCCACCATCGAGAAAATATATTTGGATAATCCCACTCACCTCGTGGCCCTGCAACTAGTCTCAATACGACTATGTGCTCATATGCCCATACATGTAGTAGTGTGGTGGCCCCTATACCCCCACCATGCTCATCATGTGTAAACTGATACAAGTCCCTGTACATGTGGGCCAACACATATCGCACCCACACGTATCTCATCCCCTCCTTTATCCGCTGACATATGTCATACATATTATACAAGATGTTGATACCCCCTCCCTCCATTGCTAAACAATATGTTATCACCACTACAATGAACTTCCAAAAACATAAAAACATTGACTGCAATATTGCATCCAAACTAATATGGGCCTCAGTAGGAACCTTGGACATTGAAAAATATCATCTAGCCAAACACATCTGTCACTCCATATTCACTACCACCATCACCTATACTCTCTCCCCAACCAGTGACAACCATAATATGCAATATACATCCTCTAGCATCACTATTATCTCTCTCGTAGGTAACCAAAATGTGCATGGCTCTACACACCACCTCTCACACAATGCAGTTAACTAGGCATATTATACGGCACATCTCCCACCTGTGCTATATGTCCTAGGATGGCACAGTCCAACACATCCCGCTCATCATCTGACAAAACCAATCCCAGTAGTGTACTCAACTTCTGACCACCACGGAACTCCCTCGAGTGGTCATCCCTCTGCACAACACACAACAACAAAAATAATAATGATTAACACATTTTTCATGATAAAAAACAACTACTCAACATGTTAGAAACATATTCCATAGTAGTATCCACAAAATCAATTTTTTTTGGACCAGGGTGCCCAACACCAAGACTGGGGTGCACTAGAGCAAGACTCTAGCGCTCGGATTTAGGTGCTCCAGTCCCAAGGCTCACTAGTGCCCTCACCACTCTTGTCTAGGTCCTAAATGCTAAGAAAGTTAAAAATCTAAAAAAATGCAAAAATTCACCTTAACAACCTATTATAGCCTACATTTAAGTAAAACTAGCGCACTTACCAACTCTGTAGTAGTATCCGACGCTACCGCGGTTGCTACTCTCTCAAACTGGGTCAGATGTAATGGTCTCACTTGAGGCATCCTCACTCACTTTGTATACACTCTTACACTCATGCCGAAAAAAAATGAAGTGATAAGTTAAAATTGCACTTTACAATTTAGAATCACATTACAATTGACACCTTTACTATGGTCTACATGTCGCGCTTATCACCACAACTAATACATGAAACACCATTTTGGCCATATCTTGAGCATTTTTACTCTGATTTACACCCCGTTTGCAACATTATTTTTATAATTCTAACTAGCATCTTACTACACATGTTTCACTGATGTTATATACCTTACTAATTTTTTTATTCCTGATAACCACGTTTTAACCTCTTGCCATTACTTTTGACTTAGAGTCTGTTTTGCTCACCACTCCCTCTTTCACCGAAAGGGGGGGCATATCATTAGGGGTCCTCCTATAATCCCCCTTATATCACTGCACATCCCAAAAATTGTGAATCCAACACCTCACAATTTACACAGTGACATTTCACCATCAGTCTCCCCTAATGACCTAATCGGGGGGAACCAATCATTTAACACCTTCACACATTGTAACTTATCAACTACCCCCTAGTGACCTAACTTGGGGGGAAATAAGTGACTAAAAAATCATTTTACACATCATCTCATCAATTTCTAGAAACTTTCCCTTAATGACCTAACATGGGGGCAATTAGAGAAAAACCTTGCCATGACTAACCAATCTAAAGCAATCAATCAACCAATCAAAATCAACGTGTTCAAATAAAACCATTCAAATCCATGAGCAACATCTCATATGGCCTAACTTGGGAGTTATATTCTCCATTTTATTCCCAAATGACATAACTTGGGATTTTATTCTACACTCCGTGTTCGCTTCCAGATGACCTAATATGGAAGCCATCTCATCCTCTATCGCATTCTCTTCTAGATGATCTAAATTTGAATCCATCTCATTCTCTATCGCATTCACTTCCAAATTACCTAACTTAGAAACCTTTACGTTGCGATAACACCGGTGAAGTGGGGGCAAGAGTAACTTTCCCCTTATCTCTCTTATATGGGTTAACTATTTTAACTGAAATCATCTAGATCCAAAATCACAACTTTTGATCTAAGTCCATCTGCAGTAGATAGATCTTGAGGATGTTGTTAAAGATTGGAGAATAACACACTTTTCTCCCTACACTCTTCCTCTGGCATCAGGACACTGAAATCCTCCCATCATTCCATTCATATACAAGCATTCAGGTTGGGAACTGATCACTCCCTACCCACCTATTCGATATTTAACCGCGTTCAAAATCATCTAATCATCATTTTCATTTTCCACACTTCATTTAGACACTTACAATTTTACATTGCATGGATCAACTCAATGATCCATGGTTCAAAATGATTTTATAGTTTTATCGGCACACTTCTACTACACATCTGTGCGTTCTTTTATAGCTTGGGATTCTCTAACTTTTCCTCAGGTACACATATTTATCTACTTTATGTTACTGGTATTTATTCTTACTAACATAAAGTGGGGGAAAATGTAGTCACAAAATCACACACTTACTATTACATTTATACCACCAGGTATGTTAATTTATATATGGATCTTGCATGATAAAAGTATTCACTAGTGACCCATTTCTAGGTCTTATGGTCAATTAGTCAGGTGTCATTGTGTTTTTTGTGGTTCAATCATCAATTGTCTCTGTAGTTTTGGCCATCTTTCAGGGTGTCTCAGATGTCATAATTTGTTCATTTTTCATCTTTAGGTCTACATTGGGGCACCTAGGGTTACACTAGAGTGCCTCGGGGTGCCCTAGTCCATGATTTTAGGCACCCGTGTCATCGTAATTTGTGGTCTTAATTTATTTGTTTGAGGTCAGTCCTAACGATTACCTCGTGTATTCCCCTCAGTCATAGTCAACAGTTTTGGGTCACTAGTGTCAAAATTTGAGCAAGATATCCCTATATAAACAAAGCATACTCATTACATTAAGGGCAGACATCTCACGCATCAAGGGAAACTATATACTAAGGTAAGGGATTGCATTTGAGCTTCTTCTACATCTGCATCACACAAGCATAGGGTGAAAGGGTTGTATTCTTTCCATTCCATCCACCATTTTACATTTTACATCTAGTTATTTCCCCCTACTATTACGTCATTGGCGCTAGGGCATCCTAGGCACAAAATTGCACACACACACATAGAAATACATTGGGTCTGAAATGTAGTGCAATGCTAAGTCATAAGACCACTAGTTTGGTAGTTGAGATCAGTCTGACCTATTCATATGTATTTTTATTTGTTAGGGATTTATGCTTTGGATAGAGTTTTGCAGGTAAATCTTCATACAAGGGTCGTAATGATATAGGTGACACCTATGTGACATGAGAAAAGATAACACAAAGATACTGCGACACTACCAGTTTTAGGTTTTGAGAATTTTAACAGTCTATAGTGCATAGAACATAGACCAGGGCACCTCGAGGTGCCCTAGTACACTCCCAGGTGCCTCAGTACAGAAAAATAGTTAGCTTCTTCCCTTCCTGAAGTCATTCAGTCATGGCATGTCCAGTCCGCACACCAGTCTGCTATAGTCCAACACACAATGAGGTAAGTTATTTATAGGTTAGTAACATATCCCTCTTATTTCCATTATTTCAATCCATTCAAATCTAAAAGCCAAATATTTAGATCTAGCACTTCAATATAACACTTAGTTTCTATTTAGATTAACTTATAAAATAGCTTAAAAACCAAAATCTTATTTTTAGTTAATCACTCTACAAATGAGTATCTTACCTCATATCCTTCTAAGCCTTGGCTAAAGAAGGCTATTGGTTGTTCCATACCTTCATTATTATGTTACACTAACATGGTTGAAATAATATCAATGCCTCCAAAGGTGTATAAAGTGAATTATTTGGAAAAGTTTGAATTTATGAGGATAGGAGCTTATGATATAACTTCCTTAATTACTTCAAAATTGTTCTTTCCCTCTTTGTCTAGTTGAAAACCATATTATTCTTCAACATAGAGGTTAGTGGCTTCATAATTTTGGAAAAATCAAGAACATATCTCCTAACAACTTTTATTCTTCCTAGGAAACTTTGTAGTGCTCTTTTGTGACTGGGCAAGGATAATGCTAGAATAATGTTTAATCTTTCAAGATCAATATAAAGCCCATTTTTTGAAATAATATAGCCTAAAATTTTGGCTTCTTAGACTGAAAATATGAACTTCTTGAGGTTGAGTGAGACTTCATACTATCTACTCCTTTTAAACACTTGCCTAAGATGAGAAAAATGATCATTTGTGTGCTTGGAAAAAATTGTAATATCATCAAGACAAACAAGCACAATGTTATTGATCATCTTGTGAAATGCCATATCCACGAATCTCTAAAAATTAGCTCCTATGTTAGATAGACCAAAATGAATCTTCCTATATACATCGGTCACCCATTGTGTAGTGAATGTTGTCTTAAATTGGTCCTCTTCTTATACCAATATCTAGTTGTAGCCATAATACCATAAATGATTGTGAAGTGCTCTAAACCTGTCACCATTTGTAAGATTTGTTCCATAGAATATAATGGGTAGTGGTCCTTTAGTGAAGCTATATTTAGATCCCTAAAGTCAACATAACCTTATCTCTCCACTTTTTTCCTCACAGGGACCAAATTGGCAACCCAAGATGAGTGTTTAATAGAAAATATTATGTTATCTTCTATCAACTTACGTAACTCTTGCTTTATGAGAGGCTCTATAATTTGGGTTATATGCCTTTACTTTTTCCTAATAGGCTTGGAATTTGGGTCTAAATTTATATTGTGTTGTGCTAATTCCATATTAAAACCTTTAAGATCATCGTATCCCAATGTAAAAACATCATCAAACTCTTGACAAAGCTGAAAAAATGCATGTTTTTCCTCTGGGGTACATACATTTCCAAGGATGAGAAACTTTTCCTTGCCAATGGTGGTTTTTTCAAAGTCTTCATGTTTAAACATCATGTTTAATTTCTCTCCTCTAATCTGGTCATCAGTATTGAAGATAAACTCAAGACTGACTAAACCTTGAGGTAGTTTGTTTGAGCTTAATTGGATGATTTGATCTTCATATTGTTTTTGTAATTTGTCTTGATTCTTAATTGAGAATTCAACTTCTTCTTGTAGAAAATTGATTATTTGTTGGTTATTTTAAAGCACCTGTAAATTGGTGTTATTATCAGGTACAACTGGCCTTACAACCACCTTAAAATGTTTCTATGTTTTTTCCCTCTTGATGTCATCAGTGTATTCTTTTATTTACCTAGCCATAGCTATGTGTGTTGGCACTTCATCCAGAAAAATTTAGATGCTCACTCAAAGCACACACAACCACCATATCCCTCCTTTGGTATGATTATAAGGATGTTAACATGCATATTCATAACTAAGACACTCATTCAAGCATAATAATAATCAGAAACATGATAGTTGGAAACACATATAATAATGAAGCAAAAGCCTCATGATCAATAACACTTAGATCAACATCATAAGAACAACAAAATTACATAATCAAGAATTTTTAATACATAGCCTTACATTAACATCACTTATCCATTTCAAAATACCATAGTCAATACATAAAGACATTTCTGATTACATTATAGTTCAATGCATCCTTGCACTGAAAAATGCACACACCATACATAATCAGGTCATACTCTCAAAACCTAGAAAACTTTGAGATTCAATCTGTAATCCCCTCTAGACAACCACCAAAATAGTGGTACATCAATATTTATAAGGTGGGGACTTACTCTTCACTGATTACATGATTTCTTAATAACAAACATGCATAAAAAAAATCCTGCATGTTTTTACGAAGGTAGCTAATAATCGATTATCCAAATTATACATCATGCTTTAATCCAATTATTAGACATCCTCATGCGCTCTCTTATCTCTATTTTTCATGTGATTTTTCCAAATATATCCCTTTCTTGGCCATTAAGTCATCTTGGTTTTCTCTATTCTTAGACCTTTTCTTGATCAACACTCTAACTCTGTTTTTCTATTTTTAGCCCTGATTCCGGGAAAATGGATAAGTCCTAGCTCTCGCATGTAGCCCCACACACCAACCTATTTTACCACTATGTATGCCCCTTGCACATGTGTACCCTACATGTAGCCTTTGTGCTTTATTAGTACTTAACAATTCCTTTGACCAACACTTAGGAATGCTAAACTGTGCCCCAATAATAGTTAGTTTGTCAACATATTTGTTCTCCTTCCTCAAAATGGATTTTTGTACTTATTGTCATTGATGTCAAAGGATTTGGTACAATGTATTTCTTCTAGATCTCACAGTGAAGCTCATTTGGAGCTCAAAGTGTAAATGGATTAGAGATCATCTATAATATTTCTCATTCGAAGCTAGGAGTATAAATGGTCTAGACCTTGTGTACAATATGTTTGGTCTGGAGCTTGGATCTAATAGAGTTGAATGTTTGGAGCTCATGCCAATGTTGCTCATCCAGAGCTCAAACTAGAATTTTTCTAGAGATTGCCTAAGAATTTTGTTCATCTGGTGTTATAAGTATGATTGGTCTATAACTAGTAGCACACATTGTTGATTTGGAGATAAACTTGAATGATATGGTGCCTCATTGGAAAATTCATTTGGAATTATGAGAAAATAGGACCATGGGTAATAAACTAAAAAATAGTGTGTGAAAGGCCAAATCCCACTAATCAATGTCAAATATTGGATCATGCATGTCGACTACTCTAAAGCACTAAAAACATGTTTATGATATTGAAGGATACAGGCTAACCTCACCTATTTTGGAATTAATATGTTTTCATGTTTTGATTCAAACTATGGCCGAATCTATTTTATGTTTATATTTAGTTCATGATCTAACCTTCATTTCACCAATGGTGACCAATAATTAAGAGGTATAATCAAGTATAAAATAAGATGAAGTTGAAATAACAATGACAAGGTGGAGAATAATGGAATAAGAGAAGGGTGGAGTAAGTATAGTGTGAAAGAAGAGCTGCATTATGAGAATATATCATTAGAGATCAAAGAAGATAGAGAAAATGGAGATTTGTTAAAGACGGAGAAATAAAAAGTGGAGTATGGAGAAGATCGTGGTTTGATGGCAGAAATTATAAGGTAAGAGTTTGTGAACTATGATAAGAGTAGCCAACAAGCAAATGAAGTTTGTACGTATGGAATAGTGGTTGAAGAGAGCGAGTGTATGAAACTAACAAGAGGGGTGAAGTGCAAATGAGTGGTGAAAGTAAAATTGAGGAACACCAAAAGATTAAAAATTAAAAGTATAGTTTTGAAAGAGAAGAATTATATTTGGGGATTGAGGTCTCCAGTGATTTGGTGCTCACAAATTGGATGAGTTGGTGTTTGGCACTGGGGATTGTTGTCTCCAGTGAATTGGTGCTCACAAAATAGCTGAATTGGTGCTTGGTATTAGGGATTGTTGTCTCCATTAGGTTGGTTCCTACAAACATTTGTAAAGTAATTAATTTTGTGACTGGATTTGGAAAATATATCTAAATAGTCTTTTCTTTGTGGTATTCTCCCAAAAGGGTTTCCACATAAATTGTGTGTTTGTAATTGTTATATCTTGTGTGATTATTGCTATTGTGTGTATTAAAGGTTTAATTAATTAAAATATTTTTCAATACTGATTCACCCTCCCCCCTTAGTATTAGTGTGTGTTATTCAATTGGTATTAGAGCGAGTTCCTTCAAGAGTAGCTTAATAATTAGAAGGTAGATCTCAAATAGCACACATGGCAAATCAAGAAGGATTCTCCTCAAATAGAGATCCATTGTTTGATGGAACTAATTATGAATTATGGAGTATAAGGATGTGCACCTATCTAATGGATCTCAAGTTTTACATTTGGTAATCAACTATGAATGGTTATGTATCTCTAACAACTCCTTCAATAGATCAAGCTAGAAAGAAGCCAAGTGATAACAATGCAAAGGATATGAATGCAATATTGTGTGGTTTGTCTGAATTATAATTTGTTAAGGTGATGCATTATGTTTTAGCTAAGGAAATCTGGGATAAATTCAAGAACGTTTATGAAGGAGACGATAAAGTAAAGAAATAAAACTGTAAATGCATAGAAGTTAATTTGAGGGTTTGAAAATGAAGGATGATGAAAAAATTGCAGCCTATCTTCTTCGTGTGGATGAAGTTTTCAAAACTATTAGAAGGCTTGGAGAAGAAATTAAAGATGATATTATTGTGTAAAAAGTGTTAAGATCTCTACCTTTGAGGTTTGATGCCAAAGTATATGTCATTGAAGAAATGAAGGACTTAAGCACCCTAAGAATGGATGAGATGCATGTGATTCTCACTATGTATGAGATGATAAATGAAAAGGATAACAAATCTAAGCGTGAGGAAGCCTTCAAATATTCAAAGAAGTTAAACAATAAAAATATCAAACAACATGACTACTCCAGTAATAATTCAGACAAGGAAAACACTAATTTTTGTAGGAAGCTGAAGAAATGATCTGGAAAATACAAAGGTAAATTACCCTTTAAATGTTTAAATTGTGGAAAAATAGGAAATTATGTTGCTAAGTGTCCATATGTAGAAAATGAAAACACTAATAATGAAGAAGATCACAACATGAATAATGGTAACAAGTTTGATCAAAATAAGAAGAGCTATAAGAAAGGAAAATCTAAGAAATGGAAGAATTTCTACAAGCACAAGAAAAACCTCTATACCAAGGAGGAAAACAAATCTTCTAAAGAAAATGAAGAAAGCAACTATGCCAGTGAAAAAGAAGAATCATTTTTCATGGTGATAGAGATAAATTAATGTGAAGGAGAGATGTTTTTAGAAGATGAAGAAGATGTTGAAGTTGAAGGTGAAGTAAATCTAGAAGCATGGCTCATTTTTTTCCCTAGAAGAGATCAAAATACTAAAGAAAAATAATCTGAAACAAAAACAATAGTTTTATAAATTTGAAGAAGAATGTGGTGCCTCAAAATTAAAGTTGACACAAGATACTGAAGGGTCTAATAAGATCATCATTGGTTTGCAGGTTCAAATTAAAAAAATGAAGAAGGTGAATGAGGATGTAAGAAACCAATTGAAACAAAAAGAAGAAAATTGTGAGAAGATTGAATCTAATTTTTTTCCCTAAGAAAGGAGCTTGAAAAAACAACTAAGTTGAATAGATGTCTCAAGTTTGAGAAGAACTCTGAAGTCTTAGATTATATTATTAACAATAAGATATCACCATTTATCAAGTCTAGTCTTGGGTACAAAGAATATCAGGGGACCACTAAAGAAGATCCCACTATGATGCCAAATATGGAAAACACAGATAAGTCAAAGACCTATGCAAATGCTCTTCAAATTCATATCAGACATGAAAGCAACAAGAAGAAGGAGACTCATGTTCCTAAAAAATATTAAAGATACCAACATTCCTCCAAAAGAGAGCTAAGATAAATGTAGAATCTTCTTTCCTCTAAGGCAACGTCACGAAACTATGTTTTAGAATTCTTTTAATGGTTACTATTTTTCATGCAATTAGTTTGGGCAAAAATAAATTGAATGTATAACTCATGCAAGAAATATTGGTAGGAAGAAGAATGCAAGTACAAGTTCATATGTTCCTTTTAAAAAAACTACAACTCATTTTCGCCTTTGATAGATTTTAACATTGAATGTTATAAGTGCCATAACTTTGGACATATTGAACGATTTTGTAAAAGTGTTTTTGAGGAAGTTTAGAATGGAAGACTAAAAACTAGATAATACTCCTATGGTCATAGGCTATAAGTTGAGAAATGATGATGAGTCTCCTAAAGCAAATCAAAATCTCTATAGATCAATGATTGGTAGTAAATTATATGTCATGACATCAAGACCAGATGTGATGCAAGCAGTAGGTATTGTAGCACGTTTTCAAGCTGCTCCAAAAGAAACTCATGTGTAAGTTGTCAAGTGAATATTCAAATATCTGAAATGTACATTGGATTATGGTTTGTGGTATCCCAGATATGAATATTTCACTCTAAAAGCATATACAAATGCTGATTGGGCTGCTTGTGTTGATGACAAAAAGAGTACAAGTGGAGGAGCATTATTTTTGGGAAATATTTTGGTATCTTGGTTAAGAAAAATAAGCCTTTATTTCTTTATCTACAACTAAGGCATAATACATTGCAATAGTGTCATATTACACACAATTTTTATGGATGAAGCAAACATTGAAGGACATCAAGGTAGAGCTTGATTTTCCAATTTCCATACTTTATGATAACACTAGTGCAATAAACATATCAAAGAATATGGTTATTCACTCTATAACAAAGCACATTCCCATCAAGTATCATTTTTTGATAGAGAAATTTATAGAACAATAGGTTATGTTGGAATATATTGCCACAAAAGAACAAATTGCTGATAGTTTTACTAAGCCTCTTCCAAAAGAAATTTTAGAGTATCTCAAACAAAATTTGGGAGTGGTATCACTTTCATCTAGTCATTAAATGGAAGCATGAACTTAGGGGGAGCTAATCATCCTTTTCAAATCCATAGAGAGTTACTCCTTTTCCATTGATGTCAAAGGGGGAGAGTTAGAAAAAAGGGGGAGCAACATAACAAGAAATTAAAGAAAAGGAGAGTTTTATAGAAAGGGGGAACAAGATATATTTACAGACTATTTCTATGCAAGGTGGTAGGTTACCATCAATGAAAAAGGAGGAGATTTTTGAACTTATTGTCATTGATGCCAAAGGATTTGGTCTAATGTCTATTGTTTAGAGCTCGCAATGAATATCATATAGATTTTGGTCACAATTCAGCTCATCTGGAGCTTAATGTGTAAATGGTTTGGAGCTCTTCTACAATATTGGTCATCTGGAGCTAGGATTATAAATGGTCTGGATCTTGCATAAAGATTTTTTTTCTAGAGCTTAGAGATAATAGAGCCAATTTTCTGGAGCTCATGGCAATGTTTCTCATTCGGAGTTCATAGTACTGATTGTACAGAGCTCGCCTAAGAATGTTTCTCGACCGTAGTTATAAGTATGATTGGTCCATAGCTAGCAACACATAGTTTTGATCTAGAGCTACTCTTGAATGATCTGATGCTGCATTGGAAAGTTCATTTGGAATGATAAGAAAATAGGACTGTAGGTAATAAACTACAAAATAGTTTGTGAAAGGTCAAAGCCCACTAATCAATGTCAAGTCATTAGATCATACGGGATGACTACTCCAAAGCACTAAAAACATGTTTCTGATCTTGAAGGATGTAGGCCGATGTCCCCTATTTTAGAATTAATGTGTTTTCATGTTTTGATTCAAAATATGGTCAGCTATGTTTTACATTTATATTAAATTCATGAGCCAACCTTAATTTCGTCATTGGTGCCCAATAATTAAGAGGTAAAATTAGTTATAAAAGAAGATGAAGTTGAAATAACAATGTATATAAAAGAAGGGTGGTGTAAACATAGTGTGGAAGAAGAGCTGCATTATCATAATATATCATTAGAGCTCAAAGAAGATAGAGAAAATGGTGAGTTGTTGAAGAGGGATAATGAGAAAGCAAAGTATGGAGAAGACGGTGACTTGAATAGAAGGTAAGAGTATGTGAAATGTGATAAGAGTAGCCAACAAAAGATTGAAATATGTGTGTATGGAATAGTAGTTGAAGAGAGTGAATGTATAAAACCAGAAAGAGGGGTGAAGTTTAAATGAGTGGAGAAAGTAAACTTGAGGAATAACAAAAGATACAACATAAAAAACTAATTTCTAAAAGAGAAGAAGTATATTTGGGATTGGCATCTCTAGTGAGTTAGTGCTCATGAATTAGATGAGTTGGTGCTTGACATTGGGGATTTTTGTCTCCAGTGAGTTGGTGCTCACAAAATAGATTAGTTGGTGTTTAGTATTGGGGATTGTTATCTCCAGTAGATTGGTGCCTACAAACATTTGTAAAGAAATTATTTTTGTGACTAGATTTGGATACTAGATCCAAGTAGTCTTTCCTCTAAAAAGGGTTTCCACATAAATTATGTGTTTTTAATTGTTATATCTTGTGTGATTGCTTCTATTGTGAGTATTAAAGGTTAAATTAGTAAAATATTTTTCACTATTGATTCACCACCCTCTCTTTTTTAGTGTGTGCTCTTCATGGATTGCACATTGAAAGATTCAAACTCTTCAATAAGGTCACATACTATATTCTTATAGGACTTTAACAATTTTTTTTGTCATAAAAATTTACCCTCTTAACTAGTTCACAACTAGTTCACTGTCACTAAATACCTGTAATTGTTTTATTTTTCCCCTTCTAGCCCATTGGATACCATGTACAAGGGCTTCATACTCAGATGAGTTGTTTGTACAATTAAAATGAAACCTAAGGGTAGAATAGTATTTTTATTTCACTGGAAACACTAACATGATACTTCTTCCTTCCCCATTTCTATTCTTGGACCCATCAAAGTACATTTTCCAAACACCATAATCTTGTTAATTTGTTTTCACAAGGTTAGGAATGAAAGAATCTTCTTCACACAAACAATAAGTACCAAGAGAAACCTCTTCAATGTGCTTATAAGGATCAAACTTGTGACTTTTAGTACCCCATTCATCAAGCAATATTTGAGTTATACCTTCAAGAATAATATTTGGCTCCTTTTCATCTAGTTGATCCTCTTCAACAATGATTATGTAATTGACATTGATGAAATTTGGCACATAAGCTTCTATATCGTTATTTGCAATAGGTGCAGACCTTATGGTGACCTTAGTGCCATATTGGTTCTAAATATCATGTGAGACTAATATGATGATAAATAGCCCTCGATCTTGGTCATGAAATCCATGGATAAGCATAAGGAAAAGTATGTAGGGAGGTCAATTATGAAACGTCTCGAGGAATTGAGAAATTAAGGCATACATGTAAAGTGATCCTCAATCCCCTGATGACACCTACATTCTAGATGGATGTTCCATCAAGCTGTTAAACCCCTTTAGAAATAGGTTCATACTTTAGACAAAGCTTGTCAACTATATGTTTGGGCATGACTAAACTAGTTTCTCTTGAATCTATCATGCAATTGCGGAATAATTGTTTTCCAATGATCGATAACACATAGAAAGGAAGGGGTTTTATAATTTTACTTTATAGGTCTCTTCTTGGCTGAGGTGTATTGGAAAGAAAAAATCTTGATTGTTCTTTAGGTGAATCATTTAAAAGGTCGAGGTTAGACAATACGACTTGTAAAAGATCCTTCTATCTAGGAATAGACAAAGAATCTCACATCAAAATATTCACATTGATTTTATTCATATGCTCAAGAATATTGAAAGAAATAAGAATTTTCCCTTAAAAGACAAGGCTATAAGTATGACTTCTACATCATCTTCAGTCATAAGGTGGACTGGAAAGACATTAAGAGCATCTAAGATGTGATCAACAAGGGTGGTTGAATTCTCTCATGTAAATAATGAGACAATTTTTAGGGAAGCTACTGGGATATCATGTTGGGCATTCAAAGCCAAGGGGTTGCCACCATTAAAATTAACAAAATGTTGATTTATTTTAAGGATTATGAGGGGAATGGGTCTTAAATTCTAATGAAGATGAGAGAGAGGAATACCAAAAGGGAGAGTTGAGAAAACCTTGGGTGGTGGGGATGGAATTATTTAAACATGTCTTCCTTTGATCCTTGGTAAAATTTTCAGGTATTCAAAAGGCTCCCCTCTTATTGTGCTTTATCTTGTATGCACTCTTTTCATGAAACTGAAACAATTGACTATTGAAACCAATATATTTGAAATTAGAAGTTGTTATATGTTTCCTCCAAATGAAAAAGTACCATTGAAACACACACCAATTTCGGTGTAGTAAATAAAAATTGAGTTGTATATAGCTCAAATAGTCCCATTGGGCATGCCAAAAAACATTCTCACTTGAAATTTAACCCATGCTTGATCTGCTAGATTCAACACCTCAGTGTAACATGGGATTATATCTTAATGTAGGACTTGACTGTATGAGATCAACCTCCAGAGAAGGATGACTTCCTCTACCTATCTTACTAATGCTAAACTACTCCTAAGCTAGGTTATACTATCAAAATACGAGGGAAAATGGAGAAGGAATGAATAAAAGGGAAACTAAACTAAAGAGTGGTGATAACACAAGAGAAAGGGGATCTCTCTTTCCTTAAATTTGGGGAAGCAAGGAAGGTTCATGCAAGATTGAGAGGGAAATATTGACCATACTGTAATTTTACAACTCCATCAACCTGAAACCCTGCATATATGACACATTGAAATGGAATCCATGAAAATATAGTCCATACACAACATAAAATGGAAAGAAAAAAGTGTAAAGAAGAAAATAATCTAAGCAAAAGGGCATATATGAGCCACATTCAACATATATTTTTGCTTATAAGGATGCATAGTCTATTATAGTCACTTAAAAGGCACTGGATGCATTAAAAAAGATCAAAACAAAGGTCTGAAACTTAAAGTTCACTCAACATGTTAGCATGGTAAATTTACAAAACAAATAGAGGATTCTTTACAATGAAAATGAGTTGCATTATATAGATCCATGACCTTGTTGCTGATTTTCATGGTCTTTCGCACATTTATGTACCTTTTGAATGATATGTAGAGTTTTTGTTGTTTTTTACCTTATCCCATGAACAACCTTTGACTCCATTTTACATTTTACCACATGCGAACTTTTCCTTTCCCCTTCTGTGGGGTGTGCTTCCCTTTATAGAGTCTTCTGTATCCCACGGATTTAGCTTTGCCTTGTCCTGCAAAAATTTGAATTTGCTTGTTCCTTTGTCTTGTGACATTTAGTTCCGTGGTGGTATTCCTTTGTTATGTGGATTTTAGAACCTGAGGAACAATATGCTTTAGCAATCCCATGAAACACTATACTTGGGTAATCTTGCGAAACACTATAGTTGTTCACTTTTCACTTCATGACTAACTTAACTTTTCACATGATGCAATGCCACGTGGTATAATTACTTTGTTTTGTAGATTATAAATTCATGGTCCCTTTTTTGTAACATGGACATTATAAACTCATGACACACTATATTCCCTAAACCCGCAGAACACTATTCCTCCAATTGATTTTGTGAAACACTAACTTATTTGTTCCACAGAATTGTGATTTTTTGGAGCCACCTAAGTCTTGAGTCCTCATTAATTTGTTCCATAGATTAGCTGAACCCACATAACACTATGTTCCTACCTTCCTAGAATAATAACTTCCTTGGTTCCATGACTTTCCGAATGAAAAATGTTTTAGTACTCAACGTAAATGAAGTTATCAAAATAACATGGGTGCTATTTTGGACAACAATAAATATATTCATTCCTAAGAAATCAATTATTATATTAATGAAAATAAATATAATATTAAAGTGATTATAGGATTAAAGTATTTGTATTCATTTACATGCATTAAAATGTAGAATAATATTTTATGAAATAAAGTCTGAGATATTTATTTTTTTCATAGGAACTTATTCATGTTTTGAAAATGTATGTATATATCCCCACATATACCCATTGTTTTTATCTACAAATGATTTCTTTTGTGTAGCTCGTTGGAACATTAATATGTTGAGTGAGTGTCTATATGAGTACATTGAGATTGAAGTAGACTGACTAGTAGCATGTCATAAGAGATATTTATGGAATTTACTCTTCCTCACATCACTACATCAACACTTTATACAACTATATTACCTATTTATAATGCCTTCAAATCACCATTCCATATGCTCTGAGGGATTTCTATTATCTTCCTTTCAATTCCTTTTCCTCCACTTTTCATGGTTTTCTCGTACAGTCAAATTCATTGACCGGACTTCATCGACTCAATTGATGATGTCTTATAGAACCCTATCCTAATTGATGTCATTAGCCAAGCCAAAAGTCAACTAGTATGGTGTCATGAATTTAGGGTTGTAAACCCCTAAATTTGACCTATGACACTTGGAAACACTAGTTTCATCACCCGCTTACACACTTATTGATTGACACATATATATATTTTTTGTACATTTCCCCCATCCTTTTATCCATACATTTGTAAGCCATCTATACTGAGTAACACTTATTTAGGATCAAATTGGTCTATACATGAACACACTATAAATCCTGGATAGACATTCTCTGACTCACAAATCCCTATTCTCTACCTCCTAAAAGTGTCAACAACCTTAAACATTATTGTTTGTAAATAGTTTCTTGGAGTGGCATAAGACTATTTTAAAAGGATGAGAAAACTGAAAATAATGAGATTAAACCCTCTATATATACACGTAATTTATAAGTCAACTCAGCTTTTGTAATTTAGGTTGTGTTTTATGTGGGTAAATAAATTTTCATTAATGTGTGGAATATAAGTTAATATATTGCTTAATAGATCTAGTATTTTCCATTAAAAATTGTTTATTGAATGAACATGAATTATTATAGTCACATAAGTAAGTGCAATTCCAAGATTCATGGAAGAGGAATATCTGATTTAAAGTTGTAACACATGTATTTAGAGGTATTTGGAGTGGATTTTTTATTTTTATTTTTTTGGGATAACAATGCCATAGAGGAAGAGAAGAGAAGGAAAAATAAGTAAATGTACTCATACCCTAATAAATCAAATATTATGTTGATAAAAAGAAATTCAATATTAAAGAGGTTAATAAGATTAAATAATTTTTATTCATTTACATGCATTAAAATGCAAAATTATTTTAGAAACTCAAATTTGACAACTTATCCTTTGACAATGAAAAGTTTGACTTTGATCACATACTAAGAAAAATGATTGCATTCTAAGCTACAATATTGAAATATCCTTCTCTCTCTTACATGAATTACTAATCTCTACACACTACTCTATCATTTATCCATGTAATATTAATTATCAAAAAGTAGTAATCCATGCTTATGCATCACTACTTAACTCTAGCTCTTTTGTCACTAAATCCTCGTATGGGACCTTACCAAACAACACTAAACTATACTATGCCCTAAACTGACCTATACTATCTTATACCCTCACTCTTGTAGGCACTAAAATATGGTAACTTGTCTTTTTGCAACACCAAGTTTGACATTGTATCCTTGCTATGAAAAATTCTCACATTCAAAATCCAATCTCATCATCTCTCTAACCATTCTACAACTTTCTTATCTTTACACCATGTTCTGTCGACAATTTTAGAAATATTATTCAATCAAAGTAGCATAAAACATCTGATATTCATGGCATAACTTTTAATTTAGATGTTCCTCTCTCCTATCTAAAAATGTACAGAAGGGTTGGGATGTGGGGTTTGGTCATAGCCGACTTGTACAGTTTTGTCTCTTCTTAATATTAAATCTACTTTTAATTATAAATCATTCTTTGGCTCATTTCACCTTCCTAAAGTCATTCTTATCATAATATCTCACCTATAAAAGACTATACAAGCAAGTCATTATCATCTTATAACTCACTTAACATTCTTACAAGCTCTTGTTGCAAACATCGTTCCAAAAGTACTCAATGGGTTCCTAAATCTACTCAGAATTTAGTTGCACCATCATCTCAGAATCACGTCTGATGTCTACGAGTCTAAAGCAATTTCTAGACCATAGATGACAAAGAGTCAATAAGCTTCATCCATCTAGCAAGCTAAGTGCAAGAGAGGGTCATAGAATGCCAACTAGTTGAACCAGTGCAAAGTCACTCCAAGAATGTGTAGACAAGGGTTTCAATCAATAGAAGGGTGAAGGTCACATAGTTGAGGCACACCACATCGTACACTACTGACCATGTCTGGGTATTTGTTATATACTACCCAGATTAGCATGTCCTAGACTTGAGCGTCAAGAAACACAAGGTGCTAGAGACCTCTACTAGGGGATTAGTTAACTGTACATGACGCTTGGCACTTAGCACTTAGGATGAAATCACATGAGTGCTTGACTTCTAGTCAATGTTGGATCACCTGCATGTACAACACTATGGGATCATAAAATTAGCAGCTGTAACATTCTAACCGTCTAGGGTGGCCTCTAAAGACCTCAAACGCACATCATATTTTTCCCTTTTGGTTTGATAGATGCTAATGATGAGGGAGTTCTATAATGACCCTGTTAGGATCTACCCAATTTGTTATAGGTAATCATGGTTCATGTCGAGGTTGTGTGAGTAAGATCCACACATGACGAACACCATTTTTAGACAAGTGAAGCACCCAGAAAGTTTCATAACCTAACTATCTCTTAGTTTGAAACTGTACAGTCCATGTCTTGGATCGTAATGTTCCTATTGAGGTCATACAACTTTTGTACGGACATGCATCTACCCATTATCCAGCTCCTAAAATGCGTTTATGTAGAAAATGCAGACTCTCATTGTCCCTTGAATGAAATCTATATTAGTTCATTTTAAGCTCTTGAGATGCCTTTGGATGCAACCTTAGGTCATGCATAATTGCTTGTTGGAAGCTTAAGTAGATTAGATTAGTCCACATAGCTTGTGTAGCCCTATGATACCCTTGGTTGAGTTTCGTATATTGATAACTAGAAGGACCATCCATAAGAACCTAATAAGATGCCCAAAAGATAAAAGATACGACCCAAAAGAAGCAAGTTCAGATAGAAAAGGGTTAGGTGCACTAGAGGGTACAAGGGTGCACTATTCAAAATTAGCAACCTGGGTGCAAGATTCTGGAGCCATGAAACTCATAGAACCCCCTTGTTATTAAAGTATCTAAGATTGGGTAGTACCCCTCTGTGTAAGACCATAAAGAAGACAAGCAACATAATTTAAAGAGGCCAATGATAGTAATCAATTACTAGTTTTCTTGCTTAGGAATCATATGATTGCAAGTATGCTTTTAGGACCTAGAACTGTACCTAAGTGCATGATTTTGTGTCTACATTTTCCCCACTTTATTTTGTTAAGTGAATACTTGATAACATAAAGTAGATAAGAGATGCATACTTGATAACCATGTAGAGTGTGATGGCAATAGTGTGCCAAGGAGACAAGTGAAAGCGTGAAGTGATAAAAATGAAGCGCGAAAGCTAAGAAAGGGGAAGTGACCCTAGGGGTGAAGTATATTGTGTTGTACTATATCTATTATTGTTGTATTAATGTAGGGATGTTTCTTGTTGCGTATTAAGGATGGACCTGTCAAAATAAGAGAAAAATAGAAGTTAAAGTTTTGTATTATGAAAAATATTCTAAATGTATGTACAATTATGTGGAAGTAAGGAAAGTAGTGTAAAATAAAGTGTGCTCCTAATGAGTGTAAAAAGCATAGAAAATGTCACTGAAATATGTTGTGTTAGAGCGATTTTTTTGGGCGATCTCACACCAAGTAATGAGTTTTTTGCTCAATCTCAAGCCAAGTGTACGATTTTTTTGGGTACGATCTCATGTCATAGAAGAAAGTGTTAGGGAGAGAAGTCTAGTGTTACTCTCTTTCCATGATTAGCTTCCCAAATTTATACACCACTACAGCATATGATGCATGATTTTCCTAGTTGTATCTGTTTCATCTTGATTGTATTATTTTATGTGTCCAATTAATGGAGAAAGAGTGCATTGCATGCATTACTGGAGGACTGTATTCCTTGTACTGTGAAAATTAATCTCAAAGATGAAGGCTGCTGTAGATATATGTTGATATGAGAAGAGTATATTATATCTACCCCCAAGATGATAGGCACCCAGGAGAGGCCTCAAAGGGCACCCAAGTGCACTAGTGTTTGAGTCTTGGGCATTAGTGTTTATGATTGATGTTGAGTGACCCAAGTTAGATATCTATGGTCCTTTCTATGACTATACCTATTGTGATATTCCTATATAAATTACTACGTTGCATGTTGTAGCTATGAGATGTTGTATGGGGTGACCAATTCACCAAATGTATGCCCCCCTTGTTTATGGTGAAATGTGATGTCAGTAGGAGTAATGCAGCCAAAAGAGAGGACTCATGATGTTGATACTGAATTGTATACCTTGTGGGGGGGGGAAGGGAATGTGCATGGTAGCAAATCAATGAACATGCAAAAATATGGCTAGTAACATGTGTTAACATAAAAAGTAGTATGACATGTCATAGAAAAGTATGTAACAAACAAGTATGCATACAAGTGTAGACCACAAAAAGTGGGTTTAAAACATGGGACATCGTTACTCATAATGTTACAAGAAAATTAGGGCCGAAGTGGCCAAAAACATACAAGTAGCTGATCAAAAAGACATAGGGCATAACCTGCAAACAATAACATAGCTTTAAGTAGCAAGCAATGGTCCTTAACCACTCTAGCAAAAAATTGTAATATTACAACCATGGTGGAAAATAGTTACTTGCAAGGATCAAATGTTACACATGAAGCACCAATTAGCATGTTAGAAAGATAATAGAAGTTTGTATGTCACATATATGCGTATCAATGGAAAGTAGTGTGCTAGTAAGAATAGGAAGTAGTAAATAATGAAACAATAACACATGTAGTGTGTGAGAGATAGAAACTGTAGATGCCCCATTTGTATGGAACCTTCGATGGGACTTGGTAAGAGGTATAGTGCCAAACATCATTGCTGCATGTAAACATCTATAAGAAGTTTACATTCATTGCAAATGATTACCAAGTGAATGCATGCATGTATATATAAATATAATATAATGACTTACTAAGTATGTTGTCTTATCATAGGAAACAAAGTGTACATGTAAATAAAAGTAAGATATTAAGAATAAGATGCAACCAAGATATGCAATATGTTACGAGTGTGAATGAGTGAGATGGAATGATATGTAATGTGAATGTGATAGGAGAAGTGTGACCCCCGAGTGGATATGGATGAACATGGGATGAGGTTAATTTATAAAATACCCCTCAACAATCAAGAATGAACCATAAAATAAGAGTACATCATCGAGAAATGGTTTGAAATTATGCACTAGAAATATATAGAGCATGAAGCGTAGAGTGTAAAAAGTGAATGATGTGAGGTTCATTTTAGATTTAGACCCTCAGCAGTTGAGTATGAACCATGGAGCTAGAGTGTGTCATATGGTAGTGACGATACAAGTTGTACGCTATTATAATAAGATGTACTTGAGATGCATTATAAGTAGCACATAGGTTTCTTTAGTGACATACTTTCCACAGGATATTAGTAAGGTAAGAGATCAATCAAATTGATGATTCCCTCCCAAGCTGTGTATCCATGAGTAACGCTTAGGGATCTAAGAAAGGTGATAAGCAAGTCCAATTCTATATGAGCCTCAAAATGTGTTAACCTCTTGATTTTCCATTTACAAGATCGGTGGTTTATTCTCCTAGGAGGATTTTTTTGAATAAGACCTTTATGCAAGGGTCACTGAATACACAATGTGGAGGATTCTAGAGAGGTGACGGTGAGCTATACGAAGGATTAATGTAAGAGGTCATGAATCACATAATTCACAATACATTAATCACTTTGAAATCCTATTGATAATGATATGTTACCTAAGATAGGGGACTTAAGCTGATGAGATGACCGCCTAGTAAATTGATGAAAAGGAGTGGGTGTATGTGACTGAGATAAACTAGGAGTATAATGCACCAAATTTAGGACAAGAAAGGATCTAGATGATTTATGCCAGTGCATATCATCGTAAACTTAATCAATGTGAATAAATTTGTAAGAAAATATGGAACAATTAATTGATTTAACTTACTTAATTGTCCCTATGACATATATGAGAACAAGTGGGTAAAGGAAAATTTGAGCCTAAGCAATTTTACACAAAACCATATGAAAACCTTATTATTACAAATGGTCATAACCTTATAATTGATGATAGTGGAGGCCACAAATAATGACACTAATGTGATGGTGAGAGAACCAACTGAATAGGAAGAGTGTGACACTCGAGCTCAAAAGGTTGAATTTGGATTAGAGAATCTTACTGGTACTAGTGGCACCTGGACTTATGGTTCAAGGACTTGTGCCTAATAGAGCATCTTTCCAATAGATCAAAACCCAATGAACTGCTTAGAGCCATGCTAGGGCAATGGGAAAAGTGTAATATGTAGGGAACGAGATGATATTGTTGTTTAATCCATTTGTCACAACTGGTGCAATCGAATAAATGTTGTTCACATGTAACCTGCAAATTAGAAGATGACTTGTAAAACCCTCAAACTACATCAAACCCATAAAATAAAAGATGCAATATGGGGAGTCAGACTGACTCCATCGAACAGTCACCTAACTGAGTGAACTTTATGACAATTATAATACTGCACTACATCTCAGATGACTCCATGTAGTTTTGTTGCATGTGTGTGTGATTTATAATCATGCCCTAGGAAAATCCCTTGTGCAATGACAACACTTGATAGCAGGTGAAATAACTAGATGTACCAATGTAAATAGATGTGTGGATGGAAAAATGAACTTCCCCTTCCTATGCATGTATGTATGAAAAATACAGTTCCCTTATCCCTTGTATGATGATCCTAGATGGATTCCTTTGATGTTCTTAGATCCTTTTGGATGCAGCCTTAGGTGATGATAGTAGATGCTTAGAGCTTGGTCTTATATTTTGGTCACATATCATTATATTTATATTATTCCCTTAGTTGAATTTTGTAATTGACAAGTTCTGGAAGGCTGACCCATAAGAAAATAAGATTCCCAAATTAGAAAAGAGACCTAAAAGAAGCGAGTAAGATAGAAAGAGGTTGGGGCTGCCCAGAAGGGATGAGGGTACCTGGGCACTGGTGTCCAAAGTCATGAAATATAAAAGTAATAAAGTTCATACTAGGTTGTAGGGTGTGTAAAACCAAAGAGAAAGTAAGAAAGATAAAAAAGAGGCCAAAGACAGTAATCAATTAATAGTTTTCTCTTTTAGGAATCATATGAATGTAAGTATGCTTTTAGGACCTATAAATGTACTCAAGTGCATGATTTTGTGTCTATAACTACCCATATGAAATCAAGCTAGTTTCCAAGGAAATGATTCCTATCAGAATGAATCAAGGTATGTCCTATGCAAATTAATCAAGTAGTGTAAACATGATATGAAGAATAATGATATGTTCAATAAGAACTAATCACAAGGTTATCTTAAGAGGCATAGTAGATGTAATTTGTGTAGCATGATCATCTCAAGGTAAGGAATAAAACTTATTGATATGGGGAAAAGTTTTTTAGATATTGATCAAACAAATTGGAATGATGGAGAACTAGTATGTGAAGGTGTGGATTAAATTTCATGAAGAATGACTTTGTTCAAGAAATTTTGTGACACCAATCCAGGCTAATAAGGTATGCCATTCAATTAAACTTATTAGCATTACAATCTAATCCTTGAAAATCATGTACTTCTCATGAATATGAATCATAAGTGAATAGTTTTGATAAGAAATAGACACTGACAAGTAATGATGTAAAAATCAATTGATCGCCAAAAGGATAAAAGGCATTCAAGTTCCATACTCCATTTCATAACCCATTTGGGAAAGCAACCTCACAAACTCTAGTCTCAGAGCTCTTGTATAAAAAAGACCAAACATGATTTTTTTTGATCTCAAATCATTGTGCAAGTCAAGTTCCAAGATATAGATAAGTCATTCTAAACCTTCCAAACAATTCCCATGGCAATTCTGACTATATATGTGTGACTTCATACCTAGGAATTTTTCACTGAGGACACCTTGCAGGTCGCACTTTGTGTATACAATGATCTTAAGCATATGGAAAAATGGTTGTGAACATAGTTGGACACTGGGGAGTGTAAATCATGCTTATCAATATTAAGGAAACATAAGACTGAGACAATCCCACTTAGAGTGTGAGGTCTTATCTCAACCAATCTAGTTCATTAAGGGCTAATCATTAAAACCAATCTTTGAACATATCAAGTTATGCCTTGGACCCATAACATAGGTCTTGTCATGCTTAGATGAGCATAACAAGTCTTAATAATGACTCAACAAAACCCATTCACCTGGATTCATGTCCATTGGAAACTTTCAAAAAGTGTCATGGGGACACCTTGATAATACAAATGATCCTAAACTTCTCTTGACATGTCAAGTATGGAATACATAACATCCTTGATATGGTGCTTCAAATTAGCTTCACTCAATAATATTAAGGACATAAGTTTCTCACTAGATAGAGGCTCATATCTTATACCAAATAACTTTTCCATGTAGAGGTTATCTGGATAATTATTTTTTCAAGTTCCTAGACTCAAAACAATTCAAATGGTTCATGTAACCATATACTGGAAAAATATTCTGTGTGTAACTAGATCCATGGCATGCTACAGTTCATCTACTTGCCATACTTGCAAAGGCACACTTACTTTGCTCTTCACCTGAACTGTCCAAATATCAGTTTTTGGAACACTCATAATGGTTTCCTCCTTGCCAAATGTGATCGCACTTAGCTTCTATAAATGAAGGGTCATTGGATATGATCTTGCATACACATTATGGCCCTGAAGTTATTCTCTTGTATACAAAATAATTGTGCCTACTCAAAATGCATTATTGTCATATTGCCTCGAATGATACATGTGTATAATGCACTCCCCTAGTTCACCTTTTTCTTCCACTTCTTCCTTGCTGCCTAACATTCCAGGTTTTCAGCGTTCACCTTATTTTCTAGTTACCTTGGCATAATCTTCAAAGGTAAGTGCAGCCATTCAAAAGTCCTAAGAGCTTGTAGAAGATTCCACGTGTACTCAACCCGATTACTCTTGTAAAGCACAAAATCCTGAGCGGGCTTATAAATGAGCACAAAGCCTCCATGCATCTAGTTTCATAAAAGGACAGGATCAATGTTGAATAGTCAAAGTATTGAGACAAGCTAGCGGAGGATGTCAAGTGTCAGAACGACACTAATTCAAGAGAAAAATTGGGGAATGGTTTCTAAACAAGCGCCAAGCTTCCGCGTGTCCTCGGTCAGATATATGACCCTACCGAGCAAAAGACTTAGCCAAAACATGAAGAAATTGAGTGAACCATGGAAGAAGCCATGTGTCATCCCAACACAAATTCAAAAGAAAAATAAAAAGGCTACCCTCAAACATGCTTCAACCCTCCACATGTCCGGTTTCAAAAGGGCACCTGTTTTGGTGGTTGGTTTCCACCATTTTGTACGGACCCAATTCAAATTTCAAATGAGCATATATTTTGGCTCAGTGCTCAAAATCTGACAAATCTGGCACTGTTGGAAATATCTTGGCCTCGTTTATGCCATGGAGATCTAAAAATTTAATTTTGGAGAGGTTAGGTGAGGAAAAAATGAAGAAACATCTTGGTGCCATTAATACAGGATCTATTTCCCCTAACAACCAGATCAAATTTGATCTGATCCATGGTTCCTCCTCTTTCGAGGTGCCAAACAAGTAATTGATGTAGAAACAACAAATTTGGGGTGGATTTGCAGGAGGCATTAACGATGGTGGTTGAGCTTTGAATTAGTTTTCCCACTTCTCTCTCTCCTTCTTCCCTCTGTGCTGAATCTATAAAGGAAGGGTTGGGGCTCATTGTAAAGGGTTGGACACTCTAGATCCTTACGAAAGTTGTTAAAGACTCCATATTTTCTATATTTTGAGTTGCTGACCTCCATTTTTGGCTCTTGCATGTGGATACTGGCCTCTTTATCATTATAACAATTCTATGCATTCTTGGAAGTAATAGAAGCATCGTTTTGTGATTATTCTCTGTCCTAACATGTTTGCATTCCTTCTTCTTGCCTCTTCTCTTGCATTGTGTTTTGTTGTGCTATTTCAAGTCCACTAAAGTTCCATACTTGGTTGGTTTCCACGATAACGATCTAGTGAATGCGTATTTCACTGTGCTACTCATGCCTAGCCTCCTTTCATGCATTCCCTATCATTCTCACTCAGAAAAGATAGTGTTCAACCCTCTTTTCTAGTGCTATCACCTTTTTAGTGTAGTTTACTTAATGTTATCCTTCTTTCCTTGGTCCCTTGGCATTCTTAGCTTAGTTTCCCCTTTCAGCACTAGGAGTAGCAGTAGAAGTAGAAATAGATAGAGGAATTGGCCTTTTTCGGAGATCTGTCCCAAGCTCGCAAGGTCCCACAACCTGGGGACGGTTCCATTATGGTCTCAAACACCTCAACCATTTTTAAATCTGAGACGTGGGTACACATTTGAGAAACCAACAGTTTTTGGCATGCCTGGTGGGACTAGCATTGAAAGCTCAAATTTCATATCTCTAAGTTCTAGTGTGTGAACTTAGTGTTTCAGCCTTTGAAGAGGCTCATTTCAAACACATCTAGTGACTCCCAATAGTTAAGATCTTTGTTTCAACAGTCTTGAGCTACTTTCATGAAAAGAGTGCACACAAGAAGAAGTGCAACAACTAAAGATTCTTTTGAATACCTCTAACTATCCCCAAGAAGAGTTCATTCCATAAATCCTATTTGTGGATCTCTATCTCCAGCGTGTTTCACCCATTCAACTCCTTAAAATAGACAACCTGTGTGCCCTGGAATGTTGCATTAGCCACCCCCTCTATTAAGAAACTTTGCTGGAGGGAGTCCCTTAGTCTTGGCCATGCATCATGATATGCTGAATGACGCGATCAAGAGTATTCCTTACTTTACTAGTGAGAATCAAATCACCCCTCAGGAGCATATCCAGGATGTGGCAAATGTGTGTTCACTCTATCTGATCACACATAATGATGTAGAAGTTAGGTTACTTGCGGCCTCTTTCAAAGGTAAAGCACTTCAATGGTACTGAGGCTTGAGACTTGGATCTATCACAACCTGGGATGAACTAGGAATAACTCTATGCAATTATTTTGAAGACAAGTCAGATCACCTATCTTTGGTGGAGCAACTGACAACAACAAGGAGGGCACCAAATGAGCAGATGACTGATTTGAACATCAAATTTCATAAGACTTGGGATAGAATCCCTCTTGTGGTAAGACCTACAGCCTAACATGCCTTCCTTTATTATCTGAAGGCACTCAACAACGATATTTCAGTTATGATACAATCTATGGGAGGTAGAACCTTGCCAGCCACTTATAGTATTACGGTAAGGGCAGAAAATAGTCTTACTCAGGTGGGAAAATTAGCTCCTACACTACCTATGCCCTTGTTATCAGAAATGTCGCAAGCACCCCAACCTTCTATAGCCTATATTCCTACTCCTAAGTAGAGCACGCAACCGGTTGCCTCAACATCCTATTCTCCATCACAATAAAAATAAAATGAAGAAATCAAGTCTGTGATCAGAAATTTGTCAAACAAAGTCATATCATTGGAAAAACAACAGGCACAAGCTTGTAGAGGTAATTCCAATTAGGTGTATGGCCAAGGGAATCAACCTTGGTAGAATCAATACAAAAATCAAAGATACACACCCAACTAGAAGAATGATATGTGGCAACCTAATGAACATCTACCCTTACAAGTGCTCCATCCCGCACCTTCTCTCCCAGCACCCAGTGCAAGCCAGGCACTTGTTCCGGTTTAGAAAAATTTGGTATAAGAGTCAGAATGGTGCTTCCCTTGAAAAATGCATCATAGTCAATATCATTATTCTAATGTTACATGTGCCCAAGCCTTCATGATTCAGAATGCTTCATCTTGTGAATCCTCAACAAGCACCCATGAAGCAGATAATCCAGAAATACTAGAAGATCCTCCAGAAACCAATTTGATGTTCTTTGGTGTAGAGGACTTCTTTGTAATCAACCAAGCTGTAGAAGATATAAGTAGACTGTGCACCCAGGTTGCGGACAACACAAGATATATGAAAAGAATATTAGAGTTAGGTGCATAGGTCACAGTCCTAGTAATACAAGCATATCTTTAGAAGAAAAAAGAATCAGATAAGACCTCTTGTAGAAAAAAATGTTCAAATCCCTATGCAGGAAGTCCCACGTAAAGCTCCTTTTGAAGCAGCAAGCGCCCATCCTTTGGTAAGCCAGGCCTCTGCTCTAGCTAAAATTTAGGATTTCATGCCTGAATAGACAAGAAGGGATGTTGTTCCCCAAATACACAAGGTGGGGGGGGGCTTCCGTTCAACATTATTGACCAAATGAAGAAAACAAACATAAACGTCACAATGTGGGATTCCCTGACTATTCCATCTCAGCAGGATCTGTTGCATGAAGCTCTGGCACAAGTTCTGCGCACTAACCTAGTTATGTAGAAGCCACGCGCTTCTGTCAAAATATACCAAGAGGAGAAACTAGTAAGTAAAGTTGCTAAAACTCCACCCTTCTATATGTCCTTGATTATAGGTAAACACCTAGTGCATAACTGCTTGATTGACTCAAGCGCTAGTACTTCTGTTATGCCTAAGAAGATAGCTAATGTCTTAGGTCTGAAATATAGCCCTTTGTCTAAAGGAGTCATAAAACTTGATGGATCAATTATAACCACCTTAGGAGTCATCAAGGATCTTGAGTTAACCCTCCATGCATATCTAATCCTGACAATTACTCAAGATGTGTCAATTATTGACCTTCCTCCTTTGTTTGCCCTATGTCTATCAAGATAATTTACTACTAAAGTGGGTGGTAATTTGTCTTCTGATTGGTCTCATATGTTACTCAAGACAAGTTATGGTACCCGGTTCACCATACAAGCTGAGCCTATATTTTCTTATCATGTAGAGCCATATGTCCCATCCCCTCTCCAAGCCAATTGTCTTATCTAGGAAGAACAAGTTTCAGTTCCTGAAGAGCAATCTCTTCCACCCTCTATTCCAGACCTAATTCTTGATGAATGGGTGGAAAGGAATAAAAAATTTGATCCCTATGCTGAAGAATTGGAAGCTTATGAAATTGGGATTGGAACTTATTGCATTCTAGAAGAAAACGCTATGCTTCAACACGTGCTCATGAAAGAAAAAGTTCAAACTGGTCTATGGAGGTTATATTTTGATGGATCCAGAAGCAGAAACGACACGGGAGCAGGAGTGGTTCTCATTTCCCCTAAAGATGAGAAATTTTTCTTCACACATAGGTTGTAGTTTGCATGCTCTAACAATGTGGTAGAATATGAAGCGCTAGTGCATGGCTTGCTCATTGTTGAGAAGAAGGAAATTAAGGCATTATAGATCTTTGAGGACACAGAATTGGTCATCCACCAGGTCACCAAAAAATGCCAAACAAAGAATAAGATTCTTAAAGCTTATAAACATAGAGTTTGGGACCTACTTGAGATATTTGATTCCCGTAATCTACAGGTACTCCCACGTAGAATGAATAAAGAGGTTGACCAAATGGACGTGCTTGGTTCACAATTTTCTCCTATTGAGGAAATTTTCAAAGGAAACACTCAACACATTAAGATGGTGATCAGACCATCCATTCCAGACAATAACACTAGCTGACAAGTGTTCGATAATGATGCATAGATCATCTAGTTTATCCAGAATCAAGCTGAATTTTCATCAAGTATGTAAGATGACCTCCATGCCAACTATGGTGACCAAGTAATACAACTGAAGACAAATAAATTTCCTAAAGGGATGGTAACCTTAGAGAAAATGTTCAACCCTGATGATGATTTCAAAGATGAAGAAAGATACATGTGTGCCGTGTAAGAAGATTGCTCCTCCATTACTATTACACACGGAAAGGAGATGTTGCTCAACAGGACTTGTGTGCATGAAGAAAAACATGCCTTCATCTCTCTCTGTAAAAAATATAGTGAAATTTTCTCATGGGAGTATGAATAACTCAAAGGTTTTGATCCAAGGGTTTCTCAACACTCTATTGACCTTGATACTAGTATCAAGCCCGTCAGAAAAAAGCAACAACTGGTCAATCCAAAGATAGAGCCTGTCATGAGAAAGGAACTATCAAAACTCATTGAGGAAAAAATTATCTTTCCTATCAAATGCTCTACCTGGGTTACAAATATGGTTCCAGTACATAAGAAGAATGGTGAAATCAGACTTTGTGTTGATTTTAGAGATTTAAATAAGGCATCTCTAAAGGATCATTATCCTTTGCCTTCAATGGAGCAAATTTTGTAGACTGTGGCTGGTGCGTAAAGGTTCTCCATGCTAGATGGGTATTCAGGTTTCAACCAGATCCTGATCAAGGAAGAAGATCAATTCAAATCAAAATTTACAACCAAGTGGGGAACATATGCATACTAGAAAATGCCCTTTGGTCTATCAAATGTGGGCACAACGTTTCAGTGCACCATGGATATTATCTTCAAAGATTACATCAATGAGTTCATCTTGGTTTACTTGGATGATATAACTATCTTCTCAAAGCAAGGCACATATCACATGGCACACCTAGAAAAGGTCTTTGAGATATGCAGGGAATTTGGGGGATCTCTTAACCCAAAGAAGTCTAATTTTGCGGTGGCTCTGGGAAAGCTCTTGGGCCATGTGGTTTTGAAATATTGTATCACGATTGATCCTGAATGTGTTTCAGCCATCCTAGCCCTTTCCCTGCTGGTGCACAAAAAGGCCTTACAGTCCTTCCTTGGGAAGATTAACTTTGTTAGGTGTTTTATCACTAACTTTGCGGGACTGGTTTGGCCCATCACCCTCATGTTCAAAAAGGATATAGCCTTCAGATGAAAAACAAAAGGAAGAGAAATATTTAACAAGATCAAGAAAGAGATTTCTTGTGCACCAACACTCGTCAATCCAGATTACTCAAAGGATTTCATCCTTTATGCTTATGGTGATGATGTAAGCATTATTGCTTTCCTAACATAGGAAAATGATCAAGGGTTGGAACAACCAGTGGCCTTCTTCAGCCAGACGCTAAAGGATTATGAATTGAAATATAGTCACATGGAGAAGCAGGTATTTTCCATCATGCGCGCGCTTAATAAATTCAAGAGCATGATTGCCACAAATCATATCAAGGTGTTAGTATCCTAATCATCTGTCAGAGACTTCATCATGAGAGTAGAAATCAGTGACAAGAGAGCATGATGGGTGGCAAAAATTATGGAATATGATGTGACTATTAAGGCCACAAAGCTGGTAAGAGGCAGTGCACTCTGCAAGTAGATTGCTGAGGATGTACAGAGTGAACCCAAGGCTTCATTATTTTTTAATGAAGACCTCCTGCGTGTAGAACATGAATAGAATATAGACCCTAGCATGCGTGACTAGATGAAGGACATGATCACATTCCTTTCTAAGGGTGTGTACCCTCCCGGTTTAAACAAAGCAAAGAGAAGGCATCTAAGGTTGCAATCTATCCATTATGTTTTGATTGATGGAATTATCTTCAAAAGAAATATAGATGGCGAACTGTTAAGATGTATCAATAGTGCGCAAACTGAGAAAGTGTTAGCAGAATTTCATGATGGATTCTCTGGTGAAAACTTCTCTTCCAAAAATACAACAATGAAGATCATAATGGAAACTATCTTTTGGCCTACCCTATTTACAGATGCACATAGATGGGTCACAAAATGCAAGAAGTGTGCTTTCTTTGTAGGAAATAAAATATTGGTAGTGCTTTTTCTTTGACCAATCCAAGCGGATAAGCCTTTTGCTTAATGGTGTCTCGACTTTATAGGCATGATCAATTCACCTTCAAGTGCTGGACATAAATGGGTATTGACAGCTACATTTTACTTCACTAGATGGACATAAGCTATCATGCTTAAGGAATCAACTGAGGTAGTCATCCTTGAATTTCTTGAAGGTTTAGTCACAAGGTTTGGCATTCCTCAAACCATTATCTTTGATAATGAAAAGTCCTTCCTTGGTGTAAAAATCACTGATTGGGCTCTAAGTCTGGGCATTTACCTAAAAACCTCTTCCAAATATTTTCCTTAGGGAAATGGTCTGACAGAATCAACAAAAAAGAACTTGATCAGAATCATGAAGCACACAATGAACATCAGACAAAGATAGTGGGCATATGAAGGTCTTGCACACGCTTTGGGAAGATAGAATCATAGTAAAAAAGGCAATAAGAACTTCGCGTTACAAGCTTGTCTATGGTAAGGAGGCTTCCCTTCCTTTGACACTAGAACTAAATTCATTGGCACTTACCCAATAGCTAGAATTTGAGGGCGCAGATCAAAGAGAAATACGGATGACAGAGCTGGTTCATCTTGAAGAGCTTAGAAAATTTTCCATGATCAAGCTAGAACAACACCAACAAGCAACAAAGAAATGGTTTGACAGAAAGGCTAGGCCTCAAGATTTCAAATTTGGGGAGCTGGTTCTAAAATGGGATGCCAATATAGCTAAACAAGGGCACCATTCAAATTTTTATGCACTTTGGAGTGGCCCATACATCATCAAGCCCCGCAAAGAAGCTAACTCTTTTGAGTTAATTCATCCAGATGGAAGTGCACTAGAAATCCTAGTAAATGAGATCTATCTCAAACCCTTCCATTAGGTTTGCTGCATCATGTTGTATATATTAAAGTAGTTTCAATTCCTCCAAGTGTGCTCCATGCACATTGTTTGTTTGTACATAGTTCTTTCCCCTCACGTGCTTCTTGCACGTGCTCTTTTGTTACTTCCAGAATACAGAGCTTCTCTCAGCAGTTGTGAGATTCAAAAAAGAGTGCATTTATGATTTTTAAGTGATTACAGGGGCATTTTCATGATTGAACATGCCAAATCCATGCCTAATGGGCTTATAAGGCTACTGGTATCATCATCTAGTAGGCAGATGGCCCCTGAAAGTTGCCAAAACTGTTATCCAAATAACTCTCCTAGTTATCTGGATAACTTATATTTTCATCTTGAATTTGATATTACACATTTCAGGTCGTGCACACTCAAGAATATTCTTTTAACACCTTGGCACAGTTGCAGTTCCTCTTCGTGCCCTTGTGCACATTCCTACTCCCCTTTGCATTCTTCTATCTCCTCCATTTTCCCTTCCCGTGTGCCTCACACTTGCTTCTATAAACTAATTCCTTGGCCCTTTGCGCATCGCACCCATTACCTTGTAATAGTTGTGCCTTAACCATACATTATCTGCTCACCAGTTTGCCTCATTTCCCCGTGCGCATAATGCATACACCTCTTCACCTCTTTCTTCCACTTCTTCCTTGCACCCACATTCTACGTGTTCACATTCTTTCTAGTCATCTCGGTGCATCTCCAAAGGTAAGAGTAGCTGTTGAAAAGTTCAAGAGCCTACGGAAGATTCCACGTGTCAACCCGACACTCCTTCAAAGGTAAAATCCTAAGCGAGCTTCTAAATGAGCGCGGAGCCTCCATGCATCTAGTTTCATAAAAGGATAGGATCAGGGTTAATATAGTCAAAGCATTGAGACAGGCCAACAGAGGATGCCAAGTGTCAGTATGATGCTAATTCAAGAGAAAAATTGGAGAAGGGTTTCCAAACAAGCACTAGGCTGCCACATGTCCTTGGTAAGTTATATGACCGTACTAAGAAAAAGAATTAGCCAAAACATGAAGAAACTGAGTGAACCGTAGAAGCAACCACATGTCAGCCCGACGTAAATTCAAAAGTGAAATATAAAGGCTGCCCTCAGACATGCACCAACCCTCAATGTGTCTAGTTTTAAAAGGGCATCCATTTTGGTGGTTGGTTCCTGCCATTTTGTATGAACCTGATTTAAATTTCAAATGAGCATATATTTTGGCTTAGTTCTTGAAATACGACAAATCTAGCACCGTTGGAAAGATCTCGACCTTGTCTATGCCATGGAGATTTGAAAATTTAATTTTGGAGAGGTTAGGTGGGGAAAAATGAAGAAATGTCTTCATATAATTAATACAAGATCTATTTGCCACCAACAGCCATATCAGATTTGATTTGATCTGCCGTTCCTTCTCCTTTGAGGCACCGAACAAGTAATTGATGCAGACATGATAGATTTGGGGCAGATTTCCAGGAGGCATTAACGATGGTGGTTGAGCTTCGAATTAGTTTTCCTGCTTCTCTCTCTCATTCTTCCCTCTGTGCTAAATCTATAAAGGAAGGGTTGGGGCTCATTGTAAAGGGTTAGACACTCTAGATCCTTATGCATGTTGCTAAAGACTCCATATTTTTTGTATTTTGAGTTGTAGACCTCCATGTTTGGATCTTGCATGTGGATATCGGCCTCCTTATCATTGTAATAGTTCTGTGCATTTTTAGAAGTAATAGAAGCATCATTTTGTGACTATTCTCTATCCTAATGTGTTTACATTCCTTCTTCTTGCCTCTTCTCTTGCATTGTGTATTGTTGTGCTATTTCAAGTCAACTGCAGTTCCATACTTGGTTGGGTTCAATGAGAATGATTTGTTGAATGTGTATTTCACTATGCTACTCATGCCTACCCTCCTTTCACACATTCCCTATTATTCTCACTCAGAATAAATAGTGTTCACCCCTCTTTTCTAGTTCTATCACATTTTAGTGTAGTTTACTTAATGTTATCCTTCTTTCCTTGGTCCTTTGGCATTCTTAGCTTAGTTTCACCTTTCAACACTAGGAGTAGCAATAACAATAGAAATAGATAGAGGAACTAGCCTTCTCCAGAGATCCATCCCAAGCTTGCAAGGTCCCACAACTTGGGGATAGTTCCATTGTGGTATCAAACACCTTGGCCCTTTCAAGATTCGAGATACGGGTGCACAATTGAGCAACTAACAAGCCCCATTTTTTTTTTCTGGTCAAACCTTATGTAATGATGTCTAAGCCATGCTAGAACCTATATTATCTTCAATATTATTATGCATGATGGGAAAAATACATACTTTATATTTACTACTTTGAAATGTTTATGGGTATTTATTGTGTGTATTTTTTATGTTTCATCTTGTTAATTCTTGTGCATGAATGACTTAAATATGATATGGATAAATACTAATCCTTGTGAAAAGATGCATGTGTTGAAAAGTTATAATGAGTGCATGACTTAGGATATATGATGGTGCAGGACTCTGTTATGTGATATGGCACAGTGGAATCTATTTTGTTTTATGTTGGCACAATACTCTCTTCCTTGTTGATAAGGGTCAGAGGATAGTGTCTTCAAAACGCCTAGCTCATCAAATCCCTAAAAGCATAAGTGGCATCTACATGCATGCGGGTAAGAAGATCTTGGAAGTCTAGTTGTCATCATCATTTTCTATCAGAGATCGTAACATCTGTCAATCAACGTTCCAAATAATAAAGTTCAGTGGTAATAACTGAAGACTCATCACCACTTTAGTTTCTTCAATTAAGCTAAGATTTTGGGAATCTTCTAGAAGTGATTGAATCCTTCTATGAGTCAATAAAAAATATCCTCTTCAGTTATTCTAAAGGAACAATCAATCACCCATGAGTTATTCTTGCCATTAATATATTTCCGAGAATCAAGGAAATTTTGGAGTTCAAATAGTTAGTTGGATTTAAAATATATCCCCTTCAATTTTTCCAAACTTTTGAGGGCTAGTTTCAGAAGTTCTTGATCAATTCCTTTTTGAATTTAAAGTTTTGTGTCAAACTTATGACTACACTGCTGATGGCCAAAAACTTAAACTTTTTCCCTCTACTTTAAAAGAAGAAACTATGAGATGGTTTATGGGATTTACCCTAGATTCCATCCATACATGGGAAGAGATGGAATGAGAGTTCCTAGATAAATACCAGGACTACTGTTGAGTAAGGGATAGGAAGGAAGAACTCTTCTAATTCCAGAAGGAGGATGAAAGTGTAGAAGATTACTTAGAAAAGTTCCTTTTTCTTCATAGAAGGTGTGGAGATGGCCTCGACATTAACCTACTCAAAAAATTATTCCTCAAAGTATTAGATGATGACACTCAAGAAACATTCAGCCTAATGGGGAAGGGAGATATGAAAAAGTTAGACTTCACATATATCATTGACCTTTACAAAAATTACTCAAGAACTCACCCCAATTTCAGAAAGATAAAAGGAAAAATGGCTAGTGGATACCTATCCAAATTAAAGGAAGAAATTACAAACTTAAAAATTGATCTCTTAATTCAACTCAACACTACCATGGATAGGGAAAAGGATAGAAATATAGATCCCTTGTTCATTTACTGCCCAAGGTGTAGGGAGAAACATGGATTAAAGGATTGTCTGTTAGACAAGACAAAAATTTGTCTTATCTGTAAATGTAAGCATGTCACTGATCATTTTGGTCTACTTCCCCTACTAAAGAATCATTTAAAACAAAATAATATCAAATAAACTGAGTTAAACGACATGGGTCAGAAGTAGGGAGAGAATTTTTAGTCCAACAAACATAAAAGCTACAACCAAAAAGTGCAGTGGATTCCAAACCAATGGAATGGTCCTTGGTCACATCCACCTCCTTGGGCTCAACAAGTTTCAGAGGAGTGGATCCCACAATATTCAAAACCAAATTTTAATAAACAACCATGGGATTCATATCCAAACATTCCATAATATTCACCATATAATTATCATTACCAACAATAGTGGAATGCACCACAAGTATATGGACAACAATATTATAACCAAGAAGATCACAAGGTCAACAAGCCCTTTTGGCTAGACCAAGTAATGCTACTAAACTTGATCAACCTACCCAAGCATAGATACCTACTCAGACTATGGAAAATCCTAAAGATATAACATAGGGAAATCCAACATATATCGTAGAATTTGAGAAAAACCCTACATTAAACTCTTTGGATTAAAAGGACATAATACTACGTTCAGGAAAGGTTACATCTAAACCTCCTTCCCCTATCATTGAGGAGATTCCTGAAGACAACAAAGAGTCAACAAAAGAACAACCTGAGAATGTAGAAGAAACTCATCAATCAAACACTAACATTCCTTTCCCCTCTAGGCTAGTTTAGAAGAAAACCATCGTGGTACCTGAGAATCCAGAGTCAAAATTAATTTAAGGGATGAGGAAGTTAAGTATTGGTATTCCTTTGTTACAAGCTCTTAAGGACATTCCTGAATTAAATAAAACCATTAAAGAGCTATGTTTCAAGAATCCAAGGAGAAGGAAGAATCATCCAAAGACCATCTAAGTTGATGGGAAACTTGCTAGCATTTTAGAAGGAACTAATCCTCCTCCTAAGTACGGGGATCCCGACAGTCCTATTATCACTGTTTGTATAGGAAATTTCCAAATACCTAATGTATTTATTGATTTAGGAGCTTCCATAAATGTTATGAACTACATATACTCTTTCTACATTGGCACTCCCCTGAACCTCAGACAACACACATTGTCTTGTAGATGTGCAGATCAATCAGTCCAATGAATACAACAAAGGGGATAGTAGAAGATGTTACTGTTACGATTGAATCTTAGGACTATGCGGTAGATTTCACGATATTCAAAACAAAGAATAGGATAGATTGGGTACCCCTCATAATTCTTGGGACGTCTTTGGTTAGCCACTGCTGCTTACTCTTATTGACTGCAAGATGGGAAATAAGGTCATTACCAATGGTCAACATTCCAAGAATCTATCACTCTACCCTGTAGCTAAGCCATTTGCCACACAAAAAAAACATTGGCCTACCAACGACTATGACGGTTAAGAGGATATCATTTTCCTCTCTTGTCAATGGTAATCATCCGAGAACACTCAGATTCAGATTCAAAGTGATTACCATGACAACGATTTAGTACGTATATCTCGATATCATGCGCTTGAGTCCTTGCACTAGACCCATTTCGAGTCATGAACTCAAGTCTTGTGCTATGTCCTATCATTGATTCTTGTGCTAGTCCCAAGACTTAGCAACTTAATTGAGAACAAAAATGACTTCATAGATGAGAATAACCATGCCTATTATTTGTCCATTTGTGAGGAACATAGATGTAATAGAGTGCATATTCTAGAACATAACCTCAGTACACAAACTCCTTCCACATAAATGCCCACTAAATGTGCTTCTAAGAAGTTATCCAGACATTAATTCAATCCAACCTGATATAAAACAACTGCTTTGTACTTCCTGGAAGAGACTCTAACAATAAATAACTGGTTGAAAGATGAAGAGGAAAACACATTGTTTAAAAATCCTTTGCTCTCATCCTCTAGCTTTTACTTGGGAATACAACGATATGAAGAGTATAAATCCTAGCATATGTACACATCACATTTACACTACTGACAGTCAAACTAGTTAGGAAACCTCAATGAAGGATAAACCCGACACTTAGGGAAATTGTTAAGAACGGAATTGAAAAGCTCTTAAATGTGGGGTTCATTTACCCAATTTCAGATAGTCAGTGGGTTTCTCCTTTAGTCATACTACCTAAAAAAGGGGGAAATGGAGAGTGTGTGTAGACTATAGAGAATTGAACAAGGCCACTTATAGGGACTATTTTCCATTATTGTTTATTGATCAGGTCCTAACTAATCTATCAAGAAAAAGATACTTCTCGTTTCTAGATGGATTTAGTGGGTACAATTAGATAATTGTAGCACCTGAAGGACCAAGACAAAACAACATTCACCTACCCTTGGGGGAACCTTCGCTTACAGAGTGCTACCCTTTGGGTTGTGCAATGCTCTAGCCACTTTCCAAAGAGCTATGTCAGCTATCTTCTCAGACCTTACTCATGATTGTGTAGAAATTTACAAGGATGATTTTACAGTTTGTGGAGAAACGTTCGAGGAAGCAATCAACAATCTAGATAAAGTTCTTTCTCGTTGTTGAACAGACATCAACTCTCATTAAATCATGAGAAATGTTTGTTTTTGATGGAACACAGGTATTGTCTTAGGTCATCACATGGTTCAATTGAAGGGATTAAAGTTGACCCATATAAGGTAAAAATCATAGTGAAGTTTCCCTCACCCACTAATCAAATGGAAGTATGAAGTTTTTTGGGTCATGCTGGTTATTACCGTAGGTTTATACCAAAATTTTAGTAAAAATTGCAATTCTCCATTATTTGCTTTACTAACTAAAGATTCTGAGTTTGAAATGGACAGAAAGCATGCCAGGAAGACCTTTGATGCAATTAAGGACAAACTTATCAGCAATCCAGTGTTGAGAGGTCCTAAATGGGAATTACCATTTCACATCCAAACAAATGCCTCCAATGAAGCAATTGGTTTTGTTCTAGGACAACAGGAGGAAGGGAAACATATGCATGCCATTTACTACATTAGTAAAAATCTTTCTCCTGCGGAGAGAAATTATACAACCACAAAAAAAATAATTCTTAGATGTGGTATATGCAATCAATAATTTTAGACATTATATCACGGAATATGAAGTGATTGTACATACTGACCACATCTGTCCATAAAGTATCTCATGAATAAACCTTTGGTACATGGCATAATTATTAGGTGATTATTGCTACAACAAGAATTAACTATTAAAATTGTTGATAAGCCAGGAAATTCCAATGTTGTGGCTGATTTTATCTTTAGGCTTACGACTTCAAAGGAAGATGAACAAGTCAGTGATGACTTCCTAGATGAATTTTTTTTTTCACTATCTATGGTCTCTCCCTGGTATGTCAAACATGGCCAATTGTCTAGCCACAAGGAAGTTTCCAAACTTTTTTCACACCTAAGAAAAAGAAGCAATTAATTAAGTAGAGTGTTATGTATACCTGGTTAAATGGAATATTGTTTAAATGTGGCCCTGATTATGTGTTATGGAGGTGTGTTACAGAAAATGAAATAGCTGACATCCTAGGGGTATGCCATGATGAACCATCATGAGGCCACAACTTGGTGCAAAGAAGCATTCATAAAATCTTTGGATCAGGATACTATTTTCCTTCCTTATTCAAAGATGTCAAGAAATATGTATGGAGGTGTGATAAATTCCAACGAATAGGGAAAGCCAACATTCACATCAGAGATGCCACTACAACCACAAGTTGTTCAGGAGCCATTTAAGACAGTGAGAGACTAGATTTCATTGGGCCATTTGACCCAACTTCACAAGGTATGGAATATATATATTGGTTTGTACTGACTATGTTACCAAATGGGCTGAAGTGCAGGCACTATCACATGTACAAGGGATGAGAAGGTCACAAATTTTCTATATGAATAATTTTTTCAAAGATTTGGTGTACCCAAATCAATTGTATTAGACCAAGGACAACAATTTATGTTAAAGGTTGATCAACTCTTTTGTAGAGACATACCAAGCTCCGACATAAGAAATCATCTCCCTACCATCCACAATCAAATGGGAAAGTGAAAGTGACTAACAAAGAGCTAGAAAACATACTCACAAAGATGGTGGACATCTCAAAGAAAAATTGGGCACAAAAACTACCAGAAGGAGTATGGGCCTATAATACTGCATACAGGGCGACAACAAGGTTTACACCATACGAACTAGTTTATGGTAAGAAACCTATCATGCCAATAGAGTTTGAAATCCAAACACTGAGGAAAACATCTAAGGTGGGAATTGAATTAATTAAAGTTCAAAAAACAAGACTCATTCAATTGAATGAACTGGACGAGATCAGGCTTCAGGAATTGCATCAGACAGAAGATCATTCAATAACAAAGGAAACTAATGGCATGAAAAGCAAATCAAACCAAATAAATTTCAAAAAGGAGACTGGGATTTACTCTTCGATTAAAAGTAAAAATATTTCAAAGGGAAGTTACAGATGAGATGGATGGGTCCTTATCAAATTGCTGAAGTATATGATAATGGTACCATCCAATTGATTCCAATCAATGGTGAAAGAAAATTCATGTTGGTTAATGGCCACCGATTGAGGCTATATCATAAACCAACATCTCAACATGCATTTAAGAAGGAAATACAAGAAGGATTCAGACCTCCATTGTGTAGGAAAGGCTGTACTTGCCCATCACAATGCAGACCTGATCCATGACTGCCCAAAAATAATGGGGAGATGATTAAAAACCAGTCAATGGACAATCATTTTCCCTTAGTAGCGTTGGGTGAAAACCAAAAATGGCGGCCAATGTTTTGTGAATTTTTTAAAAAAAGAATAATGATAATAATAATAATAATAATAAAGAAGGAAATTGAAAACCAACAATGATAATTTTCTCTCTCCTAAAAAATGACTTCAAAAATAAAAGCAAAAAGTGATAATATGAGTACGGTACAACAAATGCATGAAGGCATGATGTCATGAAAGGTGGCAGAAGAAATTGCATACTTCATATTTGCAAATGACGGCAAAGGACATGACAAGATTTAATATGAAGGTATGCACAATTACTAACCCTTGTCATTGCAAGGTTTTAAATTTAAAGTTAATTTGTCCCATCATGCATATTAATTGGCCACCTTTTCCAAGAACCATGTCACACATGTCCCGAAATCCCCTCCAAATCCTTCATCCATTAAAAAATCATAATGCTTCACACGCTTCAAGGGACTTATCCCATTACCTCGGGATTTTGGCCTAGATTTGACACAAGACAGGTTACATTCCTCGACAATAGAGTATGTTCGATGTTTGTGCTCACCATTTGGTTTTTATTCGGACTGCATTACACTACCTCCTACGCTATATCTCCTTAATCCCATGTCTATCAAGTCCTGTGCCTTCTCCAACCTAAATGGGACCTTGACTCAGACATGAGCCTACCAGTTCAATCGGAGCTTATGAAGGATGTGAATTATGGTGGAAGTTTTCGATAAGGCAAGGTGGTTGGATTTTCTTATTGGCATCCATGAAGCATTCAACATTCCGATGACAGAGGAGTTTGACAAGGAACATGGAGGAGGGATACTCAACAGTAAATGGTAAGAAAATACCCTTCTCTCCCACTGTAATCAATCAATTATCATGGGTTCCAAATGATGGGTTAGCTATTACTGAGCTGAGCATAATGTACCATGAATTAATTAAAAGATTTACAGTAGGAAGGAAAGGAAAAAGTTGCAATTAGTAGTTGATAGTAAGGTGAAAGGAAAAAGGGTTTAAAATATTGAGCATACCAGAACCTTGGGCAAGCATAGTAAAATGGTTGATAAAATAATTTATTTGTGAGGGTCAGTATGAAGATTGTGTTAGGACCAGTACTAAGAATGCTCATACATTTATGCCATGGCAAGGCAAAACCCCAAGATAAAGTTAATCTTCCTCAATTTCTCTATGAGGCTACTTGTGTGGCCACTAAAATTTTTCGATTGGGGGGAAACTTATCTCAAGTTCCAGGGTCTCATACACTTAATTTGCAAGAATAAATTTTTGAAAAATAGGAATGGCATGAGACAGATGGATCCAAGTTTCAACAAGCATACTCTCCCCTCATCCACGTCTAGAAGACCAAGAAAACGTCGTCAGACTTCTCTTGCAAACCCCATTAGTTCCCAACCACCAGCAGAACAGTTGTTAACCAAGGAAGAACAAGAAGCAACTACAACCATTCAAACCCTGGTTAAGACTTTACCTAAGTTGGTGTTACCAACCATTCCTGAGGTAGGGATCAATTAAAGATAAAGGGTAAAACACCCATGGAAGAGGGCGAACCTAGTTCTCCCTCTAGACCCTGATACTCTATTGCCCAACATGTGATGTCCCTTTCCTAAATTATAGTTTGACCTCCAAATAGCCAAGGAAAGGGGATGATAAATTGCAAGACCTGTTAGAAGCCAAAAATGCCAGCTTTTTTCAACAATTTTCCTCTCAAGAGAAACTAATTTAGGAACTGCAGGTTGCCCACCAAACAAAGGAAACCTTACAATTACAACAGACAGTAGAGGAAAAAGAGCAACATATATATGTATTAAATGCAGCTAAATCAGAATTGGAAATATCCTTGGGTCAATTGCAGACAGAACAAGAAAAATACTTCCCTCAAATCATTATATTGAAAGGGATGAAAAAATGGATGGAAGAGTGTTATCGGTTTCGAAAAGTGGAGAAGGAAAATACTAAGTTAAAAGAATAAATTCAATTGCTCAAACATAATGTTGGTCATGGTAGTCAATTATATGACCAAGTGCTTTCAGTAGAGCAAGGGAAATGTTGGACATTGAGTTTGAGAATGATAATCAGTTTTTAGGGGCATATACTGTTGCCAATGATTTTGAGAAGAATTTATTGTGTGAATTTTATGTGCATAATATTTTACTTCATGAGTAGCTGTAATTACCTTAACACACCATAGTAATTCACATACATCTCCTATACCTCTATACTATGGAAGATGGAGAGACATCTCATAGTAGACTTGAGGTATCTGCTGTAGTTGTAGAGGTTGGTTCTTTGGTGTCTACTAAGGCTGATGTGGTGGTGGTTGTGGTACATGTCCACCAGATCTAGATCTTAAGCCTCAACTAGGGTTTCCTTCATGCGGTTGTTGAACCGATCCTCCTGATCCTCCCGTGTCTCGTGCAGTGAGTTGTGACCTAGTTTATGAACTTCCTAGTGTCCCAGTTATAGTACTAAAATAAACGCCTACTTTTTTTGCAGTCACAATACCTTCCAAAGTGCTTCAAATAATGTACACACTAATACTCTATCCCGGTTATGCTCATGAAAATAATCCTGCTAGAGTACTCCCAAACACTGGAACTTGCTACATTTCCATGGGTGTATTCATAGTATGATACACTTCTTCATTCAACAAAAAATGATATCTACCCGTATATTATTTCTTACACCCACTATAATTCCTTTCAATAACTACCTTTGGATCTGAAACACCATGTGCAAGGGCTAGGTAACTAGGTGGGATCAAATGCATGCCCGCGGTTATCATTCTTTACTCTGACATGCTCACATCCAAATCCAAAGAGGACTCTCTATTTTTTTTACCCAATGTCAAGAGTACTAGATGTTGCAGCTCATTGTCTTCCATGAGAGCTACAAAACCTTCACGAGCCATCATTATCCTTGACTACAATGCTACCTTAATTTTCCTTTCACATGCTTCATTGTACTTGATCCACCCTTCTCCACACCATGTCTGCTATCCTTCTTGACACCTACTTCTGACCCTGTGCATGGTGGGTGTTCAACTAGCCATGGGTAATCTAATTATATCATTGAGATCTTGATCGGTAAAGGGATAAAACATAGATAGGATCCTCTGGGATCACACAAGAACTTAAATTCAACTTCCTCTAGACACGAGTACATATAAATAACTTAATCCAATGTATAATTGTGCAACACACTAACCCACCAATGATCTATAGCTCTAGTCCACTCCATATCTGCATCAAAGAGAGTTTGGTAATCTTCCTGCATCCAAAGATTTGGCCTAGAACATAAAGATTTCTTTGATGCATACACTACCAACCAATCTTATAATTATACAAAAAAGAAGCTGAAGAATGTATCATATAGATCATGATAAATATTATCTTCCACCCACCAACATGTATTGAAATCAGTGCCAATGTTATACATATGTGTAAACTTATCTTTTCTATATTCTACCCAAATTTTAATGCTTTCCAAAGTTAATCGATGCGCCATATTCATGCTAAATCCTGATAGACCATTTGAAAAGAGGTCCCGACAATGAAACTAAAATGTTGTCTTTAATTTCACTAGAGCTTTATGCACAATGACACTTCATTAAGTCTAAATTGAATGCCACCCAAAGCACTCATATCTACCAGGTCCCTCCTTTGTGTTTGTTTGTCAAAATTTTATCATGCATATTCAAAAAAACAACTGACCAGGTACTCAATCAAGCATACTTTACCATTGCAATAACCCACTTTGGAAACACATATAATAAGTAAACATATCAAATCAGACAATAACCAATATCAATTGGACTATCTCCATAATCAAACATATAAATGATCATAATACATTAAAAATATTCCATTATGTCAAAAAAATTACATGCTAGAAGTTGAATACATAACCAATATAATAGAGTTATGGTTCATTCACATATATATCAAACCCTAGACCTGGAAAACATAAAAACTCCAAGATCTAAGAAATAAAGAATGGTATTGCACCCATGGCTTACAACATGTATATATAGGGGTGGGCGATTTTCCTTCACCACCCATGCACTCTCCTAATAATAGGCATGCCCAAAAATAGACTACATGCATGCTTATACTTAACATCTAATAATAGGTTATATGATAAATAAGTCTTGATTTAATCCTAGTAACAGCCTCCATGCATGTACTTGATCTACATGATCATTCTCTAAAAATAGCCTTTGATTAGCCACCAAATCATCATGATTTATCTCTTTCCTTGGTCGGCACTCCATCCTGCCTTTCTATTTTTAGACCATGATCAGCAAAATTGGCTGAGTCCTAAATTCTATTTATCTGGGTGCAACCATTCTATGTGCTATTTCCACCTTTCCATTGTGCACCTCCGCGCCATCCTTGTACACCTCAAACCTCTGCGTGCTCTTCATACTTAGGTATTTTGTCTTCTCAACAGTTCCGAACATGCCAAACTCTTCTTTGTTGACTTGCTCCAATGAGGTACATGAAAAATAACAACCCTCAAAATTCATTTCCGCCACTGGTGAATCTCATATGAAATTAACTACAGAAGATAAAAATTCCCTGCTCTGTCAAAGGTAAAATTTCAAAATTTTGAGTCTAAGTGTCTTTTCTACCAAGCTGGTGGTGTGAAAAAAGTCTTGGAAGTCTGAAAATCTAAGTATTGGACCTTTCTTGCATGTATTTCGGGCCTGTCGGACATTTTTGTCCCGACTGTCCCAAGTTCCAAAGTGCGAGTTGTTCCCCGACCGGCCGAAATCCCCGAAATTGTCCTATCTTCGGGCCCGTCGGAAGTTTTTGTTCCATGTGTCCCGAAAGCTTTTGTGCAAGTCATTCCAATTTCGGCCGAACCATCCGAACCGCGTACTTCGCACCACTTTGTCCCAAATATCCCAAAGTCAAAAGTACGAGCTTTCCCTTTTTCGGCCGAAGCTTCCTAGTCGCGTACTCCGGAACTATCTGTTCCAAAAGTCCCAAGTCCAAGCGGACCTGCTTTTCCAATTTCGGCCGAAATGCCCGAGCCGCGTACCTCGCGTATTTTCGTCCCAATTGTTCCAAAAGCTTTTGTGCATTCTCTCTCCATTCCGCCCGAGCCGCGTGTTTCGCGCATTCGCGTCTCACATGTCCCAAGCGTACCTAGTGTCATCCATACTTAGTTTTTCCTGCTCACTCCAAGTATGGCGCTTTTCAAGTTGGTGGTTGTGTAATTAAATGCGCATTGAATTCACTCCTCTCCCCAAAAGGCTATATAATGAACATTTCCCCTTCGCATTTTCTCACATCTTCCTTGATTATCCTTTGCTCAAACCCTTGCCGCCTACAAACTTGCGCACGTTCCTCTGCTTCTGTAATTCCATTCCAAGTCTAGTTTGCAACCTTGTTCCCCTGAAACTATCGACATGAAGATCAAATTTCAAGGACAAGAACAGATTTCTCCACTCGAGTCTGCTGTAAGCAACATTGGAGATAGCGAGGCCCGACATCTCGATTTCAGCGATTTTTGGGCAAGGATGGAAGATGCGAATCCCTCGCCGATGGCTCAGACAATTTATGACAGTGGTTTGGCGTACGCTGGAGGATTCCCAATTTCAGTACAGTGTGCTGATACAGTGCTTGCATGCGGAGCTCACTTCGACCCCGCCTCAAGTGAATTGACAAACGTACATGGGGAGCTCATCGCCAAGCTAGACGCTGCCGCCATTGGTGCCGCTCTGAGGATCCCGGAATTGGACAATGCCATAGTTGTTTCCCAAGTCCAAGCGCAAGCCATGTTCGATCAAGACAGTGACAAGTACAGGGCACGAGTGGCGAAGTCCTGGTTAAAAAACCCTAAGAAGGGAGCTTCCCGCCTCACCAAAACTCTCATCCGAGCAGACTTCAACGAAGAACTGTCAGATTTCATAATACTGCTGGCTCGGGTCATGGGTTTGCCTTCCACCAGCGAGTTCCATTTCTGGATGTGCCCGCTCATCAGTATGGTGTGCGAGGGTACACAAAATATCAACTGGGCTGAGATCATCAGCATGAATCTGACGGAGCAGCTATCCAACGTACTGCAAACAAAGAAGTTTTTCATGACTTCGTATCTGATGTATACTCTAGCAGCATCAAGGCAATGGTTTGGATTCTCATATATAGATGCCCACAAAGGCAACCCAGTGTACACCTATTGCCCGCAGTTTACCTTGGAGACCAGCAACCGCAATTTCAGAAGGGTTAATGATGCTTTCACTATGTACGTGGTCCGATTGCTCGAGGGTGACACCGCCAGGAGGTTTTCAGATGAAGCCATGAACTTGATATCACGGTATGGGGCCTACTTCATCCAATTCAGGAAGTTCTCATACATCAGGCTTGCTGGTTATGAGGGTACTCCTCTGCGGCTTCCCATGTTCTGCAATGACAAGATGGCCTTGATTGAAATATGCAGGCAACTGGACAAGTTGCACAGAACTTGCAGAGACAAGAAGATCTCTGGCTTGCACTTTCCCATCTCTCTGGGAAATTACACGTGTAAAACAGCCCTGGATGCCCAGAATATAGAGAGAACTTTGGTCCCTGTCACCGTTCATTTCTTCAAGCCAAGAACCTGCTTTGACTTGAAGAAGTTTATTGAACAGAACATCAAGATAGTCTATCACCATGTGGCAGAGACAGAAGATTACTGGGCCGACTGTACAGACGACTTTGAGGCCAGAAGAAGACATTATGGCAGGTTCTCCTTACAATTGATTCAAGAGCTCGGTCTGTACCAAGTTCCTGAAGGCCTTGAAGATGATAATTCTGAGCTATACTCATATGAGTATGAAAATGTGATCAAACACACCCCTCTGGAAGACCTAGATTGGAACAGAAAAGAGAGGGATGATTTGGCTGAAATCCTTGCTCCAGTCTTAGTCAGGACTAAGGTCTGGTTCAATAAAAAGGTCCGAGAATTCAGGAGACGCTCGGGAGAATCCTCCTCCAAGGATGCCTCGACACCAATAAGAGAAGCACCAGTTCCAAGGTCCGAAACACCAAAGAAAACCTCTCCTGCCTCAGCAGCTCAGGGACCTGCGGAATCTACTCCTTCTCCATCCACTCAGGTATATAAGAAGAAGCTCAAGGAAGTAAAGAAGGAACCGGTGGAAAGAGATCCTCAGGAGAAACAGGCAGAATTGCCTATTGGACCAGAGAACATCATCATCCTCAGTGAAAGTGAAGAGAGTGAAAGGCCAACTCCTACAAATGTTCCTGAGGACCCAACAGATAAAGACAAGGAGGTCCAGAGCACTGAGCTTCCAGGGGCTAGTGATTCTTCTACTGCCATTGTCTCCAGTGCTCCTTCCACATCCCAGCTTGAGTCAACAGCTGCACAGACCTTGAGTGTCATGGGCTCCCTGTCTCTTGGCCCCCTTGCTCCTCCTGCAGATTCTTCTTCCTCTTTTGCATGGGTGCAACCCTTGGTTGACAAAAGGAAGAGAAAACCATCCTCCCAAAACCTGGGACCAAATTTTGATGCTGTTGCAGCCATGTTGGGCACCACGCCTTCTCGTGCCAAGAAAGCAAGAACCACCTCCAGAATAGTATCTGATACTCGAGGTCAGCAATTCCTGGAGATTGCCAAGCCTGCTATGGACAAATCAGAACAGGACTTGCAAGTATCTGACTTGGAGCTACTGAGAATCCCAATGGGAGAGTCTACCCCTGAAGGCGAGATCCATAATCTCCAGGAAACAGTCACAAGAGTTATTGGGAGAGTGGAAAAAGGACAGCAAACTATCGAACAGCTGGAAGAGCAAGCCCGAGTTCTTACAGGTTTCATCAAGTCTCTTCTATCTAAGGACAAAGTTTTGGATCCCACCCCTTTGACTGCTCTACCTCCTCCTGTAATACTAAGCCAAGATGAAGTGCAAAGTATAAAAGATATGCACAAGTATTCTGTTTATGGCAGAGCTTTTGAAGCCATGGTGGATGACATGCTTGTTGCTGGGTTAAACTTCATCGATGAAGCCTTCAAGCTCTATGAAAAGGTGAGTAATATGCAACTGAAGCTCTCCTCCACTATCAGTACCATGGATAAAGAACTCAAAATCTGGAGCAGTTGCATAGTAGACCTCCGCCTCATGGGACAAACAGATGAGAACATCCTAATGGCGAACAAGATTTTTGATGATGCCAAAGACAATTTATCAAAGTCTTGGGTCTACAGCGTAGAGTGGAAGATCAGAGTATTAGAAGAAGCTGTGGTAGAGATGAAGAACAGTTGGCAGAAGGGAGAAGCTTTCAAAGCACTGACAGTGGCTGCCTTCAAAGATATACATTGTCATCTTCAGGATGAAAACTCTGGTGCTCTTCTGTCCCTGCAAGAAATCAAAGCTCAGTTCAGAGCTTTTGTCAAAAACGATCTGTTCCAGGAAAGCACCATCTCCAAAGAAAAGATGAAGGACATTTGCTCTCTTCAATATGCCATTAAAGAAGCAAATAAAGATTATCATACTCACGTCGAGTTTGATAAAGAGATGGAGAAGTGTCAAGGATTTTGGACTCAGTCTGCTGCCAACACGTCAGTTCCACGTGGCAGAGACATAGCCGAGGCTTTGAAGAAGTTCAGGCAGCGAATTCTGAAGACATTGGGTCCCTCCCTGTAGCTGGCCACCTGTCTCCTCCTTCTTTCTTTCTTTTCTCTTCTTCTCTGTCTTTTCGTATTCCTTGTAATTAGTTAGGATATTGCAACCGGCAATACTTAACTATTCTTTATTTAAAAGAAACGGTTACAATACGTAACTGAATTGTAATCTATATAATGGCCTTTACACGCCATTTTGAGAGGAGGAAGAACTTGGCATACTCTCGAAATTGTAAATAGATCTTGAACATATCAATACAAAAGGGCTTTTCTTTTCATTCTCTATCTGAATCTCTGTATCTCTGTGTTTTCCTTTAGTATTGTGAAGATTATTTTGTACCTAATTCGTTAGTCTTGCTGATTGCTTTTGCAAATACAGTGATCTTGCACAACCAAGAAAGAACTTTGTGTCTTTGATTAATGAATCTGAAGAAGGTCGTTTGAAGAACTTTGTGTCTTTAATCTTATTCAGCTAATACAAATAATCTTGTTCCAAATTCCCTGCAACTTCGCACTCGTAAAGAATTATTCTGTTATCTATAATTCCAAACGTTTGCTATTCTGCTTATCTTCATACCCTCTTTCCTCAGTCCGTTTGTAACTGATGATCTTTGTGGAAAACATTTTCGTGGTATCCAAGTTCAACCATAAAATGACATTCTGTATATTTGTAAATAAGTTCGTGTCTCAATAAGGGAACCTCTCCCATTAAAGAGGAGGGACTTCTTGTCCCCTGACTGTTGCTCTTCTAAAAAGTCCTATTTGAAAACCAACAGTTTTTGGCGACTCCGCTGGGGAAAATCGCATTCCAGTACTATAATTTTTTTTCGATCATCCTTTGATCTGGCGACTCCGCGTTTCACTCGAGGGAGAAGGGCCCTTGGTATCGAAGATTCTCAGTTTCAGCTTTTGGAGCAACAGGGTTTTCCTTTCCCTTCAAATAGAAGAACTCGTTCAACGAGCACTCCACCTGTTCGAGAAAGAAGTCCTTCAGAGCCTGCTAGTCCTAATCTACAAGCTTTAATCCTTGCTGGTGTTACAGTTCCCCTCAGAACCGTATTTCCAAGAAGAATGGCACAAGTACCATGGGGTCAACGTGTCGGGCCCCTGGCCCTCACTCAGCCTTTGCATGAGTTACCTAGAGGTAACAGAAAGAACTTCCCCAAATTCAAAGGCGACGGCAAAGTGCACCCTGATGAGCATATTGCAGCCTTCATAGTTGCGTGTGGAGTCTTGGGGGTTGAATATGAAGATGTCTCAGTAAGACTGTTCGTCGAGACGTTACAGGACAATGCTGCTGACTGGTTCTATCACCTTCCGGCTGGTGCCATCATCGACTGGAATACCATGAGAACTCAGTTCGAAAGCCGTTTCAAGCCGGCAGAAGATGTGCATGCACTGCTTGCCCAGATTTCTCAAATAAAGAAAGATCCATCGGAACCCATGAGAGAATTTGTGGCTCGGTTCAACAGACTGATCAACAAAATTCCTGTGAATACTCGGCCGGTTGATCAAATCCAAAAATGTTTCTTTTTGAATGCCCAAACGCCTAAAGTCAGTTATGCTCTAAGAAGGGCTAACCTTGGAACGTTAATACTGGATCAAGAACTGGCTGTTAGTGTCGAGGATGACCTAATCATGTCAGGGAAGTTGAAGAGAGATCCTCCCAAATCTAAATCTGCTGCTTCTTCATCTTCCACTTCTGGACCCAATACTGATCCATTAGTCCAGAAACTTGCAAATGATCTGGTAGCTATAAAGAAACAATTAGCTCAGCATGCACCGTATGCAGATGTTCCTAGAAGAAATTTTCAACCCAGAAACCGTTTGCCAGCTCCCCACACAAGATTGGCACTTGAAGGACCTCCCGTCAAAGTTCCTGTGAATGCAACTTGCGAGGTCGAAGAACCAGAAGATGATAATGAAGCTTGTGAGGAGTTCTTGGAGGAATTCGATGATGAGGCAGAAGAACCCGAGGGATCTCGAGTCAATTTCTTTACCACTGAAGGCATTGATGATGCAGATGACTATGATGAAGTGGTAGCAGATATGAACAGCGAATCCTTCGCTGTCATGACTCGGGAACAGACGCATCAGAGGGAAAAGGTGACACAACCCCTGAAGAAGTCCAAAGAGCAGCCTGCAACTATTCCTGTAATTGCCAGAAGAGGATCTCCTATTCCTACCTCATCTGCACCAAAGGTAAGTACTGCCAATCCTGCCCCCAAAGTTGTTTCTTCTTCTTTTTCTCCTAGGGTTGATAAACCTAAGATTCCAAATGATGATGGACCATCCACCTCTGGATCCTTTGACATTGTAGATCATCTAAAAAGGACCAAAGTTCAAATTTCAGAGGCTGAATATTACCAAACCCATCCAAAAGCTTTTGCCAAGATGATCCAATTTGTAAATTCCCATTCCAAGACCACCTCCAAAGGCCTTTTGCCCACACCTCCTTCTGCACCACAGCCCAGTCTAGTAGCTGCTGTCACCTCACCTGGTGACAAGATCAAGCCTTTCTATGTAACACTCCTTATAGCTGGCCACAGGCTCAGTAACTGTGTCATAGATTCCGGAGCCTCAGATAATGTGATGCCCGCCAAAGTAGCTCATGCTTTAGGCTTGACCCTTACTCGTACTTATGGATCTTGCTACTCCATGGAAAGTAAGGAAGTACCTTTGGTGGGAAGGATTAAAGATGCACAAGTGGCTTTTGCTGCTTTACCTGAAAAGAAGGTCTTGGCTACCATACTAGTAGCAGACATTCCTCCTTCCTATGGAATGTTGCTAAGCAGAAACTTCTGTAAAGATGTGGGTGGAGAGATTCAAATGGATTGGTCACACGCTCTCATACCTGTCAATGGACAAATGAAGAAGCTACTACCTGAGAAGCAGTCCGAGTACATTGTGCAGAAGACAGATGATCCCAAGGCACAAATACTCTATGAGGACAGGGGCCATGGTAATTACATGATTTTGTCCCCTGATGAAATCCGACCCTGCAAAATATCACCTAAAGATCCCAATGGTGTCTGGATCTTAGAATTCGATGGCAGTTGTTCTTCGGCTGGTTCTGGAGCCGGTGTTCTGTTAATATCACCTGAGGGCTGCCTGTACCCCTTTTCATTCAAATTGCAGTTCGAGAACACTAACAATACAGCAGAGTATGAGGCTCTCATCCTTGGATTGCAAGTGGCCAAAGAACGAGGTGTAAAAAATCTTTTGGCTCGTGGTGATGCAGAGCTGATTGTGAAGCAAGTCAGAAGCCTGTTTCAGGTAAAGAACGGGAGGCTGAAGCATTATCGGAATCAGGTTTGGGATTCAATTGAATTCCTTGATGCCTTCTCCATTGAAGCAATTCCCAGAGAAAAGAACAGCAGAGCTGATTCCCTGGCTGTCTCAGGGTCATTATTGATTCCTCATCCTGAATTCTCTCAGGATAAATTCACTATTGAGATGGTCCACCGACCTAGTGTCCCTGACAATACTAACAACTGGCAAGTCTTCAACGACGACCAGCATTTGCTTTCCTTCCTGGAGCTCAAGGGCAATTTTGAACAACTGTATTTCGAAGGAAGTGACAACCTGCCTCGTGAGAGCGTGTCTTCGGACCAAGCCGTCACCCAAGGAGAAGAAACTGATCAGGAAGGGTGCATTAAGCTCAAAGGAAACAAGATCCCCAAAGGTTTGGTGAGTTTGGAGGAGTTGTTTGATAAGCATGACAGGTACGTGAGATCTAAAGCTTCCATTGGACCTCGGCAATCAGCTGAGTATGATAAAATTGATATTGGGAGTTCTGATGACCCGAAGTTGGTAAACATCGGGAAGTGTTGCACATCAGATGAAAGGAGAAGAGCAATTGACCTTTTAAGGAAATATAAAGATGTGCTTGCTTATTCTTATGAAGATCTGAAAGCCTTCAAGCCAGAAAGGAAATGCAGCACTTTATCCCTATCAAGCCAGGAATCAAGCCTTTCAAGCAAAAGTAGAGGCAGTACAACCCAAAGATAGCTGACACCATATTTCAGGAGATTCAGAAACTGCTAAAGGCTAAAATTATCTTTCCCATTCACCATTCGACTTGGATTGCAAACATTGTACCTGTTAGGAAGAAGAATGGTGAGATCCGCATCTGTGTTGATTTCAGGAACCTGAATCAGGCCTCTCTGAAAGATAACTACCCTCTGCCTATGATGGATCAGATTTTGCAAGCGGTAACAGGCTCTGAGATGTTATCTATGCTTGATGGCTTTTCTGGATACAATCAGGTAGAGGTTGATACTGCTGATCAACATAAGACAGCCTTCACAACTCCTTGGGGTACCTTTGCCTACAAGAGGATGCCTTTTGGGCTGATTAATGCTGGTGCCACCTTCCAGAGAGCTATGGATCTGGCTTTCGGAAGCTTGAAGGGAAAATGCATAGTCATATACCTTGATGACCTGACAGTGTTCTCAAAGACAAGAGCGGATCACTTCGACCACTTGGAAGTAGTTCTGCAAAGATGCGGAGAGCATGGGATTTCCTTAAATCCTAAAAAATCTATCTTCTGTGTTACAGAGGGAAAGCTATTAGGACACATTGTCTCAAAGGATGGCATCAAGATTGATCCTGAACGAGTTCAAGCGATCCAACAGATTCCTCTCCCTACTAGTAAAAAGGGCGTGCATTCCTTTTTCGGTAAGATCAATTTTCTAAGAAGATTCATCCCTGATTTTGCTGAATTAACTTTGAATATTTCTCAGATGATGAAAGGAAAGCAAGCATTTGGTTGGTCTTCTGAAGGAAAGGAATCCTTTGAGGGTATCAAGAAAGCTATTGCTAAAACTCCAGTTTTGGCCTGCCCTGATTTCAGCAAGGATTTCATTATCTACTGCTACGCTACAGATAGTACTCTGGCTGCTGTCTTTTCTCTTCTTCTCTGTCTTTTCGTATTCCTTGTAATTAGTTAGGATATTGCAACCGGCAATACTTAACTATTCTTTATTTAAAAGAAACGGTTACAATACGTAACTGAATTGTAATCTATATAATGGCCTTTACACGCCATTTTTAAAGGAGGAAGAACTTGGCATACTCTCGAAATTGTAAATAGATCTTGAACGTATCAATACAAAAGGGCTTTTCTTTTCATTCTCTATCTGAATCTCTGTATCTCTGTGTTTTCCTTTAGTATTGTGAAGATTATTTTGTACCTAATTCGTTAGTCTTGCTGATTGCTTTTGCAAATACAGTGATCTTGCACAACCAAGAAAGAACTTTGTGTCTTTGATTAATGAATCTGAAGAAGGTCATTTGAAGAACTTTGTGTCTTTAATCTTATTCAGCTAATACAAATAATCTTGTTCCAAATTCCCTGCAACTTCGCACTCGTAAAGAATTATTCTGTTATCTATAATTCCAAACGTTTGCTATTCTGCTTATCTTCGTACCCTCTTTCCCTCAGCCCGTTTGTAACTGATGATCTTTGTGGAAAACATTTTCGTGGTATCCAAGTTCAACCATAAAATGACATTCTGTATATTTGTAAATAAGTTCGTGTCTCAATAAGGGAACCTCTCCCATGAAAGAGGAGGGACTTCTTGTCCCCTGACTGTTGTTCTTCTAAAAAGTCCTATTTGAAAACCAACATCGCCAAAATATTCTAAGTTTTTTAGAAGGGTGGTCTTAAAATGAACCCTAATTGGCAGTGGAGCAAGACCATGAAAGGAACCAAAGGTATCTCTATTGGGGCAATGAATTCTTAGCTAGCAGTAGAGAAATTCCCAAACAATCCCCTCCTTGAACCATCCTACAACTATTTTAGAAGATCAAAGCTAACTAGGTCAACAATTTCCTCATACTGCACTTTAAATTTTTATCACACTCACACTTTGAAAATATCTCACATTTTAAAATTTTGAATTTTTCTAACTTAAAGTTTGAATTTTTCTTCATAGTTCAAAGAGAAAGATCTCACACCTCCCAAGTTTGAATATTTAAAAGACGGAGAGATCACACTTCCCAAGTGAAAAAATTTGAAACAGTGAGAGCTTGCATATGCAAGTATATAAAACTCACACTTCACAAGTATGAGTATTCAAAATATCTCTCACCAAGATATGAGTACTTAAACTTTCAAGATTATACCTCATACTTCATGCTAGCATCAACTCGCACTACCAAGAGAGGAAAAATTCCAAAGTAAAAGAAACATTGTTAATAACCAATAAGGGTGATATAATTCCATTTTTACTTGTGTCATCCCACATATCATACACATGGCTTCCTAGCTCCAAAAGGGAAAAACTAGTTAAAATTGACGATGATGGTTTAGTCTAGCTTATAAAGGTATAAGGAGCACATTCAAAGGATAATTAATTTAAAAATCAACATTCCCTAAGGTGAAAAAACATCAAGTCACATACAATGTACCATTAATATAGAGCACACCAATTTAGATGAAATATTTTCTAATTCATAAGGATACTGTATTAATCTAGATGATTAATCTAAATTTCTAGGTCGCAAAGTCATTTGTAAAATCTTGATGTCTCTAGCTCATTATCAACCAAATTTATTCATAAGGTCTATAATGTCTTAATAAGATAATTTTCCTCAACAATGGTAGGAAAAATAGTACCTTTGAATATGGATACATTCTTGTATTCTTACTCAGACACAAGGATACTAAGGCATACCATGTTCAACTATTCAACATTTGATCATGAGTTTCACACTATTTAGCCATATTTTCAACCACTCAGAGGGAAAGGCTTGATTTGGATGCCATAGAAATTTAAAAAATGCCTTTTGACCAAGCATAAAGAGTTTCGGACCTTAGGAAATTAGAAAGGGCCAAGCTTTATCAAATTATAGCCAAAGAGGTATTCTCGTGCCTAGAACTACTGTCTTTCCTTCTCATTCATGTTAAGGCCAAAAATTGGGCTCTATAGTCCCAAAATGAGGAAAATAAGATAGCCTTATTTTTTGGATATACTTTCAGAGCTTATTAAAAATTGATTGAATCTGATACCATCTATAATCCAACAACCATTAAAACATAGATCGACACACGCCAAATAAGGTACATTTTATAGAATTTTGCTAAGGACCCAATCGGAAACAAGGATGATACAAATTTAAACATCTTAATTAATAAATTCAAATTAGGAGTGCGTATTGGTATGGAGTTAATGAAAAGAATTTATTTAAACCCCTCCATCACAAAACTATACATAGCTTGGATACCCTTTCTAGCCATTATTTTAGATGAAACCTAGATTCCTTCTTTAGGATTGGGAGTTCCATCTAATTTAGTATCCTAAAGGGCCCCTTTTATCGACCATAAGAAACCATTTTTCATAGCCTTTTACCTACTGTATGTAGTATGTGGGGTCCTAAAGTTTCTAGATCTTTGTGTCCCTGAGCCCCCTTCATGCCCTACAAAAGTAAATAAAGTGTATTCAGATCTGTATGCCCATATATTTAGGGATAATATTGAGGACATTTGTACTTCCTTCTACCATCCACTATATAATGAAATGTATGAAACATTGATGCTAAAGGTATTTGTAAATGTTCTTAAATCTATCAGAAAAATGAGAACTATTTTATCCTAGATACACTATAATAATGGTTGAAGGATTTCTCACACCACCACTGTAATTACCTTACTATGTGCCTGATAAATTCACTGAGAAAGAGGTTACTTATCAAATCTATAATGGAATAGCTAGTAAATGTAAGGAAAAAAACTAAGAATTCACCCTCCTTTATGAGTAATAATAGGATGTAGGGAGTTCAAAAGATGACTAGATCTTAAAGCTGCATCTTCCCACCACAACTCTTTCAACTTGCCCCAACACCCCTTGAAGAAATATGATTCAAGAAACATTGCTACAAAGAATTTGGAATAACTCAAGGGAAAAATTAATTTTGCATATGCACATGAGGTTTATGTCAATGAATAGTTATGGATTACTCAAATAGATGACAGCCTCATCTACAAAAACATGAAGACCATAGGAACAATTCCTTCCTTAAGAGGAATAATAAGGAGGGAATTCACAAGGAGAGGGGCACCTACTTACATGGATCCATCAAATCACCCTCAAGGTCCTAGCTCTCCCACCCCTTCTCTAGGACCAAAAGAAATAGGAAATATCCGAAAAGTCTAAGAGATTCTCCCAAAACTAGTTGAAGGTCCTTCTTTAGTGGCATATGACTTATACTCTTTAGATGATGAAGCCATCCATGAAATTTCTAGTGAAAATATTCTAGCTTCAATTGAGGAAGAGGTAGAACAAGCCTAAGAAAACCCAGACCAGGTGGCCACTACTAATATTCCTCCACTAGATCCTCAACAAGTCTAGGTTGAGTAGGTTATGATCACTCATAGGGAAGATCTTGATTGGGTGGCCCAAGAGGAACCCCTAATCAAAATATAATTCAGCCCAAGGAATCTAACCTTAAGAAGGGTAAAAAGGAAGATAATATCTACCCATAAAACTATCATATATCTTGAAACATATGAGGATATATTATTCCTCAACAAGAAAAGAAAAACCAAGGGCTCATAGGTGGCATAATATCAAGAGAACCAAGATTCATACATCAAGGCCTCAACAAAACTAGTAGTGGAAATGGTGAGAGGAATGCATGCTAGAAACAAAGAGCTTGAGACACAAGTAAAGGTGAAAGTCCCTAAGAACATTGCCTCTAATTTAGAAGAATCCTTTCTTAGTATATATGATCTAATCAAGGAAATCACCGACACAAAGAAAAAAGGACAATATTTATCAAGAAAAACCAAAAAAGTCATTGATAAGATGATTTTCATATAGAGGATGTTAAGATTCATGGAACAAGCCGTTGAAGAAGGAATCTATTAAAATCCTACCATAATTACCATTGATGATATTGGAATATGTCAAACATATACCAATTATACAAAGGATTCTTTAAAGGAGTGGGAAGAGAAAATGAGTAGACTACCCCCATAACTTGATGATTTTTCCTCAAGGGGAATTCAAATCTTTACATAAGCAACTCTCATGGGGCTCTCTGAATAAAATCAAGAGGTAATATCTATGGGAGAATTTGTTGAGTTTCTCAAACAATATTTGACTCATTTTCATATGAATATTATAGAAGATAATGAATCAAAAGCAACTAAAGTCATTGAAATTGTTTCCCAAAATATAGACAAGGTTCAAAAAATAAAAAACTCAAAGGAAATGACAGGGAAAATCATAAATTCTTACAAGACTCTGTTAGATAATGCTCCTAAAATCCTTAGGAATCCTATAATTGACCTCACAAAGCTCGATCATAACTAACATTTTTTAGAAAGAATCCTTGATAATAATAAGAAATATAACCATAATATTTAACCCAACCCAAGAGGGACCCACTCAAGTTGATCCACTCAAAAAAGGACCCGTGGTTAAGCAAGAACATGACTAGTTCTTAAGAATATTTTCTACACCTAGTGGTCTGCTGGCCTTATAGTCGATGTAATCATCCCAACAAGAATTAGTTAGGATGATTTGTATAAGGCCAAGTATATTTATAAATTTCCTTTGATTCTATGCTATCATCAATTGGACAAGGTGCAGGGAAAATTTTAGTGGAATTTTTTTGTTAACTCACGAATATTCTAGTTTTACAAATTGGTATTTGGTGAGTTTTAGGAGTAGTACCAAGGACCCTTTAACCTAAATTATCAGGATGCAAGATAATTTATGGGTCATCTTGCGTATAATTTAAAATAAATTCCCTAGTTATGAATGTATATTACCACTATCCCAAAACTCAAATTGGTCACAATCACCAACATATTTACCATATAAGACTCCCATCACACCACCCGTGTAAGTAGTCATAGTTCAGCCAAAGGTAAATCTTACAGTGCAGATGGATGTAGATGCCCACTTATACATAAAAATTCCCATCTACACATGAAAATTCTCTGTTCCACATGCATATGCCCATATAAATTTTTGAGAGATTTTTAGCAAAAAATGGAGTCATTTCGACACCTAGATAGAAATTTATGGCCATCACAAGAAAACCCCTAAAATTCAGATGTTCATCTACACATGTAGACACCCATATGCACATGCATATGGTCATATAATTTTTTGATAAATTTCTAGCAAAAATGGATTTGTTTCGATGTCTGGATCAAAAGTTATGGCATTCACAAGACAAGTCACCAAATTTAAATGCTTGTCTACACATGTAAACACTCATCTGCATGTGCAGATGCCCATTTTCACATGCATAAAATGATCTACATATGTAGAAACTCATAGAATACTTCAAGATCTTGCTGGTAAAAAATAGTCATTTCAACACCTGGATCAAAATTTATGGCCTTCGTGAGAAAGTCCACAAAATCTAAATGCCCATCTGCACATGCAGAGGCCCATATGCACATGCATATAGCCATCTACACATGCATATGCACATGTGCAAATTCACATTCATGTCTTTATATGTATACACACATATGCATATACATACATTTGTCTACACATGCAAACGCTTGTATGCATATGCATATGCCTGTCTACATATGTAGACACCCATCTGCACATATGAAGATGCTCATCTGCATGTGTAGATGTATGTTTGCACGTGTAAATTCATGTTTACATATGCAAAATTGTGTCTATATCACCCTTTTAATTTCTCCCCAACACGCCTTTTTCATAGAATTTTATTCTCCTATATCAATATACAAATTTTTCTCTTGTTTGTAATTAATATGAAACCCATTTTTATAAATTTTCCAAAAAAAATAAGTTCGATTTTAGTAGGGGGTCTTAAAATTTTCCTTGACATGGTGGTGGAATGACGTCCTTGATTGTATAAATATGTATGCTCCTATTTTAAAAAATGGAGGTAAAATTTTGATAAATGAATGCAAGCCAGTTCTAAAATTGACTCATGCAAGTTGAAGTTGTATTTTTATCATCTCCATTTACTTAGAATTTTTATCTATAATTATCGACATCTGAATTATGACTGTTTTTCTTTGCGATATTTAAATCATTCCATTTATAGTTTAAATGATGTCACCTTGGTCTATTGTATTGATCAAATAGATGTGTGTCACATCAATTTAAATCATATATTCAAATTACCATTTTCTTGTTTCTAACTCCTTTGAATATTTACACCATCAACATACATGTTTGAGTATGAATAAATTTAATGTTCCTGGTAAATTAAAGGAAAACATGTAATTTTTTATTAGATATTAGTTTCTTGAAACTCGAGTTTACAATAGTTCTTTTTTTCTCTTCCTTCTCTTTATTTTTAGTTTTCTTTTGAGAAACACCTCCTTTTGATAGATTAAATTTAGGAATTCCTTGAACTAAAAATTTGGTGAAGAAGGTGTAGGGGGTGGCACTAGAAGGATTCATAATATATAAACTACTCTCCATTGATCTCATAGATCAATGTCTTGTAGATCAAGCACTGAGTCATCTAATTGATTGTAAAACAAGGAGGAAATAAGATCCTGTCATTCTCCTTATTTTTTTGTATTCTATATAAATAAACATATTCAAGAGTCAGTTATGTTCACCCCACAATTTTGGCTAAGTATCTAGTTGTGTACACAAGGTGACATCTAGGAAAAATTTCACTCAAAACATTTTGGCTTAGTACATGTATAAGTATTTGAATAGTGTGTGTATCAGGAAGAAGGAAAGTGCATGTGAGAAATAGATAAAGTAGAGTGCCACATGGAAAGAATATGAAGGAGACTAAGTTGGCAAGAGATGAAAAAGAGTAGAATAAGACAAAGTGATGAAATTAAAGGAGTGCAATAATATGTGGTGGAAGGAATGGTAGACTGTCAACCCTAACATGTCTCTTACCTTCCTATCAAATATGAATTTTTTTTAGGTTTTTTTCATGTGTTTAAGGTTTTCTCAATTGAAAAATCTAATTGATTCCCACCCACCATCAATAATGGAAAAGTAACAACTTTGGGTGGGATTGGATTAGAAATCAAACTAGCAATTATGTATAAATCAACCTCTTGGGTCTAGGAAAATAGGTAGTGAGTGGATTGTCAGCTTAGGCATAATTTCTTATTGGATGATTTACTATTGATTTATCCAAAACTAATTATAGTTGAGAATGATTCAATTCTATGTAATATCTTTTAGGAACCAAACTAGTCTCTAATCAATGTAGTCCATTAATGGCTCCTTTGTAAGATTAATCTCAAATGAATGAATGGTTGAATGAATTCTATTTTATATTTTGTTAATCCACTAATTATGGTTTATATAATAATGCATGTAGTTTATTCTCAATATAAATAGTTAGTTTTTTGGACCCCTAAAAGTAACTAAGTACCTAAGGCACGAAGCCTTGTGGCTCACGGAAGCAGGGTGTAAAGGAAAGCATATAATTAATTCTTAGAGCAGTGCAGAGGCTCACACCAGGGTAGAATGGATTCGGGACTTAGTGAGTTTTTGACATCAAGAAAATATGTGCATAGGGAGTGAACGGAAAAGAAACCAGATACAAATGTGATAAGCCATGGAAATTTGCAAATCAAGGAAAGGATATTCTAGAGCATTAATACAATTATCATGAAAGGATAAGGAGTTAAGGTTGTTAAGGATTAGCTGGCATATGCATAATAAAATGCACTTGATTGAGGGAAACAAATGATGACACCTGGCATATTCCTAGGTAGTGGTAGAGAAATCATGACTAGATTCCCTTGGGATTTGGCAGGAGAGAATGATGAGTAGTTAAGATGGAAGGAGGATGATTATTCTATGAGGATGGATGGTTTTCATAGAAAAAAGAGGAAGATAATTAAGGATAGATAGGGAGTAGGAGAAATGGTGAAAAATATGTAATGGTGAGCTCTGTGATGTAAAGTAAGCTCTACTAGTGTGAACATTTCCACAAATGGAACTCTCTTGATGTAATCTTGGCTACCATATTTTGGCTCATAAATATAATGAAGTGATTATGAAACACTCATGTGATGGATCTTGATCTGTTCATTTTCCTTATGTTCATATGTGTGTTATGGGTTTCCTTTATGTTATTGCCTGGTTGATTATACTTACATTAAGTTGATCATGTTGTTCTATGCTTGAGTGAATTAGGTCAGAAGTTAATGCTTATATCTTAAATCCCACGAATGAATGCACATATTTTCTAGTTATATTACATCCTCATGTTAAGAAGGAGATTTATCATGAAGCTCACATAAAGGGGGGACTCAGCACCTGCGCAAGCCTCGGGTGAGCTTCTAGGAAAAACTAGATGATATGCCAGTGCATTTGGGAATGATTGTTGAGGCAAGGAGTGATAAGAGACTACATTCTGGTTTTGTTTTTGGGACCTCTTTTCAAAGCTGTTGTGAGAATGGTGCATGATGATAGAGTGCTTGACCTTGGATAGTGTTGAAGCATGGCTTAAAATCATGAAGGATGAGTTTTCTTAGAGATTTAGTACTAGACCTGAGTTTGATGCACGTAAATGGGTATACAAACATTTGTATCATGAGTTGTATGAGACCTTATTTTGTTGTTTTATAGTGGAGTTGTATGAATGGATTTCAACGTATGCATCTAGATCAAGCTGGTACTATAGACCTCATGTATGGACCTAAGATGAGTATCAGAGGTTGCATGATGCTGATCTGACTTGGACACATGTTGTTGATCATTGGTGGAGTAGAGTGTTAACAAGTTACACCTTGGAATACGTGATTTCTAAGTATTTTTGTCAAGAGATTAGGGAGCCAAGAGGATCATTACTACATGTTATCCCTTTAGATATAAAAATCATGATCATTACACTGAGTTTGCAAAAATTTCCTATGGCCAACTTAGATTCTTCTGAGCACTGGGTGAGGAAGATAGGGTGGAGGAATATGTTGGACCTTGCGGATGAAAAGGAGAGGGAAGAAATATGGCTCAAGTATAATGAGGCTCGGGAGAGGGAATTGAAAAAATAACGCAAATTTGTAGGAGTGATGGATTTATGGAGGTATATATTGTGGGAAGGATTTGAGGTTCACGCAGAGGATGTGCTACCCCATCTTGGAAAGTGTGGAGGAGAAACACCCTCAACTTCTGGAGAAGGCTTGTCATATGAAGAAAGGAGAAGAGTCATTAGTGTGCATCTAAATCCACCTAGTGACTAACCCCTAGCGCTTAGCTTTCCAAATCTAGAAATAAGTATTACTAACCTAGTTGGTATTGGTGGAAGTAATTGATCAACACCTAGGAGGTATAAATTTTCATTTGGCACATCTATGGCTACATAATCATTTCCTGTGTTTGGAGGTATATTTTTTGGAACGACATTTAGGATAAGTGCAGGTACACAAGGCTTAGGTATTACATCTGGAAGTGACATGGGAGATATGTTTGGTAGTGGTGTAATATCATAGACTATTGGCACGTAGTTCAATGTGACATTGGGGTCACAAGGTACGACCACTTCAAGACCCTTACCAACTATATGAGGTGGAATAAGAACTAGCAGACCTGGTGGACCTGGTAGATTTGAAGGATTTGGTGGGTCAGGAGGAATAGGCACTGGTAGATCTAGTGGATCTGGTGGTGGAGGAAACATATAAGGGAATCAAGGTTCTAGATCAGGAGGATTAGGGCCTCAACTACCTCAACAAGTATTTTTTGAAATGTCTTTGAATCTATTAGATTACAAAGGTGTTTAGGATGTTGTAGAGCATGTACACAAATGTAAGCTGCTATGGCATTTGAAGGGGATCACTACCCCAAAATGAAAGGCAAGTTAGTTTGAAAAATGTTGCAAGGGCACGCATATAGTTGGTACCAGAATTATAACCCCCATAAGAAAATAGTAGATTATACCGCATTGCGTAATGCTTTTTTAGCTGAATTCCATACTCTTGAGTTTGAACAGAAGAACATTAGAGTGCTGAAGGAGATTCAAAAAGGTATGACAGAGAGTGTGCAAGAGTATGATGTGCATTTTAAAACTCTCTTATTAAAATTGTCTTATGATATTCATCCTTCTCAGCATGCTCAATGGTTTGTTGGAGGATTAATAATACCCTTTAAGAGAGCTCTTTCACACAAGACTTTCACAAACCCATGCGAGGCCTTGGAGACTACCCTACATGCTGAGGCTATGGAAACTATGGATAATGGTGTTATTCCTTTTATTGAATCTCATATTGATGACATGGAAAAGCTTCTAGAGAAGCTGTCTGCGAACTTGGTGCATGAGAGTCGCAATGGCCTATGGTGCAAAGATTGTGGGGTAGAGGGGCACACAAAGGACAGTTTTCCTTAGAGATCGGTATGCACTATGGTGGTAGACTATGAGATTTTCCATGGAGATCATGATGCAAGTAGGTGTCTGTTACTACAACGTGCAATCCGTAAGTATGTGTCTTGATATTCCAAGATTTTCACCTCTACTACTACCAACACCAAGGATTGTAGATTGATTGACTAGATACATAATGCTATTGATATTGGTGTACATCATACCAATGGTGAAAATAATTCCAAGGATGATGGTCATCACTATGAAGAGCACGTGGATGAAGGGGCTCATGGGTGAGGATTTTTTTGAGGATTTAGAGGTTGAGGAAACCGTAGAGGTGGAAGAAGTGAATTTCCTTGTGGGACCTATTATAACTATGGGTATATGAAGCACTATAAGCACAAATTACTTGATCTGTTATAATGCTCTTGGTGTGGAAAGAAGCACAAATATGAGGATTACCTAGAGTTATTTGAACACATGAGCCAATAATAGTGGAAGGATGAAGGCACCAAAATGGTAAGCATGAAGAAGACTGACTTGCAATGGGTGCCAATGGTAGTGTGTGAGTCAGAGCTAGAAGTTGTATTGGTGACAACGTGAGTTGAGGTTTCATGTGCCAAAGAGATACCAAGGAAAAAACCACTAGTCACAACAAAAGAGGTGGTGCACGGGAAGTATCCAGATCCTACTCATCAGAAAGAGGTTTATCAAGAGACCATGGATGTAATTTGAAGCCTACAAGGAGAGATCCAGTGCCTAAAGGAGTAGTCACGATATTTAGAGCAAAGGAAGAGCATTGAGGATCTACAAAAGGATTTAGATAAAGTCAAGGAAGTATGAAAAATTATGAGGAAGGAGAATATCATCCCTTTTCTAGGGGAATGGTTATAAGAAAAAGTACTATGCATCGGAAGAGAGCATGAGTGATAAGTCTTGCATGCTAAAATTCCCCCTCACATCATTGATTATGATAAGGCGATTACCTTGAATGCAGTAGTTGATGGATGGCTCCTAATAAATATTCTAATAGATACGGGTGTAGAGGATAATGTTCTCACCCTAGACGTATGAGATCAAATGGGAAGGCCACCATTATAGCCATCCTAAAATGTGTTGTATATGGCTAAAAAAAAAGGCAATGCCCATTGGTGTCTTGAAGGGTGTTGCTATCACTATCTAAGGGGTAAAATTCACTAGAGATTTTGAAGTATTAGAGCTAGCTAAGAAATAAAAATTGCTAGCGTTACTTGGGCAGCCTTGGTGTTATAAGAACAATGCTGACCTACAGTTGAATAAGAGGTACATAAGTTTTGAGAACAAGGAAGAACAAGTTATTATCCCTTTAACTGATGGGAAGTCAGCACCCTATACTGAATCCTTGGGAGAATAATTCCTTGATAGAATCTGTGTGTGCACTACCAAGGAGCTTGAGGTGATTAATTACAGAAGAAGTTATTTAGTTTGAAGACATTCAATCTATGAGTGATACCACTAGTGTAGCATGTGACAATTGGGCACATGGGACTTATGAGTTAATTGACCAGTAATTGAGAGGATTTTTTACAAGAGTGACAAGGTCACATCCACTTAGGTTCCTGAGAGAGAAGTATTTACCAAGCTACATTGGGGATGACAATTATGATGTTTTCCTACGAGTCATGGAAGCTCAATGGAGATGTGAGATTGAAAGAAGGAACATGATTTTCTACACTTTACATGGAACCGCAACACATTGGTGGACGACACATCAGTATAATCTTATAGGGTGTTGTGAGCTAAGGATTGCACTCTCTATTAAAGTATCAAGGAGCAATGCACCCACTAAAGTTTGTGTCTATGATGGGAAAGGATCCACCTTAGATAATGTTTAGGAGTGCAAGAAGATTTGGATGGAATGCGTAGAGGCTTTACCTCCTTCCCTATGGGTACAAAATTTCTATTCCACACTACAAGGATGTGCACATGCGTAGTCTGTTCATTTATAATTATGTCGTCAGATAGGGAAATGATAGGAGTTAACAAATGACTTGATTCAAACCTTTGAATATCAAATTTCTAAGCCATTGGTGAATGAGGCGTTGCAGGTTGTTAAGCACCTAACTATGGGAGATAGTGCCATGGCTGAGGATAGAATTTTGGAATTATTGGGAGAACCTAATTTGGAGGCACATTTTGATATGGAGGAACCAAAGGAACTAAATCTTGAGCACGCCTGCATGGAGAAAGAGAAGGGAAATTTGGTTTCTATGTGATATATGGAAATAAAGTGGAGAACTTAGATGTTAACCATACTATGGGGATGTGTGAGGTAATAGATAGTGCTGATGAGAAAGCATGTACCTACCATAAACCTCTCAAAACAAAGAAGGTTAACATTGGCTTAGAAGTGGAACCTAAGGTGGATAATATTAGTGATTATTGGTCAGAAAGGGAGGTTTCAAAGATCATTGATTTGTTGCAAAAATTTTAGGATTAATTTCCACATAGGTACTATGAGCTTAAGGGAGTTCACCACTCGTTAGGGGAGATACAGATCAAACTAAAGCAGGGAGCGCACTTGATTCAAAAAATACCTTACCAAATGAATCCAAATCTATACGTTCGGGTCAAGGAAGAGATAGACAAGATGACCGATTTCGGTATAATTGAAGATGTTGAGGAATTATAATGGATAAGCCCAATGGTCATTACCATTAAAAAGGATGGGAGGATATGGATCTATGTTGATTATAGGGATTTGAATTTGTTATGTGTCATTGATCCCATTCTAACCCCTTTCACCAAGGAGATCTTGGAAGGAGTAGCTAAGCTCAACATCCATTCATTCAAGGATGGCTTCTTGAGATATCATCAAGTTAGGATTGCAAAATAGGACCAAGAAAATAATTTTTTTTCCACTGAGTGGGGAATATTTTCCTACACAGTCATGCCTTTTGGATTGAAGAATGTACCTGGTGTGTTTTCATGCATTATGGTGCAGGCATTTCAAGACTTCATCCATAAGTTTCTTCAATTATACCTTTATTATTGGATGGTATATAGATTAGTAAGGGACCATTATGACAATCTGAGGTTGATGTTTGAAAGATGTCAGCAGTTGTGCATATCCCTCAATATCAAGAAATGTCTCTTCACTACTCCATTTGGAACCTTATTGGGGCATATCATATGTAAGGAAGGTTTACTGGTGGATCCTACCAAAGTTGTCATTATTTTGGGATTGGGGGAACCTAATAGCTAGAGCACAGTACATGGATTCCTTGGACATACAGGGTACTACCGGAAGTTTATAAGGGGGTATGTCAAAATTTCTGCACCACTGGAAGGATTGTTGAAGCATGGATGTACATTCCATTGGGGAGAGGCACAATAGATGATGTTTGACACATTAAAGAATAAGCTTATCACTGCACCCATATTATGCTTTCCTTCTTGGGATAATCCATTCCATGTACATGTTGATGCTTCAAGAGTTTCGATTGGGGCAATCTTGGCACAACATGGAGAAGAAATTGTTAACCACCCCTTATGTTTTGCTAGTAGAAATCTAACCCATGTAGAATAGAAATATACTAATACTGAGCATGAAGCATTGTCAATGATCTACGCGCTGCACAAATTTAGGTAGTATCTATTGGAAATCCCTTTATATTTTACATGGACCACATGGCATTGAAGTAATTGGTAAACAAATATGTTTTACAAGGGCGCATATGCCGATGGGTCTTGTTGTTTCAAGAATTTGAGTTTATGGTTGTTGTGAAACCGGGTAAGAGTAATTTGGGACTTGACCATTTATTAAGGATTGACTTAAGGGAGGATGTGTAAAGCATTGAGGATACAATGCCAAATACAAAAATTTTTAGGTTACAACGTGTGCCCTTTGAATTAGAAGACATTGTTATGTTTCTCAAAACAGGTATGGCACCAGAGGGAATGAAGAATTTGGAAAAGAAGTAGTTAGCCGTACACGCCGCACCCTACATGTTAATTAGTGGAGACTTATACAAGCTAGGCCATGATGAGGTTTTACACTGGTGTGTGTTAGAACATGAGTGCATTGTAATCATGGAGGAAGCACACGGTGGGATTACAGGAGGACACTATGTAGGGAATTCCACCCCGCGGAAGATTCTACTGTGAGGGATTTGGTGGGAAAACATCTACCAGGATTGTATTGAGTTTTTCAAGGCCTATGAGCATTGCCAATGCCTTGGAAAACTGGGAAGAAGAGATGAGATGGCCTTGAGAGCGATAGATAGCGCAAAACCATTTGAGAAGTGGGTGATTGATTTTGTAGGACCGATTTCACCTTCCGTGTGAAGGACTGGTTTGTGCTATATCATTACTTGTACTGATTACTTAACAAGGTGGGTGAAGTCAACACCTACGAAGGATTACACAATAACCAAAACAACAAGATTCATGTGGGAAAACATAATCAACAGGTATGGGTGTCCTTTAAGCCTGACTAGTGAAAGAGGCACACATTTTTTGAATGAGACGGTCAGGATTTTGTTAGCCAAATTCATGGTGGCCCATCACAAGACCACCCCTTACCACCCTCAAGCTAATGGAACCATTGAGGCATTAAACAAGATACTTCATCACACGCTGATAAAAATTTGTGATGTGGGAAGACAAGGTTGGGATGACAAAGTCTCATTCGTACTATGGGCATATAAGAAAAACTATAATAGATTGAACAAGGCCATACCATTTCAATTGGTGTTTGGCGTAGAAGCTATTTTACCAGTAGAGTTTATGCTACTGTCTCTACGTATTGCGCATGTAGGAGGATTAACTGATGAGAAAGAACTACAAGAGCACATGAAAAGGTTAATGCAGTTAGATGAAATGTGATCACTTACTAGGTGGAGTCAAAAGACTGAGAAGGCATGGAAAAAATTATGACATTATTGTCATATCAAAAACAAAAAATTCGTGGTTAGGTAGATGGTCTTTCTTTATGACTTTAAATTTATGTGCCATCTTGGGAAACTAAAAGTCCATTGGTTAGGAACATACATCATCTCATACATCCTAGATTCTAGTGCATGCCAGTACAAGCACTTGATGGGATGAGGTTATCGGGTTATTTCAATGGGAGTAGGCTGAAGCCCTACTATAAATAAGGCTTCTGTGTAGTAAAAAATAAGGCAGTATTAGCAATTAGATTAGATTTCCTTCTAGTACTTTTTCTTTCGGTTGTTTCCTTTGTCTTCATTTTTTTTTTGGTTTTATGCATGGGTGCACCGGTAGCTAATTTCATTGTAAGAAGTTCAATGTGCAGGGGACCGTGCATACATTTTTCTGTGGGGTGAAGTACCAGATATATTGAACATGGTTGATAACAACTTCGATAGTGGACTATTGGAAAAATTAACGTGAAGACAGAAGAATAAGAAACGTAATGGCTAAGGTGCATAAATTCATGTGGTTATGAAGGTGGGTTGAAAGAATATGAAGACCACAAAGAAGGGAAGGATCACGCGGTATGACATAAGGTAGGAAAAATTATAGGGAACTACTTAGTAGACAACGCAGAGGTTATGTACTTCAGCACTGTGATGCACACAAAGGAGGTCTGTGGTAGTTTAGTGGTATTGGAGCGCCTAAAGGTTATAGCTACAAAGTGCGAGGGGAAGTCGTGGAAGTTGACTTAAGTGAAATAAAGTGTTTTATTAAAAAGTGACATTAGGACACATGGTCAGAGGAACTCTAAGGCATCGATAAAGTATAAATAAGAGATAAGAATAGTCATTTTGACTACTTTGCCTTAGATAATTTCTTTTGTGCTCCCAAGATTGAAGTATGACAAAGGTTTTTTAAAGAAGAATGACGCGAAGTAATATCATGAACCAATGCACTTGTGCAAAGCTATATTAAAATCTTGTGACACAACATGGAGGGAAGAAGACAACATAGCAGGAAGAAGGTGGCATGAAAGAGAAGCAGGGAAGTTATTGAGTTAGGATAATAGAAAGAAAGGAACATAACACGTAGTGCACAAATGAAAAAGGAGAGGGAGATGGCACCAAAGAAGGCTCAAACAAAGAAACCAGTGGTGGAAAAGGAGGATCCCATGGAGATCTACTCAGAGATGCAGTACCCACTTAGAGTTATTAAGGCCAAAAAATGGAGCTCAAAGCTATATAAATGTAAGATCAGTGAATACAACCACAAAACATCTGAAATTGAAAAGATGATGTGGGTGGACCTAGTGTCAGACACTCCTATGGTGGATAATCTTGGAAACCCTAAGGTCGATGACTCAGTGTAACATGACTTGCAAAAGACTAGAGTTTTGCAGCTATGGGATCTGCCCTTATTTTCCAAACCCACCCTACTTTTTAGGTGGTTAATGTTGTGGGTTCACGAAGATTTTTTCTACTTCATGGGAAGAAGAATGAGGATCACAAGCCATTTGATTCAGATGGTTACATGCCTAGGGAACACTGGAGAGGATATGACACTTGATTTATGTGCCACTACCAAGATTGAGGAGATGGAAAAAATATAAACTATGAGAAGGGGGGAAGGGCACAGGTAATTACATATCTCCCAGACCCATTGTTTAGAGTCACCTCCTGGATCATTAGATGCAATTTGGGTGAATTGGAAAGGTGGATGGACATTGACCAAAGGTTCTTATATGTGGCATATAGGGTATCCAAGAGGGCGCACTATGATTTTTCCCAATTCATTGTGAATGGCATTATCGAAGAGTCACGGGTATAAAATGAGCTAGGAGAAAAGATCACTTGGGGTTCCATCCTTTTATTGATCATGTTATCAGATATTGGTGTCCCAGAAAGACCAAATGAGAACATTTGGGTTCACCCACTCGTACATGTTTCCCCTATAGTCCAATTCACAAAATTCACATGCAATGGGACCATCTTGAGTACTTACAAGGCTCAGATGAATATATGGTATGAGCATTTACATAGATATTTTAAGAATGAGTGGAGCATATCCCATGAGTTACCACAAGTTATTAGAGAAAAGATAAAAAATTTTGTTACCCAACACTTTTACCTCGCAAGGTTTATGATGGCCAAAGGAGAGATGGGGCCATGGTACAAACTCCCCTTCACATTCACATCCAAATAGATTAACTACACTATCAACTAGATCAAGGAGACACAAAAGTTGATTTTTGATGTAGACAAGGTGGATGTTGATGTCCACACATTGAACACTACATATAAGTATGGAAATCCACTTGCCTATGTCAAAGTTTGGGAGTTAGACCTTCTGGACTTGCACCTCCAGGTCATCGTTACCATTAATGAATACTTCCATCGGGTGTTCGTAAAATTGTGCCCCAAAACACACAGGGGAATTGAGGTGGAGGTTATAGACTTCCCCTTTCCAAAGACATGAGGAACACCTATCCCAACCATGAAAGCAATACAAGAGGAAAAAGAAGAAGAAGAGGAAGAGCAGGATGAAGGGAAGTTAGATACTTACAGGAAAAGGAAGTACTACATGTGATAAAATGGTAGCAAGGTCACCCACACTTTAGTAGAGGGTGTCTCCAAGTATTTATTGCTAGGGCATGAGGGAGAGAGGGAAGATCTTGAAGAAAAGAGACAGAAGACACATGACGCATCAAGCCCCACAACAAGGTGAGAGGAAGGAGAGGAAGAATATCCCTCCACTTTCAAGGTAGAACTAGAAGTAGAGCGGGAGGGTCAAGAGGCTGAGACAAAGACCATGGATGCAGGTGAGGCACTGGGAGAAGGAGAAGAACACTCTGTAGGGGCTGAGAAGAGTCCATTGCATGAGGCTGCTACACCACAGAATGCCAACCCAAAGGGGGATAAAGGGGACTCCTTTACTATAAAGGATGATAAGGGATTCACCTTTGGGGTGAAGAAGTAAAGAACTAAGTGCAAAGCTATAGGGAACAAGTGGACACCCATGTCCCCACATATGGACTTCATAGATAACCCCACAAAGGTATTGCATGGGAGCTTCAAAGCCACCCTCCCACCAGAGAATTTTATGGATGGGATTTGATGGATAAAGATGTGGGTGTACCTAGGACTAGGAAGATGCTCAGCTAGAGCATGCACTACGATGTAAAGGAACCTAAGTCCAAGGCCACCGATCATGCAATCAAGACCATCCACTTAAATAAGAAGGGAGGAGAGACATATAAATTGGTGGATCCTAACCACCTCATAGATGAGCATGCATGCAATGCTTTACAAAATATGTCTTCAGAGGTGATTCGACATATTTTGGCTACAGAGGCCACTATTCAGACATTGATTATAGAGAAGAAGATTAAGGAGATGAAAATAGATAGTTTGTGCCAGGGGTTAAGGGGAGAACATACATGGATGAAGGAGGCATATGATGGAGTTGGTGCCCTCATGAAAAAAATTCTCTGACAATATTTGACGTTGGTGAGCTAGGCCAGGACCGATAATGGGGATGAGATGGAGTACCTTGAGGACCTCATGGGGATGTTACTCGTTAAAATCAAGGATGGAATGGGCCCCATAGATATAGATCCTGAAAAGGATAAAGAAGAAAAAAGGTCACAATTGAATCCCGGATCATGGAGTTGAAATATTTTCTTTGCCAATTCAAGGAGGTGAATATACTTGTGCATAGGGGCTTCAATAGATGTAGAAAATGCGATCCAATTATCAATGCATGGGTGATAGAGGAAGAGGCATCCCTCAAAGTGTTACAAGAGACCATCCTCACCAACAATGCAGAGCACACACAATTGGTCATCAACACCACGACCCAGAAGGATAAAATCAAGACAAAGTGTGAAAGTTGGATTTCAGAATCGGCGAGCTCCAAGACTCCATCATTAAATGGATGGATGAGTTCGAGGGTATCTATGCAGAGTTGGGGATGGATATCAACATGCTAAAGGGGAGGGTGGAAGAGATCACCCCAGACTAGGTGCCAAGTGTTATAGGTGAAGTGCTAGAAAAGGCCTTATTAGAGTTAAAGGCTTAAGAAAAATTGAAGGACGAGATAGATACGGAGTTCCCTAAAATCCTCCATTTAGTTGCATAGCATCCATCCATTCCTCATTTCTTTATTTAGATTATCTCCCAACTACTATTCTTTATTCATTACAACAATATTCTAGTTGACAAAATTTTTGTTCAGGAAGCACAAAGGTTTGTTGGGATGGAAACCAGTAACTAAGTACCTAAGGCACGAAGCCTTATGGCATGTAGAAGAAGGGCACAAACGCACACACAAAATTAATTCTTGGAGAGGTGTGAAGGATTCCATCAGGGAAGAATGGATTCGGGACTTAGTGAGTTTTGGACATCAAGAAAAGACGCACATAGGGAGTGAATGAAAAAACAACCAGATACAGATGTGGATAAGCTATAAAGACTTTTGGATCAAGGAAATGATATTCTAGGGAATCAATATGGTTATCATGAAATGATAAGGAGTCAAGGTTGTTAAGGATTAGCTGACACATGCATACTACAAGGCACTCTATTGAGGGAAACACATGATGACACCTGGCATATTTCTAGGTAGCGGTATAGAAATCATGACCGGACTACCTCATGATTTGGCAGGAGAGAATGATGAATGGTTAAGATGGAAGGAGGAGGATTATTCTATGAGGATGATTGGTTTTCATAGAGAAAGGAGGGAGATAAGTAAGGATATATAGGGAGTAGGAGAGATTGGGAAAAATTTATAATGGCGAGCTCTATGATGTAAAGTAAGCTCTGCTAGTGTGAACATTTCCACAAATGGAACTCTCTTGATGTAATATTGGCTACCATATTTTGGCTCATAAATATAATGAATTGATTCTGAAACACTCATGTGATGGATCTTGATATGTGCATTTTCCTTATGTTCATATGTGTGTTACGAGTTTCCTTGGTGTTATCTCATGGTTGATTCTACTGACATTAAGTTGATCATGTTGTTCTATGCTTGGGTGAATTAGGTTAGAAGTTAATGCTTATATCTTAAATCCCATGAATGAATGCACTTATTTTCTAGCTATATTACATCCTCTTGTTAAGAAGTAGAGTTTTCATGAAGCTCACATAAAGGAGGGAATCATAGCTTGTGCACACCTCGAGTGAGCTTCCATGCTAAATTGTTTGATATGCCAACGCATTTGGGAATGGATGTTGAGGAAAGAAGTGATAAGAGACTACATAGTTATTCATGTCATCATTGTTAAGTATGATGAAATGCATTCCATTACCCAAAATAGCGAGGGACCTAACACACTGAGTTCACCTTGGGTGATCATGTGGTAGAAATATGTTTGATAATTTGGTGTACGTGGTGGGTGATTTCACCTTTTTAAGTGATTAATATCAACATTTTAATATCTTTTAGAATGTTCCTAAATAAAAATGCATAAAAATGATGAATTACTATTAAAGGAGGCTATTATGATTTATTTAACTTCCTACATTAATTTATCAAATCATAATAACACTTTAAAAAGTGACTATTGACCTACCAACTATCAAAACACAACGGAGATGTTGCACTTAGCTAACTTTCTGTGGATCTAGAAGAGTCTGAGTGATCTCAACGCAGGAACAAGATAATCTAGAACCGAACATGATTCCTTGTGGGAAATAACACCTGAGAGTGGGTGTGGTTAAAACCATATAAATAGTTCAAGACCTTCAATACACTTATGACCTTACTATATGGTCTTGTCCCTACTTGGATTTTGATCCTACAAATTCCTGAGTGCTAAAATTACCTAGAATTGATTGTTGTTGTCGCTTTAAAGTTTAGTTCCAACATAATGTTTTCAGATGCATTGGAACATCACCGAGGAAAATCCTAAGTACTCATCCAAAGTGTGTGAAACTCTACCAAGTCCCTCCTTTTGTCTGACTTACAAGATGTGTTTCCTGTAAAGATGGTTGTCATAACATGAAAATATACCTTATGAAGAACATGAACTTGCTGTAACATGCACAAGACAATTAACTATATCCAAAAGAGATTGGTATTATCATTATAATCATGATGCTTTGCAATATTCAGTAGCAAAATCCACTACATAGACTCATACACACATTCCAGAACAAGATAAAAACAATAATAATACTCATAACTACCCCCCTTTACATGGATGTGATAAACACATATATATATATATATATATATATATATATATATATATATATATATATATATATATGTATAGGGTGGGAACTTGTCCTTAACCACTTGACTCTAAAAATAGACTACTCCTATACATAGCTTGCATGTGTTTTTCAACTAAATATTCCTTATAAATGGAATCTATAGCTTGTGTGTGTTTTTCAACTAAAGATTTCATCTAACTCATGGATCTATATAAGAAGTTTGATTTATTTCTAGAAGCTCTACTTCTGTAATGTGCACTATAAATAGATTTTATTTTATCTTCGTCGCATGTACTATAAATAGCTCCACCTATTCCATGAATTATCCATGCCTATCCTTAGTCTTGCATGTGATTTATCCATTATTTTTTCTATTTCATACTTGCCTTGATAATCACAGCAACCCGTGCTTTTTCTTATTTTTACCCTGCCTTGAAAATCTATCTCCTATTTTTTTGTTCTTATGCGCAAGACTTCACGCGTGATTTTTCATACTTCTGCATGAACCTTCACATGCTACCTCATATTTTTCAAATTTTCATATCTTACTTCTACCCGAAATCTTGTGCATATTCTCTGACCTTAATGCATGTCTCAGACATAGATAATTTCTCAGTCTAATATTACCCCACACTAGGTATATTATACATACTTGAAAATACATGAATCGATAATGAAAGAATAAATAATCAAAGTTGAAAGAATGTGGGGAATATCCCAAATAATATTGAATTAAGAATTTATGAATAAATAATGTCTATTTGTTTTGTGACCAAAAATAGGCTCATGGTATTTGTAGGAGTTCTGGGAATTGTACACTGATGGTTGCTTCTAGTCCTCTCCACTCTTCAAGTATTATTTGACCTTCCTGGAAATGATGAAAAAATGTATGGTATTTCCTACAGGTTCAGTCAACCATATTTATCCTATATCTCTTTAAAATTTATGTCATATTTAGAATCCACGCTTTCCAGGACATCTCCCCCTCTCATCACCATAACTTGCAACTTGGCTAGTTTTTCCTCTGCCTTGTCATGTTTGACTTTGATGGCCTTCTTCATGTTCTCTACCTCTTGCAAAATTTTTATGTGCGCTTCCTTATATCCTAAATACAATGTGGCCTAGAGGTGACTCATTTTTTATTCCTCTTTTTTTGAGGAGCACATCTATAATCAAGGAATCCTTGAATATGATGAAGATCCTTTTTTCCTTTTATGCAACTTAATTTACATCATAAACTAGATATTTATACACTTTAGTCTTCTATCAATTTTATCTTTATTTTCACTCGCCATTTCCTCCACTGTTAGCTCTTGTCCTTTATTTTCTCTTATTATCAACATGTTAATTAATTCATCCAGGGTATCAATTTCACTGCCTTTATTCATTTGTGTTTCCAAAATTACATGTAGACATGAATGTGATATGTGCGCAATTAATTTGGCTACCTTAGTATTTACATCATCTAACTTATTTTTCACTTTTCTTCCTTTTACGCATCTTCTTTTACCTCTCCAACTAGATCTTCATACTCCTTTAGTCTTCTATCAATTTTCTCTTGATTTTCACTCGCCATTTCCTCCATCATTGGCTCTTGTCCTTTATTTTATCTTATTATGAACATGTTAATTAATTCCTCCAGGGTAGTAATTTCCCCACATTTATTCATTTGTGTTTTCAAAATTACCAAAAGACATGAATACACAATGTGTGTAATTAACTGGGCTGCCTTAGTATTTACATCAGCCAACCTCTTTTCCACTTTATTTAACTCTGAGGATAATTTATTATTATTTATACTTACATCTACAAAAGTTTCCTGCACGTCGCGTAGTACAAATTGTTTATTAATATTTATTCACGTAACTTTATTTTCCATCTTTATTAAGGAATTACTTGTTTACATGTACAATAGTTTTGTTAAAACCAAAATTGGGAGAGTTTTTGATGGGTCCTTTCCTCCCTTGTATATCAGCTGATTTATGGAGTCTTTGTCTTAATTCAAACTTTGGTATCTTCCATGTGAGTTTGCATTATAAAGGATAACATCTTGCACATCCTGACATGGAATTATGATCTTTCAAGCAAGTCCTACCATAGTATAAATATTTGACATCCATGGAGACTTTGGAACCTTGGCCTTGATGAATTTTGATGTTTCATCAATGTATGGTCATTTGAGGGTGAGGAGGTGAGAATCTTATTGGCCTTGTTTTTACTAAAGACTCAGGTCTTGGTCCCATAGTAGCACTGCATCATCGCAATGACTATTGCGTAATTTTATAGTGAACATGCTACCGGTGTCCTCTCCTATTCCTTGGTCCACTGTGCTTTTCCTCTTGTTATCTCTTGTTACTTGCTCTTCTTGCTCTTGCTCATGCTATTTCTCTTCAACTGCATATGCTCATGTTTCCTAGTCTCTTGTTCATGTTCTTCTTTTTCTTTGCGCTCATAATGTCTCAAGCTCCTCCTCTTCCACAATATGTATCTCACATGAGGGACTCCTCATTATCCTCCGAGTCCATCTCCTTGTCCTTCGGGATTTTTCATATTTCCCTTATCCTCCTAGGTTGGCCATGCACGCGTGTTTTTAATTGGACTTGCTGGAGGTGTCCTAGGAGGAGTATCACACCGAAGTTTCTCTATGTTCTTCCCGAATTCCTGTTCTTCCTTATGATATGGTCTAGTTGTCCCCTCTGGTCTCATCTTCCTCTTCTTTTTCTTATTCTTTTTGCTAGTGTTGGAATCAGTTATAGCTTGTGCTTCTTTGGCTTTCAAGTTTTCCTTCTCGAAAGATGGTGGTTGTGGGAAAGTTGTGTCGCATGCTTTGACCACCTTGTCATCCTGTCAAATTTGGCCGAAGATAGACATGAATAATTTGACATACTTCCTTTCCAACCACCAAATTCATGATGGGATTTAGGTTCATCTCCACCTAGATTCCATGGTTTCCACACACGCTTACTTGTCCAGTGTAGCCATAGGTCTTATGCGTAGAGTGTGGTACTCTACGTCAACCTTATCTGCAAATTGAACTTAAGTAGTTATGTGTTTCCTTGATTCATGTTTACGACACTCCTAAAATACCCATCCTTGAAGGAAAAATGTATCTTTCACCACGCCCACCACATCTCCATTAATCAACAAAAAATACGCAAGGAAAAAGTGCTGCGTGATCAAAACAAACTCTACCTGGCCATCCAACTATGTGGGAAGCTCCCTAGGTATGTGTTATTCGTTTTCAAAGGAGATTGTGCACGTCGTTTTGTACCATCTATGTCATAGGAATGCCTTGTATGCGTTTGTTATGGCCCCATCATAAGTTTATTTTACGAATCTCTTTTTCGGTGATTGCTTCTGAATGGGGCATGCTCATAACTTCCCTTCATGCTGGTCCATCTGGAACTTTGATATCCTGATAATACTATCAACAGGAAAATTGACCCCCATGTTATCTTTTCACCCTTATCATGTTGGGTCTTAGTCTCCCTCCACAACTGCACTCTGCGATGTATGCATCAAAGTAATGTATTTACCTTGTCCCTTGTACCATCATTATGCATGAAATGTGCAAAAAATTCTGGTTCACTTCATTCCACCTCTCCGAGGTGCCCAAGCTTGTAACTTACCAATTGCTCAAGCCTCTTTGGTGTCTAGGGTCAGTGATATGTGACACATTGAAGGTGTGGTTTCCTTATTTGATAATGTAATACACTTAGTGGTTATTTCTTTTGCACTACCGCCTCACCAACATACATCAACGTAGAATCTCCTCACCCCATGTCTTGCAAAAACCGTGTCAGATTTTCTGATCATTTTCACGGTGATGCACATCCTCCTACCTGTGAAATAGTATAAGTATTGTTCATTGCATGCATGTCGTCAACCATTGAGAACACTTATTATGGGCTTGACAAAAAAATGGTAATTCATAAAGTTGTAACACCCTGTCAAACTTTCCAAGGTCTTGCGCACTTGATTGTCTAGACAAAATATGGCCTTCATATAGTCCGTGCTAGCCTATTTCTCCCTCAAGGTGTCATTGGCCCTTATATCAATATCATGGTCTACGACACCGTGGTTGTACTCACTTGATCTTGCACCTCTAGAAGTATGATGGCCAATGACTTCCCAATGATAACCTCCTGCATGGGTATTGCATCTCCAAGAACTAATCATCTGTGCATGTCCTCCATGGGTTTACTTGCCCTTAGATGCCTTCTTCGTTGTTGTCCATTACTTCCAATCTTGGTTTGAAACATTATAGATCAAAAACTTCAAACTCCTTACAAATCATGCATGCCCTAAATCCATAAACCTACTGGTTGCTCCAACTTCTTATTTGGTCCTTTCTCGTAGTTGTTTTGTGTCTTCCTATCAATAGTACTAAACTCATAACTCTTGTTGGTGTCCTAGCTCTTGACCACTTGTGCACAAAAAATCTTGTAATTTCAATCCTACCATGTAACAATAGCTACAACGCAATATTCTACACTATCCAATCTCTAACACCCCTATCTCAACTGCTACTTCTAATATGCTACATGGACTTCTAGACACTTCCAAACACAAGGAGCTCATTAGTTGCTAGTCGACTAGTTCAACCGTTTCAAAAGTTCATATCTCTTAATCGCATAAGTTCGCACTGGTTTGTACAAATCACAAGCTCTCTAATTCACAAAGTAGATTATAACTATCATCTTCAAACCTATGTTTATAGTTTTTTAATTTTTAAATTCATTTAATGTGAGTAGGTGGTGATAGGTGTGAATTTTTCCCATCTTTTTTTGTTCCCCACTCTTGTTCCACCAATGGTGGTAGATCTTCTAAACCTTGATTCTTCTTGCATGCACAACAATACATAACCTTCTTATGCGCGCAACTACTCCTCTCAGTCTGCAAATCCTCACATACGTGTTCCCTAAGTGCCTACACATATGTAGGTACGTTACCAAAATGTCAATCCTTCTGTGTGTACATATCTCATGCCGTTGCACTTGTCCTTTATCTGTATGAAAAAATCCAAGTAGTTTTCTTTCCTGCACTTGCCTATCTTCACGTTATCTTTCCCACTATCTCAATTTCTTGTACAACACTTAAGAAAAAACCCTCTAACATCACGCTTCCATTCCACACTTAGCAAGACAATTAGCATATTCTTCTATTCACCATATAAAAAAGAATATGGCAAGCCTTTACCTGTTACCGCACACTAAAAGTATGTGCGGTCCTCTGTCCATCATACCTTAACAAATATATCAATTCTTGTACATGAACCTGCTTATTACAAAACAAATAAAACAAAATAGAAAAAGAAACCTAATCTAAATGGCAATACTTCCTTATTACAAACATAGTTTAAAAAGGCTTATTTATAGTAGGGCTTCAACTAAATCCCATTGAAGTAACCATGAAACATGGTGCCATCAAGTGCTTATAATTGACATGCTCCCATGTCTAAAATATTGGTTACCTTAAAGGGTCCTAGCTAATGGATCTTCAATTTTCTTGGGTGGCGCGTAAACTTTAAATCATAGAGAAGCACCAATCCCCCAATTGTAAAATACTTATTCTTTATGTGCTTATAATGCCAAGCCTTTTTTCTTTCCTTTTCTTGCATCTGACTCCCTCGCGTAATTTCACGACGTTCATATAATTGCATGAAATTTTCAATGCACTCTCCTACTAATTTTTCATCCATGAGTCCTCCTGCATGCATAATAACAAGGATGGTAACATAAACTCAATTGGTAATATAGCTTCAGCTCCAAACACCAACTTAAAGGGTAGTGCTTTTTTCAATCTCTTATAGTTAGTATTGTATGCCCATAGTATAACTGAAACTTTATCATCCCAATCCTTTCTTCGTACATCACAAATATTAGTCAAATTTTGGCTTAAGATCTTGTTAAAGGTTTCTTCTATGCCATTGGCTTGTGAGTGATAAAAATTTGTCTTGTGATGAGCTACGATGAACTCTGCTAACAATATTCGGATGGTCTCATTTAGAAAATGAGTAATCCGATCACTCATAAGGCTCAATGGGAAGCCATACTTTCTTATGATGTTCTTCCATAGAAAACACACAGGTATAACAATTGTATAGTCATTTATGGGTCTATCTTTGTCCCATTGCATCAAGTAATATGTACATGTAATAATGTACCGCGCACCTATTCTACACATAACTGACGTAATCAGTCCAAAAAAGTCTATAGCTCACTTTTTGAAAGGTTCTATAGATGATATAGGGTGTAGTGGCATTTAATCCCTTTGTTCTGGCTTTCCAATCCTTTGGAAATGGTCACAAGCCTTGAAAAAATCCTTTGTATCTTTATAAATTGTTTCCCGCCATAGTCCCAGCGAGGAGTATCTTGTGTATGGTGGCTTCTCTACCATAATGTCCTCCTGAGATTCCACCATGTGCCTCTTCCATTATTGCCTCACGTTCATATTATAATATGCATTTGCATAGTACTTCATCTCTTCCCATCTTATATAGATCTTCGCCAACCAACTGGTAAGGTGCAATGCGTATAGCTAACTGTTTCTTTTCCATTGTATTCATTCCCTATGGTGCAATACATGTGCACAAAAACACTACTATGTCCTCTAAATCTATTGGAGTGCACTGCAACCTAAACAATTTTGTATTAGACATTGTATATTCTATAATTTGTGTGTCCTATATAAAACTGATGCGTGAAAGATGGTTTGGTCCCATATTACTCTTGCCTGGCTTCACTATAACTGAAAATTCAAATTCCTTGAACAAGATAATCCATCTACATATGTGACCTTACAATACTAGTTTATTGACCAATTAATTCAATGTCATATGGTAAGTATAAAATATAAATGGAGTTTCTAAAATATATTGCTTGAATTTGTGAAGTGCGTACACCATCGAAAATGTTTTGCGATCAGTAGTTATGTAGTTTTGTTATGCATGTGTTAGCTTCCTGCTTGCAAAACATATTGGATGGTCAGTGTTTCCTTCTCCAGGTTGTGTTAACGTTGATCCATTTTTTGTACCTAAGGCATCTACATGTACATGGAAAGGTAAATTCCATGAAGGGAAACGAAGGATAGGCGCAGTAGTTAACATCTCCTCTAATTTCCCAAATATATGTTGTAGTGCATCTTTCTAATAGAATTTCCCCTTTTCCTTCAACAGTTATTCTAATGGCGTAATGATCTTGGCATAGCCCTTGATAAATTTATCGTAGTAACCTATATGCCAAATAAATACACCTTCACTTTGGTTAGTTGGATATTTCAACTATAGTATCATTGTAGTCTTAGTTGGATCAACCAGAACACCTTTCTTACAAATGATGTGCCAAAATGATGTGCCACAATAATGTGCAAATGATGTCGCAAAGATGCACTTCTTGAGATTCAAGGATATAATCAGCTACCTGCATCTTTCAAACATCAGCCTTAAATAGTCACAATGGTCCTTTACCAACCCATATAATGTCCAATCATCCAAATATACTTGAAGAAAATTATGGATGAAGTCCCCAAAGGTTTACACCACAACGCACAAGAATAATGTTGACCCATTATTCAACCCAAAAGGCATGACCGTATATGCAAATCAACTCCATTATTTTATAAATTTGGTTTTAGGGTGATCTTTGCACACAATCTTAACTTGATGATATCCTGAGAATCCATTCGTGAAGGAATATATCTTGCACTTTGATACACCCTCAAGGATTTCTTCAGTAAATGGTGTAGGGAATGGATCAATTACGCAAGACGTATTATTTACTCTATAATCCACGCATATCTTGATCATGCCGTACTTATTTATACTTATGACCATAAGGCTGATCCATTATGATTCCTCAATGGGCTCAATGATACCTACCTTCAGCATGTTTTCACTCCCATTCTTTATCTTGATGTATAAATTTGGATTTATCTTGTATGGTTGCTTGTGGACTTGTCTCACGCCCTCCTTTAACTTTATCTTCATCTCTCCTAGTGATGGATGGATTCCCTTCAACTCGTGGTATCCCTGAGAAATAGATCATGTAATTCACGCAATAATTCAACTATCTATGTAACTTTTGCTTTTGACCAATAGTTACCAATGGTTTCCTCCTTAGGCGCATCATCCATCCCAATATTTACCTTCTTTGTCTTAAGCGGCAGACGGTATGTGTGTGCCTTCTCATCTATCATATCCAAGACCTCACACTCACCATTTATGTGATTGATATTTACATTTTTAACCTATTCATCGTCAATTAGGTACATGATCTTATCTTTCTCCTTTACTCTCCAAGCGTGATCTAACAAATTCTCATTAGATACTATCCATGCACGTTCATATTGTGTGCTATTCCATAAGATTCTCACCATATAACTAAGTCATAAGATCTTCTACCTTCATGTTATCCCCCAACGTGATGCACCTCATCAACTGCAACTCCTAATGTATAGGAGGATTAGATGAAAAATAATTAGAAGTATGGGTAATACCTGATGTCAAGCTCTTCCAGTTTCCAATCTCATGTTTCAAATCATTATGTATGTACCACACACACGCACAACTGCACATGGTTGAATAGAACTTATGGATCCATAGTGATGAAATTAACACATATTGTCCTTCCAACCAATTCTTCTCAAAAGTCTGGATGTGAGTCCTGAGAGACATTTTTCCATCATATGCAGGTATCTGTGAAGGAAGGTCGTTCTTATCAAATCATGTCAAGAAGGTAATTCTTATCTCATGCCATCTGAGTAGATTATATCTATGCATATCCCACCATCATGATGTCATTCTTCTCAATGACTATACCATCATATTCCTTATGTATCCTTCGTCACATATTTTCTCTTCTATTACACACCAAAATGATTCAATATTTTTCTCTTTTGTATACCTTGGTAGCACATTTTTTACCAACCTCCTAAATGTCTGTAGTCTGATCACCCTTGTTACGCACCCCTAACACTCACAACTAACCATTTCATATGCTCTATGGGCCCAATTATCAAAATAAATTCTTTTAGTGTCACTGATCAAATGTGCATTTCCCCATTTGAGCACTCTCTCGTTTGTTGGCTCAAAAAACTCTGGATCATGCAAAATCAACAAATAGATTTGATTCAGATACTCCTAAATAATGGGATTTTCATAGGGTCTAATATTTATACCATCCATGGGTAACTACATGCTCATACTCATTCTCAAAACTAATATAATGTTTATTAAATCACAATTTTTTGTTGTTTGTGTGACACCATGGATAGCCAAGTAATGCAAGGAATTTATTTTCCTCTACTAATTCTAACACCTCAAAGTCACCTTTGAACTTTTCCCTTATATAGTGATTGTTACACCCTTCAAAAATCCAATTGGAATTTCCATGGTATGATTTTCCATATATAACACACTAGAAGAGGGTTGTAGTGGTGGCCTCCCGATTCTATTCCATGGAACAGGGTAAAAATATTTACCTATGCGCCAATGTCAATCAAGATGTTGCTCACCAGAAATCCATATATAAATACATCCAAGGTGATCTCCTTATCATATTCATGGTGTGGTGGTGGTAGATTCACATGTAATATTTGTATTTTCCTGTCCTTCTCCATGTGTGGAACCTTCACATGTAACCATTCGCTTAATTGGGGTACAACGTTATCTTGTATCAACATCCAACATAATTCCATGAGTTCATTAATTTCATTTTCAGGTACTTTAGTATGTCTCACGCACTTTTTATCACGTGCATAATATTTTAAGCATTGTATCTCCACATGTAAATATCTGATTAAGACCGTGGTTTCCTAGAATAATTATTTTTTTGCCTTATGTTTGGATACTTGGTGAAATGTCCAACTTCCTCTCATCTGATGAGTGGTTTAGTTCACGCATCAACTCCCACGTGTGAAGCATATACACATGTGGTAACTAATAAAAATTCCTTCTTTTCAACTATGAGTTCCTTTGGTTTCCATTATCCTAGTGTAACTTATATATCATTGTTGCACCATGTTCCTTTTTTTATTTTTACACAGGCGTGCATATAAATTTGGATATCCTTTTACCTTGTTCCATTTTCCATAGTATGCACAAGACATGTTCTTGGGGCATTCATGTTGATAATGATCAGGAGATCTGTAAGTGTAGTAAGCACCTCGACTAAACCTTCCTATACGACCACCACATCCTCTACCATAATATCCTCCCATATAACCTCCATTTCTATTTTGTCTAGCTCCATTATTTTTCCCTTTGCACACTTGTGAACTCCCCTATGTGCTAACTTGACACAATTCTATTTTAACAGGTTCATGGATGTGATAAATCAGATGGCAATGAGTTGTATCATGCACATATGTGTCAAAAATTTTGTAGTAGAATGATACATTCTTCTGTGTAGAATGTTGGAGAAGTGGATAGCCTTTTCCATCATGGTCCTTGTGGCATATATCACAAGCCACTAGTAGAGCATGTGGATTCTTGCATGGAAAACTATTCTTCATATGTCCCTCTACTTCAAAATCTGTACACTATATACCACTTCAAGTGTCATGCACCGAGATAACGATATATTTTCCAACTACATGGCCATAATTATAATCTATGCTTCAAGGAATGGGATCACTCTAATATCCATGCTTACAACCACTTTAGTGCATAATGCTGCATCCAAATCCTCGCACGTGTTTGTAAATATTTTAAGTGATAACACCCTTATAAATGATGTCAACAACCCACCTAGAAACCATTGTGCATGCTAACTTTTGTGGATAATTTAAGAGATATTTGAAAACATAGTTTTGAACCACACATTTTATTTGTGAACACTTTCAGAGAGTCATTCTTGATTTATTTTAACATGTTGATGCTCTGATATTCAAACTCAGGGATGTGGAACTTGATCAAGAAGGCAATGCACAGGGTGTCATAATCTACTGTTATTTGGTGTGCATAATACTTGTGGTACAAAATATGCACATGGCCCTACAATGTAGTTACAAAATGACTAGCCTTCTTATTTAACGCAATGATCTAATTAGCTCTCGATAAGAGCTCACATGTGTGTACATGCTCTATTGCATATTTTACTCCTATGTACTCATATAAATGGAGTGATATCTCATAGAAAATATGTTCTTGTTGTGGTGGTATATTTCCTTGTTCTGGATTAGGATTGGGTCCTAATCCTAAGCCTCCACTAGGATTACCCCCACTTAGGGGAGGACTAGAGCCTCCCGAGTCCCATGCTAATGGGACTCTTATTTTTGGGCCTATGGAAGAAGTAGTTTACATTACAAAATCTAGTTTGGTGTTGTGCCTATGTTACTGCTTCCAGAGAGTATCACACTAATAGTCCATCTTGATGTTGTACCTACAATACTACTCCCAAACAACTTCTATTGTTTGGCTATCAAAGCATGTTACATGGAACTAGACACTACCATTTGCACTATTTTTATTTGTTGCACCTTTTACATGGATAATAGTATGTATATGCATATATCTCCATCCCAACATGGTAATCCCCAATTTATTTCTCGTTCTTTGTCATTATGATGATCCTCTATATGAACTTTGAAATCTTGAGTACCAAATGCAATGGCTAAGGGTCCTAGTTGGTCCAGATGTGCGCTAATGTTTTACAAATCTTCACTAGACTCAATTTCACAAAATTTTAAGAGGTTTCTCCTAAGTTTCTTTCCCAATATCATAGGGACAATTTTCATGGCCCCTCACTTCTTATAAGGTTCTTAACACTACCGCTTGACCATATTCCTCTATGTCTTAGTTCCTCTTCAATCATCCTTTCTTGTGCATCACTATATTTACGTAGTATTTCTTATATATCCATTATTTCTATCTATCCCAATATTTTCCTTCACATTGCCTTTCCGTATCCGTGTGCATGGTAGGTTTTTAGCTAGCCATCGACATGCTCTCAAATCCTAGTTGAATCATCAAGAAATTTGAACTCAAATTCCTATGGGAATGGAATATGTAGAGATCACGTATTCCAAAGTGTAATTTTTCAATTTTTCTTTCCACTAATGATCTACTAAGCACATCCATGAATTATCCAAAGCAACAAGTTCTTGATACTTGTTTTGGTTCCACACTTGTCTCTACCCCAATTGACTCTTGGTGTTTTTCAAATTCATTGCCAACCAATCATGTAACTCCTTTAGAAATAAGATTAAGAATGTCTTGTATAAAATATCATACAGGTTGTCTTTGAACCATTTGAGTGATTGAAATTAATACCAGTGTTGTATCTTTTTGAAAAATCTTCTTCAAATTTATGTAGCCATGTTTAATATTCTCCGAGGATAGCCGAAACAACATGTGCGCACCACATATTGAGAGTTGAAGTGAAATGTCTTGGAAACAAAACCAAAATTTTACGCTGAAGTATATTTCCAACACAATGTTTTTGGGCATGCTGGCACATCACCCAGGTAAAGCGTAAGTGCTCACACAAAGCACACACAACTCTATCAAGTCCCTCCTTGTGTCTAAATTCAAATATGTGTTTCCTACAAATATGGATATCATAACATGAAAAATACCTTATGAAGAACATGAACTTACTGTAACACACACAAGTAAATTAACCATAATCAAAATAGATTTATATTCTCATTATAATCATGATGCTTTACAATATTCAGTAGTACAGTCCACTACACAAACTCATAAGTGCATTCCGGAAAAAATATAACATCAATAATAATAATAATAATCATGACCACTGCCCCTTTACATGGAACAAACATATATATATGGTGGGAACTTATCCTTCACCACTTGAAATTGAAAATTTAATACCCCTATACATAGCTTGCATGCTTTTTCAACTAAATCTTCCCTATAAATAGACTCTAACTCGTGGATATCTATAATTGGTTTTTTTAATTTTTGGAAGCTCTACTTCTATCCTATGCACTATAAATAGCTATGCTTTTATCCCCATCACATATGATATAAATATCTCTACATATTCCATGTATTATCCATGCCTATTATTAGTCCTACATGTGTTTTATCAATGCTTTTGTATATTTTCTGCTTGCCTTGATAATCATGTCAACCCGAGCTTTTTCCTATTTTAGCCTTCCTTGGAAATGTAACTATCTCCTAATTTTTTTACTCTTATGTAACATCCTTCATGTGTGCTTCTTCATACTTATGCATGCACCTTTACACACTGCCTCATATTTTTCAAGTGTTCTTATCCTAATTCCATATGTAATCTTGCAAGCATCCTTCATCCTTTGCTCATATCTCACACTTAGATAATTTCTCATCCCAACAATCATTATATGTTGGTCTTATTTTCTCACCTTTGGAATGGCTCTATAAACTATTTTTAAACCCTCATAGTGAAATATGGAGCTCTTACAAAACAAATTTAGGTGGTTTTTTAGCACTCTTGTGCATCGCTAACGTCACCACTAATTTGAAGATGGCTCAAACCTCATGGAATTCTCCTAGTATCTAATATCTACTGTAATATAATCAGAACTTGATAATTGTTCTTTGAAAATTCCTTGCTTGAGTTTTGCACTTTCTCAAATACTTTAGAAGGGTCAATCTTCTTTCTTGTGGAGGGAAGATGGAGAATCCTAGGGCTAGGAGGAGACTTCAAACCTATAGAGGATACTTCCCTAATGCATTTTCATTAGTTATTTCACTGTTTATGGAGAATTAAGTTCCTTTTGTGTTTTTTGTAATATGAGGATAACACAAAGTGTTTTTTTATTATTGGTAAAAGGTTTTTATGGGACCTTACCTGAGTTTACAGAAAAAGGCTCAACAGCCAAAATAAGCACATAGAAACATTGTGGTTTTTTTGATTTGTCGGGTCCACACCCCAGCCATAAGAGAAAAAAGCAATAGAAAGTAAAGGAAGGGGCCAACTGCCTACAAAGATCCCAATAAGAACATATTGACAACAAAATGACAACCTATACAACAACACAAAAAACTACAACATCGAAAATAGGGAACTGAAAACATTATCCAACAAAATTGCTAAAAACATTTGATAGCCACCCTAAATGCCTGATAGATTTTCAATGCAATGGTAGATGGTGGGGTCCCAGTTAGAATCTTTGAACTTCCTTGTGATCTTTCCATGTTCTTCCAAGCCGTGTCTGAGATGCCACTAGAGTCACAGATTTGTCAGATGTGTACCTGCATAAGGTCCATTATAGCATTGTGTCATAGCTAAAAAATTGTTGTATTTTGTCCTCTAGAGCCTTAAACTTGGTTTCCAAGGTAGAAATTTCATCTTTGAGGCATGCATTAGGATCTGAGGATGTCTCTTTGATAGTAGATTTGAGCAAGAAAATCCACATTTTCTTCGAGGGTTTTAACCACACTAGCCTACATGTTAAATTTATTCTCTAAACTGGTAACAACAATAATATTAGGGAAAGCAAAGAAAAGGGGGGGCTATCATCAAACACAATTTATTCACCCTTCAAACAAGAGCCCACCACTTCCTTACCTTTGCTACTACTACGAATAACCTGTTTAGGGGGTGGTTTAGAGATAGAGGTCTTTGTACATAGGATATTTAGAACGGATATGAGTTTGTCTTGGGGAGGGGAGAAATCAAAGTAGGGCATGGGTCATTGCCAACAACACTAGACAAGTATTGACTAATGAGATATATGACACCTTGGTGGAGGGGGATAGTCCTCTTATGGCTCTGAACTTCTAGGATTGACTTTTCCATTGATTTTACAATGTAATATGAGAGGCTTACCTTCACCTCGCATCTAAAGTGGTTGAGCAGAACAAGATGGTACTGTGGAATGGTGGAGAACCTCCCTTCTAGAGTGACATAGTGTACCATCATCCTTGTCACCTCATCATACGGCTGCGGGATAGAGGAAACTAGGATGCCCTCCTTCTTGATGTCGAGCATTTCTCCATCATCCAAGAACAACTTTTCTTCTACTTCCTTTTCCATTTTGTTCCTGAAAAATTTATTCCCTTCCATGCTAAGACCGGTAATAAAAGAAATGAATTCCTCAGTAATTTGAAAGCTCTTATCTCCAAAGGAGACATTACGGTCTTTCCAATTCACTACAAACTGTATGGATACATACTGGTTGTTCCCTTTTATGCATTGGATAAAATTGGTGAAGCCCTCCATATTGATGGTCTCACATAGTTCAACTTGTTCCTACCATTGGGGATCAAATTTAGGTTCCACACGGAAATGGGAACCACCCATTCTAAAAACCCTTGAGTAATTCATCCAGATTAAACCATGAGAATTGTGAGTGGTAAGCTTCCTAACAGCCCTCTGGTAGCCTGTAAGTCTATGTGAGGATGAGATAAAATCTGCTTCTTTCCCCTTGAAAGACTTAGTGTGACCAATTTTTGAGGGCCTGGAAGAGTAAATTCAAGCATGCCTAAAATGCCAATGCAATCTAGCCTTGGGATTGCACACGTGTTTACACCATTGAGTGGGGTGTACTAATGGGTGAGCTCGCTTCATTTGAAATGATGTTTTGGACATCGGTAGGAGTGTCATTGATATCATGCCACTCTATGTAATCATTGCTACTAACTCCCATATTAGCAAGAAAATCTACATATTTGTTTCCCTCTCTATACACGTGCTTGAAAATAATATTTAGACCATTGCATAAGTTGTGAGCTTCATTAATAAAATCCATGATGGTCCAACTAGGAGTTAAGGAATTATTGAGAATGTTGATGATATTCATAGAGTCACCTTCAATGATGATGTTTACCATGCTAAGTTTCTTAGCAAGTTTGATTCCCTAGAGTGCAATTTGAGACTGAGAGAAGTGATTAGTTTACTTACCCATGGGACCAACATATGCTGTAATAAGATGACCCCTATGATTTTTGATCAAACCACATCCTCCAGGTGGAATAAGGTTGCCTTTAGAGGCACCATCAAAATTCATCTTAAACCAGCCTTCAGAGGGGGGAATCCATTGCACAATAGAGGTGTCAATGCTTTGGAGGGGGGAAGTGCACTGATTAAGATCAATATTCCATGCCTTAAGAAATCTGACCTCCTCCTGGGGATATGTGGATATTTTTAGCGGTTTAAAATTCAAGATGTTTTCCTTTGTAGCCATCATGAGTTTCGTTGAGGATGATTTTTATGATCTTGTCTAGTATCTCCGAAAATGATTAAGTTCCTGGATTTTTAGATTCTCCAGATGGTGTGAGGGAATATGATTTTCCATAGCATGCGAAGAAAAAAATGTTTAAATGGAGGCTTCCATTATAGTCTAAACATGTGTAATATCTTTAGGGAAATAACACTTAACACCAAATATTTTGAAGATGAGTTTCCAAAGAGAATTAGCACTTGGACAGTGGAGGAAATTTTTTTGGATTGTTTCATTGTCCATCTTACAATGATATCATGTATTTGGCATGGTTGATCCTATTTTAATGAGGTTTTCTATGGTGAGTATCCCTTTGTTGAGCACTACCATAAGAATTGATTCATTTTTGGGGTAAGATATTTAAACCAAATATTGTCCCAAGGGAAGTTGTAGACGAGTTCGTTGGCAAAACAACTGATAGCCTGATCTCACCAGTGTAGTTCCCATTAAATGAAGAAACCCAATTAAACTCATCTTGAGTTTGGGTTTGACTGATGGGTATGAGGTTTAAGATGGTTTGGATGTTCCCCAAGGAGCTTTGATGTTATTTGATTTGAATGCCTCGAGGTTTTTCTAATGTTCCATTTATCCCTCACTATTTTGAATGTAGTTAGAAAACTGTTATCCCAATACTGTAGAAAGGTTGTCTTTGAGTTTCTCTCAATGTTCACTATTTGATAGAGTGCTAAAATTAGCCCAATTATCCTACCAGAGCTTTAATTTCTCACCCATTCCCAGAGTCCATTTTCATCCTACAGCTAGTTATTTCTTGGTCCTGACGATTTTGTTCCAGAACATACATCCCAACGAGTGATTTTCATTATTGAAGTAGTCCATGGTGCTACCTTGATTTAGATATTTGGCTTTAATGAAATTGGGCCAAGGTTGTTCCTCCTTCACCAGTCACCACCCCATTTTAGAGATGAGATCAACATTCATGGTCCAATTTTTTTTTATGCCAACACCTCCAGCTTTTTTGTTGTTGCATGCTTTGTCCCAAGAAACCAAGTGCATCCTATTCTTATATTTAGTTCATGTCCACATAAAGTTTCTTTGGATTCTTTCTATTTTTTCTTTAATAGCTATAGTAATAAAGAATAAGGACGTGATATAAATCAATTTTTTTTGAAACATGCTCTTAATAAGAAGGCATTTCCCAACACTTGAAAGGTAAAACCCTTCCAACTAGAAAGATTTCGATGAAACCTATCCAGTAAGGTATTCCACATGCTCATTTAGACTTTTTTAGTGCCAAGAGGTAGCCCAAGGTATGTCGTAGGAAAAGAATTGATTTCACAGCCCAATATTTGTGCAATTTTCCTTTGTCTTGCAGGAGGAGTGTTAAAGAAGTATAATGATATTTTATCGAAATTGATTTTATGCCCTGAAGATTCTTCATAAAGCTACAGAATATGATTCATAGTTTTGTCTTCAATGATAGAGGCCAGGAGAAGTAGGATGGTGTCATCCACAAACTACTGCTGGGAGACCGTTAAGTCAAAGGGGGGGGGAGTGTCTGAAACCATTGAGATAGCCCAAAAAAACAACTCTATTAATAGTGTGGTTGAGGTTGTTTGCCATGATGATGAGAGATGGGATCACCTTTCTTGTATTAGAGTTTGTGGATCTCTGATGAAAAATGAATGCATGAGTAATTACAGAAATCAAAATAACTAACAATAAGATGCAATATGATCAAAATTAACAAAGGAAAGAATGGCCCCAAACTAGCTCAATGCCACATGCTCCATATTCACCATGTAATAGAATGATGCAAGTCAAGTACACATAGGTGGTGAATGTGCAACCACCTCCTAGATACGTGTAGAATAACTCTCACTAACTGATACTAGAAGTAGAGTTGACTCCACAAAACTAGTGAGCCAACTGAACACAACTGGTAAGCTAACTTAATTTAACGGGTAAGATAACTCAACACAACTTCTACAACAAAGTAAGCATATCCCATGATTGTAGAAAAGCTCTAAGTAAATTAAAAAATACAAAGAATATAAATATCCTACACTAACACCCCCATAAGCACATCTTAGGTAGGTAGTGAAAAGGAAAGTGGGTCCCACAAACATGGCCCGATGAGGTACCCATGTATAATGAAAATCTCTCATAAAGTGGAGAAAAGGAGAACACCTAGTGGGAGAAAAACTTCCCCCAAAAGAGAGACATGGAACTCACTCAAGAAAAACTAGAGAAGAAGAAGAAGTGGGTCCTAGTAACTCAGCCTGATGAGGTACCCATGTATAATTATCATCCTACAGAGTAGAAAGAGAAAGAAGTAAGGAAAAGAAGGTCCCCTAAGAAGAGAATCAATGATGTGGTCCTCTGCATAAAGACTAAAGAGAATCCATTTGCACTGAACAACGTTCCTACCCTTGGGAAGGACAACAAATGAGCATTGGAAGTTAGTCCAATCCACAAAGGAAGAAGAAGAAGCTATAGTACTCTGATCTCTGCATCTAGTCTGTAACTGAAAGGTGGCATAAGTATGAGAAACATGTGCACAACCGAGAATGGTAATGACACTACAATATACATGTCTGAGAGTGAATATGGTGGGGGTCCAATAACCCTCACAAAGGCATCCATAAGAATAACCGGATTGTGAAACATCTTTGAAATAGTGGAAGTGACAAATGTTCTAAGGTGGGAAAATCCCAACGAGAGATATAAATTGATCCTCCTCCAGAATGTGTGATGGCTTAATCAGAGAATATTCTTGTAATGTAACACAACTAGAATCTGTAAATAGACAACTCAGGTCGGGAAGATACTCATCCCAATGGGGTTTCTCAATGAGAGAAATGTCTGACAAGAATGTATAAACATCACAACACTCATCTAGGAGGAGGTTGAACATTTACTACCTATATGTACATGACTTGCATCGTTCTATTACATGTTGAACTCAAATCAAGGCAACAGAGGGTTTGAACAAAATTAGGTCAATTTGAATGTGTAGAAATGATTTCCCTCTAAGTGATGCAAAATTCCTCTGATCCAAGCAAGCACACAAAAGAAGAAGGCATGGAAATCACTAATTTTTGTGCCCCTGGTCCAGAAGAAGCTTCTAGAAATGTGTTGTAGGTCTGTCTGTGAGCTTTGAGAGGTCATGGAAAATATGCAAGGTCATGATTCCCCTCTAAAGGTATTTAAACGTAGTGTATAGGTCTCCTTTTCCAAAAACATGAGTAGAGATTGATGTTTGAGCAGGTTTACATAATTTTTAAATCCCTCATTGGAAGTGAGGTTAAGGGAAAAAAACAAAGTGAGAAAGGATAGAACTACTAAATGGAGGAAAGGAAAAGATAGTAAAGTGGATGCTAAGCCACGTAGAGTCCATTTGAGTCACACTGATACTATATTTCTCAGATCCAAGCAGGGGCTAGTAAGGTGAGAAAGACACTGACCCAAAAGATTTTAAATATGAGTTTCTAAGAAAGTTGATGTGGTCAAGCCATGGGAATGGAACATGGTTTGTGCTAAACTAGATAGATCTTAGACCAAAGATGTGCTGAGCTGAAGTGACTATGGTGAGCAAGGTCACATAGCCAACCAAAGGGACGCGTCACAACATATCTGATCTCATGAAGACCACCATGAAGAGGATCTACATAAACCACAAGAAAAAACCAAGGCACAAACATTTCTACAAAAAACCCCCCCCCAAAAAATAAAATTTTGGTTGCTTTGGGTGATCGAGGGAATTTAACAAATCTCAAGGTTTATTTGGAATATTTTGTAAACCCCTGAAATTTTTGAAAACCCTTAGTTTGTTAAACTGAGTTATATCTATTTGCACATGAATTGTTAGTTTCACAAATGAAGTATTTGAGAAAATACAAATAACTCCATAATGACAAACATTTCACCAAAACTGCTCTGATACCATATTAGTGTTTTTGGATCTCTAATGAAAAATGAATGCACAAGCAATTGCAAAAATCAAAATAACTAATAATAAGATGTAATATGATCAAAAATAACAAAGGCAAGAATGGCTCCAAACCATCTCAATGCTACATGCTCCATATTCACCATGTAATAGAATGATGCAAGTCAAGTAGTTATAGGTGGTGAATGTGCAACCTCCTCCTAAATCAGTGGGGAATAACTCTCACTAACTGATACTAGAAGTAGAGTTGACTCCACACAACTAGTGAGCCAACTAAACACAACTGGTAAGCTAACTCAACACAACTGCTACAACAAAGTAAGCATATCCCATGAGTGTAGAAAAGCTCCAAGTAAATAAATAAATACAAAGAAAATAAATATCCTACACTAACAACCTGATGCTATGACTTCCTGGGAAGAAACCCACTGAGCTGCCATTGACAATCACCAAGAATCTTAGTGATGAAATGCCGTTCCATATGATTTTTCTAAACCTCTGATCAAATCCAAATTTTTTCACTACTTGGTTAAGAAAAGACCAAGAAAATATATCGAAGGTTTTGTTCATGTCCATTTTTAACACCATACCTGCCTTATTCTTTTTCTCCATTGAGTGTATTGTCTACTGAACCATAATTACTCCATCTTGGATAATTCTCCCTCCCCACTTGATAGAGATTAATTTTGGAAGTAGTGGTTGTAGCCTTGAGATTAGTATTTTAGTGAATATTTTATAAAGCACATTTGAGATACTTTTGGGTCTAAAGTTCTTGAATTCCTTTGCCCTGGACTTTTTTTTTTGGAATTAGGACAATGAAAGTATTATTTATTTCCTTAAGAATTCTTCCTATTCTAAAGAATTCATTAACAACTTTGAGGAGGTCGTCCACACAAGTTTCCTAGGTTTTTTTTGAAAAAAAGCAGCAGAGAAGCCATTTGGGCTCGGGGATTTTTTGCCTTCCATGGAGACAACTGCCTTCTGCAGTTCTTCTATTGTACCTAGTTTAGCAAGAGCACCAAACTCTTTAGGCCTAGCCAAGTTATTTGGAATAAATTCTGAAAACTTGTTTATAGCTTCCTGAGACAAAGGAGGACGGTCATTCAACAGGTTTTTGTAAAAATTAATAACTTCTTCCTTGATGGAGTTGGGATTCAAAGTCATGAATCCATCTTGATTTGTAACCTCTGATATTTTATTGTGGGCTCTATATTTTAGGGTTGTCATATGAAAAAAATCGTGTTATTATCTCCATCTTTGAGCCAGATTGCTTTGGACTTAAGTATCTAGTAGGATTATTCCCTGGCATAGATGGTATGGAACTCTATTAGAAGAGTTTTTTCACGAAGGTAAACCTCTTGAATTATGCCATGGGTAGCCACTTTCTTTTCCAAAGCATCACTTTATTCTTAGAGATTTTTTTTTCTGGTTGAAGATATTGCCAAAGACTTCTTTGTTCCAGTCTCTAACATTATTTTTGATATTTTTGAGCTTCTATTTTTTTTTATTGAGATGTTCCTTCCACTTGAATCCCCCACCACTCTTTAATTATTTTAAGAAGATTCTGGTGGTCGAACCACATTTTTTGGAATTTAAATGAGGACTGAGAAAGTCTCTCATTAGTGACCATATTCAAGATAATGGGATTATGATTAGAGGCAATTCTGGGAAGAGAAGAGAGATGAAATTCTTGACTAAGGAGCTAATCAGTAGATATAAGTGCATGATCTAGTTGAAATTGAATGAGATTATTGCTAATTCACTTGTTGGACTAGGTAAAAGGATTTCCATTAAGTTCAAGATATACTTTTTTTCCTAATCAAAGAAGTTTGCAAGATCATCCATACCAACAATGTCGTCCTAAGCTCCCCAATATTTTTCAGCAATGGAGAGGGGGGAGTTGAAGTCTCCCATAAGTAGTCAATTCCATCTAGGGTAGGAATTACAAAAGGTTAATAGATCCTTCCAAACCTGTCTTCTTCCATGGAGAGTGTTAGGCATCTAAATCACTAAGAAGATCCATTGTCATTTTGTTATCAGCAATATGAAAAGAGAGTGCCGAATGGGAGTGGGAGGAGAGGATAAGCTTACTAGTAAGGAGAACAAAAAGTGTTAAGACCCCAAGTGAGGTATGATTTACTTTATTATATAGGATTATAATGGTTGTTATGTCATGAAAGGCCAACTAAGAGGGAATATTAGTTTCATGTGAAGATGATGGTATCTAAATTTTGGACGCAAAACATGTCAGTCCAGAACCGTACACTAGGGTTAGGATTGACATGTGCCAATTTTGACTAAAATCTATGTGTTAGAGCTGAAAATTGCACTTACACATGAATAAGGAAGATTCAAGGATTTGAGCAAACATGGGACTGTCTCCAAGTTGTGGGATTTGTGCTTGAGATAGACCTCCAGAGAAGGTTGTCTTCCTCTAGCTATTCCTAATGCTAAAACTACTCATAGGGAAGGAAATTAAGCTATCTAATCCTACTCTAACAATCCAAGGGACCAAGGGAAGATATATATGCATGAAAAAGGGAAATCCTAATATTAGAAAGGTTATAACACCAAAAAGAAAGGGGAAATAAACTCTTTGATGAGTCAAAATGAAAGAAAACAAAGGAAGAAAGGGAAGACTAAAGTGCCTCAGTCCTACACAAAATTTAAACTCTCACTTTCATGAATAACAACAAAAATGAAACCCTGTGAAGAGAGAAAACATGCACAACACACCCAAAATAGTAATGGAGAGGCAAGAAAAATGTAATAAATACAAGCTAGGGGAGAGAATAGCCACAAAACATTGATTTTATTGCTTCAAAAGGATGCACAACCTGTTATAATGGAGGAGAGAGGAAAATATCACTCTATAGAGGTCTATATTTGAAGCATGTAACTCAAAAAACTAATGCAACTCTGAATAATGCCCATGTATTCCAAGAGGGTATAACCTTTACAAATGGGCATTATTTCATATTATATAGAAATGGGAGAGAAAGAGGAGAGAAAAGAGAGGAAAATTTGTATTCAAGGCTATAAACACCAACAAGTTTCATTAAATTCCTGCAAAACAACATAGAAATATGTCAAATCCATTCCCCCACATCAGGTTTCTTGTAGAATAAGGAAAGAGGCCATGTCTTATTAATTTCAGGTGGTTGAGTCATCTGAAACTGCATATTAATAGACTGACTCATTTCCCCCTATTATCACTTACCAAATCTCATCAAAATATTATTTTTAAGATGTTAGATAATAGCAAACATCATTATATTTGTAACAAAACCAGCGACACATGATTTGGAGCTCTAAGTAAAAAGATATAGTCATTTGAAGATCTACATTATTAGAAGAACATGTTGCACTAGCTGATTGGTCATGGGAGTTTGAAGGTTGAATGTAGGAACTTGAGTTGATGTAATGTGTCTTGTCATCATTCGCTATAAGGATTTGGTCATAACTAGAAGCCTACCATTTTCCATTGAAAATGCACTTTTGTTGCCAAGTCACTAGAGTTGGACACGTGATGCACAAAGATTAGCGTGAGAGTGAAATCATGTGGTACATGCATGGAAGCTAGGTGAAAAAGAGAAAGGTTATAACAGGGTGTAAGGATTTAGAATAATTTTGTAAGTGTGTGAGAGGATGTGAAATAATTGAGGGAAGGATGCATATTTTCATAGGCATGTAAATGTGAAAAGGAAGTTTGAAGGCCTGCCAAAGAAGGATTGGAAGCAATTGCGCAAAAAAATGTGCGTAAAGGAGATTCACAAGTGTGCGTGAGAATATTTTGTGTACCTTAGGGTGGAAAAGACATGAATGTAGTGGAATGTTGGAAACTTGTAAATATGCATGGAAATCCTATAGGTACATGTAAGAAGGTGTGCAACATCTAGGGTAGAAGAAGTGAATACAAAAAGGAGTGCATGTGAAGGGAAATGGAAAGGGAGGAAGACTTGTAGGTATGAAAGGAGGAATACAAGCACATGAATCATGCACAAAAGTAAGTGAAGGAAAGGGAACAAATAAAGTAGTGCACAGGATCATGCGAGGTACTACAACCATAAAACTACACCACACACAACCTTAGAAAATGATACCAAAGCCAAAATTAAACTGCAACTTTCCCAAAATAGCCAGGGGGCTTATTTTGGACAACATTTTGGTGAATTTGGGGGGTATTTTATTGCTAAATATGAATATCGGTGGCCTTTAAGCATCCATTGGGCATTGAGTAAGCCTAAAAATATATAGAACTGAGTTGTGACTTGAAGAAATCACCCTTGAAGCCAAATGGAGCACAACATGGACTATGTATTGACCCAATCATTCCCAATTATAAAAAATATTCTAATTTGAATATTAGTGAGAGTGGAAAACTGTCTTTCAAAATAATTTTCACCACCATACAGGGAACACGAACAAGAAACTATTGAATGCCTGTGAGCTAGCTGAAATTTTGATTGAAACATATCCTCCTTTGAAGATTCTCAAAACTATGTGTAAGAGAGACCATCATCTAAGAAGAAACAAAAGAGAACACGTGCATGTGTGTGTGAGAGAAAGGAAACCTATGGTACCAACCAAACAATGTGCATAAGGAACTTATAGGAATTAAAACTACTCTAGTATGTACGAGATGCAATGGAACAACCTTAATGGAAATGCTTGAGGTAAATCCCATTAACTGAGATATGTAATAGGTTTCCATCAAGATCAAACAAATCAAAGAAATTAGCTTCTTTGCAGGTGCTAATGATATATGGCCCACTCCAAATTTCATCAAACTTAGAGTGGAACCCTAGTTTAGCTCTTACAACATCTCATTTTAATACTAGATCACACATTCTGAAAGGCTAAGCTCTATCCTTCCTATTAAATCAATTTTAGTTGATTTATGATGCTACTCTAACCTAATTGTGGAAGAATTTATTAATTCTTCAAGTTCAACTAGTGCTACCATTTTGATTTCCCTTTTATATGTGCCCTCAAATTCCAGCTATTGGGAAAACTCTAGTGAAGGCAATTCAAGTGATAAAGGAATCCTAGCTTCTTTACCATAAACAATTTTGTAAGGAAAAGTGTCAATATCCTTCTTCACTGTTATCATATACTCTTAGAGTGTGTGAAATACCTTCATATGCCACTACCTCTGTTTGATATCCATTATCCTTTTCATGATTCTTATTAGGTTCTTGTTAGTAGATTCTACCAAAATGTTACCTTGGGGTTAGTAGTTAGAAGAAGTCTTCAAATAAATCCCAAAATCAAGATCCCAATTTGAAATTTTGGATCTAAGGAAAGATTTTGAATTATTAAAATGTTGGTTTAAGGGATTTGAAACCTTACCAAAATATCCTCAAGGAATTCAAGGATGACATATTTAGTTTTTGCGTTGAGTGTCATAGCTTCTATCCACCTGGTAAAGTAAATTTTTACTGTTAAAACCCATTTGTGACCAGAAATTGATGGAGGATTAGTCATGCCAATGAATTTAAGACCCGGTTTCCTGAAAGCCTAATCTACTTGGATTGTATGAAGTGGAAGGAAAACCAACTTATTTTTACCTGTGAAGAAAGCACATTCCTTACATTTCTAGACCCACTTGTGCACATCAAAAAATAGTGTAGGATAGAAGTACACTAATTTTATGATTTTCATTATTTTTTCCTTAGTAGAGAAGTGTCCACAAAAAAACCACCATGAAATTATTCCAACAATTTTTTGGAATTTGTGTGCAAGGCAATACATCTCAACAATACCCCATCAATTTTCTTCTTGAATATAATTCTATCAATCAATGCATAGGGAATAAAGTATAACCTCAAATGTTTTCTCTTTGCTTTGTTAAGGCTGAGATGATATGTACCAGAAGATAAAAATGTAACCATTTCATCATACCAACTTTGCGTATTAGATAAATTTCCATCTTGATGAGTTTTATCAATGCATGGGGTTTATTCATCCATGAACAAAGGGGTCTCTTGATCACTTTGCACATCCAAAGCTAGCTACTCATACAATTCTCTTCCTCTCACCAAATTTGTGGATTTGATAGTCACATCATACTCCATGCTTTTGGTCACCCATCCAACTCTTTTCTCACTGATTTCTACTCCCATAATGAAGTCTGTCACACTAGAATGTGATACTAATACTTTGACATTATTAGTGGCAAGCATACTTTTGAAATTCTTCACAACCCACATGATGGAAAAGACCCATTTTAAAATGCTATTATACTTTAATTCATAATCCTTTAGTGTATTCCTGAAGAAGTCCATTGGATGATCTAAACCTTGGTAATTTTACTATGTAAAAACAACAACAATACTAGTGTCATCTCCATATGCATACATGATGACATCCTTATAATAATTAGGGTTGGTAAGTGTAGGATCATGAGAAATTTCTTGTTTGATCTTGGAAAATCTTTCCTTCCCTTCTACTATCCATTTGAAAACTGAATCTTTCTTTAGCTTTAGAGTGATTGTTAGGATTTTGGAGTTGAATTGCTTCATATATAGCACGATTTAAACCTTCTTGGTTTACACAGTAATTGACGCCGGTTAAGGTAACCATCACCGATCAGGAAACCATCACTGGTCAGGGTAACCGTCACTAGTCAGGCAACCGTCTCTGGTCAGGGAAACCATCACTGGTCAGGGTAACTATCGCCGGTTACCTATGCATGAAGTTTTATATTTAACTCATGGGAATTTAATCTAGATTTTGTTTTAAAGCTGATTTAAAGGATGTAATTGCATGGATATTGTACCCTAAGTTTGTCTAAGCTTATATAAGCTAGAAAACTAGGGTTAGAACATAAGGAATAAGGAAAAAGAATAATTGAGCTATCCTTAGTTGAAAGGATGAAGAAGAAGAAGAAGAAGAAATAGATTGCATGAAGATAGGATCTTTCATAGAGAGAAGCTAAATAAAAGGAAAGTGTAGGTAAACTATTGGTGAGAAGATGGTATTATCTTCTACTATATTTCCTTTTCATTTTTTAGTCTCATGTAATGGCTTGCATAGTATGCAAAGAACTTAGTGTTTCTTCTTGTTAGAACCACATGTTGTTGTGAGATATTATTATTGCTCATTCTTGTAGATTCAAATGTTTTGAGATCTTTTATTACAAATCCATGATATCATGATGTATTTTTGATCCTTAGGAATATAGTATTATAGAGGAAGTTGTCTTTATGTTTGCACAGGTTGATGCAGTGATAGAGGAGAGACTTACTTCTTGGTGCATGGTTACAATTGCACATTTTTAGACCCTTCTAGAGGTCTTATTTGTAGATTCATAGTAAAGTGAGAACTTGGTTACACATTGGAAGATGCAGGGTAGCTTTAGGTATGTGAGATTTGGTGGTGTTTAGAGTCACAATTGTAGTGTACTCAGGTAGATTCAGTTAGAGATCTAGAGGAGACACAAGTAGTGGTATGGATGCATGATTTAGTGTACTCAGGAAGATACAGTTGGAGATCTGGGAGGAGGAGATACTCTTATAGAGATACATGTACTCTTGTGTAGAAGAGTTGGTTTGTAATCTCTTGTTATATTATATATATGATATCCCTATCTTTGGTGGACATAGCCCACATTAGGTAAGTGTAGGATCCTGAGAAATTCCTTATTTAATCTCAGAAAATATTTCCTTCCCTTTTACTATCCATTTGAAAATTGAATCCTTCTTTAGAATTAGAGTGACAGATCTAACCAATCCTACAAAATTAGAAATGAATCTCTTAAAAAAGTTAATCTTGCTAAGGAATGATTGCAAGGATTTCTTATGAGTTGGAAAAGAGGGATATAGGATGGATGAGATTATTTTTAGATCAATGTAAATACCATCTTTTGAAATAGCATGCCCCAAGATCTCTCCCTTAAGGATAGAAAAAATACATTTATTGGGGTTAAGAGACACCCCAAATTCTCTACATATCTCAAAGAGTTTCTCAAGATGATTGATATGGTATTTAATCTACTTTGAGAATATGGTAATATCATTGTAGTAGAAAAGGATGAAGTCATTGATATATCCTATAAAAGAAATGTCCATTGATCTCTGGAAAATGGCACTTATATTTGGTAAACCAAAAGGATTTTTTTGATATGCATATGTTCCCGACTTGGTTGTGAATGTAGTTTTGAATTGATCTTATTCTCTAACATTGATATGATTGAAACCTTAGTGTCCATCAAGCATGGAAAAAATTTTAGCAGCTGCCACAGTTTGCAAAAGTTGTTCCATAAACGGTAGAGGATAATGTTCCTTTAAAGAAGCAATGTTCAAATATTTGAAATAAGCAAAAATATGATTTCTACATTATTTTTCAATACTAGAACCATATTTTCCACCCAAGTGGAGTATGTGATTAGAAAATTTATTTTTGACTCAATCAACTTGGACAAATCCTTTCTCATGAGGGGTTCTATCTTGGAATTGACATGTTTTTTCTACATTATTTTTCCTTACTAGAACCATATTTTCCACCTAAGTGGAGTATTTGATCAGAAAATTTATTTTTGACTCAATCATCTTGGACAAATCCTTTCTCATGAGGGGTTCTATCTTGGAATCGACATGTATTTTCATTTTTCTAACTAGCTTGACATTAGGATCAAGATCAATGGAATATTGGGATATGCACAAATCGAACCCCTTGAGGTCTTCATAGTTCCATGAAAATATGTCACTATACTTTTGACAGAAAGAATGAAATATTAATTTTCTCCTTCTGTGCATACCTTTCTAAGAAACAATTCCTTGCCTTGCATAATGGTGACTGGTTGACATTCCTCTTGCCCTATTATTGTGTTCTTTTCTTATCCTATGAATTCATCATTAGGACTGAAAATATGCTCTAGAGTGACCAATCCCTTGGGAAAATTTTGTTTCTTGAGTTGAATAACTTGATCACCATAAATTCCATATAAATAAAATTACATTTTTGAAGAAAATTCAACCTCATTTGGGATGAACTACACAATTTGTTCATTACTATCAGACACCTTCCATCCAGTTTCATTATCAGGGACTGATGAGCTGATCACTAACTTGATTTGTTGTTAATTTCCTTGAATAAAATCCTCAATTGGTGAGAATTATGAACTAAGGAATGCCACTTGGTCTTCTTCTTTGTTTAATTTTCTTGGCACCACTTAGTAATTTAGAGAATCAAAGCTCTCCAAAAGTTGCCAAACTATACATTTATAATATTTCAAAAGATTATTATTTGTGGTGCACTTATTTCTCACTTGGTGGATGACCAATCTAGTATCTAAAAATATTTACGATGTTTTAATTTTTCTCTTTTCAACAATAAGAAGACCATGTATCAATGTTTCATATTCTTCCACATTGTTAGAACATGCAAACTATAATCTATGAGTAAATAATAGCTTCTAATTCCTTTGGGAAATTAATACATTCCCATACACCATTTATGCTCCTAGAACTAACAAAGAACATTTTCCATAATCCAAAAGCATTATCCTTTTCTTACTTGAGTGGCATGGGGAATGAAAATTCTTCTACATGAATGCAGTAGGTTCTAAGTCCTGTTTCAACAATTGTGTAATATGGGTCAAATTCATAAAGCTCTTTAGCCCATTCATCTAATAAAAGATCTAGTATAGAAGGATGAATATGATGCTCTTCTGAAACTGAATCATGTTCCTTGTCTTCATATATGAGACAATTAGATCAGGGAGAAAAAAGATCATAAGAATCAACATGGTATAAAAAATAGGCTTAGCTTGAATGGTAAATATAGTGCCATTTCTAGTTCTTAGAAGCATGTGAGAAAAATATGAAGACAATTAGCCACCCACTTTGGCAAAGAAATATCTTGATAGGAAAATGGAAAATAATGGAGGCAAGTAAATGAATGATACATCTTAAGATATGGTTAAAATTAGAAAAACATGGAGGTTTAATTCAATATCTTTTATGACTCCTAGGATGTTGATAGTTAAGACATCAAGTTGCAAAACACCTTTAGAAAAAGGGTTATACTTAAGACCTAGGATATCAAAACTTTTTTTGGTCATCACAGGTGTACTAGTGCTCGAGTCAATCATGCAATTATGGAACAAATGTTTTCCCACAATTAAATACATATAAAAGGGTGGGGTTTTAACAAATTTTTTTTCTCTACTTGGCATAAATTGACAACATCATGATTTTTTTGAATAAATGGATCAACTTGAGGGATCTGCACAAGAGCTTCATGCAAAAGTTCACATTGATATGGAATAGAAAAATTACCCCACATTGTCATGTCAAAATTTTTCCTTTCCATCTGCTCAACAATGTTGAAAGGGAGGATGATAGAATTGTGCATTTGAGGCAATATGTTATCTTTTCTTAATTTTTCCAATATTGGAGGAGGTTTCTTTAGTTATGTAACAAATTCATTCACTAAATAAGGCATGTGCAAAACCTCGCATGCACCAATAGGCAAGCCAAAAATATCAAGTGAATTTGTGTCATAATTTTTCTTGTGAAGTGAATCAGTATGATTAGAAGAGAATGCATGTTGTGCAAGAGTTTCCAACACTCCCTTCTTATACGTTGTGTTATCAAAAACCTGAGCTTGTAGTATTTTTGAGATATCCATGACTTGATTCACTGCACAAAGGTAACCAACCCTAAATAACTTAAGATTACTCTCATGATTGACCTCTTGAGTTTCTTCATTTTTGGGCTCACACTCTTCCATGGATGGTTCATGTTGAATAAAATTACAAATCATGAATGCTTGCATGCACAAAGCATGTGTGTAATTTTTGTCCAAATTTCTTCATTTTTACTCAAATTAATAAGCTAGACACTAAAAGAAAATATCAACTCACAATATGGAGGGTTTATAGTTGCTCGGAAGTGTGATAGACGTGGATAGACGGGCGCTAAGTAATTGATCCTTGCTATAGCTGATAAACTTGCAATTAGGACAAATTGAAAAGGAGATTGATTAGATAGGATAAGTGGGGGTTTCCCAAAAAATCTAGCTCTAAGAAGTGTGACCTTACTTTTTCAGATGTCAACCCTTGTTTATTTATAAAAAGTGTAGTAAAGGATGGAATAATAGATAACATGTAGAAACAGAAATATTATCGAATATGAGAAATGACTAAAATTAATCTAAAAGATGATTTGACTGAAATAAATGTAAATTAAATATTACCTGGTCTGGGTCGACGATGACCCAGACTGTGCAGAGATAGGTTGTTGGTAACCTAGGATGGTGGATTTGGATTGTATGTTGAATATGTAGACCTGTAAGGGTATGGATGAAAAAAAAATCATGTGGATGTTGTGATTCATCTATAGAGGAGAACCAAAGGGAGAAAGCTCCATAAAGTAGTAGGAAATAGCAGTAAAGGAGGTTATATTGAAAAACTAGGTCTAGGGTGATGGCGACCGGGGTGTACGTAGGATAAATTTGAAGCACAAAGGAACAAAATGATTTTCTTGGTAAGCTGAGTCGGGAACAAAATGAAGGTGGACACAGAAAAGGGATTTGGAGATTGAAATCACAGTTGTAAAAGGATGGGTTGATGGTGATATGAAAAGGTTGACAACGAATGTAAAAATTTAGATAAGGTTGTGGTAAAAAGGATGAAATGAGATACATGTAAGTGAAGAGGTTGGAAAAAAAGGTTGATAAAAGGACTCTAAGTGTTTCCAAAGCTGATCTGAACATGCAAAATGTTATATGCAAGCAATACAAAGATAATATGATAAATATCACATAAACAACATAAATATCATGATAAATCTTAGGAAGGATGATCATGAGTGATGAAAACATGTTCCAAAGGGGTCCAAGAGGTCTGTAACTATTGCAGGAATGCTCAGGCATGAGAATCATTTCACAAGTCACCAAAAAGCTCCTAAATTTGCATGCATATCCCCATTATGGAAAGAAACAACTCAGTTTAATAGGGTTGACAATGACCAGATAGGGTCACCACTGACCATGGGGAAATTTTGCCCAATAGGGTGGATTTTGTGCTTTAAGTTGGGATTTTGTGTTTTTAAGGAGGAAAAAAATGCTTTAAAGCTTATGTGCGGGATTAAGTTGTTTAGGGATGAATCATGGGTAGTTAGAAGATATGAATGGGTAGAAAGAGCATATGGATTTATATTTAGGATTAAAGCATCCTAAATATCAGGTCCATTAGGGAAATTCAATGGATATGGTTATTAATTAAACAATTAATCGATGTGAATTAATAAATATTAATAATAATTAAATGATGATAGGATGATAAGTGGGAATTTTATTAAATATTGAAGGGATGGATTTAATTAAAGGGGGGCCTAGATAGGACCATAGTAAAGTATGCACACGCGGACAGAAAAGGGTAATGATACTTAATTTCGGTGTCTACATTTGCCCCTTTTTGTTGCGTGGTTTGCGTAAGTCATGAGAAAAAAATAGTGAGAGAAGAGGAGTATGATGAATATTGACAGAAGGTTGATGATAAGCTCCCCCTCAAATAGGGGATCGATGATGCCAGAGGAAATCAATGATGCATTTGTAAAAGGTAGATGATAGGGGGCGGGTGGGTGAAGAAAGATAGGTAAAAAGATAACGTTAGAAAAGATGCCGGTGACTCCGATATCACATGGGTAGAGGGATAATTTTGGTCTCAATGGAGATGGGAGAAAATTATCTACATGCTAGTGAGTGGGTGAAAATCACTGCAAAAAAGAGAGAATCTAATGGGAAATCTCTCAAATTTATGCAAGTCAAAATGATCACGGGGTCATAGGCAAGCATAAAGGTATACACAAATAAATGCAAAAATTATGCAAAATTCTTTGTACGCAAGAAATTGAGAAAAAAAATATGCATCCCCAAGGGATGAGGATGAAAATAATGGTGCCCCAGCACATGACAGAAAAAGGGATAAAAAGAAAAGTAGTGAAATATTATTCCCCAAGAGAGAGAGAGAATTATGACCACGAGGTGGAATTTGTGCATAAATTAGATAAGATTGTAGAATTCCCTAAGAGGGAATAAGTATGGCCACAAAAATGGACTTCAAGATTGAAAAGGGATAGGATAAAAATATTGAAATAGAATTCCCTAAAGGGGAAAATAAAGATGGCCAAAAAGGTGGACTTTGAAGAATGCCCAAGAAGAGGCCATAAAAAGGATTGGGGAAGTTAGAATAAAGGCTGCTAAGGCCAATTGATGGGGGTTGAAGGCGAGAATGTGTCTGAAACTATATAAGCCTAAGGGTTTGTTGGCAGAGCTCATTTTCACGTGTGTAAGTGATGAGAGAGATTAGAACAATCAAAGATAAGATTGAGAAATGGAGGTCGTAAGAGCTATAAGGAAACTTCAAAGGGTATGCAGGATGGTGAGTAACAAAACTCAAGATTTTTTTTAGTTTAATTTTGTATTCTTTTTTTGCATTTTTAAAGAAAAAGTGGATGATGCTAGTGGTAGTTGGCGGCAACCCAACCGAGTCAATGTCGATTAGGCTCTAAGGCATGTTGATCAACCCTTAAACACATCAACCCATCTTGGGTTGGCGTCGACTAGGGTTAGGTTGGATATGTTTAGCATTAAATTTGATTTTTAATGGAATTTAATAGATTTTGGATTTTTGACCTAATATTTGCATGTTTTATTTATGATTGTAGGCCATAGATACCCTATATTTGAGAGACTGGGTGTCTACTATATATGAGTAGATTAGAGGAGATGTGACATATGATGAGTGGGATCATCTATTTATAGTGGGGTTAGGGGGATTTAGGCATTACCATAGGATCCCATGGGATGTGTGGTTGATGATCACTTTGATGGAGAGATGAGAATGACAGACAAGTACCTTTTGGTTCAAGACAGGGGAGATGATCATCACCATAGAGGAAGTGTATAGGATTATAAGATTTCCCATATACAACAGGAACAAATAGTTCCCATTACAACTGATATCAGATTTGTAATTTTGACACAATTATTTGGAGCCGATGCACCCCATATCAAATTTTATTCAGGGGTGTTTTCTTATGAGTTGAGGTATGAGGTGGGTGTACCTCATAGCCAGTTGATCTACTTGGTGATGATGGTAGTGTATTATTATGATTTTCTAGACTTAGGTGGACCTCGGTTTCCATGGGTGTTGTTGGTGTAGTTGAAGATATAGTTGAGAACTAGAAAATGTTCTCTTTTGGGACTACCTTGCTAGCTTAGGTGTACCACAAGCTATTTGTGTATAGGGTAGGCATGAGATAAGGGTTAGACGTAGGCTTCTTACTTCACTAATATTCCTACAATCACATTGTTGCTATTTAGACACAAGGGATTCCATGAGTCACAAGATACCATATAGAGCTGGAAGTAGGATTTTTGAGATGGAGGGACGATCAAGTCATGAAGATAGGGGAGAGAGGAGTGGACTAATACGTGGATAGATTTTCAAAGCTTGAGATGTAGAATATCATATGAAAGAAATATAGAGACTTCACTCCATGGCATAGGGTGGATGAAGAGTTTTCTAGGATGAGGAGGATGAGATGAGTGTAGGGCAGATAGCTGAAGATGATAGAGGATATTCAGTTTGACCGAGTGTGATGGCATTTCAGTGTTGTTTAGATAATACCTATGGATTCCATTTTATATAAACGAGAGGATCTATACAGAGAACTGTTAGCACCTGACATGGAAGATCCTTTGGAGGATGTAGAAGAACCTTGGGATGAGGATGATGATGTTGGATTTGTAGCAAGATTCATTGATTGGATGACCATAGCTTAGGCAGCTCGGGTTATTGTGGAGAGAGGATATGAAGGTTGAGGTACAGGGAGCTCCAGGTGGTGGTGGAGACATAGGAGAGCCTACCGAGGTGGATCAATTATGTACAAAGCTGGAGAAGATGTGCATTGAAAGAGAAACCATGATCTAGAAAAGGGACATAGTTATTAAGGACATGGACTGGTACTGCTGATAGAGAGAGGCCTACAGGGTCCATTTTTGAGATCTTGCTACCATAATGGCTACCTAGGTTGCGGGTGGAGGACAAGAAACACCACAGGGAGGAGGAGAGATGACACCTTCTGGTATGATTTGCATAGATAGATGTAGAGAATTAGGCCTAGAGGCTAACTACTATGAGGGGATCATGATTAGGAAGATGATGGGGAAACTCTGATACTGGGAGCATCTGCAGAGGAGAGTGACAGGTGGAGCTGGGCCGTTTAGGATCACAACAAGTGTGGCACAACCACATCAAGGGGAGAGCCAGGGTGGAGGTGAAATGGCTGATAGATAGACAAAGGTACATTCCTCGCAGGGGAAATATTTCAAGCTCTATGATGTCAACTTTACTAATTTTGATAGTATTTACGCTCTAAGAGAGCCCCATTAGAGGGTGGTGATGTATTGATACACTTTATGAAATATATATATGATATGATTTTGTCATGGTTTGGTATATGTGTATTGTTTAATATTGATTATTTGATTTATGATGATGATGTAAATGGTTATATATAGCTACTTTGGATTTGTATATGTATGGATGATTGATGTTGTTAATTTGTTGTATGGTTAATGAGTATAAGGATTACATGTTAGTTTTGAATTTGAGCATGGAAATGAGATGAATGGATAGAATGTGATGTGGATGGAAAAGTAATGTCAATGTGATTATTGATAAAAATAAGAAAATGTTGATGTGTTTAAGATAGATAGATCGATAGGTGATTGAGATAACAAAAAATGCTTTTAAACATAGATGAGAGATAGATGCGAAAAGGATTGAGGAAAGAATACAACCAAATGATGGTGACCTATAGGTATGAATGAAATTACATCATATAAAGGAATGCATGAAGAAAATATTCATCTAATTGCATTAGAGGTAAACAAGAGGGAATCCGAATAATGCAAGGCACATATGACTGAAAGATGTGTTAGAATGCAATCAACGATAGTTAGTTATACCAAAGATCATAAAGAAACATTGATGGGATGGACTCAGACCTAATGTCGACACAAAAATGGGGGTTGAGATGAACCTTGTACATGGGAAGAGGGTTATCCATTAGTGGTGTTCCCTAAATCTATGCCTTATCTTTGAGAAAGGGGGAAGAGCAATGCTAGAAGAAAGATGATCACTGTGGGAAGCTTTCTTAGGATGCTAATAAAATACAAGGTTGATCAATGTGGGAAGCCTTCGATGTCATGATAAAAGAGTTTCCATCCTTTGAGGGTATGGTCTACTTTATATGTATATAATATAGATAGAAAAAAACAATATATAGAATAGCCATCCTTTAAGGGATCAATCTATTTGATTTGACTTTAATTTTGATTTCTTTTGATTTTCCTTTTTTTTACATGAATAGATGTCCTTCGGGGGAGCAATCTATTTTTGAGTGCTTTGAATTGTTATTGGATCATCCTTTGATTTTAATTTGACATGGGGAAGAGATTGGAATAAATAAGTATACCATTTAGGAGGGGACACTGAATGTAGAAGAGACACCCCTGGACCCTTTGCATGGTTCCAATAGGGGAATGAGAGGCTAATGGATGTAATGATTGCAAAGTAATCACTAAGATGGGAGAACCTATCTATGAGTAATATTCTATGAGTACTCACTGAGCCATGGTGCTCATATTTAAGGTCATATATAGGAAAGTGATGGATGACCACATAATTCCAAATCACTACGATGAAAGATGGAAGAGGCTGGTGATGGAGGGATGATCTAAGGATATGACTAAGAGGTCATTGGAAGACACGCTAATAGTAGAATGGTTACAAGTGCAATGCATTAAGAGGTTCAACCTATGGTTTACCATCAAGGGAGGCTAGAAGATAGGCTCCTGATCTATACTTATGCGTGATAATGTATGGTATAATCCAGTTGGGGGAAAAATTTCCATGTTGGCTCCTTTTTAGAGTAGTGATATTCTAATATTCTTTGAGAAGGAGGTCACCAACATTAAAGTCACATTATTTAATGTGCTTATTGTAAGCACATGTGATTCACTCTTGATAAACATGATGATTTTCAAGAGTGAAAAGGAAACGTTCATCTAACAACTCGAGCTGTGCTAGACATGCTTAGAAATAGTCGTCATCAGAGATGAAGTCATGAAGGGACATGCACAAAGATGAAATTTTAACTTTTAGTGTAAGGATGGATTTAGAACCGTACATAAGAGAAAAGTATGTATCCCCCATGGAAATACATATGCTAGTCTTATAAGCCCACATAGCAAAAGGCAGATGGAGATGCCAATCATAACCAAACTAATCAATAGTTTTTGTGAGAATTTTTCAAAGAGTTTTATTAGTGGCTTCAACTTGGCCATTAGCTTGAGGATAGTATGGAGAAGATAAGATAAGTTGGATGTTAAATTATTCGTAAATATTCTTAATATCTTCATTTTTAAAGGACTTTCTATTATCTTTGACGAGTTTGTGAGGAAGGTAAAAATGAAAAATGATGTGATGGCAAATACATTTAATGATTGGACTGGATTTGGTTGAAGTGAGGGGAATTAATTCCACTGAATTAGTGAAATATTTTGTTGTAATGATGATAAAGTTATTTTTTTGTGAAGATCGAGGATTAATAAGGCCAATAAGGTCGAGGCCCCCATTGTGAGAAGTGCCAAAGGTCCTGAGCTGGCTGCAAAGCTTGACTAGGAAAGTGAATAAGATTGGAATGTTGCTAACATTTTTCAAACTTCTTAACATATTCACAAAAATCATGATTAAGAGAAGGCCAATAATAGCCAAGGTCAAGAATGTGCTTAGTGACAGCTAAGCCACTAAAGTGTCCATCACAAATGTCATCATGGACTTCCTAGATAGCACAAAGATATTCATGGGATTTTAGGCATCAAAGGAGATTACCATAAAATCCATGCTTATAGAGAATTTTTCCTAGGATAACATATCAATTAGCCTGCTGAAGGAAATACCTTCTAGATTTCATAGAAATATAAAGGGAAATGATGGATTTGGATAAATAATCAAAGATTTGGGAGTACCAAAGATTTGATGAATTAGATTCAACAAGATAACTTGGGGTAACTCATGAAATGGTTGATCACTATGATGAACAACAACAAAGCTTGGATTCCTCCATTTCCAAGGAATGAGATCTGTAAGAAATGTCATCGTATCAGTTAACTTATTATACGGTCGAGGGACATATTGGATAGTGTAAGAATAAAAGGATTCGAGAAGAAGATGAACAATGTTGCGATATTTTTTAAGGGTATTATTTTTACATTGATATTCACCTACGACTTGTTTAATGATAAGTTCAGAATCCCCATAGATGTCAAGAACTTGAACTCCTAGAAAGAGAGTGGTTTCGAGCCCTAAGATAAGGGCTTTGTACTCTTCCATTTTGTTCATACACTCGAAATTTTGTTTGTTGGTGAGAGGAAGTGTATTATCTCAAGGAGGAATGAGAACAACACCAACACCCCCCCCCCCCCTTGTTGACACTTAGAACCATCGAAGATGAGGGTCATCTACCGTACTCATGATAGAAGTGATTAATTGATTTGTCTGGGAATTTCTCATGAGGTAGATGCGAACTAGGAAGAGGGGCTTCCACTAATTAGTCTGCAATAGTTTGGCCCTTAATGTATTTTTGAGAAATAAAATTGAGGTCAAAATCAGTCATGAGCATGAGCCATTGAGTAATATAATCATTGTGATATGGTTTAGAGTGCATGTTAGAGTAGGTATTTACCTTAGCTCATGTTCACCTAGGTACTTTATTTACCTTTATTGTATTTATCCTCACCCACTTATGTGTGTGGATATTTATTTTATCTTATTTAGATATTAGGAGATATTATCTAGTTGTTACGTATAGTTCTTTCCTTGATCTATGGTATTGACTAGATCCTTGATGTCTAGTTGTCTCCTAAATCTATGGTCTTGACTAGTTCTTTGATGACTAGTTATTTCCTTGATTCATGGCTTGATCTATGACCTTGATTGGTTCTTAGATTGTTATTACTTGCCTATTTAAGCAAGGCCCATTCTCAATGTATTGCATTGATTTCCATAATAATATATGATATTTCTTCTCATTTATTTGCAAAGGTTTTATGTAAATTTATTCTAGTGAATTACTTTCATCTTATAAATTGTGGTGTTTGATTAGCATCTATGTTCTTGGCTTGGTACAATCTGGTTATCATTCCTTTCATGGTAACTGATCTGGTTGTTACGATAAGGATACAATAATACACTCCCTGCAGAAAAAAATTGCTAGTCTACAACATCACCATCATATTGTGGACAACCACAACCATGCTCCTAGTCCACTTGTAACTATTGCTCCTGAATCCACTGACATTGATTTGTCAGTCTTTGAGTCTGTTCCTACTCTTGATGCTCATACACCTATGAAGCTTGTTACTGCATGCTCTTCCACATATGTGCTTATTACAATACCACATGTTGTGTATCATATTTTTGCTTAGCTGCATGGATTTTTTGAGAAGCATACTACTGCAATCAGTTCTCGCATGTTCCGTTCTATGGGTCTCTCTAGTGGAGTCATTGGAAGACATTCACAAGGTATTGTTTCCTCTATTCCACATGTTAACTGGAATTCTCGTCATGACATTGGTTTTCAAGCAGATACTTCATTGGGATCACACATTAACAGAGCTCCTTTTTTTTTGTTCACTCCACTCTTTCCGAGGATCCCAAGCAACACATGAGTTCTACATCTTCACTCAGGCTTGAGAAACCTGAGATTTCAGTTGTCAAACATGATCAATCTGACACACATTTTGATGTTCTTTTGCATTCACCCATTGTGCATTTTACACCAAGTCATATGCAGGAATCTTCTTCATCCATCCATGTTGATTTGAGGTGGATATCTGATCACTCGTGGAGGTGACATAGACATTCGTTGAGAGGACTCTACAGGCGTGGATCCTCCACCATTCAGCCTCTTACTCCACTTTCTATACCTTATGCATTGTGATGCTTCTTTTTTTTTAAAATTTTCTTTAACAGGTGTAGTGTATCTCTCTTATTTGTTGAGAGATTTTGTATCTATATTTTTGACACTTTTGGCATGTTGACAATATCTCTTGTGGGGGATCTATTCTAGTTAAGTCCAGTGTTATTTTTTCAGTGTTCAAGTAATTGATTTTGGGCAACTCATATAGATTTGTAGCGTTACTCCACCCATTCAACAGTATGGGAGGGTGTGGTGTTGTTCCTGCTTCTTCGGGTTTCATGTCCTTACCTTGTTACCTTGGATTTTCTTGGATCATGACACTCTGGATTTTGTGTCCTTACCTTGTTGCTTTGGTTTTTGTTCTTAGATCGTGGCACACCTATTTGCAGCACTTGATCGAATTATGTTTGGTGTTTTTTTTGCACTTTCGACATCACTCCATTGACAGTCTCCTTGTATGGAGCTATTCTAGTGGAGCCCAGTGTCAGTTGTTTTTGAGTTTTGTGATCGAGCAGTGGATTTAGACCATAATACACACCAAAATTCTTCAGCATTGTACAAGTTTTTTGAGTGGAGCTTCTTGGGATGCCTTAGAGTGGGTCTTTACTCTCTTTACTTTGTTGTTATTGGTTTTGGGTACCTTGCGGTGTCCCTTTTTTCCTAGTTATTGTACATGAGTACCTAATCAGGCCTAGTTTCCAAGACTCATACTGTGGACATGCCACTTCTATTTTGGCCCCTAGCTTCACTTGAGGGGGGGTGTTAGAGTAGGTATTTACCTTAGCTCATGTTCACCTAGGTACTTTATTTACCTTTATTGTATTTTTCCTCACCCACTTATGTGTGTGGATATTTCTTTTATCTTATTTATATATTAGGAGATATTATCTAATTGTTAGGTATAGTTCTTTCCTTGATCTATGGTATTGACTAGATCCTTGATGTCTAGTTCTATCCTAAATCTATGGTCTTGACTAGTTCTTTGATGACTAGTTATTTCCTTGATTCATGGCTTGATCTACGACCTTGACTGGTTCTTAGATTGTCATTTCTTGCTTATTTAAGCAAGGCCCATTCTCAATGTATTGCATTGATTTCCATAATAATATATGATATTGCTTCTCATTTATTTGCAAAGGTTTTATGTAAAGTTATTCTACCAAATTGCTTTCATCTTATAGATCATGGTGTTTGATTAACATCTATGTTCTTGGCTTGGTACGATCTGGTTATCGTTCCTTTTAGTGCATTGTCTTAAGAAAATGAAAACTATTAACAACATACGTCTTGTGATTGAGAAGATAATGTAAAAGTTTAGAGGTGGAAAATAAGAGAGCACAACACAAGTTTTCAACTTCAGTATAACAAGTCTCATAGTCATGGAGGGTGCGACTGATGTAATAAAAGGCCTACTCCCGACCTTGGTCATCACGATGTGCTAACATAGGCCCTAGAGCATAACGAGTAGAAAATATGTATAGATAAAAAGGATCCCCCTCCTAGGGAGTTGTAAGCACTGGTGGAGACAAAAGTTACTATTTAAGGTCAAAAAATTCATTCTATAAATCATGGTCCCAATTAAAGTCTATGTTTTTACGAAGAATATGATGAAAGGGTTGACACTGATATGAAAGTTGTGAGATGAAATAATAGACTGATTGAAGTCAGCCTTGAAGACTACAAAGTTTCTTAAGGTTGGAAGGAGGTGGCATTTTGATGATTACTTTAATTTTGGAAAGGTCAAATTTAATACCCCTAATAGATACAATAAAACCAAGGAATTTCCCCATTAGCACTCCAAACACACACTTGGATGGATTAAAGTGAACACAAAAGTGAATAAGGAACTCAAAAAGGACCTCAAGAACAAATAGATGGTCATGTCGATGTTTAGATTGACCCAAAATATCATTGACATAATATTCTATTGTTTTATGGATGAGATCATGAAAGATATAGGTCATAACCCACTAATAGGTGGCTCCAGGCTTATTTAGACAGAAAGGCATGACGTGGTAACAAAAGGTCCCCCAAGGTGTGATGAAGGAATTCTTATGTTGGTATTCTAAGATGATAAGAATCTAATTATAACCAAAAAACCTATCCATATGAGAAATCATCTCATGGATTGCGGTAAGATCCACAAGCTGATCGATGATGGGAAGAGGAAATTCATCTTTAGGGAAAGTGAGATTAAGATATCGAAAGGAAGTGCATATACAAATATTTCCACACACTTTAGTGATGGTTATGACATTGGAGAGCCATTGGGGATATTCAATAGGAATGATGAAATTTGCGGAAAGAAGATGATACAAATCCTCTTTAACAAGGAGGGCAATACAAAGATGCATGTGGAGAAGATTTTTCTTTATTGGATTTGCATTGGGAAAGGTGAAGATATTATGGATGATGATGGAAGGGTAAAGTCATGGCATGTTTGAATATGACCATGTGAATTCCTTGCTATGATGAGAGAGAAATGTGGTGAAAGACTCAAGCTTGTGTGAACCAAGAGATTAACCCACCTTAAGGATGCAAGGCTCCTTAGGAGTCCTGCTATTGACATCAATCAAAGATTCATTGAGAAGAGTGGATGTGTTCGATGGAAAGGTCTTATGAAGATAATAATCCTCTGTCCCCATGTGGGAAAGAATGGCATTGTCATTAGCACACTGAATAATTTCTATGTTAGATATTCTTCTTCTATCATCTCCAGATGATAGAGGGGAAATGACCTAGTCTAGTTCTTAAACTGATAAGTGACCAGTCCCAAAGTGATGGTGGAGACTAAAAATAATCAAGAGGCAATAGACATGGTACTATCTATATCCATGGACTCATGGGATGGAGAAGATGTAAAAGGCATGTCCATGCACATCTCGTATGGTGGGATGGGGTCATTAGATTGCTCCTAATAACCGCGTCTGAAATTTTTCATGAGGTTTATTGCATTGATCAATAAATAGGCCATGTGGCACCTGCTCAGAGCGTTCCATCTAGAATCCCTTCCATGCACAACGATGGAGATAGGTATGGGAAAAATATGGTTTTTTAAGGAAGCTGAAAGCACTAGTATAAGGTTGGGCAAGTGGAAGATCAACATTATGTGAAGAAGGGGTGTTGAAACCACCATAGATGAGGTTGGTTTAAAGATGTTGTGGACCGAAAGGAACAATATCCCCAAAATTTGGTTAGTACATAGGTTCCTTATCAGGCCTACCAAGATAGTGAGAAGTAGGTAAGGTGTTGAGTGTAAAAAGGTGATATTCCCCCAGCGTAAGCTCATCCATTACTTTATCTAGGGAATCGTCATTGGGAAGTTTGGAAGAAGGGGTAGATGAACTAGTGGATGGTGTAGATGGATCGTCCTTGGGAATAAGGACATCATTTGGTTGATAAGTCATTTTGCACATCCAAAAGGGAGGAGTGTCAACATGAAGTGTCAAAATCTTCCCCTCATGCTCATACTTAAGGGAACGATGGAGTGTAGAAGGGACATAATGCATAACACAGATCCAAGGTTATCTAAGGAGAACATTATACTAAAATTATCCCTCAATGACTTTGAAGACTTGATGGAGGAACTTATCATCAACAGGGATAGGAAGAATGACCATTCCCAAGGAGGGAGTGACAAAGTCGTTAAAAGTGTGAAGGAACGCAGGTGTCTAGGTGAAAGATTCCTTGAGTCATGGATCATCAAATGAATGTATCATTGACACTGACTGTAGTAAAGAGGGGAAGGCCATGCTCTTCTAGTGAGATGTCCAAAATTTCAGTATCATCAAATGAGATAGCCATAGAAGCAGTAAGTACTCCTAAAAGAGATGCAAAGGCTTAAGTGAGAGCCTGTCTATGATTTGAAGATCTTTGGATGAGATTGTAGAGAGAAATCTTAACCGAGGCCTGGTGGAGTTGTTTTCGTGTACTATGTTCAATAGGCCTAGGTGTTTCTAAGATGGAAACATTAGATGTTGATGACATGGCTAACTACTTAGGAGGAGGAATGATGATGAAGGTTTTATATTTTGGTTGAGCTATTGATTAAGGCTCACGTTGTTTAGACCGAGTGCTTACCCAAACAACGTCGATGAATAAGGGGGGCCCATCCTTAGAAGAATGGCCACTTGAAGGTGGGATGGCTATAAAATTATGTGAATAATGTGGGTAATTTTGCATTTGGATGGATGAGGTCAAAGGTGTAGATATTGAAGAGGATGTGGAAGGAAGAGACTGACTCGATTTAAGAAGAATTCCTTTTTCCTAAAAGAGGTTATGCATAATGGCCTGGAATGCTCTACAATGCTCAGCTTTGTGCCCAGGGGTACTGTGATATGCACATATGTGGTTGGGATCAAACCATAATGGATTCTTTCTATTCAGGTTAAAGGCCCTAATATGCAAAAGTGTGATCACGGAAATTTGTAATAAGTGTTTGAAAATGTGTGTATATGATTCAACCAAAGTCTTAAGAGGTGATTTTTCCTTGCATAAAGTCTTGTTCCTTGAAGAAGAAGTGGATGTATGAGATGATAAAGTTTGAGTATGTTGATGTCTTGATGGTCTGGGTTTATTTTTGGCATAGGTTAATGTCTTAGTTTTGGATGGTTTTAGTTTGAGTTGATGAAATGTTCTTGATGAAGAGATTGATGTGTTGGATAGTTTAGAGGTGGAAATGTCAATTTTATTGTAGGAATGTATAAGGGATTTTTGAGGTAATGTACTAATGGTTGTATATTTTATTTATAAAGGTGTGTCCTTAGGAGGAGTGACAACAATTTCCACCAGAGGATATGGAGGTGGTGTCATAGTTGATATAGGTGTAGGAAGAAGTATTTGATTGAAGGAATATAAAGATTTATTTGATTATGTCGATGAGGTAAAGGGATCATTTGAGGTTATTTGAAGTTGAAGTGTTTTCAAGAATTATTCAAATGATAAAGGTGGTTTTAAGGAAGAAAGTGACATGGATGCACTTTTAACAGTTGATGTGAGTGCAAGTAAAAGCTCTTAAAGATGCACCAATTTTAATTCTGAAGATGCTATAAAAGGTAGAAGTGGAATGGATGTAGGTAAGGTAGTCAGATCCGGTGAAGTGGATTTGGTAAGTAATGAAGTGGATATAATATGTAACATAGTAAATGTGGAACCAATTTCAACTATAGAAGTAGGTGGGAATGGTTGCTTCATAAATACATCTAGGGGAAAGAATGATATACTTGTGAATGGGGTCCTAGTAGTAGGAATGGATATCAAGGTAGATGTAGATATGATTGGTGTGGTTGTGGGGAAAAGTGTTAACAAGTTTGTAGATGTAGGGATAGTATCAAAGGGGATTGATGTGATTGGTGATAAAACATGGGAAGTTGTATGTTCTTGATGAATGATGTTTAAAGTGTTTATAGTATGAACATTAGGTATTGGGTTGTGGAAGTGGCGACAACTTGGCTTGTTGGTGTATGATTTGGAAAAGTTTGTTTGAAGATGTAAATTGGTTGATTAGTTAAAGCATTAGGATTGTTGATGTGAAGGTCACCCTAATCAATGAGCCTTTGAACCAAATCATTGAAAGTTTGACATTTCTCTATGTTGTGATGTCGGGTTTGGTGGTATTTGCAATAACGGTCTTCACAATACCACATGGGTTTTGGTATTGACTTATCAACTTGTCGAATAGGAAGTAATGTGATTATATTTTCTGCTATCAACTTGTCAAAGATAGAGGCATATGATTCCCTGAGGGGAGTGTAGGTGGGTGTCAGCTGTGGGGCCCGTTGCTGAATCCACATGCTAGATGTTGGTACAAGAGAAGATTTGATGACCACATGATTGGCCGCTCCCTTAGATTTCTCATTATGTACAGATGTTTTAGTGAATTCATGTTTACGTTTGTTTGATTTTAGTTTTAAATGGCCCTACTCAAGGGTGCATATTTCAAGCTTGCGACCCATGGTGAAGGCTTTGTCAAAGGTTTAGGAGGATTGGATTTATAGGGTAGATGATATATGTTTTGCACATGAACATGAGAAGAGGTCGATGAGTTTAGTTTGTGGAAGGGTAAATGATAGTTGGTTTATAATACCATGCCACCGTGTGATGAAGTCTATGATGTGCTTGTCTTCAAACTAGTGGATGACATAAAGATCATTGATAGTTATTTTACGTGTAATGTTGTTCAAAAAATGTTCTAAAAATACTTACATGATCTGAGTGAAGGAAAATATCAAATGTCAAGGGATGTTATTGTACCATTATAACACTAGACCAGCCAAAGACATGGGGAAAATATGGAGCATCAAGTCCTGATTGTGTACAGTAAGATAACATACATGCGTGAATGCATGAAGGTGTTGCTAGGGATCCTCCTTGCCATTAAACTTGGAAGATTTTGGCAATTCCCAATGTGGAGGATATGACCTAATCAATACATATGAATGAATTGGATTGTTAAAAATTTATTCGTATGATAATGAAACTTTGGGCCCTAGGGTGGTGGCCTTAAGGTTGGCTAACCTATTCATAAGAGCATGCATACTATATTTTGATGAAGTGATAAAGGGTTGTGGTTTTGGTTGCACAACTTGCGAGGTAGTTGGATAAAATTGTTGGTGAGATTGAATGTGTGTTTGGGGGATTTCTTAATGAATATAAATTAAAGGTTGGGTTTGGAATGTTTGGTGTTGTGTCATGGTGATATTGTATGATTGTTGAGAATAGGTAGGAAATTGATGAGTATAGGTGGGATGAAATTGTTTTTGAAAGGGGATAACAATTGAATAAGGCAGAGCACTCGTAAGAGTAGGTTAGGAAGTGATGATATTCAAGTGTGATGTGAGGGGATCATGTTGTTCAAATAGGGGACGTGATATCAGGGCCAAAGAGGAAATAAAAAGGGTAGTGGTGATGGTTGTATTGATTGGGTGAAGATTAGGTGGAATGGACATGACTAGTTGAGCTGTTTGGTAGGGTGGGGGATATTTAGAAGACAAAACAATATTTTTTACTGTAAATTGTTGATTGGCTTTGGGATTGATTTGGTAAGGATAAATTTGTTGAAGTGGTGGACCATCTATGATCTGGGGGAAGCTAATTTGATTTCCTAAGGAGATATTCTTGGAGAGCCACCGGATTGGCATCAAGGAGATCTTGGAAATCCAAGCCACCATGAGGGATGATTGGAGGTCTAGAAGGTCCTGGTCCAGAAGGCTAGTCTAGATGCGATAAAATGATGATATAAGAAGGGATTAGTTTTTCCTAAGGTAGTGGACTGAACAGAGGATCCTGGGTGAGAGACATTGAAGAGAGGTTAAGTACTCAAGGTAATCAAGGGTATGGATGAAGCAATTTTTGTAATAGACGTCTATTGAGTTGAGGTGGAATTGTTTGAAAGGAGTTTTTATTCCATTATTTTTTCTGCTGAATGAGTAATAATGGGAATGAAACAAGAACAATTTTTATGAAATCTAAACCAAGCAAGATAGTAAAATAGTTATTTTTTTGAATTTTTTTAAGGAAATGTGAAAAATAGAAAAAGGGAATGGATAACAGGGTACCTAGGAGAAGGTAATCTATTTCTAGTTTCAAGATTGTTTTGGCTAGGGATAGTTTCGGGTGGTTTCCTATTGGGTGATGAAATCCCAATCAGTCTATTGGATAAGATGATATTTAGATGTGTTGTTTTAAATGCGTAAGTTTTAGGTTATATGTGAGGATTGTGAGATGAAACAAGTTAACCTCTACTTAAACTATGTGAGCAAGTAGGATGTAGAAAAGAAAGGTTTATTTTAAACCAAATCAAAGTGTGATCTCTTGATGAGGACACACACATGAAAGGGAAATACAATGCAAAAAGGAGAAAATATGGAAAAAAGAGGAATACCTGGATATAGATTTTCCTTTTTATCTGAAATTTAGTGGGAAGAGCAATCTAGCATCCGAACAACCATAAGAAAGCAAGAAGTAGGGACTCGCACTGCATTGTTAGTGAAAGATAGAAGAAGAAAGAAAATAGAAAATAAATGAAAAGGAATCACCTAAGGGGTGGTCCCACCGAGCATGCCAGAAATGTTGTCAAAATTTCTTTATTCATACTTAAATTAATAAGCTAGCTACTAAAATTAACTAGCAACTCAGAATATGGAGGGTTTATAGTACCTCAGAAGTGTGATAGATGTGGATAGATGAGTGCCAAGCAATCGATCCTTGCTACAACTAATAAACCTGCAAGTAAGACAAAATGAAAATGAGATTGATTAGATAGGATATGTGGGGATTTCCTAAAAAAATCTGTCTCCAAGAAGTGTGACCTTCCTTTCATGGATATCAACCCCCATTTGTTTAGAAAAAGTGAAGTAAAGGATGAAATAGTAGATAACATGCAGAAACAAAAATATTACTGAATATGAGAAATGACTAAAATTAATCTGAAATCTGATTTGATTGAAAAAAATGTAAATTAAATGTCAACTAGTCTAGGTTGATGGTGACCTAGAATATGCTGAGGCAGGTTGATGACGACCTGAGAGGGTGGATTTAGACTGCATGTTGAATATGTAGACCTGTAAGGGTTTGGATGCAAAACAAGATCCTGTGGGTTCTATGAGTCTCCCGCAAAAGAGAACCAGAGGTAGAAATATCCAAAAATTAGCTAGAAATAGTAGTGAGGGAGGTTGGATTGAAAAATTGAGTCTGGGTTGATGGTGATCGGGGTGCAGGTAGGACAAATTTGAAGCACAAAGGAACAAAATGAAGGTGGCCACAAAAAGGGATTTGGAGGTTGAAATCATAGGTCTTGAGGGATGGATCGACAATGATTTGACAAGGTCAATGATAATTGTAGTAGATTTAGATAAGGCCAAGGTCAAAATGATAAAATGAGAGACCAGTAAGTGAAGAGAAGCTAGAAAAGAAGGTTGATAGCAGGACTTTGAGTGTTGCGAAAGCTGATCTAAACCTGCTAAATGTTAGATGCAAGAAATATGAATATAATATGATAAATATCACATAAACAACAAAAATATGAAGATAAATCTTAGGAAGGATGATTGTGAGTGATGCAAGCATGTTCTAAAGAGGTCCAGGAGGTCTGTAACTGTTGCAAGAATGCTCAGGTTTGAGAGTCATTTCACAAGTCACTAGAAAGCTCTAAAAATTGCATGCATATCCCCATTATGGAAAGAAACAACTCAGTTTTATAGGTTCGACGATGACGGGACTGGGTCACCACTAACCACGTGGAAAGTTTCCCCCAATGGGGTGGATTTTGTGCTTTAAGTCGAGATTTTCCTATTTTAAGGAGGGAAAAAAAAGCGCTTTAAAGCTTATGTGTGAGATTAGGTTATTTAGGGATGAATCATGGGTAGTTTTGAAGATAGGAATGGGTAGAAAGAGAATAGGGATTTATATTTAGGATACAAGTTTCCTAAATAGTAGGTCCATTAGGGAAAGTTAAAGGATATGGTTATTAATTAATTAATTGATGGGAATTAATTAATTAATGTGAATTAATAAAGATTAATAAGAATTAAATGATGATAGGATAATAAGTGGGAATTTTATTAAATATTGAAGGGGATCGATTTAATTAAAGGGAGACCTAGATAGGACTATAGAAAAATATGTGCACGTGGGCAGACAAGGGTAGAGATACCAAATTTGGGTGTCTACATTTTCCCGTATTTGTTGAGTTGTTTGTGCTAGCAAACCATGAGACAAAAATAGTGAGAGAAGAGGAGTATGATGAAGAATGATGAAAGGTTTGATGATGAGATCCATCTCAAATGGGGGATTGATGACGCTATAGGAAATTGATGATTGTGTTTGAAAATGTAGATGATATGAGGGAGGGTGGGTGAAGAAAGATGGGTAAAAGGATAGCGTCAGGCAAGATGCCCTAAGAAAAAATAATTGCAATAAAAATAAAAACTATGGTGGTGACCTCGATATCACATGGGTAGAGGGGATGATTGTGGTCTCAATGGAGATGGGAAACAATGCTCTACAGGCCAGTGAGTGGGGAAAAATTAGTGAAAAAAAAAGAGAGAATCCAATGGGAAAGTTCTTAAATGGATGCAAGTTAGAATAATCATGGGGTCATAGGAAAGCATCAAGATATGCAAAAATAAATGCAAAAATTATGTGAAATACTTTATACACGAGGAATTGAGTGAAAAATATATACGTCTGCAAGGGATGAGGATGAAAATAATGGTGCCCCAGTATAAGACACGAAAAAAGTCAAAAAATGCTAGTAGTGAAATATTATACCCCAAGGGAGAGAGAAGTATGACCACAATGTGGGATTTTTGTGAAAGTTGGATAGGATTCTAAAAATCCTGAAGAGGGAATAAGTATGGCCATGTAAGTGGATTTCAAGATTGAAAATGGATAGGATAGAAATATTGAAATCAAATTCCCTAAAGGGGAAAATAAAGATGGTTAGAAAGGTGGAATTTGAAGAATGCCCAAGAAAGAGGTTGTAAAAAGGACCAGGGAAGCCAGAACAAAGGCTGCTAAGGAAAGTAAATGGAGACTAAGGCCCATTGATGACAACCCAAAAGGGTCGATGATGACCAAGTGTCAACAGCTATATAAGCCTAGGGGTTACCTAACAAAACTTATTTTCATGTGTGTAAGTGATGAGAGAGATCAGAGAGATTAAAGAGAAGATTGAAAAATGTAGGCTGCATGAGCTACAAGGAAATGCCAGAGGGTGCAGAGGATGGTGAGTAACAAAGCTCAAGATTGTTTTTTAGTTTAATTTTGTATTTTATTTATTTATTTATTTATAGAAAAAGTGGATGACACTAGGGGCGGTTGGGCGACCCAGCCGGGTTGATGTCGACCAGGCTCTACGGTGCGTCGATTGACCCTTAAAACACATCAACCTGACTTGGGTTGGTGTCGACTGGGGTTAGATTGGATATTTTTAGGATTAAATTTGATTTTTAATGGAATTTAATAGATTTGGATTTTTGACCTGATGTTTGCATGTTTTGTTTGTGATAGCAGGCCAAAGAGACCCTATATTTGAGAGACAGAGTGCCTTTTCTATATGAGTAGATTATAGGAGATGTGAAAGATGCCAAGTGGGATCATCTATCCTTAGTGGGGTTAGGGAGATTTAGGAATCATTAGAGGATCCCATAGGATGTGGGGTTGATGATTTATTTGGTAGAGAGATGGGACTGATAGACGGGTACCTTTTGGTTTACGATGGGGGAGATGGCCATCACCTTAGAGGATGTGTATAGGATTCTAATATTTCCTATACAGGGTTAGCCGATTGTTCCCATTATAGCTGATAGAAAGCTTGTAATTTTAACATGGCGATTTAGAAAAGATGCAACCAATATAAAATTTTCTTCAAGGGCATTTTTTATGAGTCGAGGTACGAGGAAGGCATACCTCACAACTTTTTGATCTACTTGGTGATGATGTCATTGTATTACTATGCTTTATTGGACTCAAGTGGAGCTCAGTTTCCATGGGTGTTGACAGGTCTAGTTGTAGATATTGTCGAGCACTAGACAATGTTCTCTTTTGGGACTTTGTGAGCTCAAAATTGCACCCTACCCCAAATCATAGAAAATCCATGATTTTGAAGCAACATGGGACTATCTCTCAGTTTTGGGACCTGTGAACTGAGATAGACCTCCAGAGAAGACCAACTTCCTCTACCTATCCTAATGCTAACACTACTCCTAATTCAAAAAGAAAATCCTGAACCTAAACATGTCAAGGGACTAGGGATAGAAGGAGATGTAGAAAAAGGGTAAAATCCTAAGCTAAGAAGAAAATGGCACTAGAAGAAAGGGTCGATCACTCTCCACAAAGGCAGAAATAAATATGGAAAATATTGGGAGAGAGGGCGAAATAGATGCGCCATAGACGAGAACCATGCGTAGACCATGCGTTCCCCGCCTGCAAATAACACATCAAATGGAGCCTACAAGTGAAGGAGAACACACAACCCTGCTATGAAATCGAAAACAAAGAGGCAAGGAGAAATAAAACGTGAGAACAGGGTAGAGAACCAGCGAAAAAATCTTATTTTATTGCTTAAGGAATGTACAGTTGTTTACATTCATAGCAAGAAGGTAGGAATACATTGCAGAGACCAAGTCCAAGGTCTGAAACCCATGGGAAGTATAGCCGCCATTTCGGCATGGTGTCCATTAGAATAAGGAAGAGATCTCATTTTACAATGCATAAGTTATCTAATATTTATATATGAGGAAGGAGCAGAAGAGGAGGAGAAAGAGAGGAGAAACTTGGAATCAAATTTCCAACCACCAACAGCAAGCAATAAATTCCCTCGAAAAAATCTGGGTGCCCCTAGATTATCCACTGCAACACATGTCTTTTTCCTTGTTGGAGAAAATATGGGTGCCCATATTGCATTAAATGTTGGTAGTTGCACCGCCTGGAACTATATATTTTACATGTATTGGAGAAGTATTCCACCATTTATGCCATATCTATCCTTGATAAAATTAAGAAATATAGTTTCCATTGCAATAGAGGATGCTGAGAGATTTCCATCGATATAAGGTTTACGAAAATCAGATCATCCGATCAAAAGATATGGCGACTTTAGTCTCCCATAGTAAACTATCATTTTCCTTTGATATGTGACTTTCTCTTTTCAGTTTTGCATAGATTTTTGATTTCTGTGGTTCTTTCTTATTCATTCAAAATGGCCTTGTCCTATCTCATCCTTAATACTGTATCCCAAAAAAATCCGGGGCAATGTTAGTCCTGCGACTTCGCTTAAGTTCTTTTGCTATCATGACCCGTGGCTTCGTCCAGTGTAGCACAACTTCATTTCAATCATCTGTGGACCATTTGTCTTCAATCTATGACTTTCCTAAAACCTCCGCGACATAGCTAAAATGCTATCTGTAACTTCATTCAACTGCTACTATTTTGACCCGCAACCTCTACTATTTTGGTGTGATCTTTTGAATCATCACCCGCGGTTCCTCTTCTTCAATCTGCATGACCTTCTATTTTGCATTCGCTGGCCTGTTCAGACTTTGGCTGTGGCATCTCATCTTTGATGAACACAAAATACTCCAACTCTTCGTGGCCTTTACGTTCCAAGTCGGTGGATAGTCCAAGTTGTTCTATTTTTGTAAGGGGTGCAAAAATAGACAACAATACCCTATTGCCTTACTATTTTAGAAAATGATTTATATCTATGATGATATAAATGCTCTTCTAAAACAATTGCCAGATAGAATGGTTGCCAACCAGACTTCAAACATCCAACACTAGGAACAACCTATGAGTACAATACTATAATTGGCAAATTCTCCCTCTATCCCTCTTCCATGTATGTCATTACGAAACTATATAGATCCTGGGGCATATTCGGGAACATGGAAGACTTGTTGGCTTCTTCATGATCACAAAGATTTACCCAGGAGAGAGGAGTTGTTCTCCAATCCTTTTTCTATAAGTTTACAAAGTAGCTAAATTGTAACAGAGCTTGTTAAAAAATTGGTCCAGAAATATAGGGACTTATCCTAATATGAAATGGGGTGGACTGCAAAACAAACTGGGATGAGGAGGAAGAGATTTTTGCGTATAGAGAAGGTCATTCCTTATATTAACAGATGCCATAAAATATGATTCGAGTGTGACTAAATTTCTGGATTCAAAGAAAGTAGTATCTAGGGATTTTACATTTATATAAAAGGGAGGAGCTAGACAAGGGGATGTCAATGCATGACATGATGGATCATATTGGATCCTTTATGACAATGTTTCTTTCCTAAAAACTATCCATGAACTGTGGCTATGACGTTGAGAACAGGGTCTGGTGATCCCATAACCATAATTATGTTGGCGTGTGCTGCCTAAGTTTATAGGGAGATGAGTTTGCATGAGGTTGTTTGAGGAGTTAAAGGAGATGGAGTGTTAGATGTTGAGGTTTCTACTCAAGTTGCATAAAACCACGATAGTTATAGCCCAACGATATTAGGTGTAAATTATTTAGGTACATGGGGACTTAAGACAAGATGCAACATTGAGGGTAGACAAAATTCCTTGTTGTTTTGTTTGTCTAACAAAAAGTGAGAGCCTTAGTTTTCGCATCACCGAGATAGGGATAAGTACAAACGAAAGAGAGAGGCCTAGATTGTTCACGTTTTGGAGATCTTGCTACCATCTCTGGCTCCTCCAAAAGGTTGTGGGTGGAGCACAATAACCAAATCATAGTACTGGGTTAAGCATAAGGTTCATAATTTTTCTTACATCTCCATCTGTCATTCATGTTCCATCAGATATATCTTTATCGCCTCCCTCCCCTCGATAAAGATGGTCTAAGTATTATGAAGAGATCATGATCAGAGGGGTTTTGTTAGTTAGGACACTATGATTAGACGGATGGACATCTGTCCAGATAGAGAGCGAAAGCTAGTGCTTGACCATAGATGGGAGCATAGTTATTGATGGGCTGGTCGTATAGTCCCTGTACATCAGAGGACAGGGCTACCGTATACCCGAAAAAACCAATTTACCATAGACAAATAAACCGAATATCCTGCATGGGGGCCATATTGTAGGCTACTCTGACTTCACACTTCCCTAAGGTTGGTAGTATTTCAAGTCGGAGTTGATATAGTCTAGTCTATAGAACTAACTATATAGGTATAGTATATAAAGCTTTATGACTATAGTCCTTCATCCATATATATATATATATGATTTTTTTGTAGTATATGTGTATTGTGTAATATTGAATATTTGATTTATGATGATGATAATATTTATGGGCTATGTGATGATGATGATGTGAATGGTTATATATAGCTACTTTGTATTTGTATATGTATGGATGATTGATGTTGTGAATTTGTTGCATGGTTAAAAAGGATTAGGATTACATGTTAGTTTTTAATTTGAGCATGGTAATTAGATGAATGGATATAATTTGATGTGGATTAAAAAGTAATGTGGATGTGATTATTGATTAAAATAAGCAAATGTTGACGTGTTTAAGATAGATAGATAGGTTGATAGGTGATTGAGATAACAAAGAATGCTTTTAAACATGGATGAGAGATAGATGGGAAAAGGATTGAGGAAAGAATGAAACCAAATGATGGTGACCTATAGGTATGAATGAAATTATGTCATATCAAGGAACACATAACAAAATATGCCTCTAACTGCATGAGAGGTAAACAAGAGGGGATCCGAATAACACAAGGCGCATGCAACTGAAACATGTGTTAGAATGTAACCAACGATAATTAGTTATACTAAAGACCATAAAGAAAAATGAATGGGATGGAATCATAAACCTAATGTCGACATGAAAAAGGGGTTTGAGATGTAACTTTTAAATGGGAAGAGGGCCATCTATTAGTGGTGTTCCCTAAATCTATGCCCCAGCTTTGGGAAAGAGGGAAGAAAAAAGAAAAATGTTAGAAGAAAGTTGATCAATGTGGGAAGATTTCTTAGGATGATAATGAAATGGAAGGCTGATCAATGAGGGAAGCCTTCAATGCCATGATAAAAGGGAGTAACCATTCTTCGAGGATATGGTCTACTTTATACATATGTAATATAGATGGAAAAAGATAATATATAGAATAGTTGTCCTTCATGGGATCAGTCTATTTGATTTGAATTTTAATTTTGATTTTCCTTTTTTTAGATGAATAGTTGTCTTCTTCAAGGGAGTAGTGCCAAAAGTAGTATGTTTTTGAGTTCTTTGACATTTGATTAGAGCATCCTTTGATTTTGATTTTGACACGGGGAAGAGATAGGAATAACTAAGTAGACCACTTAGCAGGGGATAATGAATGTACAAGAGACACCCTTGGACCCTTTGCATGGTTCAAATAGGAAAATGAGAGGGTGATGAAGGTAATGATCATGGATTTCTCACTGAGATGAGATAACCTATCCATGAGGAATGTGCTATGAGAAGAGTTGTGGTACTCATATTTAAGGTCATATCTAGGAAAAAGATGGATGACCACATAGTTCTAAATCACTAGGATGAAAGATGGAAGAGGCTAATGATGGAGGGATGATTTAAGGATATGACTAAGAGGTCACTGAAAGAGACACTAATAATAGAATGGTCACAAGTGTAATGCGTTAAGAGGTTCCACCTATGGTTTACCATCAAGGGAGGTTAGACGATAGGCTCCTGATCCATAGTTATACATGATAATATATGGTCCAATCCAGTTAGGGAAAACATTCCACATTGGTTCCTTTTTAGAGTAGTGACGTTTTGATTTTCTTTGAGACCAAGGTCACCAAAATTAAAGTCACGTTCTTTGATGTGCTTTTTGTAAGCATGTCTGATGCACTCTTGATAAACATGATGATATCCAAGAGTGAGAAGGTGGTGTTCATCTAACAATTCGAGTTGTGTGAGACATTTTTGGTGATAGTCATCATTAGAGATGAAGTCGCGAAGGGACAAGTACAAAGATGGAATTTGAAATTTGAGTGGAATGACTGATTTAGATCCATACATAAGTGAAAAGGTTGTTGTCCCTATGAAATTATAGATGCTATTTTGATAAGCGCACAGAGCAAAAGGGGAGATGGAGATGCCAATCATGACTAGACTGATCAATAGTTTTGTAGGAATGTTTCAAAGAAGTTTTATTAGTGGTTTTTGCTTGATCATTATCTTGAGGATAGTATGGAGAAGAGAAGCTAACTTGGATGTTAAATGAGTCATAAATCTTCTTAAGATATATTTTTTAAAGGAAATTCCATTATTTGTGACGAGTTTGTATGAAATGCCAACGCGATAAATTATGTGCTAGTAGATAAAGTTAATGATTGGATAGGATTTGGTTAAAGTGAGGGGAATTCATTCCACCCAATTAGTGAAATATTCAATTACAATTATGATAGAGTGATGTTGTTGTGAAGATCGAGGATTAAGAAGGCCAAGAACCCCTTATCTATGATAAGGTATTTTGGGTAAGAAGATAGACAGAAAGTATTGGTCATGAAAAATTATAGTTTAGGTAGGTTTAGATAAGTCCGATAAGGATCATGAAGCTTTCGTAAATACATGTTTCTTGGGAAAACAAGAGTAATATTTACTAATGTGATTTTAGGATGAGATTATACAACCACGAGGGTGGACCTTAGATAAAACCATGGAGCTCCAAAGAGAAGCACAAATATGGCCACAAATGTGGTCTTAGGGGGGGAGAAGATGACAGATAAAACTAGTTGATATGATTGGATGAGATGATCTAGATAGGATAAGTTAATGTAAGGTATGGAGAGGATCTAATCCACAAGAAAACAAATCCTAGAATGAAATCCCCCAACGTCAAAGAAGCTGCGGGGATAGGACAATGAGGAAGAATATGTGGAAGAATAAACAACAATGGGGGGGAAGATACTCACCTTAGCGAGAGATATGTGCATGAGATAATGGATGTCAGAAGAAATGGGATGGGATATATGGAAGGGATGTCAAATATATATGGGGTTTAGGGTCAAAGATCATAATTGTATCAAGGAAAAATATATTGATGAAGAGGGGATGACCCTCATTAAGAGGAATGGTATGAAGAAGAAGTGGCGGATTATTAAGGGGAAAGCCTAGTGGCTCCTATAGATGGAGAGGTGGAAATGGGAGTAGAATCATTCATGGATGAGATGGTAGATGAAGAAGGAGCGTTCTCGAGAAGGTACTCTCTCTCGATAAGATCATGGATGAAGGGTTGTATGGCCTTACATTATTAGGTGGTGTAATGACTTGGGGAATGTTGGTAGGTGCAGATGTGGTGGGGGTCAACCCATGATGGCTTCATACAGTCTAGATCAAAGGCCTTGATAGGAGGAAATTTGGATTAGATGTAATAGGAATTCCACATAGGATTTGATATATGTGTCAGGATGTTTTTTTGGAATATTTTTTGGATGTCAAGGATGAGGGTGGATTTTTTTGATACCTTGGTGTTTTGTTTTTAGTTTTGATGGTTATTGGTATCCTAGAAGAATAAGGGTTGGATGATTTTGATTTGGACTGGTTAGTAGATGGGAGTGTTCTTGACGAAGGAGCTGGTCTTAGGAGGGATTAAGAAAATTTGGATTTGGATTGGGTTGATTTATTGTGATGAAGGAGGTGGTCCTAGGATATATGGATGTGACCCCAAGATGGATGATGTAGGTTTGGTCTTGACTGGAGGAATGCCTATTTTTCTATGGGGGCACATAAGGGACCACTATGGAAGGGTACCAAGGTTTTTGGATTTGGTTTGTGAAGGAGTAACCTTGGAGGGGATGACAATGATTTCAACTAGTGGGTCTGAAGGTGATGCTTTGGCTGATGGGGGGGGTAGCAATTTTTGCATGATTTGGTCTAAGCAAGATGAAGAAACGTCTAGTTATGTAGATGAGACATGAGGGAAACCTATGGTTGTTGCAAGTTGTAATACTCTCCAATATTCTTAAAAGGATATGGGAGGAGAATATGATGATGTAGGAGATGTGGTTATGATGCTCAATATGGTAAGTGTAGGTAGGAGTGTGAAAAGAGGATACTGGATTGATTCCACATATCGTATGCTGGGTAATGGTGGAATAGATTTGGATGAGGAGTCACATTTGATGAAGTGGATGAGGTAGATGTTGGTGTAGAATCAATGACATGCATAGCTGTGTATAGAAGAAGAGGTGTTTGGATCATGTGGTTAATGAAGTTTATGTGAGATGAAGATGATGCAGGTCTTGGATTGTTTGACATGGAAATGAGGGGTTTTGTGGAAGAGGTAAGAATGCCTTCAGTGCATCTTTTAGGTGTTTCAAGAGGAATTTTAGATATGTTTGTGGATTGATGAGGTGTGATTGGTGTGATACTAGATGAATATTTAGGAATGATGGGTGTAGGAAGATTAGGTGTGGAAGATTGGGGTAAATCAAGTGATATGGGCATGGGTAAAGAAATGTGTGATAATGATGTCAAGACATACACAGGAAGATTTGTTGGTGTAGTAGATATAAGTGTAGTGATGGGTGTGTTTAGGATAGATGTGGATAATGGGCTAGTCATAGTATGTTAGGGTAAGATAGGTGTGGATGAAGAGGTGGGTGCAGTGGAAGCCAATGCTGATGTGGTAAGAGCAGGACTGGATGTAGATATGAGAAAAGTGGTGGAAGTTAAGGTGGTAGGTAAGGAAATGGTGGATATGGTTTATGCAGGGATATATCTCGAAGGAGTTGTAGGCACAATATAAATGATGTGAGTAGGTGATGATGAGATAAGTGAGGTAGATACAGAAGGAGGTGTCAGATGTATGGTGTTGATTGAAAATGGATTATATTTTTTTTGGTGTGGTTGGTGAAAATGAGTTTGTTGGTGGTGGGTTAGGAAAGGGTTGTTTGAAAATTTTGGGGAGTGGTGTAGATCATATTGGTTAAGGGGGGTGTATGATATTGGGAAGGAATAAAATTATAAGATGGTTTGGATTGGATGGGAATATCTGATACATGAGGGATGTGAATGTCAATAGATGGGACATGCATGGTGATATCAGATGGAGCAGGGATGGTATAAGGCAATGGGGATGGAATAGGATCTATTGGTTGACATTATTTATGGAGTAGTAAGGCACAAATGGGATTAGAAGGATAAAAGGATGAGATATCAATTGTGGTAGATGTTTATACAAAAAAACTCCTTGTGGAAAATTTGGTTCCATCTTTAAATCAAGAAAATAAAGAAGACAATTTTTTTTGTTTCTTATATCACATTATTATGCACTGGAACCAATGATTTTCTTGAGCCAAGAGCATGAAGTTGTTACGCAGGAGCAACTTCCTGAAGAGGATGGTGTGGATTATGACTCTTCCATCTATCACTTTGTTGAATTTTCCCATATCTTTTATTAGGATATTGTATTTTATAGGGCTAGTAACCTTGATTGAATCTTTGGTTAGGATAATTTCTATAGGATTAAGCTTGATGTTTTTCCAAGGATATGAATTTTTTGACAAATTTATAATCAAGGTTTTCATTTCATCATCATCCTTTTACTACTTCTGGAGAGAATAGGATGTAGAAAATAATGGGATGGGAATTTTTTTTAGGATTGGGAGTAATTGAAGGATGAGGTACTTGAGGAAATTTAGGAAACAAAGGAATAATTAATCTAGGGGCTACCCTTTCTAGCTTGTATTAGAAATTTTTTAGCCCTAATGGATATTGGATAAGCATAAAGAAATTATATAACACCCATAGATTGTATCATAACTACTATGTTAAGATTCAATTCTTTTAAGAAATAAAGAAAATAACCTTGTGGAGTTGGTCTCAAGAGAAGTGGAATTTTTTCCCATGTTTTATGAAATCTGAGATTTAAAGTTAGCCTTGAGCTCATTGGAAGCTCTCTTGATGGTTGTGAGTTGTTCAAGGAAGGAAATGTTGTCATTTTTTCCTCAAATCAATTGCAAAGGGTAGTTCCTAGATCATCCTAGTTATGAATGGATACATGTCTTAAACTTCTATATTATTAAAGTGCTTTTCCTTTTAGTGAAGAAGCAAGGATCCTAGCAACTACATCATCTTCCATGACTAGGTGAACTGGGAAGACATTTGTAATGTCCTAAATATGATCAGTAGGGGTAGTATTCTTATCACTAGTGAAAAAGGAACCACTGCTATGTCATGTTTCCCATTGAGTAGTAAGGGACTACCACCGTTAAAGCTGAAAAAAGGAAATTTTTTTTGACGTGCCATGATAGGATTGGGTCTCAAAAATTTAGAGGAGAACGTAAAAGGTCTATCAGGTAGAGGTGTGGAAAGAGTTTGACTTGGAGGAGATGATAATCTCTAAAATGTTCTACCGCTTCTTTTTATCCTTGGAGATAATTTCAAATATGCAAAAAGTTCTTCACTTTATGTGATTTCTTGCTTGTATCCTTCTCATGAACATGGACATTGTGACTACTGAAACTAGTAGATATGAAGATTTAGAGTCGCCAGATGTGTTAAAACAATCCTCTAAAGGCTATAAATTACTAATTCACACACTAGAACTTATCAAAAAACTAAAATTTAATCTTTATCAAGATCTCCCACCGAGCATGTCAGAATTGTTGGAGCTCAAATATGCACCCACAACTAAATTAGGAAGATTTAGGGATTTTAGGAACCATGGGACTATCTCTAAGTTATGGGACTTGTGCTTGAGACAGGCCTCTAGAGAAGGTAATCTTCCTTTATCTATTCCTAATGCTAAAACTAGTCATGGGGAAGGAAATGCAACTATTTAATCCTATTATAACAACCCAAAGAACTAGAGGAAGATATGTATGCGTGAAAAAGGGAAATCCTAAGATAAAAAGTGATAACACCAGAAAGAAAGGGGAAATAAACTATTTGATGAGTGAAAATTGGAGAAAACGAAGGAGGAAAGGGTATACTTGAGTGCCATAGTCCTACACAACATTCAAACTCTCACTTTCATGAAGCACAAAAAATGAAACCCTAAAAATATAAAAAACATGCATAATAAACCAAAATAGTAATGGAGAGGAAATAAAATGTAATATATACCAGTTAGGGCAGAGAATAGCCACAAAACATAGATTTGATTACTTCAAAAGGATTCCCAGTCCATTACAATGGAGGAGGGAGGAAAATAGCACTCAATAGAGGTCCAAATCTAAGGCATGTAGCTCAAAACACTAATGCACTACTTTGAATAATTCCCTTGCATTCCAAGAGGGTCAAACCTTTACAAATGGACATTATTTCACATTATATAGAAATGGAAAAGAAAGAGGAGGGAAAAGAGAGGGAAATTTGGATTCAAGGCTGAAACAACCAACAAGATACATTAAATTCCTACAAAACAACATGGAACTTTGTCAAATCCATTCTCCAACATCAGGTTTCTTGTAGAAGAAGGAAAGAGGCCATGTCTTATTAAATCCAGGTGGTTGAGTTGCCTAAAACTACACATTAATGGAATGAATCATGTTTCTTTATTTTCACCTACAAAATCAGATAGTAATATTATTTAGAATATGATATAATGTAACACATGTCGTGATCTTTCCAACGAGACCAACCGTGCATGATTTGGAGATTTGAGTCAAAATATATGCTTGTTTGAATATTTACAGCGTTGGAAGAACACACCAGACACATGGTACTAGTTGATTGGTCACGGTATTTTTAAGTTTGATTTTATGAACGTAGGTTTTTACCACATGTCACATTATCATTTAATAAAAGGATTCAGTCACAACTGACATCCTATCATTTTCCATAAAAAATGTACTTTTACTGCCAAATCAACAGAGTTTGACATGTGTTGCACAAAGATTGGCGAGAGAGTGAAATCCTATTGTACATGCATGGAATATGGGGGTAAAAGAGAAAGGTTACAAGGATATATAATATGTTTTCTTACATGTAATAGGATGTGTTGGGATTGGGTGAAGGATGCATATTTGCATAGACATACAAATGTGCAAAGGAAGTCCAAAGGCCCATCAAGGAAGGAACATAAGAAATTACACAAAGGAAATGTATCTAAAGGAGATTCACAAGTGCACATGAGAAGAGTACACAGAAATTGGTGAAAAAAATAAATTTTTGTAATAGGAATGTTTACAACTTACAAATATGCAACAAAATTTTGCAGCTGCAAGCAGTATCAGGGGTAGAAGAAGCAAATACACAAAGGAGTGTATGTGAAGAGAAAGAGAAAGGGAGGAAGAGTTACGGTATACAAGGGAGGAATGTGAGTCTGTGAAACATGACCACAAAGTAAGTGAAGGAAAGGGAAAAAATAAAGGATCACACAAGATCGCGTGAGGAACTGCAACCATGAAATTGCACCAAATGAGAAAACTAGCATCACGTGTAGCCTCTGAACATGATGCCAAAGCCAGAATGAAACTGTAAGTTTCCCAAAATAGCTAGGGTTTATTTTGGCCAACATTATGGGTTTTACCAGGAGAGGAAAATGATAGTTGAGATTTATGTGTTAGAGAATATATTTATTTATATGTATTTTATGTAATAAAACATTAGGAACTAATGATAAAAAGGTGTGCAAAGATAATAAAGTGGTTGAAGAGATATCGAGGTGTTATAAGAAAGAATGAGGAGGGTGTATTTGTACATGTAACTATGCATTGCAAATATTAGCATTGTCAAAAGATATATTTCCAATTTTGAGTGTATACATCCCCCCCTTAAGTATGAAATGAAAATTGCATGCTTAAAGGAAAAGATACTTGAGTGTGTAAACATGCGTTGTCTTTTCTCTTAGTAAATTTGTTTTCCATTATCTCATTGTTTTGGTGTTGACATGATCTAAAATGAAATCTATAACACATAATGTATTCAATTCCCAATATAGGAAACTAAACTTTAACTCAAAAATGTAATGAAAGTACTATAAAGAAATGTGTAACAAGAAATGCCAAAAGATGAAAAACACGGAAGAAATGCACCTATTTGTCTTGTGGAGATAATCTGATTAGGTTCTTGTGCTTTAGGGATTCTGAATTTGTTGAAATCTGATGAAGAAATGGGGATGATTATTCCGTAATTATTCTAGGGATAGGCCAATGTGCTATGTGTATCAACCCAACACATGAATTTCAAATAGAAGAACTAAAAAAGGAGATGAAGAACCCCTGTAAAGGAGGAAGATATTATATCAAATTCATTTAAAAAATTTGATGTATTCCCCTTCATTACAAATAGGATAGGAAATTCTACCCAGGAAGAACTTATTTACCTCACAACTTTCTATAACCCCATGGACCATTCTATTACAAATGGTTATGAGCACAATTTGTAACTTGAGACACATTTTAGAAAAGAGAAATAAGTGCCCCCATACTCTTCCCATGTGCCGCATATCTAAGTAGAAACTTAATAAAACTGATTGTATACAAAATTTTGAGTGGATAAAGGATATCCATGCTTGTAATGTGTCTAAAATTGGAAGTTAAATTGAGTATTTTGGAGAAAGGAGAGAATGATATGCTTCATGCGCTCTAAAAATGTGCCAATCTGAGTCAATATGAGTATGAAACCATATAAGAATGATGATAACTATGAGAGTGTTGAAAAATTTAGAGAAATTTCACCTTGAAAAAACTATAGGATAGGTTCATGACCGTTTGTATGGTCCTAACCAGACTGTACATTCCTGACCATACATGGTATCTACTAATTTTTTGTACTTGAATCTAATTATGAGAATTTTTTTACTTCCATTACATATGTTTTTCACAAAAATATGATTGTATCTACTAAAAATGTAGAGTAAACCTTGGATGATTTCCCCCATTTTTGAGGCATATGTGATGTAGTGAAAATCCAAATTCAATCAATACATTGTGTTAGAAATGACTAAAAATCCAATTATGCCCTTTTGGGCCTCCCAAATTACTTTATACCCAAGTTGACAATACCCTCAACTATTCAATTTATTTCTCAATCAGATCCTTCCACTAATTCACACATATCATCATGATGTACACATTCATCTATACTAGTTCAATCCTTGAATTAGACAAAAACCACCAAAATAAACAAAGAACTTACCTTTCTGTAATTTATGCCTTGTTAGGATTCTTAATAATTTCTACTGGTACACTCTTGGCTTGAGAATTCTACAAATGTTCAAAACAAAATGATGATTGATTATAACACCATTTTGGCCCCTTGTGGTGTTCACAAAAATTTACATTCAAAAACTTTGATTAAGGTCTTCTATTCTTCAATTATTCCTACCTAGTTCTTCCTCTACTACTAGCCTTGTCTCAAGGAAAATTTGGGCATGTATTCTGATGAAAATATTAATATAATATACAAAACATTGATTTAGACATTCATTCAACTATATTATATGTATAGAAATTTTTAGTAGGCCTTATTTTATAAGTTTTCTCTCAAAATCAATTGTCCAACTATCAAACTAGGTATTTTAAGACTGTAATTCACTATCAAGTTAAACTGTCACGCATTATAAGAAACTAAGAATTATTAAATCCTTGAATCCTTAAATATATTTGAGAAAAGGGTTTCAAGATCATATCTACAACTTATCGGTGTTTGGATCAACCTAAAAATCATTCTTTAGTTGCTTTGACCTTCCTGGGAAACTTTTGAGGTTCAGTCTTTTGTTTGTACTATTAGAAGCAACTTAACTAAAAATGAAGTCCTTCACCATTCAAACATTCGATGCATGTTTATCAGGGAATTCCCTTAGCATAAATTAAAAAATTATAACCTTGTCTCCAATGAAAGTCTTCTATTTCTATTGACCTCTTACAACCCAAATTTATATTATCTCAATTCTCTAAGACTGTCTCTATAAAAATATACTAACAATTGAAATCTTTGGTCCCTATAGGTGTTAAACTTAGGTGATCTAAGTGATTTAAGGTCCCTCTTAATAATTCAATCCTTGTTTACACTATAATATTTTATAACTATGCCCAATCACCTTATTCTTGTATCTAAAATGCACATCTACAAATTTTAGAGTTGACTATTACGTACTTCTTTGCATATCGTGGAAAATTTGAGCTTTAGACCACTTTGGTTGACCAGATAAAGGTAAAGACTGGTTCATCCAATTAACTCACTCAATCCACTCTATTTCTCAAACCTTAAGGAGGGATGCCAAAAAACTTGGGAAGGTGTAATTTTGTCACCAATAGAACTATCTCATTCTCCAAGGCTTAAAACTCCTAGTACCAATTTATCTCGACCCCCCCTCCACAATTTTTATATACCAGTAGGCTTCAATATGACTTCAAACCCACAATTAGATACAAACCTCTCTACTTTTCCCTTAGTGATAGAGTTCTCTATTTTAACAATATTCTACGAGTGTCAACCCTCATCTTGCTTTGAAATGGTTTAATTAGAATGGGAAGGCTCCGATGATTTCACTATTCTCCCCTTTTACTTTATCCATCAATTCTCTACACAAGATTCCATTACCAATATTCACTACTTGCTCTTGAAGTCTTATTTTGACTGTCACTATTTTTCCTCTATGATTAAGTTTGCTTCTAATCACACAATCATGAAAACCACATAGAGTTCAAGGTAAGACTTAAATATATACCATGTCATTATAATCTATATCATATAATGCATGCAAAATTTCAAAATTCGAGACTCACCTCCCAAACTAAAAAATTACTAAACTGATAAAATTTTACTGTGCTCTGACTGTGCAAGAAATATTCAAATACAATTATCTCAAGTCTCATCAACAACATACTTAACTCATATATGAAGAATACCTTCAACACAACATGATTCAAATTACACTCACACCAATCTTAGTCTACTGATTACAATAAAGAATGAAAAATAGATTCAAACCACCACTATTTTGCTATCAAAATCAAATATTTTTATTAGAAATTCATTGATTATTCAAACTTATTGATCCTCATTTTAATGGAATGAGGGAAAAGTACTTAATTTTTTTTTATAAATACTCCTTTAAGATAGTTTTTAATCAAGAAGCCTCCAAGGTCACATGGTTGGTTCATATTACAACATTGAAATTTTTTGAGCTAGAGCTCTAAAACTGATCACCTAACACCTATTAATTCCCTAGACCTCCATAATTATTATTTCATATTATACATACCCTAAATGACCTTTAGAAGGCCTTATACTCCTATACCAAGACAAAACTAACTTACAAATTTCAAATTATAGTTTTGGCAGGAAAATGCTAAGTTCAAATTCTAAGAAGGATTAAGCACAACTAATGACTTGAAATGACTCCTAATAGATCGATAGACCTTCCTAAATATTAAGAAAACCAAAATTGACATGGAAAAAAAAAATTGACTAATGGAAGTGATGCTCCTGCATTAGTATGTGATGAAGAATTTGAGTGCACAACTCAAAGGAAAGATGTTTACTTGTGTTTGAGATTCTGAGAACCTATATATAACCTTTGTAGGGATGATGTGGTAAATAGTAGGAATAAAATGCACCTTCAAAAGGGGAAGTGCCTGATATAAACCATGATGCAAAAAAATATAACAATAAGGACAAGAAGTATGATAACAATATTAGTGTTAATACAACACAATATAATAATAGTAATAGAAGATGGTGTGTTAGTATAAAAATAAGTACATACAATGTAGAAATAATTACAATCATGTAACACAATATCACATAAAATTAAAACTTTCCTACAAACATGGGACACCCAAAGTGTCACAAGAAAATCAAGGCATGTGATCCTACAAAGAAGATATGCAAAACTAGACACAAGGCATAATGTTGCAAACATGGGATGCCCATGGTGTTGTAAGATAAACAAGGCCCTTATGCCACAATCAAAGCAGAAAACAATCATACACATAAAATTATAAAACATGTATGAAAGAAACATATATCAATAGTTTATGTAAATCATTTGGCATATGATATATGAAAAATCTAGCAATAATTGTAAATGCTACACAAGACACGTGTGTTAGTCATATTAGTTTGAAAGATAGAAAATACACAAGATATATATGTAACCAGTTGTAATGAGAAAATAAAGGAAGCATATTATAAATATATCACGTGGATGTAGTATTTAAAAGGAAGATACCCCAAAAGCTTAGCAGTATGGGTAAAGGGTTGGCCAAAACCTATCATCTTGTATCACTCTATGTATGTCCTCCATTATACTCAATATACCACGTGAATGCATGTGTGTAAAGAGTAAATACTATTTAACAAACCAAAGGAGTAAAAAAACATGTATAATGTAAAGTGTAAACATTGTAAGTTATAAAACATGTCCTGATTTTGTATTTTTGTAAATATGTGAATGTTTTTGACTTTTAGGCCCTCCATGAGGGAATAAATGAAAACCTATTCTCCATGGAGAAGGAATGGGGGTCTAATAATTCCCCCATGGAGGGGAATAAATATAAAATGATGCAACTAAAGGGTAGGAAACAATATTTCCCCACTGTGTGTGTGCGCGCACGTGTGTGTGCATGTGCATGCATATAAAGTGAGGTTCAAGTGTATAAATGCTCCCTCAACAATCAAGTTGAACCTATAAATAGAATGTGTCATTAGGAAATGAATGCAGATATCATGGGAACTACTAATATTTCCCTAACTTGAGTGACCCAAGAAGGTCTAGAGGCCTAGGTTATAAGATTGTATCATGAAAAATGGGAAACAAATGTAATTGTTATCCCAAATTTCCCCCCCCCCCCCCCCCCCCCCCCCCCCCCCCAAGAAAATTTGGTCAAGACAAGTCTTGCACATAAGGAAATTATGAAGGAAATGACTCAGACCTGTGAGATCACATTCCAAGATGACAAACAAGGTTGCAAAGGGACTTTACAGTAGATTGGCGGGGCCTGCGAAAGATCAAACGACCCCATGCAAGGAGAAATTAAAGAAACAAATCTATCGAGTGAATCCATTCCTCAAATCCAACAAACAAATTATAGGTGGGATCAAAAATGGAATAGTAGGGTTGGGGAAGGAGGTCAAGTAGTTTCAAAGGAACCAGAGACTTAAAGGAAAAGAAACGGCGAAGATTCAAAGTCTTCGGGCTCTAAAATAGTTTAGGATGGACCCCAAAATTGACTAAGTATGGAGGAGACATCGGAAGCTTCCAAGTTTCCAAATGGTGCACCTCTAAAATTTAAAACCAAATAGGTAGTCTCAAATAAGTGCCAAGCCTCCATATGTCTAGAGCTCCAAAAGTTGAACTGGCCATTGAAAAGTATTCGACTTGGCAAAAAGGGGCCAAGTGTCGGCTCAGTGCAATTCCAAAATGGGAGCCCAAAACAAAGAATCAAACTTGTGCCAGCCCTCCATGTAGCCAATGGTCAACAAAGGTCAAAAGGAGAACAAGCCCAAAATAGCTAAGTAATGAATGCAGGTGGGAAGCACCAAGTGTCCAAATAGCGCACATTCAAAAGCGGGACCCTGAGCAGGTTGTCAAATGCACATGGGCCTTCCACATGTCCAAGAGCCCAAAAAGGTGAGGGTGACCATTGAAAAGTCCAAAGGCCCATGGAGGTCTCCACATGTCATATCCATGCTACTCTAAATGTAAAGTCTGGGGGCTGTTTCTAAACATGCACAAAGCCTCCACATGTCTTGGGTCGAATACAGTGCCTCTGCCCGAGGAAAAGACTCAGGAAGAATACAAAGAAAAATAGGGAAACCTGTATACGGTACCACGTGTCATATGGGAGCTATTCTAAGAGTGAAGGAAGGAGTCAAATCTTAAATGAGTGTAGAGCTACCACGTGGACCTGATACAGACAGACTCATTTAAATTATTATGCGCTTGAGAGCCAAAAATTCAAATGGCCATATCTTTTGATTGAGAACACAGATTTGGGTGGGAGAATATTTTTGGAAACATTGTGATGCCCTCTATGCCTTGGAAACATAAAATATCATTTTTTGCAGGTTTTGGTGGGTAAAAATGGGAAAACGTCTTCAAGAAAATTAATACAGAACCTGATTTCTCCAACTACCAGATCTGATTTGATTCGATCTGCCGTTCTTCTTCAATACGCCGAACGAGTAGAGGGAACCAAAATCTATAGATTTGGGGTGGATTTGAAAGGGGAATTGATTGATAGTGGTTGAGTCTTCAAGGTAGGATTCAATGCACATCTCATGGTAGTTGAAATAGGATTTGACTTTTCCATCTTCTCTCTCTTATTCTTTCTATATATTGTAACACTTCTCATTTGAGAAGAGAGATTATTCTGGGCGTAGGGAAACTCTATCAATTTTTTTTCCTGACTCCATTTTGAGTTAAAAACCTTATCCTATGCTTGGCAAAGCATTTTTGTGCCTCTAAGCAGAAACGTAATGGTCTGTGCACCCATATAGAGTAATAAAATGTGTTTTTGTGGTGTTTCTTCTTCAACCCTTTGCATTGTTTTGTTGTCTCTCAGTGCCTCTCCCTTCCAAAGCTATTTTCTGTGCATATATTTCACATTTTTAGGTGTAGGGCACTATATTTCATGAAGTTTTGATCATGTATTAGGGTCTGGGTTTGTGTCACTTGTGTCTGACCTTCCCATCTTCCTTTCTCCCCTGTTTCATCCTCCCTCAACAAAGCATCTCACCCCTTTCCTTCTCTGGTGTATCACCACTTTAGTGTAGGATTTTATTTCACCCGCTCTTTCTCTCTGGTTCCTTGGAATGGTTAGATTAGGATAGTTTTTAGTTTTTTCCTGCATTAGAGTAGCCCATAGTAGGTAGTTTAGGAGCAAGACCTAGCTTTCTCTGGAGTATCATCTTAGGTTTGTAAGTCCCACAAATTGAGAGATGATCCAATGTTATGCAATCACACTGAATGCTCCATTTTAACCACTTCACATCTTTGTTCAGGGGGGGGGGGTACTATGATTTTTCACTAACAGTAACATATGCAACCATGAAGAGCTAGCTCGAATGCCAATAAAAGTGCTAGATATAACATGATGATGATGAATGTGGATATGCCTATATTCGATCAAAGGTGCATCAGTTTCACAAGTAGTATCGAGAGACTAGTGTATAGAGGTATTAATAATATCATGTGGTGTATAAACATCACCAATGAGTTTATTCACTGAAGATGGTGCAACTGGAGGAAGATGAGTGAGATTAGCCTTGTGATGGAAAGACATATAACAAGTTTCATGGCATATAATAAATATAAAATTCATAGTTAGTGTAAGATCTTATGATGGTATGATAGATGTGTGTACCATATATAAAGAACTAAGAGTAACAAGAGGAGGATGAGTCTGCAAGTTATCTAATGGAAATGTAACATATGTGGAAATAGATGATGAAGAGGAGTCACATTGAATAGTATGTGAATTAATTTGATCTTGAATAATATTTTGCAATGAAATACATCGATCAGTATGGTGTCTAATGCAGTGATGAAAATTATAATAGAGATTAATATTAAAATTCTTATTAGAAGGAAAGCTTGTATGAACCTCAGAAGGTGGAGGGAGAGATAGGATACCACCCTCAAGAAGTTATTTTAATATATCATGTGGTGGACAAGGTAAACACATGAATTACTGCTTGAGAAAAGTAGGAGAGATATATGTAGAGGGAGTAGGAGAATCATAAGATCGAGGAGACAAATATTTTAAAGGAGAAGGATCTAATTTCTATAAGTATGTAGAGTGATAATGAGAAAATTAAAAACCCATAGGTTCTAAAGTAAGGTGTGTGGCATGTACCCAAGACAGTTCTAGAACACTTTTGTAAGTGGGATGGTCAATAACAACATATAAAAGTGCATCAAAGGTTCTGGGACCAAGAGTGATGGGGATATTGATAGAATTTAAATCCTTTCTTGGGACATTATCAGATGCATGAATGCTAATATTAGAAGGATCCAAGGTGATAATAGGAATACCTAATCCACACATAAAATAGAAAGTATACATATTGAGGTCAAATGCTTTGTCAATAAGAACATGCTTAACCAAATTTTTATGCACCATGACTTGAATATAGAGTGGAATTCCATTGTTAAGAAGGGGTTATGAAGGAAAAAAACTCAAGGAGGGGAGGAAATATTTATGAAGAAGAGCTATGCACACACATCCTTAAGGTTAAAATAAAATAAGGTCCCGGAAATGGAACCAAAATGTTAGAGTCTAGCAGCCAACACTTATCTGATCAGGCGTGTTGGAACATCACTCAGAATAATGTCCAAGTGCTCACCTAAAGTGCACACAACCTAATAGGTCCCTTCTCTATCTAAATTTTCAAGATCTGGGTTATGTACTTAACCATTTATATCATAGGTAAAGGATAAACAATACAACATAACAAGGAGAACATGTAATAATATATATGCTTCATTCATTCATCACCATAGATAACTAATAACATAACCTGTATAACTATTATACCATGTTCATGCCTTCTAACCTTTGTGACTCATATTAAACCATCTATTACAATCACATAATCAATTATATTAAATAATACTTGTATAACACATACTTATAGTTGGTTATAATCCATGCACACATCATCTTATAGCTATCTTTATACACACACACACACACACACACACACACACACACACACACACACACACACACACACACACACACACACACACACACACACACATATAGATACATACATACATACATACATATATACATACATACACACACACACACACACACACACACACACACACACATAGTGGGAACTTCTCCATCACCACTTACATACTCTATTTCTAACAATAGAAACCATAATTATATATTGGATGCATCTAAAAATATTGCTTCAATCTTCAATCCACGGCTATCCTTAGGCATCTCGATCCTCTCATGTTATAAATAGTGTATTCTTATCCACGCTTACATCCTATATTTAGCTTCATCCATGCATAATCCTTGTCCATCATGCATGTAATTCATCCTTTTTCAGTTCATTATCCTCAATGAGTCTATTTTTGTACTTTTCTTTCCAATCACGCCATCTTTTCTTTTTTCTATTTTTTATCCCATTCTGAAATCTAGCTAACTCTTGCATTCTGCTCCTATGTGTGGACCTTCATGCATCGTCTTCTTTTACCCATACACACTAACCATCGTGTAATGATCCATACTTTCATCGTTTCATGTTTCCTACCATCACATGCACCTTCACATGTGGATCATACTCAGCCAATTTCCTCACACCAACATTACCCCACACTAGGGATATTGTCCATTCTCAACAATACTATGAATTGAAGAATGAAAGAATACCTAGAGAGTCTCTAAAAAATGTCTGAATGAATATTTTGAAATATTAGGGGAAATCACCCAATGAATATAAAATAAAATAAAAATTCTTCTCCTTACGCATACAAAATAATGTTATGGTGATGGCAAGAGTTTTGGGAATTTTAGGTTGATCCCATTTTTAATTGTTTACATTCCTCAAGCTCACTAATTACCTTGTCTAGAGATGTATTAGCAATATCTAGAATGTTGTCCATTGTGTGTTATTGTTGTCATTTATGTTAATTCCATTGATGGAAAATGGTGTCATGAGGTCATTTGATTCTCCATGAGGTGTTAGTTATGTGTTAAACATGAAGGTTGATTGGTGGAGTCCTATGTTGTTATGGAGCATGATTTGGCTTACTTATTCATAAATGAGTCCTCCTAAGTTATTTTTAAGGTTTTCATTAGGTAAAACATAGTAATGGGGTGTGTTATAAGTGTATATGAGTCTGTATAATGGTCAGCATGGTCATTTCATGAGGTGTAATGGTTGAGTCGGGTCATTCCAGACCTATTCCTAGCCATGCAACAAGCAGAATGAGATGGAGGTATGTGTTTTTGGAGCTGATCGGTCTTATCCAAGAATACTAATAGTTTTGTAACATGATATAACAAGTGTATGATGAGTTTTAGGTCAACATTTAATGGTACAATGCTTTTACGGGGGTCCTTGGGAAGTAAGAAGGTGAGAACATACAATTTAAAACAGGTAAGTCTTAATTGTTGGAGAGTTTCAGAGATATTTGGGATATATTATGAATATTATTAGTTAGAGTATGTTATCACGATTCTTCATGACAAGTTTTCAAGTCATTCTGAAGAATAAATTACAACATACTTCAGTTTTAGTAAAATCGTTGGATTTACAGTGTGATTTTGACGCAAAAGTGGGCCTTTTGATGCTTGTTGTGAGTTGTGTGCTCTGAATGGGGACATGGGCCTCTCTATAATAACTTATTAATTCAATTATGAAGGTTTATAAAAATAATGATGTGGTTTTATCGTCACATTTTTATGAACGATCATTAAGAAGATAAGCTGCATTGAAACCCTAGCTAAACCCTTGCTCAAAGAGACTTGGAGAAAAAGAGGTATGTTGAGTATGCTTGGAGTCATTTTAAAAATTTTATGATTCCATTTTATGAATCTTCCATTTTCCTTAATGCATATTAGTGCATGGAGTGTATGTGGGCCCCACCTTGCTATATGAAGAATATTTCAAGATTTCCAAAGAAGGTAAAGAATAAATGATATTTTTATTAGTGCTAGATGTGAGTGTATGTGGGCCCCACCTAAAAATGCTAGTTTATGAAGAAGTTCTATTTGGGACAATGGTTGTCCAAAGAAGGTAAAGAAAATTGATATTTGTAAGACCCAAATTTTTTCTAGATGTCAATAATATTTTTAGTTCATGGTTGAACTGAAAATGTGAAAAGTGTACCCTATTTATGAGAGACTGGTTATTGGAGCAGTTTTGTAGTAAAATTGGAATTACATGAGCTACAAGAAGATTTATGAATCCATTAAAGTTGTGTTATTATATCAGTATAGAGGTATTTAAAATGGTATATAAAAATTGTATTTTTGATATCATTTGAAGAAGTTATGACCTGTTATTTGAGGGTCAAATCTAGAGGATGCTTGTTCTAACAGGGTGCTAAAAGGCTTCATGAGGTAAAGTTTTGTTTTCTGAGTTGTTATTTCTTAGTGAAGGTTTATGAGTGCTTATAAAATCATGTATAAGGGTTTTCAATTATTTTATAAATTGTGGAAGTGAGTTTTTAGGTGATGGGAAAAGTTGAGCTAAAGGCCAATTCACCAGTCCTAAAAGGCTTAAGGAGTAGTTTGCAAATATGGTCTTGGTTGAAGGATTTGCACTTGGCGTTGGAATGAGTTATAATATTTTTATGGAATGAGGATTCAAAGTTATTTCCATTGATGTATGGTTTGTGTCTTGGTGATTTTATTTGTATGGTCAGTCAGGTGAGTTTTTGAGGAAGAAGGTAACCTAATTTTCAAGACTAGATTGCTTAGGTTAAAAGATTGAGGTCAGAGGTGCATGAGATGAATGACTTGATGATTGATATTAGCTATAGAGTGAAGAGTGATAATTTTTTTTCCTATTTAAGGAATTTTTAGGTCTTGGAAGTGGTAAAAATGGAGTAAATTAATTGAGTTTTCAAAAAATCCTTCTGGGAAACATGATTTAGTGAAGAATAAAGTTGTCGTGGTTTGAGAATATCGATGTTTCAAGAGGTATAATATACATGGATGTGGTATAAAAGTCCTAAGGATTCCATATATTTTTTACATTCCATAGTTAAGTTAATATTGAGTGGCCGTGATGCACAAAGGTAAAGCCATGGTGCTAAAAACAACTGTTTGGTGAAGGATATGAGCCTTTTGAGCTGTGTTATGAATTGTTTGATTAGTTAAAAGACTAATTAATGACCATGGATGATGTTTTTATATATATTACACATGTGTGATGAATGTTTTATCTTTAATAATCATGGTTTTTGGTGTTAGCTGTTTTATCTCATCCTAGGTGATGGGGTTTTGAGCTTTTTTGGTGCAAGTTCAATGGTTTTTGGCATGACCAGACCTATATGGGTCATATGTGAATGTTTGTAATGAATTTTTTTGGGATTTTTTTATTTTTGGTTTAATCAAATGGTATAATACTGACCTCCTTTGTAGTTTGGTGAAATGAGAATGCATATAAAAGTGATGTTGTAGTTTAAATTCAAATAGTTGAGAAAGTGGGAAATAAGTGCAACCTATGTGAGTGTGTTAAAGGTATGAAGGGAATTTTTTGAGAGATGAGATAGTGTATGATAGGTTAAATAATTTTAAGGTAAAGTGTGTAAGTGGTTTTGAGACCAAGGCTAAGTACATGAAAAAGGAAAGAGAAAAAATGAGTTAGGTGAATGAGGGTTTGAATGAGGGTTTGAAGGAATTTGGAGCTGAATTTTGGGATCACTATAATCTATGGTATTAACATAATTTTAGTGGTCACACTTCTACAAAATATCTTATGATGAGTCATATTCAAGGGAGTCTCTTGTTGTGATTAATATCAACAAGAGTTTAGGGGTTGGTGCCTCACTAAAGAAATCTCTTGTGATGTGTAATATTCACTTGAGTCTTTGTTGTGAGTAATATCAGTAAATTTTTCAGTGAGTTTTCTTCCCCTTGAGGTTTTCCCACTTATATTTGGTGTCTTGTGTACTCTCTCTTGTGTTTTGATATTGTGAATGGTTAATACACATCTAATATGTACATGTATGGTTATGAATGATGTATGGACACCTTAATTGATGAATGTATGGTTGGTAAATGAAGTAAAATTATTATAGGAATGATTCACCCCCACCTCTCAGTCCATTTTTCTTCCAAAAATTTGTATCAGAGTGAGGTCCTTGAGAAGCAAGTTTAGCAACTTTAAGGAGATCCTAGAAGCATAAACAATGGGAATGTATTCAGATGTTGAAGATACATTACAGAGGAGGAATGAAGTTGCTCAGTCAGTGATTCATGGTTTACAATATCATATCAAGGATATGGAGATAGAGCATGGTCAAGCCATCAAGGGTTTGGAGTCATAGGTGGAAAGTGTGTCTAAATCCATAAAGGAGAAAGAAGAAATTTGTTCCAGGTATGAAGAGAGTTTGAAATATTTAGAATCTGATTTAGTTTATGCATCTAGTAGGTTGAAGAAGTATGGGAATTTAGAGGTTTTGAAAATATTGAGTGGATATTAGAGAGCCAAAGAGTGACTAGTAACAAAATAGGCCTAGGGTTTAAAGGTGAACATGTGAAGAATGATGGTGAAACTAGTCCAAGTTCTAAATATGATGATAAAGTGACCAAGAAGGATGATTTGAGATGGTATAACCTTGTTAGACAACCTAATACTACGAGGTATGATTATTCATTTAATGGTTATTGTTAGTCATGATTTTGGTCATAGAGCTAGGGATTGTAAAATAAGGTATTCTAGGGATGTTGAATGTTTCTTCAAGGGTGATTGCTACTCATGTTGTGGGTATGGTCACAAGGCTAAGGATTGTGGTTGGAGTATTAGTATCTATCAGCCTAGAAGTTGGAAGAGTGTTGTGTATCATAAGTGTCACAAAAAAAGACACATTGCTAGATCTTGTCGCCAAAGTGGAACACCAATAGTTATTAGCAGGTTTCAAGCTTCAAACGGAAGAAGTTTCAAGAGGAAATTCATCCCATAAATGATTCCAAGTCTTCCATGTCAGATCCTAATATTAAAAATATAGTTATTATAGAAAATGAAGCCAAGAGAACTAATCCTAAGAGTATGATAATACAATATTCAAAGCAAGATATGAAGGTTGATTCAAAATTAGAAGTTCTTAGTATGAAGATTGGTCATATGAAGGGTGTAAAAGGAGATTCCAGCTCAACCAAAATGGGTGACAAGGTCAACAATTCCAAGTTAGGTGAAGGAATAATGGTTTCTCTCATTGAAGTGTGTGTCAATTCTTTAGTTTATGAGAAGTTGAAAATGATAGGAGTATGGGATACTTCAAGAGCTATATTTATGTAAAGTGACACATCCTTATATGTTTTGAGTTAGTGTTATTAGTAGATGTATGAGTTGTGAAAATATGCATGATGATGGTCTATGTTATCATCAAGTAGTGTTTCAAGGAATGTACTTTCAGTCAAAATTTTGAGATTGTTGAGGTCTGAGTTTAAGGCCGTCCTTCTTTTCTCAATATATCAAGTTTGTAAGCTTTGTCAAGAGCATTATGATTTTTCTAGTGTTTGTGTGTGATTCAAAATTTTACTACAAATGGTGATGGTCTCCATTATGAAATCATGGTAATATGTGTCATTATCTGGTGATTGTGTTGTTAGTCCTTTGTGATTCCATTTTATGTGTCAAAGTAAGAATATGAATCTCTTAAGTGCTAGAAGTTATGATATTTCATGTGTTGAAGTATGAGTATGACAAGAAGTTAGTAGCAAATTGTCAAAAGTGTTTTTAGGTATGCAATCAAAGTCTTAAGTCTAGTATTCATGTCATAAGTAAGGATATGTGAGTTTCTATTATTGTAAAGAGTATATGTATTGAAATCAAGGTTTAATTGAAGTATCATGTGCAACTAAGGACGTGTGAAGGTATTTATCATGATTTGAAGATGGTTTAAGCACCAAGAGTGCACTGATAGTAATGAAATGGTATAAAGTATACCAGAAGGTTAGAAATGGGGCCTATTATGTATATATGAGTCTATGAAGGAGAAAGCATGTGATCTTCATGATGTCATGTGGAATACAAGACTGAAAGAGGTGAAGTTACCATGGAATGGAAAAATGTATCTGAGTTAAGATCAAGGTGTGTTTTTAATTGTCAAGAATTCTAATGTTGAGTTGAGCTCTAAGAAGGTCTTCAATTAGCATGATGCTTCAAGTTAGTTTGAGTATGCTTCAAGATGGTTGCAGGGTTAATCCAAGAAGGTATGATTCATATCTATGTATTTGAGTTCATGAAGGTATGAGTTTATGCACAGGTTGGTGTTCATGAGACAAATTTCATAAAGTATGGACTGTGTAAAGTATGGGTTTTAGAGATGCTCTCCATGTGGTTAAAGGTATGAACATGTGTTAACTATTCTTACAAGTGTTGATGATGATCCAAGAAGTGCTTCAGAGTGTTTATGCTTCATAAGAGTTATGATTGGAGAAAGTCAAGGAAGTTAATTGAGTTCGTAGGGTGCTCTTTCTCTTTCAGTTGAATTTTTGCTGACATTCTGCTGCATTTTTTTGTAATTCTATGCTACTTTTTAACAGGTTACAGAACTAGGTTTCTAAGTTTGATGTGCAATCTATATAGCCTTCATATGAGTGTTGGAGGTCTTAGTATGATAACATAGGTTTATGGGGAGTTGGTCTCACTCTTCCATCATGCCATAATGGTATATGAAGACCCATTTCTCTTAAGATGTGAAGAAGGCTTCTTAAAGGTCTTGTAATGATAATTTCATGCAAATATTACTGTTACCAGGGGTACAATGACTGAGAAAGAAGAGAAAAGGGTAACCCATAGGTATCTGTAGGTGGTGTCTAAGGCATGAGGAAAGCTTAAGTTTTTGTGCTCAAGATCATGAGACAAGGTGACATGAAAAGTTCTTAGAAGAGTTAAGAGTAATGCAAGATCTACTTGGTTGATTCTTTTATTCTATTCAGTTGGATTGTTTTCTTGATAAGATGTTGCAAGGTTCATGGTAGTCAAAATATGGTATGCTACAAGTTTGATTAGCTCACTAAGATAAGGGGAGCTTGAGTTTCTTCTCTAGTGAGAAGTTTCAGATGTCTAGAAGGTATGTAAGGAAATGTGATTGATGACATTCAAGTCCATTCCAAAGGTAGACGGTTTTTTTGACTGAAGAAGTTCTAGTTAGCATGTTTTTGAGGTTAAAATGACCGAGAAAGTGCTTTAGGGAAGAGTTAATATGGTGGGGTCATCTCTATGACTCATATGCAATGTATAAGGTCCTAATTTTTTGTTTTCAGCTAGAGAATGATAATATGGTTCCAGGGGGGAGCGTATAAGGAGTGGATTCATGTTGTATATTATTTTTCATGGTTGAAAAATGTTGGTCTAAATTTATCTAAAGATGTGGTTTATGGAAAATGGTCCTAAATGGAGATGTTTTAGCATGAATTATAATGATGATTTCTTGCAAGGGGATATATTCTCATACAAAGGGATATCAGGGGAGTTGTTTTTAGGCTCATTACAAGTCCATGGATCATTCATTTCTATTGTTGATGTCTGACAAAAATAGTCCAAGGAGGAGTCTTTTAAGCAAGTAAGTTGAGTTTATGCATTATTTCCATTGATGTTCATGTTGTGTGTTTGTCATTTTCCATGTATTATTATCATTTTAGTCCTTTTTCATAGATTTAAAGGGGGAGAGAAGCATCAGAAACATGGAAATGAGTCATGTAGGTGTGTTGGTCATGTTAGGTGGTTGTCATCAATGACAAAGGGGGAGATTGTTGGCCATTGTGTGTTAGTGTTGTCATTGATGTCAAGTCCATTGAAGGAAAATGGTGTCATAGGAGTTCATATGAGTCTCCATGAGGTTTTAGTCAAGTGTCAAACATGAAGTTTGATTGGTAGTGTCAACTTTGGTGGAGTCATATGTTGTTGTCGAGCATGGTTTGGCTTGCATACTCATGGTTTGAGTCTTCCCAACTTATTTAAAGGATTTCATGACATTAAATATGGAAATGAAGTGTGTTAGAGGTGTATATGAGTCTATATGTGGGATTCAACATGGTCATTTCAAGATATTTTATGGTTGAGTCAGGTCATTCCAGGCCTATTCCTAACCCTGAAACATACAAAATGAGATGGAGGTATGTGTTTTGGAGATGATAAATATTATCCAAGTATGGTAACAATGTTGTAACATGATATAGTACGTGTATGATGAGTTTCAGGTCAAAATTCAGTGATACAAAGCTTTTATGCGGTCCTCATGAAGCAAGAAGGTGAAAACAAGCAATTTGGAATAGGTAAATCTTAATGGAGGGATTTTTTAGAGATATTTCAGCTATATCCATGTGATTATGGTAATTTATAGGATGTTTTCATGATACTTCATGACAATTTTCAGGTCATTCTAAAGAAGGAATTGCAAGATACTTCAGTTTTGGTAAAACTGTGTAATTTAGAAAGTGATTTTGAGGTAAAAGTGGGCCTTCTGATGCTCGATGTGAGCTGTGTGCTTTGCATTGGGACCTAACCTATTTGGCATAACTTATTTTTTGGATAACAATTATACCAACAACAATCAACCCTTTTTCCTATTGCAAAATGTCAAGATGGAATCATACTAGTTTAATCATAATTATACTTAAGAATTGACTTAAGCGTGGGTAGTTTAACATAGGTTAAATAATGGTTCAACCTAATATTTGGGAAGATTTATATTTCAAATAGAAAAATAATATACATAAATCAACAAAAGGAAAAATAAAACACAAAAAAACTCAACACAGTACAACAAGACCACCAGTAGATTAATGAGAAAGATAAGAGATTTATCCTTAAACTTAATTACTTTGAATACAAATTGATTAATCGTATATTGAAACTGATTTTCTGAATCACAATGAATGTTATCAACCTTTATCCAAAAGTGTGAAACCTATAAACTAGGTAACCTCTTGAAAAGGTGAAAATTGAGTGATATTTATAATCTCTTCTTCATAATTTTTTCCAGTATCATAAATATCTCATAAACAAAACATAAAACAAACCAATGAGAAAAAAAGAAATAAAATATCAACATACAAACATATTTACACAATTAATGAAAAAGAGTTTGATATAGACATGATGGAGAGAATAAATTTTGCATTAATGAATTGAAGTACAATGATCACTAAAAATCATCTTGACAAAGTCATGATAAAATACCAAAGCCAACATGGCTATATATTGCATTTATTTTGAGATAGACACGAAGATATCATCAAGATTGCTATGAATATAAAAACTATGCAATTAGTTAGACAAGAATATAAAAATGTTTAATCAAATAATCAGAATAATAATATTAAATCCAGATATACCTATTGTATTCAAAATTCGCACTCAAACCTCAAAACAATGTTGTCGTATTGTAAGATCACTTGCCTCAGAAATGCATTACATAGAATTAGTTTCATAATGAAATAATTTTCAAATAGATGAAAAATACCATATTTTCGTTCCTTTATTTTTGAATCCTCCATGTCCATTTATAACATCCTCATGAGCAGAATTGATTATAACCGATTAATTTATTTTAAATGATTTAAAAGAATGCTTTAAAGTTTATAATAATAAGACTTCACTTTATAACTCAAATGAACCATATAATTAAAAGGACACATGCTTTTAAACTTTCACGTTATATATATATGAATGAGGTATGAATAATCAAACAGGGGCCCACTAAGTATTGCATACACTAAATAAATGTAAACACAATCAACCATAATTTCGTTTAAATATGGACATTTTACTAAGAATCTAGATTTATAGTATTATCATTTCTGGTTTTATAATTGTTGAAATTGGATTCCTAAATTGCAGTTATTAGTTTTTTATCTAGTGTGATATTGGATTCCAATATGTTTATTATTATAATTTAGTTAGTGTAATATTGGATTCTAATATTTACACTATGTCATACAAGTATGTTCCTAATTCTTTTTATGTGTATCTGCTTTATCTCAATTCTTTTTCTATGATTCGTATATGAGGCATTTTGATCCATTTTTGAAATTAAAATGGTGTGATATGGGTACATGTTGTATGAAATAAGAAGAAACTATTAAGTATATGAGAATGGACATATGCCCATTCTCATCACACTCATGGTACAAATATGTTCCTAATTCTTTTTGTGTATCAACTTTATATTTATTCTTCTTCTTCTATAATTCATATATGAGGGATTTTTACCTCTTTTGAAATTTTATTTATTGGCAGACATTAGGTTAAGTCATGGAGCATTACCAGACACTCTTGTTGAGATCATTAAATAATATTTCTTGGCAATCTAAATATACTATAGTTTTACATTCAAAAATTAGGGGATTCTAGGCATATAATTTATCATCTACACTTTAGAAAGGTTTGCATTTTATAAAGTTTTAGAACAATTAAGCAATAAGTTATCTAGACTCATGCACGTAGCTTTAGGAAAAAACCATATAGTTCTGTGGTTGTAATGAATGTATAAATAAATTCATTACATAACATGAATTTTTGAAATGAGTTCCTTGTAAATCACATCCATGTTCCTTTAAATCACAATATCTAACTACTTGTAAACTTAGAGCATAATTAAGGATATTTTTTCAAATTATATTAATTGCATGGTTAAATTTATATTATTAAAAATACATTAATAAGATGCAAGAGTTCCATAAGAAACATAATGCTGTGGAGAATTATATTATGGAAAAATATTCCAAAGTAATATAATACTGAGTCTTTCATTTAATTATCAAATAATAGTATAACTATAAAGTTTTTATAGGACCAAGGTTTGAAATTTAAAAAAAAAAAAACCCACATCTCGGGCCAAAATGATTTCACATATAAATTTATAAATTTCAATAGTTTTTTCTTCAAGTCAACATTTCTTATCATGTTCAAGTAGTTTAAGGTGTGATTTAATGCCCACGTGTCCTTTAGCGGGTATCTTTATGTATCCACTTTTCCTTTTTTTTTGGTGTCCATTTCCCAGATGATGTTATCCACATCAATATCTACTTTAGGTTCATCTGAAATGGTCCATATTTTATTTATCTTTAAATAACCCCCGATACAATGTTATACCTTTTCATCTCCCTACAGGTTCAAATATTGAACTCTCAACTTTTTATTTACATCATTACCTTCCTGTTGAAGGAAAATATCTCCATCTGCTCTCCCCATCCATATCTTTTCATTTTCATTTCCTGGTCGTATAAGTAGCATTTTTCCCTTGAACACATCCTTCAATGGATTGAATTCTTGGTTAGATCTTCCAAAAACACGCCCAACATAAATATCTAATTGATTACTATGTACAAGGTGCAGACCATCCAGTAGAGCACTCCCTTGCTTAATCATAAGGAAACTTCTTGTTTCATTGAAAATCAAATGTTTTATTGGCCAAACTATTGATTTATTATATTTTCTAAAGTCTAAGCAATCAGAACACATATTTACCACTTTTTCTATCCATAAACCAAATTCAAAGGACCCAACCTCTCTCCATCAATTTCGTGAACTTCTAACACATTATTTCTGAAACCCATGGCTATGTCATCGTCTCTTCTACAAGTTTTTTTATTTGAGAATGACATTGTGAAAAAATCTCTTCTATCATTAGGACCTGTATTGACGGTGCTTTTAGTGTCATCACTACAATCTCCGTCACTCTCTGCATTGTAATCCTCTGAACCACTAATTTTTTTTCACTTCCTAAATTGAGGGGAATTGATGAATCTGCATGGTTTGACAATTCACTCTCTTCCTAAGAAATGTATTATCCTTTATTCCCTACATCTACAAAGGTTTCAAATTCATCAATCGAGAAAGGAAATTTTACTCTTCCATCCAATATTGTGCTAAAACTAACAACAACAAATCCTCTTCCCAAATCTTTACAATATAGTGTCTTCATACTTTGATATACTCTTCCCTCTGTAACTTTAGTTCCTTTTGAAAAAAAATCCACATGATCATCCTCTACAAATGCAAAAGACTCTGCTGATGTAACAACATAAAATATAAATTTTTTAAGATGATGGAAAATATATTAAATAATTACATAAAAATAAATTTAAAATTATCATGCATGTACAACCATAAGTATATTGAATACACATAACACATGAGTTGCGAACTTCTATAATTCAGTAAGGTTTGGAAATACTTCAAAATTATGCATATATTTAGAAATATTTATAACACGATTTTCTAAACTATGATTGAACTTGACTCAATTGAATTTAAATGATGAGAAATAAATAGAGGTTACATTTCCATTTGCTAACCGCTTCATCCAAATATAGGTTAAATAGATGAAGTTGAATTTAAACGATAAAAAATAAATAAATAGTGGTAAAATATAAGTTAATTAGAAACTTGATTGCTAACCGCTTCATCCAAATATCTTCATCATATTAACATATCATATATTAATTTTGCAATAATTCCTCATACATCTCATATTCCATGACTATGAGAATGGGCATCTATCCATTTTAAACATTATCATAAAATGATGTAATTGTCATTCATTCTTTATGTTTCACGTAGGAGAATTTTTCTTTCTTTTTATATTGAGTTTATGAGAATGGGCATATGTCCATTCTCATCACAATGATAAAAATATTTGTTTATATGAGAAATGGCATATGCTCATTATCATCACAATCATAAAACTCTTTGTTTGTATGAGAATGGGCATATACCTATTCTAACCATTCTACCTCATTGAACAAATATTGAACTCAATCATTTTTATATCACTATAAAGGATGTGGGAATGGGAAGCTATCCATTTAAAAATAAATAAATATTACCTATATTTCTATTATATGATTTTTATATGAGAATGGGTATTATGCACATTCAATACAAGATAAAAATGTTTGTTTGTATGAGAATGAACATATGCCCATTTTGTCTATGTGTATTTTTCTTCTATGATTTTTATATGAGAATGGACATATGCCCTTTCAATACAAGATAAAAAAAAAATTGTTTGTACGAGAATTGACATATGCCCGTTATGTCTATGTGTATTGCAACAATCATTTTATTTTTCGTAATGTAAAATATTAATTGAAATTTATAGGTATTATTAAATGATACAATATTATTTCTTGTATTTAATTATTATTATTAATAATTAATGTTGTTTCTTAATCAATTATGATTAGTCTTAATATTATATATTAAATACATATTCTTTGATTTCTAATTTTCTAATGATTAAGGTTTAACTATTTTATTGGGCCATTCTAAGCATTATAATTAATGAAACATTATAAGTAATGAAGGATTATAAATATTAATAGATTTTATGTGGTTAATTAGTTTTATAAAGTTTTACTATATTTTTTATAATTATTTTAAAAATGCACAATAATTAGTTAAGCACTAAAAATAATAGCGATTAAGTTGTTAATTATGTTTATAAAGTTTAATTATATTTTTATAATATTATTTAATTATTGTAAAATTATTTTTTATTTGTTTGATAATATAATTAGATGTCATTTTTAATATAATAATTGAAGTTTATTAGTAATATTTATTCTTGTAGTTAATATTAATTGATATGATATTTTTTGGAAATTAATTATATTATTATTGATTAATTATTTAAATTAGCACTAATATTAATCCATTATAATATTATTAATTAATGTTAATTTTAATTCATTAATGTATTAATATTAGTTTATTAATTTATTAATTAATATTAATTTATTAATTAATATTAATTTATTAATATTAAACTATTAATTTGTCATAGCGAGACGATTAATTTGTAAATAAATTGTTTACCACCTTTTATTAAATGAAGGTACTTGTTTATCAACCATGTTTTCAAGCACCCGTTGGAGGGAAATTGGTGAAAATAATGACAATTAATTCTTCCGTGTCATGGTAGAGAGAATGACATCGATTACTATTTTCAATGATGGTAGAGATCTTGGGAATTGCAAGGTTAATCACAGTCAGCGAAGCTATCTTTTTCTTGTTCTTCCTTTCCACTTTCTTTCTCATCCAGTTTCAGAATTTTTTTTTGTCCTTCCGCTTTGGGTTGCATGTATTTCATTATACCGTTTCGACCAAGAAGCAAAAGATTTTTGTTTCGTTACACCGTTTCATCCTATTAAGAATAATATTTAAAGAATATTTTAGAGATATCGTTTGTTCTCTCCGCTAAATTTTTGTTTACCCTTTCTGCTTTGGGCTCCCTCTATTTTGTAAGACCGTTTCATATTTTGAAGCACAAGCTTTTAAGAAAATTTCAAGCATGAATTATTCTAACTCTTCTCTGTTGAATTATTATGAGATGAAGAATATCATTTGGTTTTCTTTCCCCTCTATTATGTTTTGGGTTTAATGATAATGCCCTATTTTTTATCTTATGTATTTTTTGATCTGGGTATTAAGAATATCATTTCAATGTTTTGAAAGACATGCATAATTGTTAACCTAATCATATTTGATAATACAAGGAGTAATATGTTTTGATTTTACCAAAGTATAGAGTGGTCTTACCACCTGGGAGACATAACAAACATTCCTTATTTGGTGAGCTGTGCGGTCAAGTTTTGCAGGCTGAGAATGAATCATTATTAGAAGAAGCATTTACTCTTTTATAGTGAATAATTTTTTTACTACTTTTCTAAATTGAAGATATGTTTCAAAGATACTTCTAACTCTTCTCTGTTGTATTCCAAATTTTGGGGTATAAAATAATGTCATATTTTAGATTTTTTTGTATTTTTGATATAGGTTTTAAGAATATGACTTCAATATTTTCATTTTAAGACTTGCATAACTATTATCCTCCATAGTAATAAAAGGATGTATCCAAAAATGATTGTTTCATGCATGTTTCAAACTCCTCTTAGTTGTATTCCGAATTTTTGGGTATAAAATAATCTCGTATTTTAACTTTTTTGTATTTTTTATATGGATTTTAAGAATATCACTTCAATATTTTCATTGTAAGACTTGCATAGTTGTTATCCTCCATAGTTATAAAAGGATGCATCTAAAAGTGACCGTTTCATGCATGTTTCAGAGTCTCAACATGATCACATTCCCTTGTAAAAAATGTATATGATTCAAAGAAATCCACTTCTAATCCTTCTTGCTAAGATGAGGAGTTAAATATTTTGTTATTACCAAAGTACAATGTGGGGTTACCACCTAGGTAGCATTGCTTATTTTCTGAGATGGGTGGCATAGTTGCATAGGTCTAGATGGGTGGGCTAGCTGTTCTGACCAAGATCAACAAGCGAGCTGACATTATGAGATGGGCAGGAAAGTTAACATTTCGAGATGGGTGGACGAGATGGCCTATCAAGTTGGCCTGTCAAGCTAGCTGATTGAGATGTTCGTTCGAGATGGCCGGTCTATCTCACTAGTCGAGCTAGCTGAATGAGATGGGCGGGTGAGATGACCTACCAAGGTGAGTGGGTGAGGTTGAATGGCCAAGCTGGGTGGGCGAGGTGACTTCTCGAGATGGGTTGGGTGGATGACCTACCAAGCTGCGTAGGAAAGTTGACCTACCAAGATGGGCTAGCTAGTTGACCTATTGTGATGGGCGAGTGAGCTCACCTACCGAGATAAGAAATATTGAACTTAATTTTTGTCATATATGAATTAAAATGATTAAGTTCAATGTTGTATCTAATGAGAAAATGTCCAGTCTCATAACTGGAATCATGAAAAGAAGAACACAGATAAAATCTACTTTGTTTTATAATTCACAGTTTCTCATTCTCACAGTATTCATAGAGTTAATGAAAATAATAAGTTCAATATTGTTGTATTATAATTATTAGAATGGTATACACCTATTCTCATAAAAAAAAATTATTTTATCTTCCATTGAATGGTTAGGTATCCATTCCTATAGAGGTATTAAAATGTTTAAGTTCAATATTGCTTGTATTAGAATGTTTAGAAGGAGCCTTTTCCCATTTACATAGAAACATTTATTTCTTGTATTGAATGGGTAGATACCCATTGACATATAGGAATCATATATGAAGAATATAGATAAAATTTAGTTTGTTTCAGAATGGGAAGTTTCCCTTTATGAAATAGGAATCATATAAGAAAAGTAAATCAAATTTATTTTGTTTTCGAATAGGAAACTCCCCATAATCTTAACCTTCATAGATATTAAAATGATTATGTTCAATCTTGTATCAAATGAAAACTTCCCAATACCATATAGGAATCATAAATTAAGAAAATGGAAAAAATCTAATTCATTTTAGAAAGGCAAGTTGTGCACTCTCACAATTTTCATATAGTTTTCATATTGATTAAGTTAAATGTTTCTTGTATTAGATTGACAATTCCTTTTCACTCTTATATCTTATTAATTTTCCCATAATAATGATCAAGTTCAGTATTGCTTGTATTGCAATGATAAGAATGGGCATACATCGCATACAAACAAACGTATTTATCTCGAATGGAAAGATGCCCAGTCTCTTATAGGAGTCATAGAAGAATAATTTAGGTTGAATTTATACGATGAGAAATTAATAAATAGAGGTTAAATAGAAGTTAATCAGAAACTGGATTGCTAACCATGTCATCCAAATATCTTCATCATATTAACATAACATATATTACTTTTACAATAATTCCTCATACTTCTGATATTCCTTGACTATGAGAATGGGCATATGTCCATTTTAAACATTCTCATAAAAGGATGAAGTTGTCATTCATTCTTTATGTTTCACGTAGGAGAATTTTTCTTTCTTTCTATATTGAGTTTATGAGAACTGGGATATGCCCATTCTCATCACAATGATAAAAATATTTTTTTATATGAGAAGATACATATGCCCATTATCATCAATATAATAAAACTCTTTGTTTGTATGAGAATGTGCATATATCTCTTCTAACCATTCTACCTCATTGAAGAAATATTTAACTTAATAATTTTAATATCACTACAAAGGATGGGGGAATGGGCAACTGTCCATTCTAAAAAAAATTAAATATTACATCTATTTTTCTTCTATGATTCTTATATGTGAATGGGTATATGCCCATTTAATACAAGGGTAAGTGCACCAAATTTTGGGGCCAAAAGTGGACAAAATGGAAAATGAATGAAACACGATCGCGTTTTGCAATAACATGATCAAATTATGTTTTATTAGGCTCATGAATTCATGAACCTAAAATGCGTATGTGTTATAATGCGCTATCAAAATGTGTGTACGTTATAGGCTATATGAAGTTTAGGAATTCTTAAAGGAGCCATATTTACTAAAATAAATGTTAAGTATAAGAAATAATAAAAGTATAAAGAAATAATAAAAGAAGTTAGGGTCACTCTGCACCTGATAGAAATGGTCCCATAGCTCTGACAGTTATAATCTAGAAGATAGTTTTTCAAAATCCAATCTAGTCAGTACTTACTCATTTTCAGAATTTCAGCAATGACCTAAAACTTTCAAGCTATATATATTGTAGTCGGTCTTTGTTTTATAAAAACATATAGTCGTTTTGTAGGTTTTTTGACCTTCTAGATTGGATTTTAGCCTTACCACTTCTTGAATTATTACTAATTTTTAAATTTGGTCCATAATTCACTTTAGTAACCATAAATTAGCTCTATGATGTTTGTTTACTTCTTACTAAAATGAGATCCTCAATTTTTAGATAGAGGATCACTCCCTGAATGGGATTCATGTCCTATGGAAAAAATGAGGTGATTGTAATGTGCCTCCTCTTTAGGGATCAGGGCTCAAAGTTGAGGGTTTAGGGTTAATGGTTTAGGGTTAAGGGTTTAGGGCTAAGGGTTTAGGGTTTAGGATTTAGTGTTTAGTGTTTATAATTTAGGTTTCATGGTTTAGGGCTCATGGTTTAGGGTTTAGGGTTTAGGGTTCACAATTTAGGGTTTAGGGTTTAGAGCTCATGGTTGAGGGTTTAGGGTTTAGGGTTTAGGGCTCAGGATTTAGGGTTTAGCGTTTAACTGTTAGGGTTTAGGTTTTAGGGTTTGGGCTTAGGGCTTAGGTCTTAGGGTTCAAGGCTTAGGGTTTAGGGTTCAAGGATCAAGGTTTAGGGTTTAAGGTTTAGGGCTCAGGGTGTAGGGTTGAGGGTTAAGGGTTGAGAGTTGAGGTTTAGGGTTTAGGGTTTAGGTTTTAGGGCTTAGGGTTTAGGTTTTAGGGCTCATGGTTTAGGGTTTAGGGTTTATGGTGTATGGTTTAGTACTCATGGTTTATGTTTTAGGTTTTAAGGTTTAAGGCTTTGGGTTTAGGGTAGTAAAAATAGGGTTTAGGATTTAGACTTAGGGTTTAGGGCTTAATGTTTAGGGTTTAGGGCTTGGGGTTTATGGTTTAGGGCTCAACATTCAAGGTTTATGGATCAAGGTTTAAGGTTTAGGGTTTAAGGATCAGGGTTCATGGTTTAGGGCACAGGGTTTAGGGTTTAGGGTTTAAGGCTTAGAGTTTATGGTTTAGGGGTTAGGGTTTAGGGCTCAAGGTTTAGGCTTACCCATTCACTCACTGTAATGTTATGTGTCTTACCCATTCTTATTAGTATTGACAGAGAGTATTCAAATGAAAAAGGGTTCATCTGCTTTGTAGGTAGAACATTCAAAGGGAGTCGTCACAATTTTATGCCTTTCATCTACTGATATTTTGAAGGAGGGAAATGTCAGATATCCAAGAAGAATTCATTACAAAGAAATGTTACCCAATACAACTATTTTCTTTTTCCCATTGCATGGGAACTATTTCACTCACTACAATGTTCTATGTCTTACCCATTATTATTAGTATTGAGATATAATATTCAACTAAAAAGGGTTTATTTTCTTCGTAGGTAGAACATTCAAAGAGACTCATCACAATTTGATGTCTTTCATCTATTGATATTTTGAAGGAGGGAAATGCAAGATATATAAGAATAATTTGGTATAAAGAATTTTTTTACGCTCTTTTGAATAATTATTTCAGTTGCAAGCTATCAAGAATGAAGGTTTCATTTGAAGAACAAAGCTTGATATAACCAGTGCTTGTATAAGATGGCAATTCGAGAGGATTTTTGAGGTTTAATTTTATTCTCCAATATGCATTACTCCAATGTTTTAAAATGTATTGCAAGACACAAGGTAGATTTCATATCCATTTAGTTTCTTGTCCCACCTCTCATAAACAAGGTAGTTGTACAAGCAGACTCGATGATGGTTTTAGGCATGAGACTAGGAAATATGGTCCTAATATTGATATTTAGAAAGATGAACTCACTCATGAGACCTACTAGAAATATATGAGGTTTAAGGGTTAGAGCTTAGGGATCTGGATTTAGTGTTTAGGGATTAGGGTTCAGGGTTTAGGATTTAGTGTTCAGGGTTTATTATTTTGGTTTTAGGGTTTATAGTTTAAGGTTTAGGTCTCAAGGTTAAGGGTTAGGTTATAGAGTTTAGGGTTTAGGGTTTAAGGTTTAGGGTTTAGGGTTTAGGGCTCAAGGTTTAGGATTAAGGTTAAGGGTTTAGGGTTCAAGGTTCAAGATTTAACATTTAGGGATTAACGTTTAGGGTTTATGGTTTGGGGCTCAAGGTTTAAGGTTTAGGGTTGAGGGCTCAGGGATCAAGGTGTAGGGGTTCAAGGCTTAGGGTTTAGGACTCAGGGGTTAGGGTGTAGGATTCAAGGATAAGGACTTAGGGCTTAAGGTTTAAGTTGCATGGTTTAGGATTTATAGCTCAGGGTTTGGGGTTCAGAGTTATGTTTTTAAGGGTTAGGGGTTAGATATTAGGGCTATAGATTAGGGTTTAGGGCTCAGGGCTTAGGGTTTAATGTTTAGGGTTTAGGTTTTAGGGCCTAGGGATCAGAGTTTAGGGTTTAAGGCTTAGGGTTTATGGTTTAGGGTTAAGGGATTAGGGTTTAGGGTTTATGGCTTAATGTTTGGTCAAAGTTACAAGTTTAAGGTTTAGGGATTAGAGCTCAGTGCTATGGATTTAGTGTTTAGGGTTTAGGGCTCATGGTTAAGGGTTTAGGTTTTAGGGTTTATGGTTAAGGGTTAAGGGTTTAGGGTTTAAGATTTAGTGTTCAGGGTTTATTATTTTGGTTTTAGGGTTTAGGTTTAATAGTTTAGGGTTAAGTCTCAGAATTAAGGGTTTAGAGTTAAGGGTTTAGGTCAAAAAGTTCAAGGTTTATGGTTTAGTGTTAAGGATTTGAAGCTCAAGGTTTAGGGCTTAGGATTCAATGTTTAGAATTTAGGGTTTAGGGTTTAAGATTTAGTTTTTAGTTTTCAGGGTTTAGGGTTTAACATTTTGGGCTCATGGTTCATGGTTTAGGGTTTATAACTTATAGTTTAGGGTTTAAGGCTCATGGTTTAGGGTTTAGAGCTAACGGGTAAGGGCTGAATGTTTAGGATTTAGGGTTTAGGGTTTAGGGTTTATGTTTGGGGCCTTGGATTTAAGGTTCAAGGATAGGGTTTAGGGTTTCAATTGTATAATTTAAATGCTAAAAAATTTGGATAAATGCTGAAATCCTGATAAAATACCTATGTACTGACCAAATTATATTATTAAAAACTATCTCCTAAACCATGACTAATGGAGTTGTGAGACTAGTTCCATAAGGTGAAGAGTAACCCTAATTTCTTATATTTACTAAAATAAATTTAAAGTATAAGATATAATAATAAATAGAAGCATGCAAAAAGCACATATAATGTTCATACTATGAAGAACGGGTATGCATTAACACACACATGTTTTTTATGTTTTTACTTTTTCCATGTCATGCCTAAAGGCATGGATCCGGTTTGGATCCCCAAGACTGAGGCATGGACCTACAAAAACATAACAAACAATGTGTTTTTTTAGGAAAATGCAAAAATTCCACTTCCACCATGATAAATCAACATAAAACAATCGATTCGTTTAAAAAAAAATTATATCGCGACGTAGAGAAGAGTTTCTTATTTCTAAAAATATAATTTTTCAAATTTTTTGACTAATATAAATTTTCCATATTATTTGTTTTCAAACTATGCCTTTTTATAGATATTTTTTGAAGTTTAAACATTTCTGTCTTTTATCGTGTCTCTTTGTTTTGCCTCATCGAAATTTTTAAAAAATTATACTAGCCCAAACTAGGCCTAATTCTAAAGATATACAAACAATTAATTTTTGATATTTTTTGAGGTAGTTAGGTTGGGGATATGGTTGGAGCTTTGTTATGTTTTAAAATTTAAAATTCCTATACTAGAAAAATCATAAAAAAATACTTGCTAAAAAAAATTTAAAAAGTGGAGCCCAAACTAGATGGTCCTAGCTATCTTTCTACCAAAGGGTTTTAAAAAATACTAAACGGTGCTGAAAAAATGTTGGGGGCATGAAAGTCACTCTATTATGTTTTTCTAACAAAAACAAGAGAACCTATTGGTATTTCAATTATTTGACCCTCTTAAACTTATTTGTTTTCAATAAAATTTAGTATCTTGGAAACTAGACTCAAAATGCTATGATTTATGTTTATACATCTTCCAATTTTGAGTGTAACTATTTCAAAAAAATCATACAAGTTGAAGTTTTTTTATTTTTCAGAAAAAAAGTGTCCACTTAAGACCCCCTTTTGGCCCTCTAGATTAGTACACGTACCCATAAGATAAAAATTTAAATATATTCATAAACCTTATATCAAATCGTAATAGTAAAGTAAATATTAATAATCATAACATATATGACATGTCAATAATAATTTAATACTATCAAAATTTGACACAAGTTTTCTAATTATCCATGATTGAAAATTTCCCTCTCTCTAGTATAAATTAGTATAAATTAATTTTGTTGATTCTCTGTGTTAGGCACCTAGAATGTTGGCTAAATACAAAAGGCACGTATGTGCGCAGGTCCTAGTTGAAGAGAGGTGTGCAAGGAAAAAGCGCGCAGGACAAGGTTTAAGGAAAACGGTGGTACGTGCAGCATGCGCAGATAGAACCAAGGGTTCAGGACTTAGCCAAATTGGTCATTTTGGATAGAACACGTGAAAAACATGACCCAACTGTGCATGTTGAGTGGATAAGGTGCCATCCTGGTGATAAGTTGGCCCAAGAAGGAGCATGCCTACGGTAGAAGCTTCTAGAAGCACATCATGGTTAAAAGTGGAAAGCTCAGGCCTGGGAGAGCATGCTCGCATGGAGGACCACATTAAAACACTTGGCATCAAATGTGAGGGTACTGGAGGATGAGTTGGCAGCCCAGAAAGGCTATAAATACAAGCACCTACAGAGTAAACAGAGAAAGAACTAGAAGAGGGCGGAGCTCTGTAGAAATACTGCAAGAACTTTGTTAGTAGATAATGGTATTTGGGAAAGAATCTATAATGGGTATGGGGATTGCAATTTTTCTTTTGATAGCCTAGCTACATTAGTCCAGTTGTAATGCATGACTGCGGTCTATTTCTCTATGACATTCTATAATGGCTCCATGGATGTGATGAGGTTATCAATTATATGAATATTAATATCAATTATTCTAATGTATACGTCTTTCTCATAGGTTCTCTTTCATTTATTTTTATGCTAACTATGGATTCTTGTATACTTCTTTATGTTATGGTACAAGTTATATAATCTGTTAAGTATTTTTTGTCTGTAATGACTGCAAGGATCTAGAGGCTGTTTTGAGCTCTATGGTACTTGAATGTCTTAACTCCTATTAAATATCTTAAGAAAAAATCATAGATGATGATGTTTCCCACTAAAATCACATAAAATAGAGACTTGACACCCACACGTGCCTTAGATGAGCGCCCAACATCCACTGGGTGATAGGTCGGCACGCCAGGACCTCTTTTCAGAATTGTAGTGGGATATAATATACAACATGATCTGTGTAGTGAGTAATGATAGAGTGGTTAACTTTGCAAAGTGTTGAATCATGGTTCAAGAGCACAGATGATGAATTTTCTTAGAGATTCAGCACTAGACCTGAGTTTGATGCACGTAGATGGGTAGAAGAGAACCTCTACCATGATCTGTATGAAACTTTTTTCTCTTGCTTCCCAGTAGAACTGTATAAGTGGCTCTTAGACTATGCGCCTAGATCAAGCTGGTGTTATGGATCACATGTGTGGACCCAAGAAGAATACCAAAGGCTGCAAGATGCATATCTGACGTGGACCCATGCTATGGATTATTGGTGGAAAGGAGTACTAGATAGCTACACTCTGGAGTATGCCATTTCCACATATTCTTCTCTGGAAGTTGCTGCGTTTGAGTTTCTGTGGGATCTTAGAGGATCATTTCTACGTGCTATCCCTCTAGAAATGAAGATCCTGGTTGTTACTTTGGGTTTAGAGGCATTTCCAATGGCCGACTAGACCATTCTAAGTGTTGGGCGAGGGAGCTATGGTGGAGGGAGATTGCAGATATTACAATAGATTAGGAAAGGGAGGAGATATGGCTCAAGTATAGTGAAGTGTGTGAAAGGGAGATTATTATATGATGTGAGGCTACAAGTGTGATGGATCTGTAGAGGTAGATGTTGCGGGAAGGATTTGAGGTTCACGTAGAGGACGTGGAACCTGAGCAGTCTGTGCTACCCCATCTTTGCAAGTGTGTAAGAGAGACCCCTTCGGCTTCTGGTGAGAGTTCATCACATGGAGAAAGAAGAGTTGTTGGCATGTATCTGAACCCACCCAATGACCAAACCCTACCACTTGGTTTTCTAGAACCAGGAAGGATTATCTTTGACCCAGTTGATATCAGTGGAAGTGACAGATCTACACCTAGGAGGTATAATTTTTCTGTTCCCACTTCTATGACTAAACATATTCCAGTAGTCAGAGGAGTCTTTGGAGAAGGATCCAGTATACAAGCCTTCGGTATCATGTCTGGGAGTGGCCCGAGGTACGATAGTGGTAGTGGGGCACTATCAAAGACTGTCGGTGCACAATTCAGTGGAATCGTGGGGACACTTAGCATGACTACTACAGGACCTAGTGGAGGACCTAGTGGGTCAAGGAGCACAAGACCTAGTGGACTTAGTGGTTCTGGTGGGTCTGGTGGCTCAGGAGGCACAGGACCTAGTGGATCTAGCGGTGGAAGAAACACTGGAAGGAACCAAGGCTCTAGCTTAGGAGAATAAGGGGCCAGCCACCCCCTCAAGTCTTCTTTGAGATGTCGTTACACTTTCCAGATTATAGAGGTATTGAGAATGCTGTGGAACATGTTCACAAGTGTGAACTGCTATGGTGCGCAAAGGGTATCACAACCCCAGAGCAGAAGGCTAGTCAGTTTGGAGCCCTATTGTAAGGGCACGCGTATAGCTGGTATAGGAAATATGACACTCATCAAATAGTGTTGGATTATACTTCTTTAAATAATGCATTCTTTGCAAAATTCCACATCCCTGAGTTTGAACAGAAGAGCATCAGCACTTTGAAGGAGATTCAAGAAGGAATGACAGAGAGTGTTTGAGAGTATGATGCGTGCTTTAAAACTCTCTTTTCTAAATTATCATATAATATTCACCCTTCACAAAATACTTAGTGGTTTGTTGGAGGATTGATCACACCTTTTAGAAGGGCCTTATCTCATAAAACTTTCACAGACTTGTGTGAGGCATTAGAAGCTACTCTACGCGCTGAGGTTGTTGATAGTGTTGATACTGGTGTTAGCCTGTTCTTGGAGGCTCAAATTACTGCTATGGCTAAGTAGCTAGAGAAGTTCTTTGCAAACTCAACCCATGAGACTCACAGTGGTTTATGGTGCACAGATTATGAAGTAGAGGGCCATGTCAACAATAATTTCCCTTGGAGGATGGTATGCACCATAACAATAGACTGTGAAATTTTTCATGGGGACCATGATGCAAGTAGATGCCCCTTGTTACAACATGCAATCCAGAAGAATGTGTCTTGCTACTGTAAGATCTACACCTCTACAACCCATGATACTAAGGACTGTAGACTCATTGATCATATCCATGAGGTCATTGATCATGGGGTGTGCCAGACCAACATTGCCAGTAGTTCCAAGGGTGATGATCTCCGTTATGAGGAGCGCGCAGATGGAGGCACGCGAAGAAGGGGTTTTTGAGGAGGATTCTATGGTCATGGTAATAGCGGGGGAGGAAGGACTGAGTTCCTACATGGAACCTGTTTCAATTGTGGGTCTAAAAAGCATTACAAACAAGAGTGCCTAGACCTGTTACAGTTCTCATGGTGTGGAAAAAAGCACAAGTGTGAGGATTTCCAGAAGTTGTTTGAGCACATGAATCAATAGCACCAAAAAGACAAGGGCAC